>CM054389.1:13582500-14182500 GCA_028858755.1 Ara ararauna | reverse complement strand
TCGTGCACTGAAAACTGGGCAGCCGGACGACCTGGAGCAGGCATCAAGGATGTATTCAAATGCACTTTGAGGTTGGAAACAAGGAGTGAGACAAATGCAGGTGGCACCGTTGCGAAGCTTACCGTGTGCAGAACAGATCCAGCAGCATGTTTTAGCACTGGCTCTTCGCCTGCGGCAGCAGAGTCCAATAATTCGTGCACTGAAAACTGGGCAGCCGGACGGCCTGGAGCAGGCATCAAGGATGTATTCAAATGCACTTTGAGGTTGGAAACAAGAATTGAGAGCAATGCAGGCGGCAACTTTGCAAAGCTTACCATGTGCAGAAGAGGTCCAGCAGCACTTTTCATTCCTGGCCCTTTCCCTGTGGAAGCAGAGTGCAATCATTCGTGCACTGAAAACTGGGCGGCCGGACGGCCTGGAGCAGGCATCAAGGATGTATTCAAATGCCCTTTGAGGTGGGAAAGCAACGAGTGAGAGCAATACAGGTGGCACCGTTGCAAAGCTTACCGTATGCAGAAGAGATCCAGCAGCATCTTTCAGTCCTGGCTCTTCGCCTGTGGCAGGAGTGTCCAATCATACGTGCACTGAAAACTGGGCAGCCGGACGGCCTGTAGCAGGCATCAAGGATGTATTCAAATGCCCTTTGAGGTGGGAAAGCAAGGAGTGAGAGCAATACAGGTGGCACCGTTGCGAAGTTTACCGTGTGCAGAACAGATCCAGCAGCATATTTTAGCACTGGCTCTTCGCCTGTGGGAGCAGAGTCCAATCATTCGTGCACTGAAAACTGGGCAGCCGGACGGCCTGGAGCAGGCATCAAGGATGTATTCAAATTCCCTTTGAGGTGGGAAAGCAAGGAGTGAGAGCAATACAGGTGGCAGCGTTGCGAAGCTTACCGTGCGCAGGAGAGCTCCAGCAGCAACTTTCAGTCCTGGCTCTTCGCCTTCGGAGCGGAGTCCAAACATTCGTGCCCTGAAACCTGGGCAGCCGGCCAGCCTGGAGCAGGCATCAAGGAACTATTCAAATGCACTTTGAGGTGGGAAAGCAAGGAGTGAGAGCAATGCAGGTGGCACCTTTGCGAAGTTTACCGCGTGCAGAAGAGGTCCAGCAGCATCTTTCAGTCCTGGCTCTTCGCCTGTGGCAGCAGAGTCCAATCATTCGTGCACTGAAAACTGGGCAGCCGGGCGGCCTGGAGCCGGCATCAAGGATGTATTCAAATGCACTTTGAGGTGGGAAAGCAAGGAGTGAGAGCAATACAGGTGGCACCGTTGCAAAGCTTACCAAGTGCAGAAGAGGTCCAGCAGCATCTTTCAGTCCTGGCTCTTCGCCTGTGGCAGGAGATTGCGATCATTTGTGCACTGAAAACTGGGCAGCCGGACGGCCTGGAGCAGGCATCAAGGATGTATTCAAATGCCCTTTGAGGGGGGAAAGCAACGAGTGAGAGCAGTACAGGTGGCGTCTTTGCAAAGCTTACCGTGTGCAGTACAGATCCAGCAGCATGTTTTAGCACTGGCTCTTCGCCTGTGGCAGCAGAGTGCAATCATTCGTGCACTGAAAACTGGGCAGCCGGACGGCCTGGAGCAGGCATCAAGGATGTATTCAAATGCACTTTGAGGTGGAAAAGCAAGGAGTGAGAGCAATACAGGTGGCACCGTTCCGAAGCTTTCTTTGTGCAAGAGAGGTCCAGCAGCATCTTTCAGTCCTGGCTCTTTGCCTGTGGGAGCAGAGTCCAATCATTCGTGCACTGAAAACTGGGCAGCCGGACGGCCTGGAGCAGGCATCAAGGATGTATTCAAATGCACTTTGAGGTGGGAAAGCAAGGAGTGAGAGCAATACAGGTGGCAACGTTCAGAAGCTTTCTGTGTGCAGGAGAGGTCCAGCAGCATCTTTCAGTCCTGGCTCTTCGCCTGTGGTAGCAGAGTCCAATCATTCGTGCACTGAAAACTGGGCAGCCGGACGGCCTGGAGCAGGCATCAGGGATGTATTCAAATGCCCTTTGAGGTGGGAAAGCAAGGAGTGAGAGCAATACAGGAGGCACCTTTGCGAAGCTTGCCATATGCAGAAGAGATCCAGCACCATCTTTCAGTTTTGGCTCTTTGCCTGTGGCAAGAGAGTCCAATCATTCTTGCACTGAAAACTGGGCAGCCGGATGGCCTGGAGCAGGCATCAAGGATGTATTCAAATGCCCTTTGAGGTGGGAAAGCAAGGAGTGAGAGCAATACAGGTGGCACCTTTGCGAATCTTACCATGTGCAGAGGAGATCCAGCAGCATCATTCATTTGTGGCTCTTCGCCTGTGGGAGCAGAGTCCAATCATTCGTGCACTGAAAACTGGGCAGCCGGACGGCCTGGAGCCGGCATCATTGATGTACTCAAATGCCCTTTGAGGTGGGAAAGCAAGGAGTGAGAGCAATTCAGGTGGCACCGTTTCAAAGCTTTCTCTGTGCAGAAGAGGTCCAGCAGCATCTTTCAGTCCTGGCTCTTCGCCTGTGGGAGCAGAGTCCAATCATTCGTGCCCTGAAAACTGGGCAGCCGGACGGCCTGGAGCAGGCATCAAGGATGTATTCAAATGCCCTTTGAGGTGGGAAAGCAAGGAGTGAGAGCAATACAGGTGGCACCGTTGCAAAGCTTACCGTGTGCAGCACAGATCCAGCAGCATGTTTTAGCACTGGCTCTTCGCCTGTGGCAGCAGAGTGCAATCATTCGTGCACTGAAACCTGGCAGCCTGACGGCCTGGAGCAGGCATCAAGGATGTATTCAAATGCCCTTTGAGGTGGGAAAGCAACGAGTGAGAGCAGTACAGGTGGCACATTTGCAAAGCTTACCGTGTGCAGTACAGATCCAGCAGCATGTTTTAGCACTGGCTCTTCGCCTGTGGCAGCAGAGTCCAATCATTCGTGCACTGAAAACTGGGCAGCCGGACGGCCTGGAGCCGGCATCAGTATATAGTCAAATGCACTTTGAGGTGGGAAAGCAAGGAGTGAGAGCAATACAGGTGGCACCGTTCCGAAGCTTTCTTTGTGCAGGAGAGGTCCAGCAGCATCTTTCAGTCCTGGCTCTTTGCCTGTGGGAGCAGAGTCCAATCATTCATGCACTGAAAACTGGGCAGCCGGACGGCCTGGAGCAGGCATCAAGGATGTATTCAAATGCACTTTGAGGTGGGAAAGCAAGGAGTGAGAGCAATACAGGTGGCACCTTTGCGAAGCCTGCCATGTGCAGAAGAGATCCGGCGGCATCTTCCAGTCCTGGCTCTTCGCCTGTGGCAGGAGAGTCCAATCATTCGTGCACTGATAACTGGGCAGCCGGACGGCCTGGAGCGGGTATCAAGGATGTATTCAAATGCACTTTGAGGTGGGAAACAAGGAGTGAGACCAATGCAGGTGGCACCGTTTCGAAGCTTACCGTGTGCAGAACAGATCCAGCAGCATGTTTCAGCACTGGCTCTTCGCCTGTGGGAGCAGAGTGCAATCATTCGTGCACTGAAAACTGGGCAGCCGGACGGCCTGGAGCAGGCATCAAGGATGTATTCAAATGCACTTTGAGGTGGGAAACAAGGAGTGAGACCAATGCAGGTGGCAACTTTTCGAACCTTACCATGTGCAGAAGAGGTCCAGCAGCACTTTTCAGTCCTGGCCCTTTCCCTGTGGAAGCAGAGTGCACTCATTCGTGCACTGAAAACTGGGCAGCCGGACGGCCTGGAGCAGGCATCAAGGATGTATTCAAATGCCCTTTGAGGTGGGAAAGCAACGAGTGAGAGCAATACAGGTGGCACCGTTGCAAAGCTTACCGTATGCAGAAGAGATCCAGCAGCATCTTTCAGTCCTGGCTCTTCGCCTGTGGCAGGAGAGTCCAATAATTCGTGCACTGAAAACTGGGCAGCCGGACGACCTGGAGCAGGCATCAAGGATGTATTCAAATGCACTTTGAGGTTGGAAACAAGGAGTGAGACAAATGCAGGTGGCACCGTTGCGAAGCTTACCGTGTGCAGAACAGATCCAGCAGCATGTTTTAGCACTGGCTCTTCGCCTGCGGCAGCAGAGTCCAATAATTCGTGCACTGAAAACTGGGCAGCCGGACGGCCTGGAGCAGGCATCAAGGATGTATTCAAATGCCCTTTGAGGGGGGAAAGCAACGAGTGAGAGCAGTACAGGTGGCGTCTTTGCAAAGCTTACCGTGTGCAGTACAGATCCAGCAGCATGTTTTAGCACTGGCTCTTCGCCTGTGGCAGCAGAGTGCAATCATTCGTGCACTGAAAACTGGGCAGCCGGACGGCCTGGAGCAGGCATCAAGGATGTATTCAAATGCACTTTGAGGTGGGAAAGCAAGGAGTGAGAGCAATACAGGTGGCAACGTTCAGAAGCTTTCTGTGTGCAGGAGAGGTCCAGCAGCATCTTTCAGTCCTGGCTCTTCGCCTGTGGTAGCAGAGTCCAATCATTCCTGCACTGAAAACTGGGCAGCCGGACTGCCTGGAGCAGGCATCAGGGATGTATTCAAATGCCCTTTGAGGTGGGAAAGCAAGGAGTGAGAGCAATACAGGAGGCACCTTTGCGAAGCTTGCCATATGCAGAAGAGATCCAGCACCATCTTTCAGTTTTGGCTCTTTGCCTGTGGCAGGAGAGTCCAATCATTCTTGCACTGAAAACTGGGCAGCCGGATGGCCTGGAGCAGGCATCAAGGATGTATTCAAATGCCCTTTGAGGTGGGAAAGCAAGGAGTGAGAGCAATACAGGTGGCACCTTTGCGAATCTTACCATGTGCAGAGGAGATCCAGCAGCATCATTCATTAGTGGCTCTTCGCCTGTGGGAGCAGAGTCCAATCATTCGTGCACTGAAAACTGGGCAGCCGGACGGCCTGGAGCCGGCATCATTGATGTACTCAAATGCCCTTTGAGGTGGGAAAGCAAGGAGTGAGAGCAATTCAGGTGGCACCGTTTCAAAGCTTTCTCTGTGCAGAAGAGGTCCAGCAGCATCTTTCAGTCCTGGCTCTTCGCCTGTGGGAGCAGAGTCCAATCATTCGTGCCCTGAAAACTGGGCAGCCGGACGGCCTGGAGCAGGCATCAAGGATGTATTCAAATGCCCTTTGAGGTGGGAAAGCAAGGAGTGAGAGCAATACAGGTGGCACCGTTGCAAAGCTTACCGTGTGCAGCACAGATCCAGCAGCATGTTTTAGCACTGGCTCTTCGCCTGTGGCAGCAGAGTGCAATCATTCGTGCACTGAAACCTGGCAGCCGGATGGCCTGGAGCAGGCATCAAGGATGTATTCAAATGCCCTTTGAGGTGGGAAAGCAACGAGTGAGAGCAGTACAGGTGGCACATTTGCAAAGCTTACCGTGTGCAGTACAGATCCAGCAGCATGTTTTAGCACTGGCTCTTCGCCTGTGGCAGCAGAGTCCAATCATTCGTGCACTGAAAACTGGGCAGCCGGACGGCCTGGAGCCGGCATCAGTATATAGTCAAATGCACTTTGAGGTGGGAAAGCAAGGAGTGAGAGCAATACAGGTGGCACCGTTCCGAATCTTTCTTTGTGCAGGAGAGGTCCAGCAGCATCTTTCAGTCCTGGCTCTTTGCCTGTGGGAGCAGAGTCCAATCATTCATGCACTGAAAACTGGGCAGCCGGACGGCCTGGAGCAGGCATCAAGGATGTATTCAAATGCACTTTGAGGTGGGAAAGCAAGGAGTGAGAGCAATACAGGTGGCACCTTTGCGAAGCCTGCCATGTGCAGAAGAGATCCGGCGGCATCTTCCAGTCCTGGCTCTTCGCCTGTGGCAGGAGAGTCCAATCATTCGTGCACTGATAACTGGGCAGCCGGACGGCCTGGAGCGGGTATCAAGGATGTATTCAAATGCACTTTGAGGTGGGAAACAAGGAGTGAGACCAATGCAGGTGGCACCGTTTCGAAGCTTACCGTGTGCAGAACAGATCCAGCAGCATGTTTCAGCACTGGCTCTTCGCCTGTGGGAGCAGAGTGCAATCATTCGTGCACTGAAAACTGGGCAGCCGGACGGCCTGGAGCAGGCATCAAGGATGTATTCAAATGCACTTTGAGGTGGGAAACAAGGAGTGAGACCAATGCAGGTGGCAACTTTTCGAACCTTACCATGTGCAGAAGAGGTCCAGCAGCACTTTTCAGTCCTGGCCCTTTCCCTGTGGAAGCAGAGTGCACTCATTCGTGCACTGAAAACTGGGCAGCCGGACGGCCTGGAGCAGGCATCAAGGATGTATTCAAATGCCCTTTGAGGTGGGAAAGCAAGGAGTGAGAGCAATACAGGTGGCACCGTTGCGAATCTTACCATGTGCAGAAGAGATCCAGCAGCAACATTCATTTGTGGCTCTTCGCCTGTGGGAGCAGAGTCCAATCATTCGTGCACTGAAAACTGGGCAGCCGGACGGCCTGGAGCAGCCATCAAGGATGTATTCAAATGCCCTTTGAGGTGGGAAAGCAACGAGTGAGAGCAATACAGGTGGCACCGTTGCAAAGCTTACCGTATGCAGAAGAGATCCAGCAGCATCTTTCAGTCCTGGCTCTTCGCCTGTGGCAGGAGAGTCCAATAATTCGTGCACTGAAAACTGGGCAGCCGGACGACCTGGAGCAGGCATCAAGGATGTATTCAAATGCACTTTGAGGTTGGAAACAAGGAGTGAGACAAATGCAGGTGGCACCGTTGCGAAGCTTACCGTGTGCAGAACAGATCCAGCAGCATGTTTTAGCACTGGCTCTTCGCCTGCGGCAGCAGAGTCCAATAATTCGTGCACTGAAAACTGGGCAGCCGGACGGCCTGGAGCAGGCATCAAGGATGTATTCAAATGCACTTTGAGGTTGGAAACAAGAATTGAGAGCAATGCAGGCGGCAACTTTGCAAAGCTTACCATGTGCAGAAGAGGTCCAGCAGCACTTTTCATTCCTGGCCCTTTCCCTGTGGAAGCAGAGTGCAATCATTCGTGCACTGAAAACTGGGCGGCCGGACGGCCTGGAGCAGGCATCAAGGATGTATTCAAATGCCCTTTGAGGTGGGAAAGCAACGAGTGAGAGCAATACAGGTGGCACCGTTGCAAAGCTTACCGTATGCAGAAGAGATCCAGCAGCATCTTTCAGTCCTGGCTCTTCGCCTGTGGCAGGAGTGTCCAATCATACGTGCACTGAAAACTGGGCAGCCGGACGGCCTGGAGCAGGCATCAAGGATGTATTCAAATGCCCTTTGAGGTGGGAAAGCAAGGAGTGAGAGCAATACAGGTGGCACCGTTGCGAAGTTTACCGTGTGCAGAACAGATCCAGCAGCATATTTTAGCACTGGCTCTTCGCCTGTGGGAGCAGAGTCCAATCATTCGTGCACTGAAAACTGGGCAGCCGGACGGCCTGGAGCAGGCATCAAGGATGTATTCAAATTCCCTTTGAGGTGGGAAAGCAAGGAGTGAGAGCAATACAGCTGGCAGCGTTGCGAAGCTTACCGTGCGCAGGAGAGCTCCAGCAGCAAATTTCAGTCCTGGCTCTTCGCCTTCGGAGCGGAGTCCAAACATTCGTGCCCTGAAACCTGGGCAGCCGGCCAGCCTGGAGCAGGCATCAAGGATGTATTCAAATGCACTTTGAGGTGGGAAAGCAAGGAGTGAGAGCAATGCAGGTGGCACCTTTGCGAAGTTTACCGCGTGCAGAAGAGGTCCAGCAGCATCTTTCAGTCCTGGCTCTTCGCCTGTGGCAGCAGAGTCCAATCATTCGTGCACTGAAAACTGCGCAGCCGGGCGGCCTGGAGCCGGCATCAAGGATGTATTCAAATGCACTTTGAGGTGGGAAAGCAAGGAGTGAGAGCAATACAGGTGGCACCGTTGCAAAGCTTACCAAGTGCAGAAGAGGTCCAGCAGCATCTTTCAGTCCTGGCTCTTCGCCTGTGGCAGGAGATTGCGATCATTTGTGCACTGAAAACTGGGCAGCCGGACGGCCTGGAGCAGGCATCAAGGATGTATTCAAATGCCCTTTGAGGGGGGAAAGCAACGAGTGAGAGCAGTACAGGTGGCGTCTTTGCAAAGCTTACCGTGTGCAGTACAGATCCAGCAGCATGTTTTAGCACTGGCTCTTCGCCTGTGGCAGCAGAGTGCAATCATTCGTGCACTGAAAACTGGGCAGCCGGACGGCCTGGAGCAGGCATCAAGGATGTATTCAAATGCACTTTGAGGTGGAAAAGCAAGGAGTGAGAGCAATACAGGTGGCACCGTTCCGAAGCTTTCTTTGTGCAAGAGAGGTCCAGCAGCATCTTTCAGTCCTGGCTCTTTGCCTGTGGGAGCAGAGTCCAATCATTCGTGCACTGAAAACTGGGCAGCCGGACGGCCTGGAGCAGGCATCAAGGATGTATTCAAATGCACTTTGAGGTGGGAAAGCAAGGAGTGAGAGCAATACAGGTGGCAACGTTCAGAAGCTTTCTGTGTGCAGGAGAGGTCCAGCAGCATCTTTCAGTCCTGGCTCTTCGCCTGTGGTAGCAGAGTCCAATCATTCGTGCACTGAAAACTGGGCAGCCGGACGGCCTGGAGCAGGCATCAGGGATGTATTCAAATGCCCTTTGAGGTGGGAAAGCAAGGAGTGAGAGCAATACAGGAGGCACCTTTGCGAAGCTTGCCATATGCAGAAGAGATCCAGCACCATCTTTCAGTTTTGGCTCTTTGCCTGTGGCAAGAGAGTCCAATCATTCTTGCACTGAAAACTGGGCAGCCGGATGGCCTGGAGCAGGCATCAAGGATGTATTCAAATGCCCTTTGAGGTGGGAAAGCAAGGAGTGAGAGCAATACAGGTGGCACCTTTGCGAATCTTACCATGTGCAGAGGAGATCCAGCAGCATCATTCATTTGTGGCTCTTCGCCTGTGGGAGCAGAGTCCAATCATTCGTGCACTGAAAACTGGGCAGCCGGACGGCCTGGAGCCGGCATCATTGATGTACTCAAATGCCCTTTGAGGTGGGAAAGCAAGGAGTGAGAGCAATTCAGGTGGCACCGTTTCAAAGCTTTCTCTGTGCAGAAGAGGTCCAGCAGCATCTTTCAGTCCTGGCTCTTCGCCTGTGGGAGCAGAGTCCAATCATTCGTGCCCTGAAAACTGGGCAGCCGGACGGCCTGGAGCAGGCATCAAGGATGTATTCAAATGCCCTTTGAGGTGGGAAAGCAAGGAGTGAGAGCAATACAGGTGGCACCGTTGCAAAGCTTACCGTGTGCAGCACAGATCCAGCAGCATGTTTTAGCACTGGCTCTTCGCCTGTGGCAGCAGAGTGCAATCATTCGTGCACTGAAACCTGGCAGCCTGACGGCCTGGAGCAGGCATCAAGGATGTATTCAAATGCCCTTTGAGGTGGGAAAGCAACGAGTGAGAGCAGTACAGGTGGCACATTTGCAAAGCTTACCGTGTGCAGTACAGATCCAGCAGCATGTTTTAGCACTGGCTCTTCGCCTGTGGCAGCAGAGTCCAATCATTCGTGCACTGAAAACTGGGCAGCCGGACGGCCTGGAGCCGGCATCAGTATATAGTCAAATGCACTTTGAGGTGGGAAAGCAAGGAGTGAGAGCAATACAGGTGGCACCGTTCCGAAGCTTTCTTTGTGCAGGAGAGGTCCAGCAGCATCTTTCAGTCCTGGCTCTTTGCCTGTGGGAGCAGAGTCCAATCATTCATGCACTGAAAACTGGGCAGCCGGACGGCCTGGAGCAGGCATCAAGGATGTATTCAAATGCACTTTGAGGTGGGAAAGCAAGGAGTGAGAGCAATACAGGTGGCACCTTTGCGAAGCCTGCCATGTGCAGAAGAGATCCGGCGGCATCTTCCAGTCCTGGCTCTTCGCCTGTGGCAGGAGAGTCCAATCATTCGTGCACTGATAACTGGGCAGCCGGACGGCCTGGAGCGGGTATCAAGGATGTATTCAAATGCACTTTGAGGTGGGAAACAAGGAGTGAGACCAATGCAGGTGGCACCGTTTCGAAGCTTACCGTGTGCAGAACAGATCCAGCAGCATGTTTCAGCACTGGCTCTTCGCCTGTGGGAGCAGAGTGCAATCATTCGTGCACTGAAAACTGGGCAGCCGGACGGCCTGGAGCAGGCATCAAGGATGTATTCAAATGCACTTTGAGGTGGGAAACAAGGAGTGAGACCAATGCAGGTGGCAACTTTTCGAACCTTACCATGTGCAGAAGAGGTCCAGCAGCACTTTTCAGTCCTGGCCCTTTCCCTGTGGAAGCAGAGTGCACTCATTCGTGCACTGAAAACTGGGCAGCCGGACGGCCTGGAGCAGGCATCAAGGATGTATTCAAATGCCCTTTGAGGTGGGAAAGCAACGAGTGAGAGCAATACAGGTGGCACCGTTGCAAAGCTTACCGTATGCAGAAGAGATCCAGCAGCATCTTTCAGTCCTGGCTCTTCGCCTGTGGCAGGAGAGTCCAATAATTCGTGCACTGAAAACTGGGCAGCCGGACGACCTGGAGCAGGCATCAAGGATGTATTCAAATGCACTTTGAGGTTGGAAACAAGGAGTGAGACAAATGCAGGTGGCACCGTTGCGAAGCTTACCGTGTGCAGAACAGATCCAGCAGCATGTTTTAGCACTGGCTCTTCGCCTGCGGCAGCAGAGTCCAATAATTCGTGCACTGAAAACTGGGCAGCCGGACGGCCTGGAGCAGGCATCAAGGATGTATTCAAATGCCCTTTGAGGGGGGAAAGCAACGAGTGAGAGCAGTACAGGTGGCGTCTTTGCAAAGCTTACCGTGTGCAGTACAGATCCAGCAGCATGTTTTAGCACTGGCTCTTCGCCTGTGGCAGCAGAGTGCAATCATTCGTGCACTGAAAACTGGGCAGCCGGACGGCCTGGAGCAGGCATCAAGGATGTATTCAAATGCACTTTGAGGTGGAAAAGCAAGGAGTGAGAGCAATACAGGTGGCACCGTTCCGAAGCTTTCTTTGTGCAAGAGAGGTCCAGCAGCATCTTTCAGTCCTGGCTCTTTGCCTGTGGGAGCAGAGTCCAATCATTCGTGCACTGAAAACTGGGCAGCCGGACGGCCTGGAGCAGGCATCAAGGATGTATTCAAATGCACTTTGAGGTGGGAAAGCAAGGAGTGAGAGCAATACAGGTGGCAACGTTCAGAAGCTTTCTGTGTGCAGGAGAGGTCCAGCAGCATCTTTCAGTCCTGGCTCTTCGCCTGTGGTAGCAGAGTCCAATCATTCCTGCACTGAAAACTGGGCAGCCGGACGGCCTGGAGCAGGCATCAGGGATGTATTCAAATGCCCTTTGAGGTGGGAAAGCAAGGAGTGAGAGCAATACAGGAGGCACCTTTGCGAAGCTTGCCATATGCAGAAGAGATCCAGCACCATCTTTCAGTTTTGGCTCTTTGCCTGTGGCAGGAGAGTCCAATCATTCTTGCACTGAAAACTGGGCAGCCGGATGGCCTGGAGCAGGCATCAAGGATGTATTCAAATGCCCTTTGAGGTGGGAAAGCAAGGAGTGAGAGCAATACAGGTGGCACCTTTGCGAATCTTACCATGTGCAGAGGAGATCCAGCAGCATCATTCATTTGTGGCTCTTCGCCTGTGGGAGCAGAGTCCAATCATTCGTGCACTGAAAACTGGGCAGCCGGACGGCCTGGAGCCGGCATCATTGATGTACTCAAATGCCCTTTGAGGTGGGAAAGCAAGGAGTGAGAGCAATTCAGGTGGCACCGTTTCAAAGCTTTCTCTGTGCAGAAGAGGTCCAGCAGCATCTTTCAGTCCTGGCTCTTCGCCTGTGGGAGCAGAGTCCAATCATTCGTGCCCTGAAAACTGGGCAGCCGGACGGCCTGGAGCAGGCATCAAGGATGTATTCAAATGCCCTTTGAGGTGGGAAAGCAAGGAGTGAGAGCAATACAGGTGGCACCGTTGCAAAGCTTACCGTGTGCAGCACAGATCCAGCAGCATGTTTTAGCACTGGCTCTTCGCCTGTGGCAGCAGAGTGCAATCATTCGTGCACTGAAACCTGGCAGCCGGATGGCCTGGAGCAGGCATCAAGGATGTATTCAAATGCCCTTTGAGGTGGGAAAGCAACGAGTGAGAGCAGTACAGGTGGCACATTTGCAAAGCTTACCGTGTGCAGTACAGATCCAGCAGCATGTTTTAGCACTGGCTCTTCGCCTGTGGCAGCAGAGTCCAATCATTCGTGCACTGAAAACTGGGCAGCCGGACGGCCTGGAGCCGGCATCAGTATATAGTCAAATGCACTTTGAGGTGGGAAAGCAAGGAGTGAGAGCAATACAGGTGGCACCGTTCCGAATCTTTCTTTGTGCAGGAGAGGTCCAGCAGCATCTTTCAGTCCTGGCTCTTTGCCTGTGGGAGCAGAGTCCAATCATTCATGCACTGAAAACTGGGCAGCCGGACGGCCTGGAGCAGGCATCAAGGATGTATTCAAATGCACTTTGAGGTGGGAAAGCAAGGAGTGAGAGCAATACAGGTGGCACCTTTGCGAAGCCTGCCATGTGCAGAAGAGATCCGGCGGCATCTTCCAGTCCTGGCTCTTCGCCTGTGGCAGGAGAGTCCAATCATTCGTGCACTGATAACTGGGCAGCCGGACGGCCTGGAGCGGGTATCAAGGATGTATTCAAATGCACTTTGAGGTGGGAAACAAGGAGTGAGACCAATGCAGGTGGCACCGTTTCGAAGCTTACCGTGTGCAGAACAGATCCAGCAGCATGTTTCAGCACTGGCTCTTCGCCTCTGGGAGCAGAGTGCAATCATTCGTGCACTGAAAACTGGGCAGCCGGACGGCCTGGAGCAGGCATCAAGGATGTATTCAAATGCACTTTGAGGTGGGAAAGCAAGGAGTGAGACCAATGCAGGTGGCAACTTTTCGAACCTTACCATGTGCAGAAGAGGTCCAGCAGCACTTTTCAGTCCTGGCCCTTTCCCTGTGGAAGCAGAGTGCACTCATTCGTGCACTGAAAACTGGGCAGCCGGACGGCCTGGAGCAGGCATCAAGGATGTATTCAAATGCCCTTTGAGGTGGGAAAGCAAGGAGTGAGAGCAATACAGGTGGCACCGTTGCGAATCTTACCATGTGCAGAAGAGATCCAGCAGCAACATTCATTTGTGGCTCTTCGCCTGTGGGAGCAGAGTCCAATCATTCGTGCACTGAAAACTGGGCAGCCGGACGGCCTGGAGCAGCCATCAAGGATGTATTCAAATGCCCTTTGAGGTGGGAAAGCAACGAGTGAGAGCAATACAGGTGGCACCGTTGCAAAGCTTACCGTATGCAGAAGAGATCCAGCAGCATCTTTCAGTCCTGGCTCTTCGCCTGTGGCAGGAGAGTCCAATAATTCGTGCACTGAAAACTGGGCAGCCGGACGACCTGGAGCAGGCATCAAGGATGTATTCAAATGCACTTTGAGGTTGGAAACAAGGAGTGAGACAAATGCAGGTGGCACCGTTGCGAAGCTTACCGTGTGCAGAACAGATCCAGCAGCATGTTTTAGCACTGGCTCTTCGCCTGCGGCAGCAGAGTCCAATAATTCGTGCACTGAAAACTGGGCAGCCGGACGGCCTGGAGCAGGCATCAAGGATGTATTCAAATGCACTTTGAGGTTGGAAACAAGAATTGAGAGCAATGCAGGCGGCAACTTTGCAAAGCTTACCATGTGCAGAAGAGGTCCAGCAGCACTTTTCATTCCTGGCCCTTTCCCTGTGGAAGCAGAGTGCAATCATTCGTGCACTGAAAACTGGGCGGCCGGACGGCCTGGAGCAGGCATCAAGGATGTATTCAAATGCCCTTTGAGGTGGGAAAGCAACGAGTGAGAGCAATACAGGTGGCACCGTTGCAAAGCTTACCGTATGCAGAAGAGATCCAGCAGCATCTTTCAGTCCTGCCTCTTCGCCTGTGGCAGGAGTGTCCAATCATACGTGCACTGAAAACTGGGCAGCCGGACGGCCTGGAGCAGGCATCAAGGATGTATTCAAATGCCCTTTGAGGTGGGAAAGCAAGGAGTGAGAGCAATACAGGTGGCACCGTTGCGAAGTTTACCGTGTGCAGAACAGATCCAGCAGCATATTTTAGCACTGGCTCTTCGCCTGTGGGAGCAGAGTCCAATCATTCGTGCACTGAAAACTGGGCAGCCGGACGGCCTGGAGCAGGCATCAAGGATGTATTCAAATTCCCTTTGAGGTGGGAAAGCAAGGAGTGAGAGCAATACAGCTGGCAGCGTTGCGAAGCTTACCGTGCGCAGGAGAGCTCCAGCAGCAAATTTCAGTCCTGGCTCTTCGCCTTCGGAGCGGAGTCCAAACATTCGTGCCCTGAAACCTGGGCAGCCGGCCAGCCTGGAGCAGGCATCAAGGATGTATTCAAATGCACTTTGAGGTGGGAAAGCAAGGAGTGAGAGCAATGCAGGTGGCACCTTTGCGAAGTTTACCGCGTGCAGAAGAGGTCCAGCAGCATCTTTCAGTCCTGGCTCTTCGCCTGTGGCAGCAGAGTCCAATCATTCGTGCACTGAAAACTGCGCAGCCGGGCGGCCTGGAGCCGGCATCAAGGATGTATTCAAATGCACTTTGAGGTGGGAAAGCAAGGAGTGAGAGCAATACAGGTGGCACCGTTGCAAAGCTTACCAAGTGCAGAAGAGGTCCAGCAGCATCTTTCAGTCCTGGCTCTTCGCCTGTGGCAGGAGATTGCGATCATTTGTGCACTGAAAACTGGGCAGCCGGACGGCCTGGAGCAGGCATCAAGGATGTATTCAAATGCCCTTTGAGGGGGGAAAGCAACGAGTGAGAGCAGTACAGGTGGCGTCTTTGCAAAGCTTACCGTGTGCAGTACAGATCCAGCAGCATGTTTTAGCACTGGCTCTTCGCCTGTGGCAGCAGAGTGCAATCATTCGTGCACTGAAAACTGGGCAGCCGGACGGCCTGGAGCAGGCATCAAGGATGTATTCAAATGCACTTTGAGGTGGAAAAGCAAGGAGTGAGAGCAATACAGGTGGCACCGTTCCGAAGCTTTCTTTGTGCAAGAGAGGTCCAGCAGCATCTTTCAGTCCTGGCTCTTTGCCTGTGGGAGCAGAGTCCAATCATTCGTGCACTGAAAACTGGGCAGCCGGACGGCCTGGAGCAGGCATCAAGGATGTATTCAAATGCACTTTGAGGTGGGAAAGCAAGGAGTGAGAGCAATACAGGTGGCAACGTTCAGAAGCTTTCTGTGTGCAGGAGAGGTCCAGCAGCATCTTTCAGTCCTGGCTCTTCGCCTGTGGTAGCAGAGTCCAATCATTCGTGCACTGAAAACTGGGCAGCCGGACGGCCTGGAGCAGGCATCAGGGATGTATTCAAATGCCCTTTGAGGTGGGAAAGCAAGGAGTGAGAGCAATACAGGAGGCACCTTTGCGAAGCTTGCCATATGCAGAAGAGATCCAGCACCATCTTTCAGTTTTGGCTCTTTGCCTGTGGCAGGAGAGTCCAATCATTCTTGCACTGAAAACTGGGCAGCCGGATGGCCTGGAGCAGGCATCAAGGATGTATTCAAATGCCCTTTGAGGTGGGAAAGCAAGGAGTGAGAGCAATACAGGTGGCACCTTTGCGAATCTTACCATGTGCAGAGGAGATCCAGCACCATCTTTCAGTTTGTGGCTCTTCGCCTGTGGGAGCAGAGTCCAATCATTCGTGCACTGAAAACTGGGCAGCCGGACGGCCTGGAGCCGGCATCATTGATGTACTCAAATGCCCTTTGAGGTGGGAAAGCAAGGAGTGAGAGCAATTCAGGTGGCACCGTTTCAAAGCTTTCTCTGTGCAGAAGAGGTCCAGCAGCATCTTTCAGTCCTGGCTCTTCGCCTGTGGGAGCAGAGTCCAATCATTCGTGCCCTGAAAACTGGGCAGCCGGACGGCCTGGAGCAGGCATCAAGGATGTATTCAAATGCCCTTTGAGGTGGGAAAGCAAGGAGTGAGAGCAATACAGGTGGCACCGTTGCAAAGCTTACCGTGTGCAGCACAGATCCAGCAGCATGTTTTAGCACTGGCTCTTCGCCTGTGGCAGCAGAGTGCAATCATTCGTGCACTGAAACCTGGCAGCCTGACGGCCTGGAGCAGGCATCAAGGATGTATTCAAATGCCCTTTGAGGTGGGAAAGCAACGAGTGAGAGCAGTACAGGTGGCACATTTGCAAAGCTTACCGTGTGCAGTACAGATCCAGCAGCATGTTTTAGCACTGGCTCTTCGCCTGTGGCAGCAGAGTCCAATCATTCGTGCACTGAAAACTGGGCAGCCGGACGGCCTGGAGCCGGCATCAGTATATAGTCAAATGCACTTTGAGGTGGGAAAGCAAGGAGTGAGAGCAATACAGGTGGCACCGTTCCGAAGCTTTCTTTGTGCAGGAGAGGTCCAGCAGCATCTTTCAGTCCTGGCTCTTTGCCTGTGGGAGCAGAGTCCAATCATTCATGCACTGAAAACTGGGCAGCCGGACGGCCTGGAGCAGGCATCAAGGATGTATTCAAATGCACTTTGAGGTGGGAAAGCAAGGAGTGAGAGCAATACAGGTGGCACCTTTGCGAAGCCTGCCATGTGCAGAAGAGATCCGGCGGCATCTTCCAGTCCTGGCTCTTCGCCTGTGGCAGGAGAGTCCAATCATTCGTGCACTGATAACTGGGCAGCCGGACGGCCTGGAGCGGGTATCAAGGATGTATTCAAATGCACTTTGAGGTGGGAAACAAGGAGTGAGACCAATGCAGGTGGCACCGTTTCGAAGCTTACCGTGTGCAGAACAGATCCAGCAGCATGTTTCAGCACTGGCTCTTCGCCTGTGGGAGCAGAGTGCAATCATTCGTGCACTGAAAACTGGGCAGCCGGACGGCCTGGAGCAGGCATCAAGGATGTATTCAAATGCACTTTGAGGTGGGAAACAAGGAGTGAGACCAATGCAGGTGGCAACTTTTCGAACCTTACCATGTGCAGAAGAGGTCCAGCAGCACTTTTCAGTCCTGGCCCTTTCCCTGTGGAAGCAGAGTGCACTCATTCGTGCACTGAAAACTGGGCAGCCGGACGGCCTGGAGCAGGCATCAAGGATGTATTCAAATGCCCTTTGAGGTGGGAAAGCAAGGAGTGAGAGCAATACAGGTGGCACCGTTCCGAAGCTTTCTTTGTGCAGGAGAGGTCCAGCAGCATCTTTCAGTCCTGGCTCTTTGCCTGTGGGAGCAGAGTCCAATCATTCATGCACTGAAAACTGGGCAGCCGGACGGCCTGGAGCAGGCATCAAGGATGTATTCAAATGCCCTTTGAGGTGGGAAAGCAACGAGTGAGAGCAATACAGGTGGCACCGTTGCAAAGCTTACCGTATGCAGAAGAGATCCAGCAGCATCTTTCAGTCCTGGCTCTTCGCCTGTGGCAGGAGAGTCCAATAATTCGTGCACTGAAAACTGGGCAGCCGGACGACCTGGAGCAGGCATCAAGGATGTATTCAAATGCACTTTGAGGTTGGAAACAAGGAGTGAGACAAATGCAGGTGGCACCGTTGCGAAGCTTACCGTGTGCAGAACAGATCCAGCAGCATGTTTTAGCACTGGCTCTTCGCCTGCGGCAGCAGAGTCCAATAATTCGTGCACTGAAAACTGGGCAGCCGGACGGCCTGGAGCAGGCATCAAGGATGTATTCAAATGCCCTTTGAGGGGGGAAAGCAACGAGTGAGAGCAGTACAGGTGGCGTCTTTGCAAAGCTTACCGTGTGCAGTACAGATCCAGCAGCATGTTTTAGCACTGGCTCTTCGCCTGTGGCAGCAGAGTGCAATCATTCGTGCACTGAAAACTGGGCAGCCGGACGGCCTGGAGCAGGCATCAAGGATGTATTCAAATGCACTTTGAGGTGGAAAAGCAAGGAGTGAGAGCAATACAGGTGGCACCGTTCCGAAGCTTTCTTTGTGCAAGAGAGGTCCAGCAGCATCTTTCAGTCCTGGCTCTTTGCCTGTGGGAGCAGAGTCCAATCATTCATGCACTGAAAACTGGGCAGCCGGACGGCCTGGAGCAGGCATCAAGGATGTATTCAAATGCACTTTGAGGTGGGAAAGCAAGGAGTGAGAGCAATACAGGTGGCAACGTTCAGAAGCTTTCTGTGTGCAGGAGAGGTCCAGCAGCATCTTTCAGTCCTGGCTCTTCGCCTGTGGTAGCAGAGTCCAATCATTCCTGCACTGAAAACTGGGCAGCCGGACTGCCTGGAGCAGGCATCAGGGATGTATTCAAATGCCCTTTGAGGTGGGAAAGCAAGGAGTGAGAGCAATACAGGAGGCACCTTTGCGAAGCTTGCCATATGCAGAAGAGATCCAGCACCATCTTTCAGTTTTGGCTCTTTGCCTGTGGCAGGAGAGTCCAATCATTCTTGCACTGAAAACTGGGCAGCCGGATGGCCTGGAGCAGGCATCAAGGATGTATTCAAATGCCCTTTGAGGTGGGAAAGCAAGGAGTGAGAGCAATACAGGTGGCACCTTTGCGAATCTTACCATGTGCAGAGGAGATCCAGCAGCATCATTCATTTGTGGCTCTTCGCCTGTGGGAGCAGAGTCCAATCATTCGTGCACTGAAAACTGGGCAGCCGGACGGCCTGGAGCCGGCATCATTGATGTACTCAAATGCCCTTTGAGGTGGGAAAGCAAGGAGTGAGAGCAATTCAGGTGGCACCGTTTCAAAGCTTTCTCTGTGCAGAAGAGGTCCAGCAGCATCTTTCAGTCCTGGCTCTTCGCCTGTGGGAGCAGAGTCCAATCATTCGTGCCCTGAAAACTGGGCAGCCGGACGGCCTGGAGCAGGCATCAAGGATGTATTCAAATGCCCTTTGAGGTGGGAAAGCAAGGAGTGAGAGCAATACAGGTGGCACCGTTGCAAAGCTTACCGTGTGCAGCACAGATCCAGCAGCATGTTTTAGCACTGGCTCTTCGCCTGTGGCAGCAGAGTGCAATCATTCGTGCACTGAAACCTGGCAGCCGGATGGCCTGGAGCAGGCATCAAGGATGTATTCAAATGCCCTTTGAGGTGGGAAAGCAACGAGTGAGAGCAGTACAGGTGGCACATTTGCAAAGCTTACCGTGTGCAGTACAGATCCAGCAGCATGTTTTAGCACTGGCTCTTCGCCTGTGGCAGCAGAGTCCAATCATTCGTGCACTGAAAACTGGGCAGCCGGACGGCCTGGAGCCGGCATCAGTATATAGTCAAATGCACTTTGAGGTGGGAAAGCAAGGAGTGAGAGCAATACAGGTGGCACCGTTCCGAATCTTTCTTTGTGCAGGAGAGGTCCAGCAGCATCTTTCAGTCCTGGCTCTTTGCCTGTGGGAGCAGAGTCCAATCATTCATGCACTGAAAACTGGGCAGCCGGACGGCCTGGAGCAGGCATCAAGGATGTATTCAAATGCACTTTGAGGTGGGAAAGCAAGGAGTGAGAGCAATACAGGTGGCACCTTTGCGAAGCCTGCCATGTGCAGAAGAGATCCGGCGGCATCTTCCAGTCCTGGCTCTTCGCCTGTGGCAGGAGAGTCCAATCATTCGTGCACTGATAACTGGGCAGCCGGACGGCCTGGAGCGGGTATCAAGGATGTATTCAAATGCACTTTGAGGTGGGAAACAAGGAGTGAGACCAATGCAGGTGGCACCGTTTCGAAGCTTACCGTGTGCAGAACAGATCCAGCAGCATGTTTCAGCACTGGCTCTTCGCCTGTGGGAGCAGAGTGCAATCATTCGTGCACTGAAAACTGGGCAGCCGGACGGCCTGGAGCAGGCATCAAGGATGTATTCAAATGCACTTTGAGGTGGGAAACAAGGAGTGAGACCAATGCAGGTGGCAACTTTTCGAACCTTACCATGTGCAGAAGAGGTCCAGCAGCACTTTTCAGTCCTGGCCCTTTCCCTGTGGAAGCAGAGTGCACTCATTCGTGCACTGAAAACTGGGCAGCCGGACGGCCTGGAGCAGGCATCAAGGATGTATTCAAATGCCCTTTGAGGTGGGAAAGCAAGGAGTGAGAGCAATACAGGTGGCACCGTTGCGAATCTTACCATGTGCAGAAGAGATCCAGCAGCAACATTCATTTGTGGCTCTTCGCCTGTGGGAGCAGAGTCCAATCATTCGTGCACTGAAAACTGGGCAGCCGGACGGCCTGGAGCAGCCATCAAGGATGTATTCAAATGCCCTTTGAGGTGGGAAAGCAACGAGTGAGAGCAATACAGGTGGCACCGTTGCAAAGCTTACCGTATGCAGAAGAGATCCAGCAGCATCTTTCAGTCCTGGCTCTTCGCCTGTGGCAGGAGAGTCCAATAATTCGTGCACTGAAAACTGGGCAGCCGGACGACCTGGAGCAGGCATCAAGGATGTATTCAAATGCACTTTGAGGTTGGAAACAAGGAGTGAGACAAATGCAGGTGGCACCGTTGCGAAGCTTACCGTGTGCAGAACAGATCCAGCAGCATGTTTTAGCACTGGCTCTTCGCCTGCGGCAGCAGAGTCCAATAATTCGTGCACTGAAAACTGGGCAGCCGGACGGCCTGGAGCAGGCATCAAGGATGTATTCAAATGCACTTTGAGGTTGGAAACAAGAATTGAGAGCAATGCAGGCGGCAACTTTGCAAAGCTTACCATGTGCAGAAGAGGTCCAGCAGCACTTTTCATTCCTGGCCCTTTCCCTGTGGAAGCAGAGTGCAATCATTCGTGCACTGAAAACTGGGCGGCCGGACGGCCTGGAGCAGGCATCAAGGATGTATTCAAATGCCCTTTGAGGTGGGAAAGCAACGAGTGAGAGCAATACAGGTGGCACCGTTGCAAAGCTTACCGTATGCAGAAGAGATCCAGCAGCATCTTTCAGTCCTGGCTCTTCGCCTGTGGCAGGAGTGTCCAATCATACGTGCACTGAAAACTGGGCAGCCGGACGGCCTGGAGCAGGCATCAAGGATGTATTCAAATGCCCTTTGAGGTGGGAAAGCAAGGAGTGAGAGCAATACAGGTGGCACCGTTGCGAAGTTTACCGTGTGCAGAACAGATCCAGCAGCATATTTTAGCACTGGCTCTTCGCCTGTGGGAGCAGAGTCCAATCATTCGTGCACTGAAAACTGGGCAGCCGGACGGCCTGGAGCAGGCATCAAGGATGTATTCAAATTCCCTTTGAGGTGGGAAAGCAAGGAGTGAGAGCAATACAGCTGGCAGCGTTGCGAAGCTTACCGTGCGCAGGAGAGCTCCAGCAGCAAATTTCAGTCCTGGCTCTTCGCCTTCGGAGCGGAGTCCAAACATTCGTGCCCTGAAACCTGGGCAGCCGGCCAGCCTGGAGCAGGCATCAAGGATGTATTCAAATGCACTTTGAGGTGGGAAAGCAAGGAGTGAGAGCAATGCAGGTGGCACCTTTGCGAAGTTTACCGCGTGCAGAAGAGGTCCAGCAGCATCTTTCAGTCCTGGCTCTTCGCCTGTGGCAGCAGAGTCCAATCATTCGTGCACTGAAAACTGCGCAGCCGGGCGGCCTGGAGCCGGCATCAAGGATGTATTCAAATGCACTTTGAGGTGGGAAAGCAAGGAGTGAGAGCAATACAGGTGGCACCGTTGCAAAGCTTACCAAGTGCAGAAGAGGTCCAGCAGCATCTTTCAGTCCTGGCTCTTCGCCTGTGGCAGGAGATTGCGATCATTTGTGCACTGAAAACTGGGCAGCCGGACGGCCTGGAGCAGGCATCAAGGATGTATTCAAATGCCCTTTGAGGGGGGAAAGCAACGAGTGAGAGCAGTACAGGTGGCGTCTTTGCAAAGCTTACCGTGTGCAGTACAGATCCAGCAGCATGTTTTAGCACTGGCTCTTCGCCTGTGGCAGCAGAGTGCAATCATTCGTGCACTGAAAACTGGGCAGCCGGACGGCCTGGAGCAGGCATCAAGGATGTATTCAAATGCACTTTGAGGTGGAAAAGCAAGGAGTGAGAGCAATACAGGTGGCACCGTTCCGAAGCTTTCTTTGTGCAAGAGAGGTCCAGCAGCATCTTTCAGTCCTGGCTCTTTGCCTGTGGGAGCAGAGTCCAATCATTCGTGCACTGAAAACTGGGCAGCCGGACGGCCTGGAGCAGGCATCAAGGATGTATTCAAATGCACTTTGAGGTGGGAAAGCAAGGAGTGAGAGCAATACAGGTGGCAACGTTCAGAAGCTTTCTGTGTGCAGGAGAGGTCCAGCAGCATCTTTCAGTCCTGGCTCTTCGCCTGTGGTAGCAGAGTCCAATCATTCGTGCACTGAAAACTGGGCAGCCGGACGGCCTGGAGCAGGCATCAGGGATGTATTCAAATGCCCTTTGAGGTGGGAAAGCAAGGAGTGAGAGCAATACAGGAGGCACCTTTGCGAAGCTTGCCATATGCAGAAGAGATCCAGCACCATCTTTCAGTTTTGGCTCTTTGCCTGTGGCAAGAGAGTCCAATCATTCTTGCACTGAAAACTGGGCAGCCGGATGGCCTGGAGCAGGCATCAAGGATGTATTCAAATGCCCTTTGAGGTGGGAAAGCAAGGAGTGAGAGCAATACAGGTGGCACCTTTGCGAATCTTACCATGTGCAGAGGAGATCCAGCAGCATCATTCATTTGTGGCTCTTCGCCTGTGGGAGCAGAGTCCAATCATTCGTGCACTGAAAACTGGGCAGCCGGACGGCCTGGAGCCGGCATCATTGATGTACTCAAATGCCCTTTGAGGTGGGAAAGCAAGGAGTGAGAGCAATTCAGGTGGCACCGTTTCAAAGCTTTCTCTGTGCAGAAGAGGTCCAGCAGCATCTTTCAGTCCTGGCTCTTCGGCTGTGGGAGCAGAGTCCAATCATTCGTGCCCTGAAAACTGGGCAGCCGGACGGCCTGGAGCAGGCATCAAGGATGTATTCAAATGCCCTTTGAGGTGGGAAAGCAAGGAGTGAGAGCAATACAGGTGGCACCGTTGCAAAGCTTACCGTGTGCAGCACAGATCCAGCAGCATGTTTTAGCACTGGCTCTTCGCCTGTGGCAGCAGAGTGCAATCATTCGTGCACTGAAACCTGGCAGCCTGACGGCCTGGAGCAGGCATCAAGGATGTATTCAAATGCCCTTTGAGGTGGGAAAGCAACGAGTGAGAGCAGTACAGGTGGCACATTTGCAAAGCTTACCGTGTGCAGTACAGATCCAGCAGCATGTTTTAGCACTGGCTCTTCGCCTGTGGCAGCAGAGTCCAATCATTCGTGCACTGAAAACTGGGCAGCCGGACGGCCTGGAGCCGGCATCAGTATATAGTCAAATGCACTTTGAGGTGGGAAAGCAAGGAGTGAGAGCAATACAGGTGGCACCGTTCCGAAGCTTTCTTTGTGCAGGAGAGGTCCAGCAGCATCTTTCAGTCCTGGCTCTTTGCCTGTGGGAGCAGAGTCCAATCATTCATGCACTGAAAACTGGGCAGCCGGACGGCCTGGAGCAGGCATCAAGGATGTATTCAAATGCACTTTGAGGTGGGAAAGCAAGGAGTGAGAGCAATACAGGTGGCACCTTTGCGAAGCCTGCCATGTGCAGAAGAGATCCGGCGGCATCTTCCAGTCCTGGCTCTTCGCCTGTGGCAGGAGAGTCCAATCATTCGTGCACTGATAACTGGGCAGCCGGACGGCCTGGAGCGGGTATCAAGGATGTATTCAAATGCACTTTGAGGTGGGAAACAAGGAGTGAGACCAATGCAGGTGGCACCGTTTCGAAGCTTACCGTGTGCAGAACAGATCCAGCAGCATGTTTCAGCACTGGCTCTTCGCCTGTGGGAGCAGAGTGCAATCATTCGTGCACTGAAAACTGGGCAGCCGGACGGCCTGGAGCAGGCATCAAGGATGTATTCAAATGCACTTTGAGGTGGGAAACAAGGAGTGAGACCAATGCAGGTGGCAACTTTTCGAACCTTACCATGTGCAGAAGAGGTCCAGCAGCACTTTTCAGTCCTGGCCCTTTCCCTGTGGAAGCAGAGTGCACTCATTCGTGCACTGAAAACTGGGCAGCCGGACGGCCTGGAGCAGGCATCAAGGATGTATTCAAATGCCCTTTGAGGTGGGAAAGCAACGAGTGAGAGCAATACAGGTGGCACCGTTGCAAAGCTTACCGTATGCAGAAGAGATCCAGCAGCATCTTTCAGTCCTGGCTCTTCGCCTGTGGCAGGAGAGTCCAATAATTCGTGCACTGAAAACTGGGCAGCCGGACGACCTGGAGCAGGCATCAAGGATGTATTCAAATGCACTTTGAGGTTGGAAACAAGGAGTGAGACAAATGCAGGTGGCACCGTTGCGAAGCTTACCGTGTGCAGAACAGATCCAGCAGCATGTTTTAGCACTGGCTCTTCGCCTGCGGCAGCAGAGTCCAATAATTCGTGCACTGAAAACTGGGCAGCCGGACGGCCTGGAGCAGGCATCAAGGATGTATTCAAATGCCCTTTGAGGGGGGAAAGCAACGAGTGAGAGCAGTACAGGTGGCGTCTTTGCAAAGCTTACCGTGTGCAGTACAGATCCAGCAGCATGTTTTAGCACTGGCTCTTCGCCTGTGGCAGCAGAGTGCAATCATTCGTGCACTGAAAACTGGGCAGCCGGACGGCCTGGAGCAGGCATCAAGGATGTATTCAAATGCACTTTGAGGTGGAAAAGCAAGGAGTGAGAGCAATACAGGTGGCACCGTTCCGAAGCTTTCTTTGTGCAAGAGAGGTCCAGCAGCATCTTTCAGTCCTGGCTCTTTGCCTGTGGGAGCAGAGTCCAATCATTCGTGCACTGAAAACTGGGCAGCCGGACGGCCTGGAGCAGGCATCAAGGATGTATTCAAATGCACTTTGAGGTGGGAAAGCAAGGAGTGAGAGCAATACAGGTGGCAACGTTCAGAAGCTTTCTGTGTGCAGGAGAGGTCCAGCAGCATCTTTCAGTCCTGGCTCTTCGCCTGTGGTAGCAGAGTCCAATCATTCGTGCACTGAAAACTGGGCAGCCGGACGGCCTGGAGCAGGCATCAGGGATGTATTCAAATGCCCTTTGAGGTGGGAAAGCAAGGAGTGAGAGCAATACAGGAGGCACCTTTGCGAAGCTTGCCATATGCAGAAGAGATCCAGCACCATCTTTCAGTTTTGGCTCTTTGCCTGTGGCAGGAGAGTCCAATCATTCTTGCACTGAAAACTGGGCAGCCGGATGGCCTGGAGCAGGCATCAAGGATGTATTCAAATGCCCTTTGAGGTGGGAAAGCAAGGAGTGAGAGCAATACAGGTGGCACCTTTGCGAATCTTACCATGTGCAGAGGAGATCCAGCACCATCTTTCAGTTTGTGGCTCTTCGCCTGTGGGAGCAGAGTCCAATCATTCGTGCACTGAAAACTGGGCAGCCGGACGGCCTGGAGCCGGCATCATTGATGTACTCAAATGCCCTTTGAGGTGGGAAAGCAAGGAGTGAGAGCAATTCAGGTGGCACCGTTTCAAAGCTTTCTCTGTGCAGAAGAGGTCCAGCAGCATCTTTCAGTCCTGGCTCTTCGCCTGTGGGAGCAGAGTCCAATCATTCGTGCCCTGAAAACTGGGCAGCCGGACGGCCTGGAGCAGGCATCAAGGATGTATTCAAATGCCCTTTGAGGTGGGAAAGCAAGGAGTGAGAGCAATACAGGTGGCACCGTTGCAAAGCTTACCGTGTGCAGCACAGATCCAGCAGCATGTTTTAGCACTGGCTCTTCGCCTGTGGCAGCAGAGTGCAATCATTCGTGCACTGAAACCTGGCAGCCTGACGGCCTGGAGCAGGCATCAAGGATGTATTCAAATGCCCTTTGAGGTGGGAAAGCAACGAGTGAGAGCAGTACAGGTGGCACATTTGCAAAGCTTACCGTGTGCAGTACAGATCCAGCAGCATGTTTTAGCACTGGCTCTTCGCCTGTGGCAGCAGAGTCCAATCATTCGTGCACTGAAAACTGGGCAGCCGGACGGCCTGGAGCCGGCATCAGTATATAGTCAAATGCACTTTGAGGTGGGAAAGCAAGGAGTGAGAGCAATACAGGTGGCACCGTTCCGAAGCTTTCTTTGTGCAGGAGAGGTCCAGCAGCATCTTTCAGTCCTGGCTCTTTGCCTGTGGGAGCAGAGTCCAATCATTCATGCACTGAAAACTGGGCAGCCGGACGGCCTGGAGCAGGCATCAAGGATGTATTCAAATGCACTTTGAGGTGGGAAAGCAAGGAGTGAGAGCAATACAGGTGGCACCTTTGCGAAGCCTGCCATGTGCAGAAGAGATCCGGCGGCATCTTCCAGTCCTGGCTCTTCGCCTGTGGCAGGAGAGTCCAATCATTCGTGCACTGATAACTGGGCAGCCGGACGGCCTGGAGCGGGTATCAAGGATGTATTCAAATGCACTTTGAGGTGGGAAACAAGGAGTGAGACCAATGCAGGTGGCACCGTTTCGAAGCTTACCGTGTGCAGAACAGATCCAGCAGCATGTTTCAGCACTGGCTCTTCGCCTGTGGGAGCAGAGTGCAATCATTCGTGCACTGAAAACTGGGCAGCCGGACGGCCTGGAGCAGGCATCAAGGATGTATTCAAATGCACTTTGAGGTGGGAAACAAGGAGTGAGACCAATGCAGGTGGCAACTTTTCGAACCTTACCATGTGCAGAAGAGGTCCAGCAGCACTTTTCAGTCCTGGCCCTTTCCCTGTGGAAGCAGAGTGCACTCATTCGTGCACTGAAAACTGGGCAGCCGGACGGCCTGGAGCAGGCATCAAGGATGTATTCAAATGCCCTTTGAGGTGGGAAAGCAAGGAGTGAGAGCAATACAGGTGGCACCGTTGCGAATCTTACCATGTGCAGAAGAGATCCAGCAGCAACATTCATTTGTGGCTCTTCGCCTGTGGGAGCAGAGTCCAATCATTCGTGCACTGAAAACTGGGCAGCCGGACGGCCTGGAGCCGGCATCATTGATGTACTCAAATGCCCTTTGAGGTGGGAAAGCAAGGAGTGAGAGCAATTCAGGTGGCACCGTTTCAAAGCTTTCTCTGTGCAGAAGAGGTCCAGCAGCATCTTTCAGTCCTGGCTCTTCGCCTGTGGGAGCAGAGTCCAATCATTCGTGCCCTGAAAACTGGGCAGCCGGACGGCCTGGAGCAGGCATCAAGGATGTATTCAAATGCCCTTTGAGGTGGGAAAGCAAGGAGTGAGAGCAATACAGGTGGCACCGTTGCAAAGCTTACCGTGTGCAGCACAGATCCAGCAGCATGTTTTAGCACTGGCTCTTCGCCTGTGGCAGCAGAGTGCAATCATTCGTGCACTGAAACCTGGCAGCCTGACGGCCTGGAGCAGGCATCAAGGATGTATTCAAATGCCCTTTGAGGTGGGAAAGCAACGAGTGAGAGCAGTACAGGTGGCACATTTGCAAAGCTTACCGTGTGCAGTACAGATCCAGCAGCATGTTTTAGCACTGGCTCTTCGCCTGTGGCAGCAGAGTCCAATCATTCGTGCACTGAAAACTGGGCAGCCGGACGGCCTGGAGCCGGCATCAGTATATAGTCAAATGCACTTTGAGGTGGGAAAGCAAGGAGTGAGAGCAATACAGGTGGCACCGTTCCGAAGCTTTCTTTGTGCAGGAGAGGTCCAGCAGCATCTTTCAGTCCTGGCTCTTTGCCTGTGGGAGCAGAGTCCAATCATTCATGCACTGAAAACTGGGCAGCCGGACGGCCTGGAGCAGGCATCAAGGATGTATTCAAATGCACTTTGAGGTGGGAAAGCAAGGAGTGAGAGCAATACAGGTGGCACCTTTGCGAAGCCTGCCATGTGCAGAAGAGATCCGGCGGCATCTTCCAGACCTGGCTCTTCGCCTGTGGCAGGAGAGTCCAATCATTCGTGCACTGATAACTGGGCAGCCGGACGGCCTGGAGCGGGTATCAAGGATGTATTCAAATGCACTTTGAGGTGGGAAACAAGGAGTGAGACCAATGCAGGTGGCACCGTTTCGAAGCTTACCGTGTGCAGAACAGATCCAGCAGCATGTTTCAGCACTGGCTCTTCGCCTGTGGGAGCAGAGTGCAATCATTCGTGCACTGAAAACTGGGCAGCCGGACGGCCTGGAGCAGGCATCAAGGATGTATTCAAATGCACTTTGAGGTGGGAAACAAGGAGTGAGACCAATGCAGGTGGCAACTTTTCGAACCTTACCATGTGCAGAAGAGGTCCAGCAGCACTTTTCAGTCCTGGCTCTTCGCCTGTGGCAGGAGATTGCGATCATTTGTGCACTGAAAACTGGGCAGCCGGACGGCCTGGAGCAGGCATCAAGGATGTATTCAAATGCCCTTTGAGGTGGGAAAGCAACGAGTGAGAGCAATACAGGTGGCACCGTTGCAAAGCTTACCGTATGCAGAAGAGATCCAGCAGCATCTTTCAGTCCTGGCTCTTCGCCTGTGGCAGGAGAGTCCAATAATTCGTGCACTGAAAACTGGGCAGCCGGGCGACCTGGAGCAGGCATCAAGGATGTATTCAAATGCACTTTGAGGTTGGAAACAAGGAGTGAGACAAATGCAGGTGGCACCGTTGCGAAGCTTACCGTGTGCAGAACAGATCCAGCAGCATGTTTTAGCACTGGCTCTTCGCCTGCGGCAGCAGAGTCCAATAATTCGTGCACTGAAAACTGGGCAGCCGGACGGCCTGGAGCAGGCATCAAGGATGTATTCAAATGCACTTTGAGGTTGGAAACAAGAATTGAGAGCAATGCAGGCGGCAACTTTGCAAAGCTTACCATGTGCAGAAGAGGTCCAGCAGCACTTTTCATTCCTGGCCCTTTCCCTGTGGAAGCAGAGTGCAATCATTCGTGCACTGAAAACTGGGCGGCCGGACGGCCTGGAGCAGGCATCAAGGATGTATTCAAATGCCCTTTGAGGTGGGAAAGCAACGAGTGAGAGCAATACAGGTGGCACCGTTGCAAAGCTTACCGTATGCAGAAGAGATCCAGCAGCATCTTTCAGTCCTGGCTCTTTGCCTGTGGCAGGAGTGTCCAATCATACGCGCACTGAAAACTGGGCAGCCGGACGGCCTGGAGCAGGCATCAAGGATGTATTCAAATGCCCTTTGAGGTGGGAAAGCAAGGAGTGAGAGCAATACAGGTGGCACCGTTGCGAAGTTTACCGTGTGCAGAACATATCCAGCAGCATATTTTAGCACTGGCTCTTCGCCTGTGGGGGCAGAGTCCAATCATTCGTGCACTGAAAACTGGGCAGCCGGACGGCCTGGAGCAGGCATCAAGGATGTATTCAAATTCCCTTTGAGGTGGGAAAGCAAGGAGTGAGAGCAATACAGGTGGCAGCGTTGCGAAGCTTACCGTGCGCAGGAGAGCTCCAGCAGCAACTTTCAGTCCTGGCTCTTCGCCTTCGGAGCGGAGTCCAAACATTCGTGCCCTGAAACCTGGGCAGCCGGCCAGCCTGGAGCAGGCATCAAGGATGTATTCAAATGCACTTTGAGGTGGGAAAGCAAGGAGTGAGAGCAATGCAGGTGGCACCTTTGCGAAGTTTACCACGTGCAGAAGAGGTCCAGCAGCATCTTTCAGTCCTGGCTCTTCGCCTGTGGCAGCAGAGTCCAATCATTCGTGCACTGAAAACTGGGCAGCCGGGCGGCCTGGAGCCGGCATCAAGGATGTATTCAAATGCACTTTGAGGTGGGAAAGCAAGGAGTGAGAGCAATACAGGTGGCACCGTTGCAAAGCTTACCAAGTGCAGAAGAGGTCCAGCAGCATCTTTCAGTCCTGGCTCTTCGCCTGTGGCAGGAGATTGCGATCATTTGTGCACTGAAAACTGGGCAGCCGGACGGCCTGGAGCAGGCATCAAGGATGTATTCAAATGCCCTTTGAGGTGGGAAAGCAACGAGTGAGAGCAATACAGGTGGCACCGTTGCAAAGCTTACCGTATGCAGAAGAGATCCAGCAGCATCATTCATTTGTGGCTCTTCGCCTGTGGGAGCAGAGTCCAATCATTCGTGCACTGAAAACTGGGCAGCCGGACGGCCTGGAGCAGCCATCAAGGATGTATTCAAATGCCCTTTGAGGTGGGAAAGCAACGAGTGAGAGCAATACAGGTGGCACCGTTGCAAAGCTTACCGTATGCAGAAGAGATCCAGCAGCATCTTTCAGTCCTGGCTCTTCGCCTGTGGCAGGAGAGTCCAATAATTCGTGCACTGAAAACTGGGCAGCCGGACGACCTGGAGCAGGCATCAAGGATGTATTCAAATGCACTTTGAGGTTGGAAACAAGGAGTGAGACAAATGCAGGTGGCACCGTTGCGAAGCTTACCGTGTGCAGAACAGATCCAGCAGCATGTTTTAGCACTGGCTCTTCGCCTGCGGCAGCAGAGTCCAATAATTCGTGCACTGAAAACTGGGCAGCCGGACGGCCTGGAGCAGGTATCAAGGATGTATTCAAATGCACTTTGAGGTTGGAAACAAGAATTGAGAGCAATGCAGGCGGCAACTTTGCAAAGCTTACCATGTGCAGAAGAGGTCCAGCAGCACTTTTCATTCCTGGCCCTTTCCCTGTGGAAGCAGAGTGCAATCATTCGTGCACTGAAAACTGGGCGGCCGGACGGCCTGGAGCAGGCATCAAGGATGTATTCAAATGCCCTTTGAGGTGGGAAAGCAACGAGTGAGAGCAATACAGGTGGCACCGTTGCAAAGGTTACCGTATGCAGAAGAGATCCAGCAGCATCTTTCAGTCCTGGCTCTTCGCCTGTGGCAGGAGTGTCCAATCATACGTGCACTGAAAACTGGGCAGCCGGACGGCCTGTAGCAGGCATCAAGGATGTATTCAAATGCCCTTTGAGGTGGGAAAGCAAGGAGTGAGAGCAATACAGGTGGCACCGTTGCGAAGTTTACCGTGTGCAGAACAGATCCAGCAGCATATTTTAGCACTGGCTCTTCGCCTGTGGGAGCAGAGTCCAATCATTCGTGCACTGAAAACTGGGCAGCCGGACAGCCTGGAGCAGGCATCAAGGATGTATTCAAATTCCCTTTGAGGTGGGAAAGCAAGGAGTGAGAGCAATACAGGTGGCAGCGTTGCGAAGCTTACCGTGCGCAGGAGAGCTCCAGCAGCAACTTTCAGTCCTGGCTCTTCGCCTTCGGAGCGGAGTCCAAACATTCGTGCCCTGAAACCTGGGCAGCCGGCCAGCCTGGAGCAGGCATCAAGGAACTATTCAAATGCACTTTGAGGTGGGAAAGCAAGGAGTGAGAGCAATGCAGGTGGCACCTTTGCGAAGTTTACCGCGTGCAGAAGAGGTCCAGCAGCATCTTTCAGTCCTGGCTCTTCGCCTGTGGCATCAGAGTCCAATCATTCGTGCACTGAAAACTGGGCAGCCGGGCGGCCTGGAGCCGGCATCAAGGATGTATTCAAATGCACTTTGAGGTGGGAAAGCAAGGAGTGAGAGCAATACAGGTGGCACCGTTGCAAAGCTTACCAAGTGCAGAAGAGGTCCAGCAGCATCTTTCAGTCCTGGCTCTTCGCCTGTGGCAGGAGATTGCGATCATTTGTGCACTGAAAACTGGGCAGCCGGACGGCCTGGAGCAGGCATCAAGGATGTATTCAAATGCCCTTTGAGGGGGGAAAGCAACGAGTGAGAGCAGTACAGGTGGCGTCTTTGCAAAGCTTACCGTGTGCAGTACAGATCCAGCAGCATGTTTTAGCACTGGCTCTTCGCCTGTGGTAGCAGAGTGCAATCATTCGTGCACTGAAAACTGGGCAGCCGGACGGCCTGGAGCAGGCATCAAGGATGTATTCAAATGCACTTTGAGGTGGAAAAGCAAGGAGTGAGAGCAATACAGGTGGCACCGTTCCGAAGCTTTCTTTGTGCAAGAGAGGTCCAGCAGCATCTTTCAGTCCTGGCTCTTTGCCTGTGGGAGCAGAGTCCAATCATTCGTGCACTGAAAACTGGGCAGCCGGACGGCCTGGAGCAGGCATCAAGGATGTATTCAAATGCACTTTGAGGTGGGAAAGCAAGGAGTGAGAGCAATACAGGTGGCAACGTTCAGAAGCTTTCTGTGTGCAGGAGAGGTCCAGCAGCATCTTTCAGTCCTGGCTCTTCGCCTGTGGTAGCAGAGTCCAATCATTCGTGCACTGAAAACTGGGCAGCCGGACGGCCTGGAGCAGGCATCAGGGATGTATTCAAATGCCCTTTGAGGTGGGAAAGCAAGGAGTGAGAGCAATACAGGAGGCACCTTTGCGAAGCTTGCCATATGCAGAAGAGATCCAGCACCATCTTTCAGTTTTGGCTCTTTGCCTGTGGCAGGAGAGTCCAATCATTCTTGCACTGAAAACTGGGCAGCCGGATGGCCTGGAGCAGGCATCAAGGATGTATTCAAATGCCCTTTGAGGTGGGAAAGCAAGGAGTGAGAGCAATACAGGTGGCACCTTTGCGAATCTTACCATGTGCAGAGGAGATCCAGCAGCATCATTCATTTGTGGCTCTTCGCCTGTGGGAGCAGAGTCCAATCATTCGTGCACTGAAAACTGGGCAGCCGGACGGCCTGGAGCCGGCATCATTGATGTACTCAAATGCCCTTTGAGGTGGGAAAGCAAGGAGTGAGAGCAATTCAGGTGGCACCGTTTCAAAGCTTTCTCTGTGCAGAAGAGGTCCAGCAGCATCTTTCAGTCCTGGCTCTTCGCCTGTGGGAGCAGAGTCCAATCATTCGTGCCCTGAAAACTGGGCAGCCGGACGGCCTGGAGCAGGCATCAAGGATGTATTCAAATGCCCTTTGAGGTGGGAAAGCAAGGAGTGAGAGCAATACAGGTGGCACCGTTGCAAAGCTTACCGTGTGCAGCACAGATCCAGCAGCATGTTTTAGCACTGGCTCTTCGCCTGTGGCAGCAGAGTGCAATCATTCGTGCACTGAAACCTGGCAGCCGGATGGCCTGGAGCAGGCATCAAGGATGTATTCAAATGCCCTTTGAGGTGGGAAAGCAACGAGTGAGAGCAGTACAGGTGGCACATTTGCAAAGCTTACCGTGTGCAGTACAGATCCAGCAGCATGTTTTAGCACTGGCTCTTCGCCTGTGGCAGCAGAGTCCAATCATTCGTGCACTGAAAACTGGGCAGCCGGACGGCCTGGAGCCGGCATCAGTATATAGTCAAATGCACTTTGAGGTGGGAAAGCAAGGAGTGAGAGCAATACAGGTGGCACCGTTCCGAAGCTTTCTTTGTGCAGGAGAGGTCCAGCAGCATCTTTCAGTCCTGGCTCTTTGCCTGTGGGAGCAGAGTCCAATCATTCATGCACTGAAAACTGGGCAGCCGGACGGCCTGGAGCAGGCATCAAGGATGTATTCAAATGCACTTTGAGGTGGGAAAGCAAGGAGTGAGAGCAATACAGGTGGCACCTTTGCGAAGCCTGCCATGTGCAGAAGAGATCCGGCGGCATCTTCCAGTCCTGGCTCTTCGCCTGTGGCAGGAGAGTCCAATCATTCGTGCACTGATAACTGGGCAGCCGGACGGCCTGGAGCGGGTATCAAGGATGTATTCAAATGCACTTTGAGGTGGGAAACAAGGAGTGAGACCAATGCAGGTGGCACCGTTTCGAAGCTTACCGTGTGCAGAACAGATCCAGCAGCATGTTTCAGCACTGGCTCTTCGCCTGTGGGAGCAGAGTGCAATCATTCGTGCACTGAAAACTGGGCAGCCGGACGGCCTGGAGCAGGCATCAAGGATGTATTCAAATGCACTTTGAGGTGGGAAACAAGGAGTGAGACCAATGCAGGTGGCAACTTTTCGAACCTTACCATGTGCAGAAGAGGTCCAGCAGCACTTTTCAGTCCTGGCCCTTTCCCTGTGGAAGCAGAGTGCACTCATTCGTGCACTGAAAACTGGGCAGCCGGACGGCCTGGAGCAGGCATCAAGGATGTATTCAAATGCCCTTTGAGGTGGGAAAGCAACGAGTGAGAGCAATACAGGTGGCACCGTTGCAAAACTTACCGTATGCAGAAGAGATCCAGCAGCATCTTTCAGTCCTGGCTCTTCGCCTGTGGCAGGAGAGTCCAATAATTCGTGCACTGAAAACTGGGCAGCCGGACGACCTGGAGCAGGCATCAAGGATGTATTCAAATGCACTTTGAGGTTGGAAACAAGGAGTGAGACAAATGCAGGCGGCACCGTTGCGAAGCTTACCGTGTGCAGAACAGATCCAGCAGCATGTTTTAGCACTGGCTCTTCGCCTGCGGCAGCAGAGTCCAATAATTCGTGCACTGAAAACTGGGCAGCCGGACGGCCTGGAGCAGGCATCAAGGATGTATTCAAATGCACTTTGAGGTTGGAAACAAGAATTGAGAGCAATGCAGGCGGCAACTTTGCAAAGCTTACCATGTGCAGAAGAGGTCCAGCAGCACTTTTCATTCCTGGCCCTTTCCCTGTGGAAGCAGAGTGCAATCATTCGTGCACTGAAAACTGGGCGGCCGGACGGCCTGGAGCAGGCATCAAGGATGTATTCAAATGCCCTTTGAGGTGGGAAAGCAACGAGTGAGAGCAATACAGGTGGCACCGTTGCAAAGCTTACCGTATGCAGAAGAGATCCAGCAGCATCTTTCAGTCCTGGCTCTTCGCCTGTGGCAGGAGTGTCCAATCATACGTGCACTGAAAACTGGGCAGCCGGCCAGCCTGGAGCAGGCATCAAGGATGTATTCAAATGCCCTTTGAGGTGGGAAAGCAAGGAGTGAGAGCAATACAGGTGGCACCGTTGCGAAGTTTACCGTGTGCAGAACATATCCAGCAGCATATTTTAGCACTGGCTCTTCGCCTGTGGGGGCAGAGTCCAATCATTCGTGCACTGAAAACTGGGCAGCCGGACGGCCTGGAGCAGGCATCAAGGATGTATTCAAATGCCCTTTGAGGTGGGAAAGCAAGGAGTGAGAGCAATACAGGTGGCAGCGTTGCGAAGCTTACCGTGCGCAGGAGAGCTCCAGCAGCAACTTTCAGTCCTGGCTCTTCGCCTTCGGAGCGGAGTCCAAACATTCGTGCCCTGAAACCTGGGCAGCCGGCCAGCCTGGAGCAGGCATCAAGGATGTATTCAAATGCACTTTGAGGTGGGAAAGCAAGGAGTGAGAGCAATGCAGGTGGCACCTTTGCGAAGTTTACCGCGTGCAGAAGAGGTCCAGCAGCATCTTTCAGTCCTGGCTCTTCGCCTGTGGCAGCAGAGTCCAATCATTCGTGCACTGAAAACTGGGCAGCCGGGCGGCCTGGAGCCGGCATCAAGGATGTATTCAAATGCACTTTGAGGTGGGAAAGCAAGGAGTGAGAGCAATACAGGTGGCACCGTTGCAAAGCTTACCAAGTGCAGAAGAGGTCCAGCAGCATCTTTCAGTCCTGGCTCTTCGCCTGTGGCAGGAGATTGCGATCATTTGTGCACTGAAAACTGGGCAGCCGGACGGCCTGGAGCAGGCATCAAGGATGTATTCAAATGCCCTTTGAGGTGGGAAAGCAACGAGTGAGAGCAATACAGGTGGCACCGTTGCAAAGCTTACCGTATGCAGAAGAGATCCAGCAGCATCATTCATTTGTGGCTCTTCGCCTGTGGGAGCAGAGTCCAATCATTCGTGCACTGAAAACTGGGCAGCCGGACGGCCTGGAGCAGCCATCAAGGATGTATTCAAATGCCCTTTGAGGTGGGAAAGCAACGAGTGAGAGCAATACAGGTGGCACCGTTGCAAAGCTTACCGTATGCAGAAGAGATCCAGCAGCATCTTTCAGTCCTGGCTCTTCGCCTGTGGCAGGAGAGTCCAATAATTCGTGCACTGAAAACTGGGCAGCCGGACGGCCTGGAGCAGGCATCAAGGATGTATTCAAATGCCCTTTGAGGGGGGAAAGCAACGAGTGAGAGCAGTACAGGTGGCGTCTTTGCAAAGCTTACCGTGTGCAGTACAGATCCAGCAGCATGTTTTAGCACTGGCTCTTCGCCTGTGGCAGCAGAGTGCAATCATTCGTGCACTGAAAACTGGGCAGCCGGACGGCCTGGAGCAGGCATCAAGGATGTATTCAAATGCACTTTGAGGTGGAAAAGCAAGGAGTGAGAGCAATACAGGTGGCAACGTTCAGAAGCTTTCTGTGTGCAGGAGAGGTCCAGCAGCATCTTTCAGTCCTGGCTCTTCGCCTGTGGTAGCAGAGTCCAATCATTCGTGCACTGAAAACTGGGCAGCCGGACGGCCTGGAGCAGGCATCAGGGATGTATTCAAATGCCCTTTGAGGTGGGAAAGCAAGGAGTGAGAGCAATACAGGAGGCACCTTTGCGAAGCTTGCCATATGCAGAAGAGATCCAGCACCATCTTTCAGTTTTGGATCTTTGCCTGTGGCAGGAGAGTCCAATCATTCTTGCACTGAAAAGTGGGCAGCCGGATGGCCTGGAGCAGGCATCAAGGATGTATTCAAATGCCCTTTGAGGTGGGAAAGCAAGGAGTGAGAGCAATACAGGTGGCACCTTTGCGAATCTTACCATGTGCAGAGGAGATCCAGCAGCATCATTCATTTGTGGCTCTTCGCCTGTGGCAGCAGAGTCCAATCATTCGTGCACTGAAAACTGGGCAGCCGGACGGCCTGGAGCCGGCATCATTGATGTACTCAAATGCCCTTTGAGGTGGGAAAGCAAGGAGTGAGAGCAATTCAGGTGGCACCGTTTCAAAGCTTTCTCTGTGCAGAAGAGGTCCAGCAGCATCTTTCAGTCCTGGCTCTTCGCCTGTGGGAGCAGAGTCCAATCATTCGTGCCCTGAAAACTGGGCAGCCGGACGGCCTGGAGCAGGCATCAAGGATGTATTCAAATGCCCTTTGAGGTGGGAAAGCAAGGAGTGAGAGCAATACAGGTGGCACCGTTGCAAAGCTTACCGTGTGCAGCACAGATCCAGCAGCATGTTTTAGCACTGGCTCTTCGCCTGTGGCAGCAGAGTGCAATCATTCGTGCACTGAAACCTGGCAGCCGGATGGCCTGGAGCAGGCATCAAGGATGTATTCAAATGCCCTTTGAGGTGGGAAAGCAACGAGTGAGAGCAGTACAGGTGGCACATTTGCAAAGCTTACCGTGCGCAGTACAGATCCAGCAGCATGTTTTAGCACTGGCTCTTCGCCTGTGGCAGCAGAGTCCAATCATTCGTGCACTGAAAACTGGGCAGCCGGATGGCCTGGAGCAGGCATCAAGGATGTATTCAAATGCACTTTGAGGTGGGAAAGCAAGGAGTGAGAGCAATACAGGTGGCACCGTTCCGAAGCTTTCTGTGTGCAGGAGAGGTCCAGCAGCATCTTTCAGTCCTGGCTCTTTGCCTGTGGGAGCAGAGTCCAATCATTCATGCACTGAAAACTGGGCAGCCGGACGGCCTGGAGCAGGCATCAAGGATGTATTCAAATGCACTTTGAGGTGGGAAAGCAACGAGTGAGAGCAATACAGGTGGCACCTTTGCGAAGCCTGCCATGTGCAGAAGAGATCCGGCGGCATCTTCCAGTCCTGGCTCTTCGCCTGTGGCAGGAGAGTCCAATCATTCGTGCACTGATAACTGGGCAGCCGGACGGCCTGGAGCAGGCATCAAGGATGTATTCAAATGCCCTTTGAGGTGGGAAAGCAAGGAGTGAGAGCAATACAGGTGGCACCGTTGCGAAGTTTACCGTGTGCAGAACAGATCCAGCAGCATATTTTAGCACTGGCTCTTCGCCTGTGGGAGCAGAGTGCAATCATTCGTGCACTGAAAACTGGGGAGCCGGACGGCCTGGAGCAGGCATCAAGGATGTATTCAAATGCCCTTTGAGGTGGGAAAGCAACGAGTGAGAGCAATACAGGTGGCACCGTGGCAAAGCTTACCGTGTGCAGTACAGATCCAGCAGCATGTTTTAGCACTGGCTCTTCGCCTGTGGGAGCAGAGTGCAATCATTCGTGCACTGAAAACTGGGGAGCCGGACGGCCTGGAGCAGGCATCAAGGATGTATTCAAATGCACTTTGAGGTGGGAAAGCAAGGAGTGAGAGTAATACAGGCGGCACCGTTGCAAAGCTTACCGTGTGCAGTACAGATCCAGCAGCATGTTTTAGCACTGGCTCTTCGCCTGTGGAAGCAGAGTGCAATCATTCGTGCACTGAAAACTGGGCGGCCGGACGGCCTGGAGCAGGCATCAAGGATGTATTCAAATGCCCTTTGAGGTGGGAAAGCAACGAGTGAGAGCAATACAGGTGGCACCGTTGCAAAGCTTACCGTATGCAGAAGAGATCCAGCAGCATCTTTCAGTCCTGGCTCTTCGCCTGTGGCAGGAGTGTCCAATCATACGTGCACTGAAAACTGGGCAGCCGGACGGCCTGTAGCAGGCATCAAGGATGTATTCAAATGCCCTTTGAGGTGGGAAAGCAAGGAGTGAGAGCAATACAGGTGGCACCGTTGCGAAGTTTACCGTGTGCAGAACAGATCCAGCAGCATATTTTAGCACTGGCTCTTCGCCTGTGGGAGCAGAGTCCAATCATTCGTGCACTGAAAACTGGGCAGCCGGACGGCCTGGAGCAGGCATCAAGGATGTATTCAAATGCCCTTTGAGGTGGGAAAGCAAGGAGTGAGAGCAATACAGGTGGCACCGTTGCAAAGCTTACCGTGTGCAGCACAGATCCAGCAGCATGTTTTAGCACTGGCTCTTCGCCTGTGGCAGCAGAGTGCAATCATTCGTGCACTGAAACCTGGCAGCCGGATGGCCTGGAGCAGGCATCAAGGATGTATTCAAATGCCCTTTGAGGTGGGAAAGCAACGAGTGAGAGCAGTACAGGTGGCACATTTGCAAAGCTTACCGTGTGCAGTACAGATCCAGCAGCATGTTTTAGCACTGGCTCTTCGCCTGTGGCAGCAGAGTCCAATCATTCGTGCACTGAAAACTGGGCAGCCGGACGGCCTGGAGCCGGCATCAGTATATAGTCAAATGCACTTTGAGGTGGGAAAGCAAGGAGTGAGAGCAATACAGGTGGCACCGTTCCGAAGCTTTCTTTGTGCAGGAGAGGTCCAGCAGCATCTTTCAGTCCTGGCTCTTTGCCTGTGGGAGCAGAGTCCAATCATTCATGCACTGAAAACTGGGCAGCCGGACGGCCTGGAGCAGGCATCAAGGATGTATTCAAATGCACTTTGAGGTGGGAAAGCAAGGAGTGAGAGCAATACAGGTGGCACCTTTGCGAAGCCTGCCATGTGCAGAAGAGATCCGGCGGCATCTTCCAGTCCTGGCTCTTCGCCTGTGGCAGGAGAGTCCAATCATTCGTGCACTGATAACTGGGCAGCCGGACGGCCTGGAGCAGGCATCAAGGATGTATTCAAATGCCCTTTGAGGTGGGAAAGCAACGAGTGAGAGCAATACAGGTGGCACCGTGGCAAAGCTTACCGTGTGCAGTACAGATCCAGCAGCATGTTTTAGCACTGGCTCTTCGCCTGTGGGAGCAGAGTGCAATCATTCGTGCACTGAAAACTGGGGAGCCGGACGGCCTGGAGCAGGCATCAAGGATGTATTCAAATGCACTTTGAGGTGGGAAAGCAAGGAGTGAGAGTAATACAGGCGGCACCGTTGCAAAGCTTACCGTATGCAGAAGAGATCCAGCAGCATCTTTCAGTCCTGGCTCTTCGCCTGTGGTAGCAGAGTCCAATCATTCGTGCACTGAAAACTGGGCAGCCGGACGGCCTGGAGCAGGCATCAGGGATGTATTCAAATGCCCTTTGAGGTGGGAAAGCAAGGAGTGAGAGCAATACAGGAGGCACCTTTGCGAAGCTTGCCATATGCAGAAGAGATCCAGCACCATCTTTCAGTTTTGGCTCTTTGCCTGTGGCAGGAGAGTCCAATCATTCTTGCACTGAAAACTGGGCAGCCGGATGGCCTGGAGCAGGCATCAAGGATGTATTCAAATGCCCTTTGAGGTGGGAAAGCAAGGAGTGAGAGCAATACAGGTGGCACCTTTGCGAATCTTACCATGTGCAGAGGAGATCCAGCAGCATCATTCATTTGTGGCTCTTCGCCTGTGGGAGCAGAGTCCAATCATTCGTGCACTGAAAACTGGGCAGCCGGACGGCCTGGAGCCGGCATCATTGATGTACTCAAATGCCCTTTGAGGTGGGAAAGCAAGGAGTGAGAGCAATTCAGGTGGCACCGTTTCAAAGCTTTCTCTGTGCAGAAGAGGTCCAGCAGCATCTTTCAGTCCTGGCTCTTCGCCTGTGGGAGCAGAGTCCAATCATTCGTGCCCTGAAAACTGGGCAGCCGGACGGCCTGGAGCAGGCATCAAGGATGTATTCAAATGCCCTTTGAGGTGGGAAAGCAAGGAGTGAGAGCAATACAGGTGGCACCGTTGCAAAGCTTACCGTGTGCAGCACAGATCCAGCAGCATGTTTTAGCACTGGCTCTTCGCCTGTGGCAGCAGAGTGCAATCATTCGTGCACTGAAACCTGGCAGCCGGATGGCCTGGAGCAGGCATCAAGGATGTATTCAAATGCCCTTTGAGGTGGGAAAGCAACGAGTGAGAGCAGTACAGGTGGCACATTTGCAAAGCTTACCGTGTGCAGTACAGATCCAGCAGCATGTTTTAGCACTGGCTCTTCGCCTGTGGCAGCAGAGTCCAATCATTCGTGCACTGAAAACTGGGCAGCCGGACGGCCTGGAGCCGGCATCAGTATATAGTCAAATGCACTTTGAGGTGGGAAAGCAAGGAGTGAGAGCAATACAGGTGGCACCGTTCCGAATCTTTCTTTGTGCAGGAGAGGTCCAGCAGCATCTTTCAGTCCTGGCTCTTTGCCTGTGGGAGCAGAGTCCAATCATTCATGCACTGAAAACTGGGCAGCCGGACGGCCTGGAGCAGGCATCAAGGATGTATTCAAATGCACTTTGAGGTGGGAAAGCAAGGAGTGAGAGCAATACAGGTGGCACCTTTGCGAAGCCTGCCATGTGCAGAAGAGATCCGGCGGCATCTTCCAGTCCTGGCTCTTCGCCTGTGGCAGGAGAGTCCAATCATTCGTGCACTGATAACTGGGCAGCCGGACGGCCTGGAGCGGGTATCAAGGATGTATTCAAATGCACTTTGAGGTGGGAAACAAGGAGTGAGACCAATGCAGGTGGCACCGTTTCGAAGCTTACCGTGTGCAGAACAGATCCAGCAGCATGTTTCAGTCCTGGCTCTTCGCCTGTGGCAGGAGATTGCGATCATTTGTGCACTGAAAACTGGGCAGCCGGACGGCCTGGAGCAGGCATCAAGGATGTATTCAAATGCCCTTTGAGGTAGGAAAGCAACGAGTGAGAGCAATACAGGTGGCACCGTTGCAAAGCTTACCGTATGCAGAAGAGATCCAGCAGCATCATTCATTTGTGGCTCTTCGCCTGTGGGAGCAGAGTCCAATCATTCGTGCACTGAAAACTGGGCAGCCGGACGGCCTGGAGCAGGCATCAAGGATGTATTCAAATTCCCTTTGAGGTGGGAAAGCAAGGAGTGAGAGCAATACAGGTGGCAGCGTTGCGAAGCTTACCGTGCGCAGGAGAGCTCCAGCAGCAACTTTCAGTCCTGGCTCTTCGCCTTCGGAGCGGAGTCCAAACATTCGTGCCCTGAAACCTGGGCAGCCGGCCAGCCTGGAGCAGGCATCAAGGAACTATTCAAATGCACTTTGAGGTGGGAAAGCAAGGAGTGAGAGCAATGCAGGTGGCACCTTTGCGAAGTTTACCGCGTGCAGAAGAGGTCCAGCAGCATCTTTCAGTCCTGGCTCTTCGCCTGTGGGAGCAGAGTCCAATCATTCGTGCACTGAAAACTGGTCAGCCTGGCGGCCTGGAGGCGGCATCAAGGATGTATTCAAATGCACTTTGAGGTGGGAAAGCAAGGAGTGAGAGCAATACAGGTGGCACCGTTGCAAAGCTTACCAAGTGCAGAAGAGGTCCAGCAGCATCTTTCAGTCCTGGCTCTTCGCCTGTGGCAGGAGATTGCGATCATTTGTGCACTGAAAACTGGGCAGCCGGACGGCCTGGAGCAGGCATCAAGGATGTATTCAAATGCCCTTTGAGGGGGGAAAGCAACGAGTGAGAGCAGTACAGGTGGCGTCTTTGCAAAGCTTACCGTGTGCAGTACAGATCCAGCAGCATGTTTTAGCACTGGCTCTTCGCCTGTGGCAGCAGAGTGCAATCATTCGTGCACTGAAAACTGGGCAGCCGGACGGCCTGGAGCAGGCATCAAGGATGTATTCAAATGCACTTTGAGGTGGAAAAGCAAGGAGTGAGAGCAATACAGGTGGCACCGTTCCGAAGCTTTCTTTGTGCAAGAGAGGTCCAGCAGCATCTTTCAGTCCTGGCTCTTTGCCTGTGGGAGCAGAGTCCAATCATTCGTGCACTGAAAACTGGGCAGCCGGACGGCCTGGAGCAGGCATCAAGGATGTATTCAAATGCACTTTGAGGTGGGAAAGCAAGGAGTGAGAGCAATACAGGTGGCAACGTTCAGAAGCTTTCTGTGTGCAGGAGAGGTCCAGCAGAATCTTTCAGTCCTGACTCTTCGCCTGTGGTAGCAGAGTCCAATCATTCGTGCACTGAAAACTGGGCAGCCGGACGGCCTGGAGCAGGCATCAGGGATGTATTCAAATGCCCTTTGAGGTGGGAAAGCAAGGAGTGAGAGCAATACAGGTGGCACCGTTGCAAAGCTTACCGTGTGCAGTACAGATCCAGCAGCATGTTTTAGCACTGGCTCTTCGCCTGTGGGAGCAGAGTGCAATCATTCGTGCACTGAAAACTGGGGAGCCGGACGGCCTGGAGCAGGCATCAAGGATGTATTCAAATGCACTTTGAGGTGGGAAAGCAAGGAGTGAGAGTAATACAGGCGGCACCGTTGCAAAGCTTACCGTATGCAGAAGAGATCCAGCAGCATCTTTCAGTCCTGGCTCTTCGCCTGTGGTAGCAGAGTCCAATCATTCGTGCACTGAAAACTGGGCAGCCGGACGGCCTGGAGCAGGCATCAGGGATGTATTCAAATGCCCTTTGAGGTGGGAAAGCAAGGAGTGAGAGCAATACAGGAGGCACCTTTGCGAAGCTTGCCATATGCAGAAGAGATCCAGCACCATCTTTCAGTTTTGGCTCTTTGCCTGTGGCAGGAGAGTCCAATCATTCTTGCACTGAAAACTGGGCAGCCGGATGGCCTGGAGCAGGCATCAAGGATGTATTCAAATGCCCTTTGAGGTGGGAAAGCAAGGAGTGAGAGCAATACAGGTGGCACCTTTGCGAATCTTACCATGTGCAGAGGAGATCCAGCAGCATCATTCATTTGTGGCTCTTCGCCTGTGGGAGCAGAGTCCAATCATTCGTGCACTGAAAACTGGGCAGCCGGACGGCCTGGAGCCGGCATCATTGATGTACTCAAATGCCCTTTGAGGTGGGAAAGCAAGGAGTGAGAGCAATTCAGGTGGCACCGTTTCAAAGCTTTCTCTGTGCAGAAGAGGTCCAGCAGCATCTTTCAGTCCTGGCTCTTCGCCTGTGGGAGCAGAGTCCAATCATTCGTGCCCTGAAAACTGGGCAGCCGGACGGCCTGGAGCAGGCATCAAGGATGTATTCAAATGCCCTTTGAGGTGGGAAAGCAAGGAGTGAGAGCAATACAGGTGGCACCGTTGCAAAGCTTACCGTGTGCAGCACAGATCCAGCAGCATGTTTTAGCACTGGCTCTTCGCCTGTGGCAGCAGAGTGCAATCATTCGTGCACTGAAACCTGGCAGCCGGATGGCCTGGAGCAGGCATCAAGGATGTATTCAAATGCCCTTTGAGGTGGGAAAGCAACGAGTGAGAGCAGTACAGGTGGCACATTTGCAAAGCTTACCGTGTGCAGTACAGATCCAGCAGCATGTTTTAGCACTGGCTCTTCGCCTGTGGCAGCAGAGTCCAATCATTCGTGCACTGAAAACTGGGCAGCCGGACGGCCTGGAGCCGGCATCAGTATATAGTCAAATGCACTTTGAGGTGGGAAAGCAAGGAGTGAGAGCAATACAGGTGGCACCGTTCCGAATCTTTCTTTGTGCAGGAGAGGTCCAGCAGCATCTTTCAGTCCTGGCTCTTTGCCTGTGGGAGCAGAGTCCAATCATTCATGCACTGAAAACTGGGCAGCCGGACGGCCTGGAGCAGGCATCAAGGATGTATTCAAATGCACTTTGAGGTGGGAAAGCAAGGAGTGAGAGCAATACAGGTGGCACCTTTGCGAAGCCTGCCATGTGCAGAAGAGATCCGGCGGCATCTTCCAGTCCTGGCTCTTCGCCTGTGGCAGGAGAGTCCAATCATTCGTGCACTGATAACTGGGCAGCCGGACGGCCTGGAGCGGGTATCAAGGATGTATTCAAATGCACTTTGAGGTGGGAAACAAGGAGTGAGACCAATGCAGGTGGCACCGTTTCGAAGCTTACCGTGTGCAGAACAGATCCAGCAGCATGTTTCAGTCCTGGCTCTTCGCCTGTGGCAGGAGATTGCGATCATTTGTGCACTGAAAACTGGGCAGCCGGACGGCCTGGAGCAGGCATCAAGGATGTATTCAAATGCCCTTTGAGGTAGGAAAGCAACGAGTGAGAGCAATACAGGTGGCACCGTTGCAAAGCTTACCGTATGCAGAAGAGATCCAGCAGCATCATTCATTTGTGGCTCTTCGCCTGTGGGAGCAGAGTCCAATCATTCGTGCACTGAAAACTGGGCAGCCGGACGGCCTGGAGCAGGCATCAAGGATGTATTCAAATTCCCTTTGAGGTGGGAAAGCAAGGAGTGAGAGCAATACAGGTGGCAGCGTTGCGAAGCTTACCGTGCGCAGGAGAGCTCCAGCAGCAACTTTCAGTCCTGGCTCTTCGCCTTCGGAGCGGAGTCCAAACATTCGTGCCCTGAAACCTGGGCAGCCGGCCAGCCTGGAGCAGGCATCAAGGAACTATTCAAATGCACTTTGAGGTGGGAAAGCAAGGAGTGAGAGCAATGCAGGTGGCACCTTTGCGAAGTTTACCGCGTGCAGAAGAGGTCCAGCAGCATCTTTCAGTCCTGGCTCTTCGCCTGTGGGAGCAGAGTCCAATCATTCGTGCACTGAAAACTGGGCAGCCGGGCGGCCTGGAGCCGGCATCAAGGATGTATTCAAATGCACTTTGAGGTGGGAAAGCAAGGAGTGAGAGCAATACAGGTGGCACCGTTGCAAAGCTTACCAAGTGCAGAAGAGGTCCAGCAGCATCTTTCAGTCCTGGCTCTTCGCCTGTGGCAGGAGATTGCGATCATTTGTGCACTGAAAACTGGGCAGCCGGACGGCCTGGAGCAGGCATCAAGGATGTATTCAAATGCCCTTTGAGGGGGGAAAGCAACGAGTGAGAGCAGTACAGGTGGCGTCTTTGCAAAGCTTACCGTGTGCAGTACAGATCCAGCAGCATGTTTTAGCACTGGCTCTTCGCCTGTGGCAGCAGAGTGCAATCATTCGTGCACTGAAAACTGGGCAGCCGGACGGCCTGGAGCAGGCATCAAGGATGTATTCAAATGCACTTTGAGGTGGAAAAGCAAGGAGTGAGAGCAATACAGGTGGCACCGTTCTGAAGCTTTCTTTGTGCAAGAGAGGTCCAGCAGCATCTTTCAGTCCTGGCTCTTTGCCTGTGGGAGCAGAGTCCAATCATTCGTGCACTGAAAACTGGGCAGCCGGACGGCCTGGAGCAGGCATCAAGGATGTATTCAAATGCACTTTGAGGTGGGAAAGCAAGGAGTGAGAGCAATACAGGTGGCAACGTTCAGAAGCTTTCTGTGTGCAGGAGAGGTCCAGCAGCATCTTTCAGTCCTGGCTCTTCGCCTGTGGTAGCAGAGTCCAATCATTCGTGCACTGAAAACTGGGCAGCCGGACGGCCTGGAGCAGGCATCAGGGATGTATTCAAATGCCCTTTGAGGTGGGAAAGCAAGGAGTGAGAGCAATACAGGTGGCACCGTTGCAAAGCTTACCGTGTGCAGCACAGATCCAGCAGCATGTTTTAGCACTGGCTCTTCGCCTGTGGCAGCAGAGTGCAATCATTCGTGCACTGAAACCTGGCAGCCGGATGGCCTGGAGCAGGCATCAAGGATGTATTCAAATGCCCTTTGAGGTGGGAAAGCAACGAGTGAGAGCAGTACAGGTGGCACATTTGCAAAGCTTACCGTGTGCAGTACAGATCCAGCAGCATGTTTTAGCACTGGCTCTTCGCCTGTGGCAGCAGAGTCCAATCATTCGTGCACTGAAAACTGGGCAGCCGGACGGCCTGGAGCCGGCATCAGTATATAGTCAAATGCACTTTGAGGTGGGAAAGCAAGGAGTGAGAGCAATACAGGTGGCACCGTTCCGAAGCTTTCTTTGTGCAGGAGAGGTCCAGCAGCATCTTTCAGTCCTGGCTCTTTGCCTGTGGGAGCAGAGTCCAATCATTCATGCACTGAAAACTGGGCAGCCGGACGGCCTGGAGCAGGCAACAAGGATGTATTCAAATGCACTTTGAGGTGGGAAAGCAAGGAGTGAGAGCAATACAGGTGGCACCTTTGCGAAGCCTGCCATGTGCAGAGGAGATCCGGCGGCATCTTCCAGTCCTGGCTCTTCGCCTGTGGCAGGAGAGTCCAATCATTCCTGCACTGATAACTGGGCAGCCGGACGGCCTGGAGCAGGCATCAAGGATGTATTCAAATGCCCTTTGAGGTGGGAAAGCAACGAGTGAGAGCAATACAGGTGGCACCGTGGCAAAGCTTACCGTGTGCAGTACAGATCCAGCAGCATGTTTTAGCACTGGCTCTTCGCCTGTGGGAGCAGAGTGCAATCATTCGTGCACTGAAAACTGGCAGCCGGATGGCCTGGAGCAGGCATCAAGGATGTATTCAAATGCACTTTGAGGTGGGAAAGCAAGGAGTGAGAGTAATACAGGCGGCACCGTTGCAAAGCTTACCGTATGCAGAAGAGATCCAGCAGCATCTTTCAGTCCTGGCTCTTCGCCTGTGGTAGCAGAGTCCAATCATTCGTGCACTGAAAACTGGGCAGCCGGACGGCCTGGAGCAGGCATCAGGGATGTATTCAAATGCCCTTTGAGGTGGGAAAGCAAGGAGTGAGAGCAATACAGGAGGCACCTTTGCGAAGCTTGCCATATGCAGAAGAGATCCAGCACCATCTTTCAGTTTTGGCTCTTTGCCTGTGGCAGGAGAGTCCAATCATTCTTGCACTGAAAACTGGGCAGCCGGATGGCCTGGAGCAGGCATCAAGGATGTATTCAAATGCCCTTTGAGGTGGGAAAGCAAGGAGTGAGAGCAATACAGGTGGCACCTTTGCGAATCTTACCATGTGCAGAGGAGATCCAGCAGCATCATTCATTTGTGGCTCTTCGCCTGTGGGAGCAGAGTCCAATCATTCGTGCACTGAAAACTGGGCAGCCGGACGGCCTGGAGCCGGCATCATTGATGTACTCAAATGCCCTTTGAGGTGGGAAAGCAAGGAGTGAGAGCAATTCAGGTGGCACCGTTTCAAAGCTTTCTCTGTGCAGAAGAGGTCCAGCAGCATCTTTCAGTCCTGGCTCTTCGCCTGTGGGAGCAGAGTCCAATCATTCGTGCCCTGAAAACTGGGCAGCCGGACGGCCTGGAGCAGGCATCAAGGATGTATTCAAATGCCCTTTGAGGTGGGAAAGCAAGGAGTGAGAGCAATACAGGTGGCACCGTTGCAAAGCTTACCGTGTGCAGCACAGATCCAGCAGCATGTTTTAGCACTGGCTCTTCGCCTGTGGCAGCAGAGTGCAATCATTCGTGCACTGAAACCTGGCAGCCGGATGGCCTGGAGCAGGCATCAAGGATGTATTCAAATGCCCTTTGAGGTGGGAAAGCAACGAGTGAGAGCAGTACAGGTGGCACATTTGCAAAGCTTACCGTGTGCAGTACAGATCCAGCAGCATGTTTTAGCACTGGCTCTTCGCCTGTGGCAGCAGAGTCCAATCATTCGTGCACTGAAAACTGGGCAGCCGGACGGCCTGGAGCAGGCATCAAGGATGTATTCAAATGCCCTTTGAGGTGGGAAAGCAACGAGTGAGAGCAATACAGGTGGCACCGTTGCAAAGCTTACCGTATGCAGAAGAGATCCAGCAGCATCTTTCAGTCCTGGCTCTTCGCCTGTGGCAGGAGAGTCCAATAATTCGTGCACTGAAAACTGGGCAGCCGGACGACCTGGAGCAGGCATCAAGGATGTATTCAAATGCACTTTGAGGTTGGAAACAAGGAGTGAGACAAATGCAGGTGGCACCGTTGCGAAGCTTACCGTGTGCAGAACAGATCCAGCAGCATGTTTTAGCACTGGCTCTTCGCCTGCGGCAGCAGAGTCCAATAATTCGTGCACTGAAAACTGGGCAGCCGGACGGCCTGGAGCAGGCATCAAGGATGTATTCAAATGCACTTTGAGGTTGGAAACAAGAATTGAGAGCAATGCAGGCGGCAACTTTGCAAAGCTTACCATGTGCAGAAGAGGTCCAGCAGCACTTTTCATTCCTGGCCCTTTCCCTGTGGAAGCAGAGTGCAATCATTCGTGCACTGAAAACTGGGCGGCCGGACGGCCTGGAGCAGGCATCAAGGATGTATTCAAATGCCCTTTGAGGTGGGAAAGCAACGAGTGAGAGCAATACAGGTGGCACCGTTGCAAAGCTTACCGTATGCAGAAGAGATCCAGCAGCATCTTTCAGTCCTGGCTCTTCGCCTGTGGCAGGAGTGTCCAATCATACGTGCACTGAAAACTGGGCAGCCGGACGGCCTGGAGCAGGCATCAAGGATGTATTCAAATGCCCTTTGAGGTGGGAAAGCAAGGAGTGAGAGCAATACAGGTGGCACCGTTGCGAAGTTTACCGTGTGCAGAACATATCCAGCAGCATATTTTAGCACTGGCTCTTCGCCTGTGGGGGCAGAGTCCAATCATTCGTGCACTGAAAACTGGGCAGCCGGACGGCCTGGAGCAGGCATCAAGGATGTATTCAAATTCCCTTTGAGGTGGGAAAGCAAGGAGTGAGAGCAATACAGGTGGCAGCGTTGCGAAGCTTACCGTGCGCAGGAGAGCTCCAGCAGCAACTTTCAGTCCTGGCTCTTCGCCTTCGGAGCGGAGTCCAAACATTCGTGCCCTGAAACCTGGGCAGCCGGCCAGCCTGGAGCAGGCATCAAGGAACTATTCAAATGCACTTTGAGGTGGGAAAGCAAGGAGTGAGAGCAATGCAGGTGGCACCTTTGCGAAGTTTACCGCGTGCAGAAGAGGTCCAGCAGCATCTTTCAGTCCTGGCTCTTCGCCTGTGGGAGCAGAGTCCAACCATTCGTGCACTGAAAACTGGGCAGCCGGGCGGCCTGGAGCCGGCATCAAGGATGTATTCAAATGCACTTTGAGGTGGGAAAGCAAAGAGTGAGAGCAATACAGGTGGCACCGTTGCAAAGCTTACCAAGTGCAGAAGAGGTCCAGCAGCATCTTTCAGTCCTGGCTCTTCGCCTGTGGCAGGAGATTGCGATCATTTGTGCACTGAAAACTGGGCAGCCGGATGGCCTGGAGCAGGCATCAAGGATGTATTCAAATGCCCTTTGAGGTGGGAAAGCAACGAGTGAGAGCAATACAGGTGGCACCGTTGCAAAGCTTACCGTATGCAGAAGAGATCCAGCAGCATCATTCATTTGTGGCTCTTCGCCTGTGGGAGCAAAGTCCAATCATTCGTGCACTGAAAACTGGGCAGCCGGACGGCCTGGAGCAGGCATCAAGGATGTATTCAAATGCCCTTTGAGGGGGGAAAGCAACGAGTGAGAGCAGTACAGGTGGCGTCTTTGCAAAGCTTACCGTGTGCAGTACAGATCCAGCAGCATGTTTTAGCACTGGCTCTTCGCCTGCGGCAGCAGAGTGCAATCATTCGTGCACTGAAAACTGGGCAGCCGGACGGCCTGGAGCAGGCATCAAGGATGTATTCAAATGCACTTTGAGGTGGAAAAGCAAGGAGTGAGAGCAATACAGGTGGCACCGTTCCGAAGATTTCTTTGTGCAAGAGAAGTCCAGCAGCATCTTTCAGTCCTGGCTCTTTGCCTGTGGGAGCAGAGTCCAATCATTCGTGCACTGAAAACTGGGCAGCCGGACGGCCTGGAGCAGGCATCAAGGATGTATTCAAATGCACTTTGAGGTGGGAAAGCAAGGAGTGAGAGCAATAGAGGTGGCAACGTTCAGAAGCTTTCTGTGTGCAGGAGAGGTCCAGCAGCATCTTTCAGTCCTGGCTCTTCGCCTGTGGTAGCAGAGTCCAATCATTCGTGCACTGAAAACTGGGCAGCCGGACGGCCTGGAGCAGGCATCAGGGATGTATTCAAATGCCCTTTGAGGTGGGAAAGCAAGGAGTGAGAGCAATACAGGAGGCACCTTTGCGAAGCTTGCCATATGCAGAAGAGATCCAGCACCATCTTTCAGTTTTGGCTCTTTGCCTGTGGCAGGAGAGTCCAATCATTCTTGCACTGAAAACTGGGCAGCCGGATGGCCTGGAGCAGGCATCAAGGATGTATTCAAATGCCCTTTGAGGTGGGAAAGCAAGGAGTGAGAGCAATACAGGTGGCACCTTTGCGAATCTTACCATGTGCAGAGGAGATCCAGCAGCATCATTCATTTGTGGCTCTTCGCCTGTGGGAGCAGAGTCCAATCATTCGTGCACTGAAAACTGGGCAGCCGGACGGCCTGGAGCCGGCATCATTGATGTACTCAAATGCCCTTTGAGGTGGGAAAGCAAGGAGTGAGAGCAATTCAGGTGGCACCGTTTCAAAGCTTTCTCTGTGCAGAAGAGGTCCAGCAGCATCTTTCAGTCCTGGCTCTTCGCCTGTGGGAGCAGAGTCCAATCATTCGTGCCCTGAAAACTGGGTAGCCGGACGGCCTGGAGCAGGCATCAAGGATGTATTCAAATGCCCTTTGAGGTGGGAAAGCAAGGAGTGAGAGCAATACAGGTGGCACCGTTGCAAAGCTTACCGTGTGCAGCACAGATCCAGCAGCATGTTTTAGCACTGGCTCTTCGCCTGTGGCAGCAGAGTGCAATCATTCGTGCACTGAAACCTGGCAGCCGGATGGCCTGGAGCAGGCATCAAGGATGTATTCAAATGCCCTTTGAGGTGGGAAAGCAACGAGTGAGAGCAGTACAGGTGGCACATTTGCAAAGCTTACCGTGTGCAGTACAGATCCAGCAGCATGTTTTAGCACTGGCTCTTCGCCTGTGGCAGCAGAGTCCAATCATTCGTGCACTGAAAACTGGGCAGCCGGGCGGCCTGGAGCCGGCATCAGTATATAGTCAAATGCACTTTGAGGTGGGAAAGCAAGGAGTGAGAGCAATACAGGTGGCACCGTTCCGAAGCTTTCTTTGTGCAGGAGAGGTCCAGCAGCATCTTTCAGCCCTGGCTCTTTGCCTGTGGGAGCAGAGTCCAATCATTCATGCACTGAAAACTGGGCAGCCGGACGGCCTGGAGCAGGCATCAAGGATGTATTCAAATGCACTTTGAGGTGGGAAAGCAACGAGTGAGAGCAATACAGGTGGCACCTTTGCGAAGCCTGCCATGTGCAGAAGAGATCCGGCGGCATCTTCCAGTCCTGGCTCTTCGCCTGTGGCAGGAGAGTCCAATCATTCGTGCACTGATAACTGGGCAGCCGGACGGCCTGGAGCAGGTATCAAGGATGTATTCAAATGCCCTTTGAGGTGGGAAAGCAACGAGTGAGAGCAATACAGGTGGCACCGTGGCAAAGCTTACCGTGTGCAGTACAGATCCAGCAGCATGTTTTAGCACTGGCTCTTCGCCTGTGGGAGCAGAGTGCAATCATTCGTGCACTGAAAACTGGGGAGCCGGACGGCCTGGAGCAGGCATCAAGGATGTATTCAAATGCACTTTGAGGTGGGAAAGCAAGGAGTGAGAGTAATACAGGCGGCACCGTTGCAAAGCTTACCGTGTGCAGTACAGATCCAGCAGCATGTTTTAGCACTGGCTCTTCGCCTGTGGAAGCAGAGTGCAATCATTCGTGCACTGAAAACTGGGCGGCCGGACGGCCTGGAGCAGGCATCAAGGATGTATTCAAATGCCCTTTGAGGTGGGAAAGCAACGAGTGAGAGCAATACAGGTGGCGTCTTTGCAAAGCTTACCGTATGCAGAAGAGATCCAGCAGCATCTTTCAGTCCTGGCTCTTCGCCTGTGGCAGGAGTGTCCAATCATACGTGCACTGAAAACTGGGCAGCCGGACGGCCTGTAGCAGGCATCAAGGATGTATTCAAATGCCCTTTGAGGTGGGAAAGCAAGGAGTGAGAGCAATACAGGTGGCACCGTTGCGAAGTTTACCGTGTGCAGAACAGATCCAGCAGCATATTTTAGCACTGGCTCTTCGCCTGTGGGAGCAGAGTCCAATCATTCGTGCACTGAAAACTGGGCAGCCGGACGGCCTGGAGCAGGCATCAAGGATGTATTCAAATGCCCTTTGAGGTGGGAAAGCAAGGAGTGAGAGCAATACAGGTGGCAGCGTTGCGAAGCTTACCGTGCGCAGGAGAGCTCCAGCAGCAAATTTCAGTCCTGGCTCTTCGCCTTCGGAGCGGAGTCCAAACATTCGTGCCCTGAAACCTGGGCAGCCGGCCAGCCTGGAGCAGGCATCAAGGATGTATTCAAATGCACTTTGAGGTGGGAAAGCAAGGAGTGAGAGCAATGCAGGTGGCACCTTTGCGAAGTTTACCGCGTGCAGAAGAGGTCCAGCAGCATCTTTCAGTCCTGGCTCTTCGCCTGTGGCAGCAGAGTCCAATCATTCGTGCACTGAAAACTGCGCAGCCGGGCGGCCTGGAGCCGGCATCAAGGATGTATTCAAATGCACTTTGAGGTGGGAAAGCAACGAGTGAGAGCAATACAGGTGGCACCGTTGCAAAGCTTACCAAGTGCAGAAGAGGTCCAGCAGCATCTTTCAGTCCTGGCTCTTCGCCTGTGGCAGGAGATTGCGATCATTTGTGCACTGAAAACTGGGCAGCCGGACGGCCTGGAGCAGGCATCAAGGATGTATTCAAATGCCCTTTGAGGTGGGAAAGCAACGAGTGAGAGCAATACAGGTGGCACCGTTGCAAAGCTTACCGTATGCAGAAGAGATCCAGCAGCATCATTCATTTGTGGCTCTTCGCCTGTGGGAGCAGAGTCCAATCATTCGTGCACTGAAAACTGGGCAGCCGGACGGCCTGGAGCAGCCATCAAGGATGTATTCAAATGCCCTTTGAGGTGGGAAAGCAACGAGTGAGAGCAATACAGGTGGCACCGTTGCAAAGCTTACCGTATGCAGAAGAGATCCAGCAGCATCTTTCAGTCCTGGCTCTTCGCCTGTGGCAGGAGAGTCCAATAATTCGTGCACTGAAAACTGGGCAGCCGGACGACCTGGAGCAGGCATCAAGGATGTATTCAAATGCACTTTGAGGTTGGAAACAAGGAGTGAGACAAATGCAGGTGGCACCGTTGCGAAGCTTACCGTGTGCAGAACAGATCCAGCAGCATGTTTTAGCACTGGCTCTTCGCCTGCGGCAGCAGAGTCCAATAATTCGTGCACTGAAAACTGGGCAGCCGGACGGCCTGGAGCAGGCATCAAGGATGTATTCAAATGCACTTTGAGGTTGGAAACAAGAATTGAGAGCAATGCAGGCGGCAACTTTGCAAAGCTTACCATGTGCAGAAGAGGTCCAGCAGCACTTTTCATTCCTGGCCCTTTCCCTGTGGAAGCAGAGTGCAATCATTCGTGCACTGAAAACTGGGCGGCCGGACGGCCTGGAGCAGGCATCAAGGATGTATTCAAATGCCCTTTGAGGTGGGAAAGCAACGAGTGAGAGCAATACAGGTGGCACCGTTGCAAAGCTTACCGTATGCAGAAGAGATCCAGCAGCATCTTTCAGTCCTGGCTCTTCGCCTTCGGAGCGGAGTCCAAACATTCGTGCCCTGAAACCTGGGCAGCCGGCCAGCCTGGAGCAGGCATCAAGGATGTATTCAAATGCCCTTTGAGGTGGGAAAGCAAGGAGTGAGAGCAATACAGGTGGCACCGTTGCGAAATTTACCGTGTGCAGAACAGATCCAGCAGCATATTTTAGCACTGGCTCTTCGCCTGTGGGAGCAGAGTCCAATCATTCGTGCACTGAAAACTGGGCAGCCGGACGGCCTGGAGCAGGCATCAAGGATGTATTCAAATGCACTTTGAGGTGGAAAAGCAAGGAGTGAGAGCAATACAGGTGGCACCGTTCCGAAGCTTTCTTTGTGCAAGAGAGGTCCAGCAGCATCTTTCAGTCCTGGCTCTTTGCCTGTGGGAGCAGAGTCCAATCATTCGTGCACTGAAAACTGGGCAGCCGGACGGCCTGGAGCAGGCATCAAGGATGTATTCAAATGCACTTTGAGGTGGGAAAGCAAGGAGTGAGAGCAATACAGGTGGCAACGTTCAGAAGCTTTCTGTGTGCAGGAGAGGTCCAGCAGCATCTTTCAGTCCTGGCTCTTCTCCTGTGGTAGCAGAGTCCAATCATTCGTGCACTGAAAACTGGGCAGCCGGACGGCCTGGAGCAGGCATCAGGGATGTATTCAAATGCCCTTTGAGGTGGGAAAGCAAGGAGTGAGAGCAATACAGGAGGCACCTTTGCGAAGCTTGCCATATGCAGAAGAGATCCAGCGCCATCTTTCAGTTTTGGCTCTTTGCCTGTGGCAGGAGAGTCCAATCATTCTTGCACTGAAAACTGGGCAGCCGGATGGCCTGGAGCAGGCATCAAGGATGTATTCAAATGCCCTTTGAGGTGGGAAAGCAAGGAGTGAGAGCAATACAGGTGGCACCTTTGCAAATCTTACCATGTGCAGAGGAGATCCAGCAGCATCATTCATTTGTGGCTCTTCGCCTGTGGGAGCAGAGTCCAATCATTCGTGCACTGAAAACTGGGCAGCCGGACGGCCTGGAGCCGGCATCATTGATGTACTCAAATGCCCTTTGAGGTGGGAAAGCAAGGAGTGAGAGCAATTCAGGTGGCACCGTTTCAAAGCTTTCTCTGTGCAGAAGAGGTCCAGCAGCATCTTTCAGTCCTGGCTCTTCGCCTGTGGGAGCAGAGTCCAATCATTCGTGCCCTGAAAACTGGGCAGCCGGACGGCCTGGAGCAGGCATCAAGGATGTATTCAAATGCCCTTTGAGGTGGGAAAGCAAGGAGTGAGAGCAATACAGGTGGCACCGTTGCAAAGCTTACCGTGTGCAGCACAGATCCAGCAGCATGTTTTAGCACTGGCTCTTCGCCTGTGGCAGCAGAGTGCAATCATTCGTGCACTGAAACCTGGCAGCCGGATGGCCTGGAGCAGGCATCAAGGATGTATTCAAATGCCCTTTGAGGTGGGAAAGCAACGAGTGAGAGCAGTACAGGTGGCACATTTGCAAAGCTTACCGTGTGCAGTACAGATCCAGCAGCATGTTTTAGCACTGGCTCTTCGCCTGTGGCAGCAGAGTCCAATCATTCGTGCACTGAAAACTGGGCAGCCGGACGGCCTGGAGCCGGCATCAGTATATAGTCAAATGCACTTTGAGGTGGGAAAGCAAGGAGTGAGAGCAATACAGGTGGCACCGTTCCGAAGCTTTCTTTGTGCAGGAGAGGTCCAGCAGCATCTTTCAGTCCTGGCTCTTTGTCTGTGGGAGCAGAGTCCAATCATTCATGCACTGAAAACTGGGCAGCCGGACGGCCTGGAGCAGGCATCAAGGATGTATTCAAATGCACTTTGAGGTGGGAAAGCAAGGAGTGAGAGCAATACAGGTGGCACCTTTGCGAAGCCTGCCATGTGCAGAAGAGATCCGGCGGCATCTTCCAGTCCTGGCTCTTCGCCTGTGGCACGAGAGTCCAATCATTCGTGCACTGATAACTGGGCAGCCGGACGGCCTGGAGCGGGTATCAAGGATGTATTCAAATGCACTTTGAGGTGGGAAACAAGGAGTGAGACCAATGCAGGTGGCAACTTTTCGAACCTTACCATGTGCAGAAGAGATCCAGCAGCACTTTTCAGTCCTGGCCCTTTCCCTGTGGAAGCAGAGTGCACTCATTCGTGCACTGAAAACTGGGCAGCCGGACGGCCTGGAGCAGGCATCAAGGATGTATTCAAATGCCCTTTGAGGTGGGAAAGCAAGGAGTGAGAGCAATACAGGTGGCACCTTTGCGAAGCTTACCATGTGCAGAAGAGATCCAGCAGCATCATTCATTTGTGGCTCTTCGCCTGTGGGAGCAGAGTCCAATCATTCGTGCACTGAAAACTGGGCAGCCGGACGGCCTGGAGCAGGCATCAAGGATGTATTCAAATGCCCTTTGAGGTGGGAAAGCAACGAGTGAGAGCAATACAGGTGGCACCGTGGCAAAGCTTACCGTGTGCAGTACAGATCCAGCAGCATGTTTTAGCACTGGCTCTTCGCCTGTGGGAGCAGAGTGCAATCATTCGTGCACTGAAAACTGGGGAGCCGGACGGCCTGGAGCAGGCATCAAGGATGTATTCAAATGCACTTTGAGGTGGGAAAGCAAGGAGTGAGAGTAATACAGGCGGCACCGTTGCAAAGCTTACCGTGTGCAGTACAGATCCAGCAGCATGTTTTAGCACTGGCTCTTCGCCTGTGGCAGCAGAGTGCAATCATTCGTGCACTGAAAACTGGGCGGTTGGACGGCCTGGAGCAGGCATCAAGGATGTATTCAAATGCCCTTTGAGGTGGGAAAGCAAGGAGTGAGAGCAATACAGGTGGCACCGTTGCAAATCTTACCGTATGCAGAAGAGGTCCAGCAGCATCTTTCAGTCCTGGCGCTTCGCCTGTGGGAGCAGAGTCCTATCATTCGTGCACTGAAAACTGGGCAGCCGGACGTCCTGGAGCAGGCATCAAGGATGTATTCAAATGCCCTTTGAAGTGGGAAAGCAAGGAGTGAGAGCAATACAGGTGGCACCTTTGCGAAGCTTGCCATGTGCAGAAGAGATCCACCTGCATCTTCCAGTCCTGGCTCTTCGCCTGTGGCAGCAGAGTGCAATCATTCGTGCACTGAAACCTGGGCAGGTGGCCAGCCTGGAGCAGGCATCAAGGATGTATTCAAATGCACTTTGAGGTGGGAAACAAGGAGTGAGACCAATGCAGGTGGCACCGTTGCGAAGCTTACCATGTGCAGAAGAAGTCCAGCAGCACTTTTCATTCCTGGCCCTTTCCCTGTGGAAGCAGAGTGCAATCATTCTTGCACTGAAAACTGGACGGCCGGAAGGCCTGGAGCAGGCATCAAGGATGTATTCAAATGCCCTTTGAGGTGGGAAAGCAAGGAGTGAGAGCAATGCAGGTGGCAGCGTTGCGAAGCTTACCGTGTGCAGAACAGATCCAGCAGCATGTTTTAGCACTGGCTCTTCGCCTGTGGCAGCAGAGTCCAATCATTCGTCCACTGAAAACTGGGCAGCCGGACGGCCTGGAGCAGGCATCAAGGATGTATTCAAATACACTTTGAGGTTTAGAACAAGGAGTGAGGCCAATACAGGCGGCACCGTTGCAAAGCTTACCGTATGCAGAAGAGATCCAGCAGCATCTTTCAGTCCTGGCTCTTCGCCTGTGGCAGCAGAGTCAATCATTCGTGCACTGAAAACAGGGCAGCCGGACTGCCTGGAGCAGGCATCAAGGATGTATTCAAATGCACTTTGAGGTGGGAAAGCAAGGAGTGAGAGCAATACAGGTGGCACCTTTGCGAAGTTTACCGCGTGCAGAAGAGGTCCAGCAGCATCTTTCAGTCCTCGCTCTTCGCCTGTGGGAGCAGAGTGCAATCATTCGTGCACTGAAAACTGGGCTGCCGGACGGCCTGGAGCAGGCATTAAGGATGTATTCAAATGCACTTTGAGGTGGGAAACAAGGAGTGAGACCAATGCAGGTGGCACCGTTGCGAAGCTTACCGTGTGCAGAACAAATCCAGCAGCATGTTTTAGCACTGGCTCATCGCCTGTGGCAGCAGAGTCCAATCATTCGTGCACTGAAAACTGGGCAGCCGGACGGCCTGGAGCAGGCATCAAGGATGTATTCAAATGCACTTTGAGGTTGGAAAAAAGGAGTGAGACCAATGCAGGTGGCAACTTTTCGAAGCTTACCATGTGCAGAAGAGGTCCAGCAGCACTTTTCATTCCTGGCCCTTTCCTGTGGAAGCAGAGTGCAATCATTCGTGCACTGAAAACTGGACGGCCAGACGGCCTGGAGCAGGCATCAAGGATGTATTCAAATGCACTTTGAGGTGGGAAAGCAAGGAGTGAGAGCAATACAGGTGGCAACGTTCAGAAGCTTTCTGTGTGCAGGAGAGGTCCAGCAGCATCTTTCAGTCCTGGCTCTTCTCCTGTGGTAGCAGAGTCCAATCATTCGTGCACTGAAAACTGGGCAGCCGGACGGCCTGGAGCCGGCATCAGGGATGTATTCAAATGCCCTTTGAGGTGGGAAAGCAAGGAGTGAGAGCAATACAGGAGGCACCTTTGCGAAGCTTGCCATATGCAGAAGAGATCCAGCACCATCTTTCAGTTTTGGCTCTTTGCCTGTGGCAGGAGAGTCCAATCATTCTTGCACTGAAAACTGGGCAGCCGGATGGCCTGGAGCAGGCATCAAGGATGTATTCAAATGCCCTTTGAGGTGGGAAAGCAAGGAGTGAGAGCAATACAGGTGGCACCTTTTCGAATCTTACCATGTGCAGAGGAGATCCAGCAGCATCATTCATTTGTGGCTCTTCGCCTGTGGGAGCAGAGTCCAATCATTCGTGCACTGAAAACTGGGCAGCCGGACGGCCTGGAGCCGGCATCATTGATGTACTCAAATGCCCTTTGAGGTGGGAAAGCAAGGAGTGAGAGCAATTCAGGTGGCACCGTTTCAAAGCTTTCTCTGTGCAGAAGAGGTCCAGCAGCATCTTTCAGTCCTGGCTCTTCGCCTGTGGGAGCAGAGTCCAATCATTCGTGCCCTGAAAACTGGGCAGCCGGACGGCCTGGAGCAGGCATCAAGGATGTATTCAAATGCCCTTTGAGGTGGGAAAGCAAGGAGTGAGAGCAATACAGGTGGCACCGTTGCAAAGCTTACCGTGTGCAGCACAGATCCAGCAGCATGTTTTAGCACTGGCTCTTCGCCTGTGGCAGCAGAGTGCAATCATTCGTGCACTGAAACCTGGCAGCCGGATGGCCTGGAGCAGGCATCAAGGATGTATTCAAATGCACTTTGAGGTTGGAAACAAGGAGTGAGACCAATGCAGGTGGCACCGTTGCGAAGCTTACCATGTGCAGAAGAAGTCCAGCAGCACTTTTCATTCCTGGCCCTTTCCCTGTGGAAGCAGAGTCCAATCATTCGTGCACTGAAAACTGGGCAGCCGGACGGCCTGGAGCCGGCATCAGTATATAGTCAAATGCACTTTGAGGTGGGAAAGCAAGGAGTGAGAGCAATACAGGTGGCACCGTTCCGAAGCTTTCTTTGTGCAGGAGAGGTCCAGCAGCATCTTTCAGTCCTGGCTCTTTGCCTGTGGGAGCAGAGTCCAATCATTCATGCACTGAAAACTGGGCAGCCGGACGGCCTGGAGCAGGCATCAAGGATGTATTCAAATGCACTTTGAGGTGGGAAAGCAAGGAGTGAGAGCAATACAGGTGGCACCTTTGCGAAGCCTGCCATGTGCAGAAGAGATCCGGCGGCATCTTCCAGTCCTGGCTCTTCGCCTGTGGCAGGAGAGTCCAATCATTCGTGCACTGATAACTGGGCAGCCGGACGGCCTGGAGCGGGTATCAAGGATGTATTCAAATGCACTTTGAGGTGGGAAACAAGGAGTGAGACCAATGCAGGTGGCACCGTTTCGAAGCTTACCGTGTGCAGAACAGATCCAGCAGCATGTTTCAGCACTGGCTCTTCGCCTGTGGGAGCAGAGTGCAATCATTCGTGCACTGAAAACTGGGCAGCCGGACGGCCTGGAGCAGGCATCAAGGATGTATTCAAATGCACTTTGAGGTGGGAAACAAGGAGTGAGACCAATGCAGGTGGCAACTTTTCGAACCTTACCATGTGCAGAAGAGGTCCAGCAGCACTTTTCAGTCCTGGCCCTTTCCCTGTGGAAGCAGAGTGCACTCATTCGTGCACTGAAAACTGGGCAGCTGGACGGCCTGGAGCAGGCATCAAGGATGTATTCAAATGCCCTTTGAGGTGGGAAAGCAAGGAGTGAGAGCAATACAGGTGGCACCTTTGCGAAGCTTACCATGTGCAGAAGAGATCCAGCAGCATCATTCATTTGTGGCTCTTCGCCTGTGGGAGCAGAGTCCAATCATTCGTGCACTGAAAACTGGGCAGCCGGACGGCCTGGAGCAGGCATCAAGGATGTATTCAAATGCCCTTTGAGGTGGGAAAGCAACGAGTGAGAGCAATACAGGTGGCACCGTGGCAAAGCTTACCGTGTGCAGTACAGATCCAGCAGCATGTTTTAGCACTGGCTCTTCGCCTGTGGGAGCAGAGTGCAATCATTCGTGCACTGAAAACTGGGGAGCCGGACGGCCTGGAGCAGGCATCAAGGATGTATTCAAATGCACTTTGAGGTGGGAAAGCAAGGAGTGAGAGTAATACAGGCGGCACCGTTGCAAAGCTTACCGTGTGCAGTACAGATCCAGCAGCATGTTTTAGCACTGGCTCTTCGCCTGTGGCAGCAGAGTGCAATCATTCGTGCACTGAAAACTGGGCAGCCGGACGGCCTGGAGCAGGCATCAAGGATGTATTCAAATGCACTTTGAGGTTGGAAACAAGGAGTGAGACCAATGCAGGTGGCAACTTTGCAAAGCTTACCATGTGCAGAAGAGGTCCAGCAGCACTTTTCATTTCTGGCCCTTTCCCTGTGGAAGCAGAGTGCAATCATTCGTGCACTGAAAACTGGGCGGTTGGACGGCCTGGAGCAGGCATCAAGGATGTATTCAAATGCCCTTTGAGATGGGAAAGCAAGGAGTGAGAGCAATACAGGTGGCACCGTTGCAAAGCTTACCGTATGCAGAAGAGGTCCAGCAGCATCTTCCACTCCTGGCTCTTCGCCTGTGGCAGCAGAGTGCAATCATTCGTGCACTGAAACCTGGGCAGGTGGCCAGCCTGGAGCAGGCATCAAGGATGTATTCAAATGCACTTTGAGGTGGGAAACAAGGAGTGAGACCAATGCAGGTGGCACCGTTGCGAAGCTTACCATGTGCAGAAGAAGTCCAGCAGCACTTTTCATTCCTGGCCCTTTCCCTGTGGAAGCAGAGTGCAATCATTCTTGCACTGAAAACTGGACGGCCGGAAGGCCTGGAGCAGGCATCAAGGATGTATTCAAATGCACTTTGAGGTGGGAAAGCAAGGAGTGAGAGCAATGCAGGTGGCAGCGTTGCGAAGCTTACCGTGTGCAGAACAGATCCAGCAGCATGTTTTAGCACTGGCTCTTCGCCTGTGGCAGCAGAGTCCAATCATTCGTGCACTGAAAACTGGGCAGCCGGACGGCCTGGAGCAGGCATCAAGGATGTATTCAAATACACTTTGAGGTTTAGAACAAGGAGTGAGGCCAATACAGGCGGCACCGTTGCAAAGCTTACCGTATGCAGAAGAGATCCAGCAGCATCTTTCATTCCTGGCTCTTCGCCTGTGGCAGCAGAGTCAATCATTCGTGCACTGAAAACAGGGCAGCCGGACGGCCTGGAGCAGGCATCAAGGATGTTTTCAAATGCACTTTGAGGTGGGAAAGCAAGGAGTGAGAGCAATACAGGTGGCACCTTTGCGAAGTTTACCGCGTGCAGAAGAGGTCCAGCAGCATCTTTCAGTCCTGGCTCTTCGCCTGTGGGAGCAGAGTGCAATCATTCGTGCACTGAAAACTGGGCTGCCGGACGGCCTGGAGCAGGCATTAAGGATGTATTCAAATGCACTTTGAGGTGGGAAACAAGGAGTGAGACCAATGCAGGTGGCACCGTTGCGAAGCTTACCGTGTGCAGAACAAATCCAGCAGCATGTTTTAGCACTGGCTCATCGCCTGTGGCAGCAGAGTCCAATCATTCGTGCACTGAAAACTGGGCAGCCGGACGGCCTGGAGCAGGCATCAAGGATGTATTCAAATGCACTTTGAGGTTGGAAAAAAGGAGTGAGACCAATGCAGGTGGCAACTTTTCGAAGCTTACCATGTGCAGAAGAGGTCCAGCAGCACTTTTCATTCCTGGCCCTTTCCTGTGGAAGCAGAGTGCAATCATTCGTGCACTGAAAACTGGACGGCCAGACGGCCTGGAGCAGGCATCAAGGATGTATTCAAATGCCCTTTGAGGTGGGAAAGCAACGAGTGAGAGCAATACAGGTGGCACCATTTCAAAGCTTACCGTATGCAGAAGAGATCCAGCAGCATCTTTCAGTCCTGGCTCTTCGCCTGTGGCTGGAGAGTCCAATCATTCGTGCACTGACAACTGGGCAGCCGGACGGCCTGGAGCAGGCATCAAGGATGTATTCAAATGCACTTTGAGGAGGGAAATCAAGGAGTGAGAGCAATACAGGTGGCACCTTTGCGAAGCTTGCCGTGTGCAGATGAGATCCAGCAGCATCTTTCAGTCCTGGCTCTTTGCCTGTGGGAGCAGAGTCCAATCATTCGTGCACTGAAAACTGGGCAGCCGAACGGCCTGGAACAGGCATCAAGGATGTATTCAAATGCACTTTGAGGTGGGAAAACAAGCAGTGAGAGCAATACAGGTGGCACCTTTGCGAAGTTTACCGCGTGCAGAAGAGGTCCAGCAGCATCTTTCAGTCCTGGCTCTTTGCCTGTGGGAGCAGAGTCCAATCATTCGTGCACTGAAAACTGGGCAGCCGGACGGCCTGGAGCCGGCATCAGGGATGTATTCAAATGCACTTTGAGGTGGGAAAGCAAGGAGTGAGAGCAATACAGGTGGCACCGTTGCAAAGCTTACCGTGTGCAGTACAGATCCAGCAGCATGTTTTAGCACTGGCTCTTCGCCTGTGGCAGCAGAGTCCAATCATTCGTGCACTGAAAACTGGGCAGCCGGACGGCCTGGAGCCGGCATCAAGGATATAGTCAAATGCACTTTGAGGTGGGAAAGAAAGGAGTGAGAGCAATACAGGTGGCACCGTTGCAAAGCTTACCGTGTGCTGTACAGATCCACAGCATGTTTTAGCACTGGCTCTTCGCATGTGGGAGCAGAGTGCAATCATTCGTGCACTGAAAACTGGGCAGCCGGACGGCCTGGAGCAGGCATCAAGAATGTATTCAAATGCACTTTGAGGTGGGAAAGCAAGGAGTGAGAGCAATACAGGTGGCACCGTTCCGAAGCTTTCTGTGTGCAGGAGAGGTCCAGCAGCATCTTTCAGTCCGGGCTCTTTGCCTGTGGGAGCAGAGTGCAATCATTCGTGCACTGAAAACTGGGCAGCCGGACGGCCTGGAGCAGGCATCAAGGATGTATTCAAATGCACTTTGAGGTGGGAAAGCAAGGAGTGAGAGCAATACAGGTGGCACCTTTGCGAAGCCTGCCATGTGCAGAAGAGATCCGGCGGCATCTTCCAGTCCTGGCTCTTCGCCTGTGGCAGGAGAGTCCAATCATTCGTGCACTGACAACTGGGCAGCCGGCCAGCCTGGAGCAGGCATCAAGGAACTATTCAAATGCACTTTGAGGTGGGAAAACAAGCAGTGAGACCAATGCAGGTGGCACTGTTGCAAAGCTTACCACGTGCAGAAGAGATCCAGCAGCATCTTTAGGTCCTGGCTCTTCGCCTGTGGGAGCAGAGTCCAATCATTCGTGCACTGACAGCTGGGCAGCCGGACAGACTGGAGCAGGCATCAAGGAACTATTCAAATGCACTTTGAGGTGGGAAAACAAGGAGTGAGAGCAATACTGGTGGCACCGTTGCAAAGCTTACCGTGAGCAGAAGAGATCCAGCAGCATCTTTAGGTCCTGGCTCTTCGCCTGTGGGAGCAGAGTCCAATCGTTCGTGCACTGACAACTGGGCAGCCAGCCATCCTGGAGCAGGCATCAGGGAACTATTCAAATGCACTTTGAGGTGGGAAAACAAGCAGTGAGACCAATGCAAGTGGCACCGTTGCAAAGCTTACCACGTGCAGAAGAGATCCAGCAGCATCTTTAGGTCCTGGCTCTTCGGCTGTGGGAGCAGAGTCCAATCATTCGTGCACTGACAACTGGGCAGCCGGCCAGCCTGGAGCAGGCATCAAGGAACTATTCAAATGCACTTTGAGGTGGAAAAACAAGCAGTGAGACCCATGCAGGTGGCATCGTTGCAAAGTTTACCTCGTGCAGAAGAGATCCAGCAGCATCTTTCAGTCCTGGCTCTTTGCCTGCGGGAGTAGAGTCCAATCATTCGTGCACTGACAACTGGGCAGCCGGCCAGCCTGGAGCAGGCATCAAGGAACTATTCAAATGCACTTTGAGGTGGGAAAGCAAGCAGTGAGAGCAATACAGGTGGCACCTTTGCGAAGTTTAACGCGTGCAGAAGAGGTCCAGCAGCATCTTTCAGTCCTGGCTCTTCGCCTGTGGCAGCAGAGTCGAATCATTCGTGCACTAAAAACTGGGCAGCCGGACGGCCTGGAGCAGGCATCAAGGATGCATTCAAATGCACTTTGAGATGGGAAAGCAAGGAGTGAGAGCAATACAGGTGGCACCGTTTCAAACCTTTCTCTGTGCAGAAGAGGTCCAGCAGCATCTTTCAGTCCTGGCTCTTCGCCTGTGGCAGGATATTGCAATCATTCGTGCACTGAAAACTGGGCAGCCGGACGGCCTGGAGCAGGCATCAAGGATGTATTCAAATGCCCTTTGAGGTGGGAAAGCAACGAGTGAGAGCAGTACAGGTGGCACCGTTGCAAAGCTTACCGTGTGCAGTACAGATCCAGCAGCATGTTTTAGCACTGGCTCTTCGCCTGTGGGAGCAGAGTGCAATCATTCGTGCACTGAAAACTGCGCAGCCGGACGGCCTGGAGCAGGCATCAAGGATGTATTCAAATGCACTTTGAGGTGGGAAAGCAAGGAGTGAGAGCAATACAGGTGGCACCGTTCCGAAGCTTTCTGTGTGCAGGAGAGGTCCAGCAGCATCTTTCAGTCCTGGTTCTTTGCCTGTGGGAGCAGAGTGCAATCATTCGTGCACTGAAAACTGGGCAGCCGGACGGCCTGGAGCAGGCATCAAGGATGTATTCAAATGCACTTTGAGGTGGGAAACAAGGAGTGAGACCAATGCAGGTGGCACCGTTGCGAAGCTTACCGTGTGCAGAACAGATCCACAGCATGTTTCAGCACTGGCATTTCGCCTGTGGGAGTAGAGTCCAATCATTCTTGCACTGAAAACTGGGCAGACGAACGGCCTGGAGCAGGCATCAAGGATGTATTCAAATGCACTTTGAGGTTGGAAACAAGGAGTGAGACCAATGCAGGAGGCACTGTTGCGAAGCTTACCGTGTGCAGAACAGATCCAGCAGCATGTATTAGCACTGGCTCTTCGCCTGTGGCAGCAGAGTCCAATCATTCGTGCACTGAAAACTGGGCAGCCGGACGGCCTGGAGCAGGCATCAAGGATGTATTCAAATGCCCTTTGAGGTGGGAAAGCAAGGAGTGAGAGCAATACAGGTGGCACCTTTGCGAAGCTTACCATGTGCAGAAGAGATCCAGCAGCATCATTCGTTTGTGGCTCTTCGCCTGTGGCAGCAGAGTCCAATCATTCGTGCACTGAAAACTGGGCAGCCGGACGGCCTGGAGCAGGCATCAAGGATGTATTCAAATGCCCTTTGAGGTGGGAAAGCAACGAGTGAGAGCAATACAGGTGGCACCGTGGCAAAGCTTACCGTGTGCAGTACAGATCCAGCAGCATGTTTTAGCACTGGCTCTTCGCCTGTGGGAGCAGAGTGCAATCATTCGTGCACTGAAAACTGGGGAGCCGGACGGCCTGGAGCAGGCATCAAGGATGTATTCAAATGCACTTTGAGGTGGGAAAGCAAGGAGTGAGAGTAATACAGGCGGCACCGTTGCAAAGCTTACCGTGTGCAGTACAGATCCAGCAGCATGTTTTAGCACTGGCTCTTCGCCTGTGGCAGCAGAGTGCAATCATTCGTGCACTGAAAACTGGGCAGCCGGACGGCCTGGAGCAGGCATCAAGGATGTATTCAAATGCACTTTGAGGTTGGAAACAAGGAGTGAGACCAATGCAGGTGGCAACTTTGCAAAGCTTACCATGTGCAGAAGAGGTCCAGCAGCACTTTTCATTTCTGGCCCTTTCCCTGTGGAAGCAGAGTGCAATCATTCGTGCACTGAAAACTGGGCGGTTGGACGGCCTGGAGCAGGCATCAAGGATGTATTCAAATGCCCTTTGAGGTGGGAAAGCAAGGAGTGAGAGCAATACAGGTGGCACCGTTGCAAAGCTTACCGTATGCAGAAGAGGTCCAGCAGCATCTTTCAGTCCTGGCGCTTCGCCTGTGGGAGCAGAGTCCTATCATTCGTGCACTGAAAACTGGGCAGCCGGACGTCCTGGAGCAGGCATCAAGGATGTATTCAAATGCCCTTTGAGGTGGGAAAGCAAGGAGTGAGAGCAATACAGGTGGCACCTTTGCGAAGCTTGCCATGTGCAGAAGAGATCCACCTGCATCTTCCACTCCTGGCTCTTCGCCTGTGGCAGCAGAGTGCAATCATTCGTGCACTGAAACCTGGGCACGTGGCCAGCCTGGAGCAGGCATCAAGGATGTATTCAAATGCACTTTGAGGTGGGAAACAAGGAGTGAGACCAATGCAGGTGGCACCGTTGCGAAGCTTACCATGTGCAGAAGAAGTCCAGCAGCACTTTTCATTCCTGGCCCTTTCCCTGTGGAAGCAGAGTGCAATCATTCTTGCACTGAAAACTGGACGGCCGGAAGGCCTGGAGCAGGCATCAAGGATGTATTCAAATGCCCTTTGAGGTGGGAAAGCAAGGAGTGAGAGCAATGCAGGTGGCAGCGTTGCGAAGCTTACCGTGTGCAGAACAGATCCAGCAGCATGTTTTAGCACTGGCTCTTCGCCTGTGGCAGCAGAGTCCAATCATTCGTGCACTGAAAACAGGGCAGCCGGACGGCCTGGAGCAGGCATCAAGGATGTATTCAAATGCACTTTGAGGTGGGAAAGCAAGGAGTGAGAGCAATACAGGTGGCACCTTTGCGAAGTTTACCGCGTGCAGAAGAGGTCCAGCAGCATCTTTCAGTCCTGGCTCTTCGCCTGTGGGAGCAGAGTGCAATCATTCGTGCACTGAAAACTGGGCTGCCGGACGGCCTGGAGCAGGCATTAAGGATGTATTCAAATGCACTTTGAGGTGGGAAACAAGGAGTGAGACCAATGCAGGTGGCACCGTTGCGAAGCTTACCGTGTGCAGAACAAATCCAGCAGCATGTTTTAGCACTGGCTCATCGCCTGTGGCAGCAGAGTCCAATCATTCGTGCACTGAAAACTGGGCAGCCGGACGGCCTGGAGCAGGCATCAAGGATGTATTCAAATGCACTTTGAGGTTGGAAAAAAGGAGTGAGACCAATGCAGGTGGCAACTTTTCGAAGCTTACCATGTGCAGAAGAGGTCCAGCAGCACTTTTCATTCCTGGCCCTTTCCTGTGGAAGCAGAGTGCAATCATTCGTGCACTGAAAACTGGACGGCCAGACGGCCTGGAGCAGGCATCAAGGATGTATTCAAATGCCCTTTGAGGTGGGAAAGCAACGAGTGAGAGCAATACAGGTGGCACCATTTCAAAGCTTACCGTATGCAGAAGAGATCCAGCAGCATCTTTCAGTCCTGGCTCTTCGCCTGTGGCTGGAGAGTCCAATCATTCGTGCACTGACAACTGGGCAGCCGGACGGCCTGGAGCAGGCATCAAGGATGTATTCAAATGCACTTTGAGGAGGGAAATCAAGGAGTGAGAGCAATACAGGTGGCACCTTTGCGAAGCTTGCCGTGTGCAGATGAGATCCAGCAGCATCTTTCAGTCCTGGCTCTTTGCCTGTGGGAGCAGAGTCCAATCATTCGTGCACTGAAAACTGGGCTGCCGAACGGCCTGGAACAGGCATCAAGGATGTATTCAAATGCACTTTGAGGTGGGAAAACAAGCAGTGAGAGCAATACAGGTGGCACCTTTGCGAAGTTTACCGCGTGCAGAAGAGGTCCAGCAGCATCTTTCAGTCCTGGCTCTTTGCCTGTGGGAGCAGAGTCCAATCATTCGTGTTCTGAAAACTGGGCAGCCGGACGGCCTGGAGCCGGCATCAGGGATGTATTCAAATGCACTTTGAGGTGGGAAAGCAAGGAGTGAGAGCAATACAGGTGGCACCGTTGCAAAGCTTACCGTGTGCAGTACAGATCCAGCAGCATGTTTTAGCACTGGCTCTTCGCCTGTGGCAGCAGAGTCCAATCATTCGTGCACTGAAAACTGGGCAGCCGGACGGCCTGGAGCCGGCATCAAGGATATAGTCAAATGCACTTTGAGGTGGGAAAGAAAGGAGTGAGAGCAATACAGGTGGCACCGTTGCAAAGCTTACCGTGTGCAGTACAGATCCACAGCATGTTTTAGCACTGGCTCTTCGCATGTGGGAGCAGAGTGCAATCATTCGTGCACTGAAAACTGGGCAGCCGGACGGCCTGGAGCAGGCATCAAGAATGTATTCAAATGCACTTTGAGGTGGGAAAGCAAGGAGTGAGAGCAATACAGGTGGCACCGTTCCGAAGCTTTCTGTGTGCAGGAGAGGTCCAGCAGCATCTTTCAGTCCGGGCTCTTTGCCTGTGGGAGCAGAGTGCAATCATTCGTGCACTGAAAACTGGGCAGCCGGACGGCCTGGAGCAGGCATCAAGGATGTATTCAAATGCACTTTGAGGTGGGAAAGCAAGGAGTGAGAGCAATACAGGTGGCACCTTTGCGAAGCCTGCCATGTGCAGAAGAGATCCGGCGGCATCTTCCAGTCCTGGCTCTTCGCCTGTGGCAGGAGAGTCCAATCATTCGTGCACTGACAACTGGGCAGCCGGCCAGCCTGGAGCAGGCATCAAGGAACTATTCAAATGCACTTTGAGGTGGGAAAACAAGCAGTGAGACCAATGCAGGTGGCACTGTTGCAAAGCTTACCACGTGCAGAAGAGATCCAGCAGCATCTTTAGGTCCTGGCTCTTCGCCTGTGGGAGCAGAGTCCAATCATTCGTGCACTGACAGCTGGGCAGCCGGACAGACTGGAGCAGGCATCAAGGAACTATTCAAATGCACTTTGAGGTGGGAAAACAAGGAGTGAGAGCAATACTGGTGGCACCGTTGCAAAGCTTACCGTGAGCAGAAGAGATCCAGCAGCATCTTTAGGTCCTGGCTCTTCGCCTGTGGGAGCAGAGTCCAATCGTTCGTGCACTGACAACTGGGCAGCCAGCCATCCTGGAGCAGGCATCAGGGAACTATTCAAATGCACTTTGAGGTGGGAAAACAAGCAGTGAGACCAATGCAAGTGGCACCGTTGCAAAGCTTACCACGTGCAGAAGAGATCCAGCAGCATCTTTAGGTCCTGGCTCTTCGGCTGTGGGAGCAGAGTCCAATCATTCGTGCACTGACAACTGGGCAGCCGGCCAGCCTGGAGCAGGCATCAAGGAACTATTCAAATGCACTTTGAGGTGGAAAAACAAGCAGTGAGACCCATGCAGGTGGCATCGTTGCAAAGTTTACCTCGTGCAGAAGAGATCCAGCAGCATCTTTCAGTCCTGGCTCTTTGCCTGCGGGAGTAGAGTCCAATCATTCGTGCACTGACAACTGGGCAGCCGGCCAGCCTGGAGCAGGCATCAAGGAACTATTCAAATGCACTTTGAGGTGGGAAAGCAAGCAGTGAGAGCAAAACAGGTGGCACCTTTGCGAAGTTTAACGCGTGCAGAAGAGGTCCAGCAGCATCTTTCAGTCCTGGCTCTTCGCCTGTGGCAGCAGAGTCGAATCATTCGTGCACTAAAAACTGGGCAGCCGGACGGCCTGGAGCAGGCATCAAGGATGCATTCAAATGCACTTTGAGATGGGAAAGCAAGGAGTGAGAGCAATACAGGTGGCACCGTTTCAAACCTTTCTCTGTGCAGAAGAGGTCCAGCAGCATCTTTCAGTCCTGGCTCTTCGCCTGTGGCAGGATATTGCAATCATTCGTGCACTGAAAACTGGGCAGCCGGACGGCCTGGAGCAGGCATCAAGGATGTATTCAAATGCCCTTTGAGGTGGGAAAGCAACGAGTGAGAGCAATACAGGTGGCACCGTTGCAAAGCTTACCGTGTGCAGTACAGATCCAGCAGCATGTTTTAGCACTGGCTCTTCGCCTGTGGGAGCAGAGTGCAATCATTCGTGCACTGAAAACTGCGCAGCCGGACGGCCTGGAGCAGGCATCAAGGATGTATTCAAATGCACTTTGAGGTGGGAAAGCAAGGAGTGAGAGCAATACAGGTGGCACCGTTCCGAAGCTTTCTGTGTGCAGGAGAGGTCCAGCAGCATCTTTCAGTCCTGGTTCTTTGCCTGTGGGAGCAGAGTCCAATCATTCGTGCACTGAAAACTGGGCAGCCGGACGGCCTGGAGCAGGCATCAAGGATGTATTCAAATGCACTTTGAGGTGGGAAACAAGGAGTGAGACCAATGCAGGTGGCACCGTTGCGAAGCTTACCGTGTGCAGAACAGATCCACAGCATGTTTCAGCACTGGCATTTCGCCTGTGGGAGTAGAGTCCAATCATTCTTGCACTGAAAACTGGGCAGACGAACGGCCTGGAGCAGGCATCAAGGATGTATTCAAATGCACTTTGAGGTTGGAAACAAGGAGTGAGACCAATGCAGGAGGCACTGTTGCGAAGCTTACCGTGTGCAGAACAGATCCAGCAGCATGTATTAGCACTGGCTCTTCGCCTGTGGCAGCAGAGTCCAATCATTCGTGCACTGAAAACTGGGCAGCCGGACGGCCTGGAGCAGGCATCAAGGATGTATTCAAATGCCCTTTGAGGTGGGAAAGCAAGGAGTGAGAGCAATACAGGTGGCACCTTTGCGAAGCTTACCATGTGCAGAAGAGATCCAGCAGCATCATTCGTTTGTGGCTCTTCGCCTGTGGGAGCAGAGTCCAATCATTCGTGCACTGAAAACTGGGCAGCCGGACGGCCTGGAGCAGGCATCAAGGATGTATTCAAATGCCCTTTGAGGTGGGAAAGCAACGAGTGAGAGCAATACAGGTGGCACCGTGGCAAAGCTTACCGTGTGCAGTACAGATCCAGCAGCATGTTTTAGCACTGGCTCTTCGCCTGTGGGAGCAGAGTGCAATCATTCGTGCACTGAAAACTGGGGAGCCGGACGGCCTGGAGCAGGCATCAAGGATGTATTCAAATGCACTTTGAGGTGGGAAAGCAAGGAGTGAGAGTAATACAGGCGGCACCGTTGCAAAGCTTACCGTGTGCAGTACAGATCCAGCAGCATGTTTTAGCACTGGCTCTTCGCCTGTGGCAGCAGAGTGCAATCATTCGTGCACTGAAAACTGGGCAGCCGGACGGCCTGGAGCAGGCATCAAGGATGTATTCAAATGCACTTTGAGGTTGGAAACAAGGAGTGAGACCAATGCAGGTGTCAACTTTGCAAAGCTTACCATGTGCAGAAGAGGTCCAGCAGCACTTTTCATTTCTGGCCCTTTCCCTGTGGAAGCAGAGTGCAATCATTCGTGCACTGAAAACTGGGCGGTTGGACGGCCTGGAGCAGGCATCAAGGATGTATTCAAATGCCCTTTGAGGTGGGAAAGCAAGGAGTGAGAGCAATACAGGTGGCACCGTTGCAAAGCTTACCGTATGCAGAAGAGGTCCAGCAGCATCTTTCAGTCCTGGCGCTTCGCCTGTGGGAGCAGAGTCCTATCATTCGTGCACTGAAAACTGGGCAGCCGGACGTCCTGGAGCAGGCATCAAGGATGTATTCAAATGCCCTTTGAGGTGGGAAAGCAAGGAGTGAGAGCAATACAGGTGGCACCTTTGCGAAGCTTGCCATGTGCAGAAGAGATCCACCTGCATCTTCCACTCCTGGCTCTTCGCCTGTGGCAGCAGAGTGCAATCATTCGTGCACTGAAACCTGGGCAGGTGGCCAGCCTGGAGCAGGCATCAAGGATGTATTCAAATGCACTTTGAGGTGGGAAACAAGGAGTGAGACCAATGCAGGTGGCACCGTTGCGAAGCTTACCATGTGCAGAAGAAGTCCAGCAGCACTTTTCATTCCTGGCCCTTTCCCTGTGGAAGCAGAGTGCAATCATTCTTGCACTGAAAACTGGACGGCCGGAAGGCCTGGAGCAGGCATCAAGGATGTATTCAAATGCCCTTTGAGGTGGGAAAGCAAGGAGTGAGAGCAATGCAGGTGGCAGCGTTGCGAAGCTTACCGTGTGCAGAACAGATCCAGCAGCATGTTTTAGCACTGGCTCTTCGCCTGTGGGAGCAGAGTGCAATCATTCGTGCACTGAAAACTGGGCTGCCGGACGGCCTGGAGCAGGCATTAAGGATGTATTCAAATGCACTTTGAGGTGGGAAACAAGGAGTGAGACCAATGCAGGTGGCACCGTTGCGAAGCTTACCGTGTGCAGAACAAATCCAGCAGCATGTTTTAGCACTGGCTCATCGCCTGTGGCAGCAGAGTCCAATCATTCGTGCACTGAAAACTGGGCAGCCGGACGGCCTGGAGCAGGCATCAAGGATGTATTCAAATGCACTTTGAGGTTGGAAAAAAGGAGTGAGACCAATGCAGGTGGCAACTTTTCGAAGCTTACCATGTGCAGAAGAGGTCCAGCAGCACTTTTCATTCCTGGCCCTTTCCATGTGGAAGCAGAGTGCAATCATTCGTGCACTGAAAACTGGACGGCCAGACGGCCTGGAGCAGGCATCAAGGATGTATTCAAATGCACTTTCAGGTGGGAAAGCAACGAGTGAGAGCAATACAGGTGGCACCATTTCAAAGCTTACCGTATGCAGAAGAGATCCAGCAGCATCTTTCAGTCCTGGCTCTTCGCCTGTGGCAGCAGAGTCAATCATTCGTGCACTGAAAACAGGGCAGCCGGACGGCCTGGAGCAGGCATCAAGGATGTATTCAAATGCACTTTGAGGTGGGAAAGCAACGAGTGAGAGCAATACAGGTGGCACCATTTCAAAGCTTACCGTATGCAGAAGAGATCCAGCAGCATCTTTCAGTCCTGGCTCTTCGCCTGTGGCTGGAGAGTCCAATCATTCGTGCACTGACAACTGGGCAGCCGGACGGCCTGGAGCAGGCATCAAGGATGTATTCAAATGCACTTTGAGGAGGGAAATCAAGGAGTGAGAGCAATACAGGTGGCACCTTTGCGAAGCTTGCCGTGTGCAGATGAGATCCAGCAGCATCTTTCAGTCCTGGCTCTTTGCCTGTGGGAGCAGAGTCCAATCATTCGTGCACTGAAAACTGGGCTGCCGAACGGCCTGGAACAGGCATCAAGGATGTATTCAAATGCACTTTGAGGTGGGAAAACAAGCAGTGAGAGCAATACAGGTGGCACCTTTGCGAAGTTTACCGCGTGCAGAAGAGGTCCAGCAGCATCTTTCAGTCCTGGCTCTTTGCCTGTGGGAGCAGAGTCCAATCATTCGTGTTCTGAAAACTGGGCAGCCGGACGGCCTGGAGCCGGCATCAGGGATGTATTCAAATGCACTTTGAGGTGGGAAAGCAAGGAGTGAGAGCAATACAGGTGGCACCGTTGCAAAGCTTACCGTGTGCAGTACAGATCCAGCAGCATGTTTTAGCACTGGCTCTTCGCCTGTGGCAGCAGAGTCCAATCATTCGTGCACTGAAAACTGGGCAGCCGGACGGCCTGGAGCCGGCATCAAGGATATAGTCAAATGCACTTTGAGGTGGGAAAGAAAGGAGTGAGAGCAATACAGGTGGCACCGTTGCAAAGCTTACCGTGTGCAGTACAGATCCACAGCATGTTTTAGCACTGGCTCTTCGCATGTGGGAGCAGAGTGCAATCATTCGTGCACTGAAAACTGGGCAGCCGGACGGCCTGGAGCAGGCATCAAGAATGTATTCAAATGCACTTTGAGGTGGGAAAGCAAGGAGTGAGAGCAATACAGGTGGCACCGTTCCGAAGCTTTCTGTGTGCAGGAGAGGTCCAGCAGCATCTTTCAGTCCGGGCTCTTTGCCTGTGGGAGCAGAGTGCAATCATTCGTGCACTGAAAACTGGGCAGCCGGACGGCCTGGAGCAGGCATCAAGGATGTATTCAAATGCACTTTGAGGTGGGAAAGCAAGGAGTGAGAGCAATACAGGTGGCACCTTTGCGAAGCCTGCCATGTGCAGAAGAGATCCGGCGGCATCTTCCAGTCCTGGCTCTTCGCCTGTGGCAGGAGAGTCCAATCATTCGTGCACTGACAACTGGGCAGCCGGCCAGCCTGGAGCAGGCATCAAGGAACTATTCAAATGCACTTTGAGGTGGGAAAACAAGCAGTGAGACCAATGCAGGTGGCACTGTTGCAAAGCTTACCACGTGCAGAAGAGATCCAGCAGCATCTTTAGGTCCTGGCTCTTCGCCTGTGGGAGCAGAGTCCAATCATTCGTGCACTGACAGCTGGGCAGCCGGACAGACTGGAGCAGGCATCAAGGAACTATTCAAATGCACTTTGAGGTGGGAAAACAAGGAGTGAGAGCAATACTGGTGGCACCGTTGCAAAGCTTACCGTGAGCAGAAGAGATCCAGCAGCATCTTTAGGTCCTGGCTCTTCGCCTGTGGGAGCAGAGTCCAATCGTTCGTGCACTGACAACTGGGCAGCCAGCCATCCTGGAGCAGGCATCAGGGAACTATTCAAATGCACTTTGAGGTGGGAAAACAAGCAGTGAGACCAATGCAAGTGGCACCGTTGCAAAGCTTACCACGTGCAGAAGAGATCCAGCAGCATCTTTAGGTCCTGGCTCTTCGGCTGTGGGAGCAGAGTCCAATCATTCGTGCACTGACAACTGGGCAGCCGGCCAGCCTGGAGCAGGCATCAAGGAACTATTCAAATGCACTTTGAGGTGGAAAAACAAGCAGTGAGACCCATGCAGGTGGCATCGTTGCAAAGTTTACCTCGTGCAGAAGAGATCCAGCAGCATCTTTCAGTCCTGGCTCTTTGCCTGCGGGAGTAGAGTCCAATCATTCGTGCACTGACAACTGGGCAGCCGGCCAGCCTGGAGCAGGCATCAAGGAACTATTCAAATGCACTTTGAGGTGGGAAAGCAAGCAGTGAGAGCAATACAGGTGGCACCTTTGCGAAGTTTAACGCGTGCAGAAGAGGTCCAGCAGCATCTTTCAGTCCTGGCTCTTCGCCTGTGGCAGCAGAGTCGAATCATTCGTGCACTAAAAACTGGGCAGCCGGACGGCCTGGAGCAGGCATCAAGGATGCATTCAAATGCACTTTGAGATGGGAAAGCAAGGAGTGAGAGCAATACAGGTGGCACCGTTTCAAACCTTTCTCTGTGCAGAAGAGGTCCAGCAGCATCTTTCAGTCCTGGCTCTTCGCCTGTGGCAGGATATTGCAATCATTCGTGCACTGAAAACTGGGCAGCCGGACGGCCTGGAGCAGGCATCAAGGATGTATTCAAATGCCCTTTGAGGTGGGAAAGCAACGAGTGAGAGCAATACAGGTGGCACCGTTGCAAAGCTTACCGTGTGCAGTACAGATCCAGCAGCATGTTTTAGCACTGGCTCTTCGCCTGTGGGAGCAGAGTGCAATCATTCGTGCACTGAAAACTGCGCAGCCGGACGGCCTGGAGCAGGCATCAAGGATGTATTCAAATGCACTTTGAGGTGGGAAAGCAAGGAGTGAGAGCAATACAGGTGGCACCGTTCCGAAGCTTTCTGTGTGCAGGAGAGGTCCAGCAGCATCTTTCAGTCCTGGTTCTTTGCCTGTGGGAGCAGAGTCCAATCATTCGTGCACTGAAAACTGGGCAGCCGGACGGCCTGGAGCAGGCATCAAGGATGTATTCAAATGCACTTTGAGGTGGGAAACAAGGAGTGAGACCAATGCAGGTGGCACCGTTGCGAAGCTTACCGTGTGCAGAACAGATCCACAGCATGTTTCAGCACTGGCATTTCGCCTGTGGGAGTAGAGTCCAATCATTCTTGCACTGAAAACTGGGCAGACGAACGGCCTGGAGCAGGCATCAAGGATGTATTCAAATGCACTTTGAGGTTGGAAACAAGGAGTGAGACCAATGCAGGAGGCACTGTTGCGAAGCTTACCGTGTGCAGAACAGATCCAGCAGCATGTATTAGCACTGGCTCTTCGCCTGTGGCAGCAGAGTCCAATCATTCGTGCACTGAAAACTGGGCAGCCGGACGGCCTGGAGCAGGCATCAAGGATGTATTCAAATGCCCTTTGAGGTGGGAAAGCAAGGAGTGAGAGCAATACAGGTGGCACCTTTGCGAAGCTTACCATGTGCAGAAGAGATCCAGCAGCATCATTCGTTTGTGGCTCTTCGCCTGTGGGAGCAGAGTGCAATCATTCGTGCACTGAAAACTGGGCAGCCGGACGGCCTGGAGCAGGCATCAAGGATGTATTCAAATGCCCTTTGAGGTGGGAAAGCAACGAGTGAGAGCAATACAGGTGGCACCGTGGCAAAGCTTACCGTGTGCAGTACAGATCCAGCAGCATGTTTTAGCACTGGCTCTTCGCCTGTGGGAGCAGAGTGCAATCATTCGTGCACTGAAAACTGGGGAGCCGGACGGCCTGGAGCAGGCATCAAGGATGTATTCAAATGCACTTTGAGGTGGGAAAGCAAGGAGTGAGAGTAATACAGGCGGCACCGTTGCAAAGCTTACCGTGTGCAGTACAGATCCAGCAGCATGTTTTAGCACTGGCTCTTCGCCTGTGGCAGCAGAGTGCAATCATTCGTGCACTGAAAACTGGGCAGCCGGACGGCCTGGAGCAGGCATCAAGGATGTATTCAAATGCACTTTGAGGTTGGAAACAAGGAGTGAGACCAATGCAGGTGTCAACTTTGCAAAGCTTACCATGTGCAGAAGAGGTCCAGCAGCACTTTTCATTTCTGGCCCTTTCCCTGTGGAAGCAGAGTGCAATCATTCGTGCACTGAAAACTGGGCGGTTGGACGGCCTGGAGCAGGCATCAAGGATGTATTCAAATGCCCTTTGAGGTGGGAAAGCAAGGAGTGAGAGCAATACAGGTGGCACCGTTGCAAAGCTTACCGTATGCAGAAGAGGTCCAGCAGCATCTTTCAGTCCTGGCGCTTCGCCTGTGGGAGCAGAGTCCTATCATTCGTGCACTGAAAACTGGGCAGCCGGACGTCCTGGAGCAGGCATCAAGGATGTATTCAAATGCCCTTTGAGGTGGGAAAGCAAGGAGTGAGAGCAATACAGGTGGCACCTTTGCGAAGCTTGCCATGTGCAGAAGAGATCCACCTGCATCTTCCACTCCTGGCTCTTCGCCTGTGGCAGCAGAGTGCAATCATTCGTGCACTGAAACCTGGGCAGGTGGCCAGCCTGGAGCAGGCATCAAGGATGTATTCAAATGCACTTTGAGGTGGGAAACAAGGAGTGAGACCAATGCAGGTGGCACCGTTGCGAAGCTTACCATGTGCAGAAGAAGTCCAGCAGCACTTTTCATTCCTGGCCCTTTCCCTGTGGAAGCAGAGTGCAATCATTCTTGCACTGAAAACTGGACGGCCGGAAGGCCTGGAGCAGGCATCAAGGATGTATTCAAATGCCCTTTGAGGTGGGAAAGCAAGGAGTGAGAGCAATGCAGGTGGCAGCGTTGCGAAGCTTACCGTGTGCAGAACAGATCCAGCAGCATGTTTTAGCACTGGCTCTTCGCCTGTGGGAGCAGAGTGCAATCATTCGTGCACTGAAAACTGGGCTGCCGGACGGCCTGGAGCAGGCATTAAGGATGTATTCAAATGCACTTTGAGGTGGGAAACAAGGAGTGAGACCAATGCAGGTGGCACCGTTGCGAAGCTTACCGTGTGCAGAACAAATCCAGCAGCATGTTTTAGCACTGGCTCATCGCCTGTGGCAGCAGAGTCCAATCATTCGTGCACTGAAAACTGGGCAGCCGGACGGCCTGGAGCAGGCATCAAGGATGTATTCAAATGCACTTTGAGGTTGGAAAAAAGGAGTGAGACCAATGCAGGTGGCAACTTTTCGAAGCTTACCATGTGCAGAAGAGGTCCAGCAGCACTTTTCATTCCTGGCCCTTTCCCTGTGGAAGCAGAGTGCAATCATTCGTGCACTGAAAACTGGACGGCCAGACGGCCTGGAGCAGGCATCAAGGATGTATTCAAATGCACTTTCAGGTGGGAAAGCAACGAGTGAGAGCAATACAGGTGGCACCATTTCAAAGCTTACCGTATGCAGAAGAGATCCAGCAGCATCTTTCAGTCCTGGCTCTTCGCCTGTGGCAGCAGAGTCAATCATTCGTGCACTGAAAACAGGGCAGCCGGACGGCCTGGAGCAGGCATCAAGGATGTATTCAAATGCACTTTGAGGTGGGAAAGCAACGAGTGAGAGCAATACAGGTGGCACCATTTCAAAGCTTACCGTATGCAGAAGAGATCCAGCAGCATCTTTCAGTCCTGGCTCTTCGCCTGTGGCTGGAGAGTCCAATCATTCGTGCACTGACAACTGGGCAGCCGGACGGCCTGGAGCAGGCATCAAGGATGTATTCAAATGCACTTTGAGGAGGGAAATCAAGGAGTGAGAGCAATACAGGTGGCACCTTTGCGAAGCTTGCCGTGTGCAGATGAGATCCAGCAGCATCTTTCAGTCCTGGCTCTTTGCCTGTGGGAGCAGAGTCCAATCATTCGTGCACTGAAAACTGGGCAGCCGGACGGCCTGGAGCAGGCATCAAGGATGTATTCAAATGCACTTTGAGGTGGGAAAACAAGCAGTGAGAGCAATACAGGTGGCACCTTTGCGAAGTTTACCGCGTGCAGAAGAGGTCCAGCAGCATCTTTCAGTCCTGGCTCTTTGCCTGTGGGAGCAGAGTCCAATCATTCGTGCACTGAAAACTGGGCAGCCGGACGGCCTGGAGCCGGCATCAAGGATGTATTCAAATGCACTTTGAGGTGGGAAAGCAAGGAGTGAGAGCAATACAGGTGGCACCGTTGCAAAGCTTACCGTGTGCAGTACAGATCCAGCAGCATGTTTTAGCACTGGCTCTTCGCCTGTGGCAGCAGAGTCCAATCATTCGTGCACTGAAAACTGGGCAGCCGGACGGCCTGGAGCCGGCATCAAGGATATAGTCAAATGCACTTTGAGGTGGGAAAGCAAGGAGTGAGAGCAATACAGGTGGCACCGTTGCAAAGCTTACCGTGTGCAGTACAGATCCACAGCATGTTTTAGCACTGGCTCTTCGCATGTGGGAGCAGAGTGCAATCATTCGTGCACTGAAAACTGGGCAGCCGGACGGCCTGGAGCAGGCATCAAGGATGTATTCAAATGCACTTTGAGGTGGGAAAGCAAGGAGTGAGAGCAATACAGGTGGCACCGTTCCGAAGCTTTCTGTGTGCAGGAGAGGTCCAGCAGCATCTTTCAGTCCGGGCTCTTTGCCTGTGGGAGCAGAGTCCAATCATTCGTGCACTGAAAACTGGGCAGCCGGACGGCTTGGAGCAGGCATCAAGGATGTATTCAAATGCACTTTGAGGTGGGAAAGCAAGGAGTGAGAGCAATACAGGTGGCACCTTTGCGAAGCCTGCCATGTGCAGAAGAGATCCGGCGGCATCATCCAGTCCTGGCTCTTCGCCTGTGGCAGGAGAGTCCAATCATTCGTGCACTGACAACTGGGCAGCCGGCCAGCCTGGAGCAGGCATCAAGGAACTATTCAAATGCACTTTGAGGTGGGAAAACAAGCAGTGAGACCAATGCAGGTGGCACTGTTGCAAAGCTTACCACGTGCAGAAGAGATCCAGCAGCATCTTTAGGTCCTGGCTCTTCGCCTGTGGGAGCAGAGTCCAATCATTCGTGCACTGACAGCTGGGCAGCCGGACAGACTGGAGCAGGCATCAAGGAACTATTCAAATGCACTTTGAGGTGGGAAAACAAGGAGTGAGAGCAATACTGGTGGCACCGTTGCAAAGCCTACCGTGAGCAGAAGAGATCCAGCAGCATCTTTAGGTCCTGGCTCTTCGCCTGTGGGAGCAGAGTCCAATCGTTCGTGCACTGACAACTGGGCAGCCAGCCATCCTGGAGCAGGCATCAGGGAACTATTCAAATGCACTTTGAGGTAGGAAAACAAGCAGTGAGACCAATGCAAGTGGCACCGTTGCAAAGCTTACCACGTGCAGAAGAGATCCAGCAGCATCTTTAGGTCCTGGCTCTTCGGCTGTGGGAGCAGAGTCCAATCATTCGTGCACTGACAACTGGGCAGCCGGCCAGCCTGGAGCAGGCATCAAGGAACTATTCAAATGCACTTTGAGGTGGAAAAACAAGCAGTGAGACCCATGCAGGTGGCATCGTTGCAAAGTTTACCTCGTGCAGAAGAGATCCAGCAGCATCTTTCAGTCCTGGCTCTTTGCCTGCGGGAGTAGAGTCCAATCATTCGTGCACTGACAACTGGGCAGCCGGCCAGCCTGGAGCAGGCATCAAGGAACTATTCAAATGCCCTTTGAGGTGGGAAAGCAAGCAGTGAGAGCAATACAGGTGGCACCTTTGCGAAGTTTAACGCGTGCAGAAGAGGTCCAGCAGCATCTTTCAGTCCTGGCTCTTCGCCTGTGGCAGCAGAGTCGAATCATTCGTGCACTAAAAACTGGGCAGCCGGACGGCCTGGAGCAGGCATCAAGGATGCATTCAAATGCACTTTGAGATGGGAAAGCAAGGAGTGAGAGCAATACAGGTGGCACCGTTTCAAACCTTTCTCTGTGCAGAAGAGGTCCAGCAGCATCTTTCAGTCCTGGCTCTTCGCCTGTGGCAGGATATTGCAATCATTCGTGCACTGAAAACTGGGCAGCCGGACGGCCTGGAGCAGGCATCAAGGATGTATTCAAATGCCCTTTGAGGTGGGAAAGCAACGAGTGAGAGCAATACAGGTGGCACCGTTGCAAAGCTTACCGTGTGCAGTACAGATCCAGCAGCATGTTTTAGCACTGGCTCTTCGCCTGTGGGAGCAGAGTGCAATCATTCGTGCACTGAAAACTGCGCAGCCGGACGGCCTGGAGCAGGCATCAAGGATGTATTCAAATGCACTTTGAGGTGGGAAAGCAAGGAGTGAGAGCAATACAGGTGGCACCGTTCCGAAGCTTTCTGTGTGCAGGAGAGGTCCAGCAGCATCTTTCAGTCCTGGTTCTTTGCCTGTGGGAGCAGAGTCCAATCATTCGTGCACTGAAAACTGGGCAGCCGGACGGCCTGGAGCAGGCATCAAGGATGTATTCAAATGCACTTTGAGGTGGGAAACAAGGAGTGAGACCAATGCAGGTGGCACCGTTGCGAAGCTTTCCGTGTGCAGAACAGATCCAGCAGCATGTTTCAGCACTGGCATTTCGCCTGTGGGAGTAGAGTCCAATCATTCTTGCACTGAAAACTGGGCAGACGAACGGCCTGGAGCAGGCATCAAGGATGTATTCAAATGCACTTTGAGGTTGGAAACAAGGAGTGAGACCAATGCAGGAGGCACTGTTGCGAAGCTTACCGTGTGCAGAACAGATCCAGCAGCATGTATTAGCACTGGCTCTTCGCCTGTGGCAGCAGAGTCCAATCATTCGTGCACTGAAAACTGGGCAGCCGGATGGCCTGGAGCAGGCATCAAGGATGTATTCAAATGCCCTTTGAGGTGGGAAAGCAAGGAGTGAGAGCAATACAGGTGGCACCTTTGCGAAGCTTACCATGTGCAGAAGAGATCCAGCAGCATCATTCATTTGTGGCTCTTCGCCTGTGGGAGCAGAGTCCAATCATTCGTGCACTGAAAACTGGGCAGCCGGACGGCCTGGAGCAGGCATCAAGGATGTATTCAAATGCCCTTTGAGGTGGGAAAGCAACGAGTGAGAGCAATACAGGTGGCACCGTGGCAAAGCTTACCGTGTGCAGTACAGATCCAGCAGCATGTTTTAGCACTGGCTCTTCGCCTGTGGGAGCAGAGTGCAATCATTCGTGCACTGAAAACTGGGCAGCCGGACGGCCTGGAGCAGGCATCAAGGATGTATTCAAATGCACTTTGAGGTGGGAAAGCAAGGAGTGAGAGTAATACAGGCGGCACCGTTGCAAAGCTTACCGTGTGCAGTACAGATCCAGCAGCATGTTTTAGCACTGGCTCTTCGCCTGTGGCAGCAGAGTGCAATCATTCGTGCACTGAAAACTGGGCAGCCGGACGGCCTGGAGCAGGCATCAAGGATGTATTCAAATGCACTTTGAGGTTGGAAACAAGGAGTGAGACCAATGCAGGTGGCAACTTTGCAAAGCTTACCATGTGCAGAAGAGGTCCAGCAGCACTTTTCATTTCTGGCCCTTTCCCTGTGGAAGCAGAGTGCAATCATTCGTGCACTGAAAACTGGGCGGTTGGACGGCCTGGAGCAGGCATCAAGGATGTATTCAAATGCACTTTGAGGTGGGAAAGCAAGGAGTGAGAGCAATACAGGTGGCACCGTTGCAAAGCTTACCGTATGCAGAAGAGGTCCAGCAGCATCTTTCAGTCCTGGCGCTTCGCCTGTGGGAGCAGAGTCCTATCATTCGTGCACTGAAAACTGGGCAGCCGGACGTCCTGGAGCAGGCATCAAGGATGTATTCAAATGCCCTTTGAGGTGGGAAAGCAAGGAGTGAGAGCAATACAGGTGGCACCTTTGCGAAGCTTGCCATGTGCAGAAGAGATCCACCTGCATCTTCCACTCCTGGCTCTTCGTCTGTGGCAGCAGAGTGCAATCATTCGTGCACTGAAACCTGGGCAGGTGGCCAGCCTGGAGCAGGCATCAAGGATGTATTCAAATGCACTTTGAGGTGGGAAACAAGGAGTGAGACCAATGCAGGTGGCACCGTTGCGAAGCTTACCATGTGCAGAAGAAGTCCAGCAGCACTTTTCATTCCTGGCCCTTTCCCTGTGGAAGCAGAGTGCAATCATTCTTGCACTGAAAACTGGACGGCCGGAAGGCCTGGAGCAGGCATCAAGGATGTATTCAAATGCCCTTTGAGGTGGGAAAGCAAGGAGTGAGAGCAATGCAGGTGGCAGCGTTGCGAAGCTTACCGTGTGCAGAACAGATCCAGCAGCATGTTTTAGCACTGGCTCTTCGCCTGTGGCAGCAGAGTCCAATCATTCGTGCACTGAAAACTGGGCAGCCGGACGGCCTGGAGCAGGCATCAAGGATGTATTCAAATACACTTTGAGGTTTAGAACAAGGAGTGAGGCCAATACAGGCGGCACCGTTGCAAAGCTTACCGTATGCAGAAGAGATCCAGCAGCATCTTTCAGTCCTGGCTCTTCGCCTGTGGCAGCAGAGTCAATCATTCGTGCACTGAAAACAGGGCAGCCGGACGGCCTGGAGCAGGCATCAAGGATGTATTCAAATGCACTTTGAGGTGGGAAAGCAAGGAGTGAGAGCAATACAGGTGGCACCTTTGCGAAGTTTACCAAGTGCAGAAGAGGTCCAGCAGCATCTTTCAGTCCTGGCTCTTCGCCTGCGGGAGCAGAGTGCAATCATTCGTGCACTGAAAACTGGGCTGCCGGACGGCCTGGAGCAGGCATTAAGGATGTATTCAAATGCACTTTGAGGTGGGAAACAAGGAGTGAGACCAATGCAGGTGGCACCGTTGCGAAGCTTACCGTGTGCAGAACAAATCCAGCAGCATGTTTTAGCACTGGCTCATCGCCTGTGGCAGCAGAGTCCAATCATTCGTGCACTGAAAACTGGGCAGCCGGACGGCCTGGAGCAGGCATCAAGGATGTATTCAAATGCACTTTGAGGTTGGAAAAAAGGAGTGAGACCAATGCAGGTGGCAACTTTTCGAAGCTTACCATGTGCAGAAGAGGTCCAGCAGCACTTTTCATTCCTGGCCCTTTCCCTGTGGAAGCAGAGTGCAATCATTCGTGCACTGAAAACTGGACGGCCAGACGGCCTGGAGCAGGCATCAAGGATGTATTCAAATGCACTTTCAGGTGGGAAAGCAACGAGTGAGAGCAATACAGGTGGCACCATTTCAAAGCTTACCGTATGCAGAAGAGATCCAGCAGCATCTTTCAGTCCTGGCTCTTCGCCTGTGGCTGGAGAGTCCAATCATTCGTGCACTGACAACTGGGCAGCCGGACGGCCTGGAGCAGGCATCAAGGATGTATTCAAATGCACTTTGAGGAGGGAAATCAAGGAGTGAGAGCAATACAGGTGGCACCTTTGCGAAGCTTGCCGTGTGCAGATGAGATCCAGCAGCATCTTTCACTCCTGGCTCTTTGCCTGTGGGAGCAGAGTCCAATCATTCGTGCACTGAAAACTGGGCAGCCGGACGGCCTGGAGCAGGCATCAAGGATGTATTCAAATGCACTTTGAGGTGGGAAAACAAGCAGTGAGAGCAATACAGGTGGCACCTTTGCGAAGTTTACCGCGTGCAGAAGAGGTCCAGCAGCATCTTTCAGTCCTGGCTCTTTGCCTGTGGGAGCAGAGTCCAATCATTCGTGCACTGAAAACTGGGCAGCCGGACGGCCTGGAGCCGGCATCAGGGATGTATTCAAATGCACTTTGAGGTGGGAAAGCAAGGAGTGAGAGCAATACAGGTGGCACCGTTGCAAAGCTTACCGTGTGCAGTACAGATCCAGCAGCATGTTTTAGCACTGGCTCTTCGCCTGTGGCAGCAGAGTCCAATCATTCGTGCACTGAAAACTGGGCAGCCGGACGGCCTGGACCGGCATCAAGGATATAGTCAAATGCACTTTGAGGTGGGAAAGAAAGGAGTGAGAGCAATACAGGTGGCACCGTTGCAAAGCTTACCGTGTGCAGTACAGATCCACAGCATGTTTTAGCACTGGCTCTTCGCATGTGGGAGCAGAGTGCAATCATTCGTGCACTGAAAACTGGGCAGCCGGACGGCCTGGAGCAGGCATCAAGGATGTATTCAAATGCCCTTTGAGGTGGGAAAGCAAGGAGTGAGAGCAATACAGGTGGCACCTTTGCGAAGCTTACCATGTGCAGAAGAGATCCAGCAGCATCATTCATTTGTGGCTCTTCGCCTGTGGGAGCAGAGTCCAATCATTCGTGCACTGAAAACTGGGCAGCCGGACGGCCTGGAGCAGGCATCAAGGATGTATTCAAATGCCCTTTGAGGTGGGAAAGCAACGAGTGAGAGCAATACAGGCGGCACCGTGGCAAAGCTTACCGTGTGCAGTACAGATCCAGCAGCATGTTTTAGCACTGGCTCTTCGCCTGTGGGAGTAGAGTGCAATCATTCGTGCACTGAAAACTGGGGAGCCGGACGGCCTGGAGCAGGCATCAAGGATGTATTCAAATGCACTTTGAGTTGGGAAACAAGGAGTGAGACCAATGCAGGTGGCAACTTTGCAAAGCTTACCATGTGCAGAAGAGGTCCAGCAGCACTTTTCATTCCTGGCCCTTTCCCTGTGGAAGCAGAGTGCAATCATTCGTGCACTGAAAACTGGGCGGTTGGACGGCCTGGAGCAGGCATCAAGGATGTATTCAAATGCCCTTTGAGGTGGGAAAACAAGCAGTGAGAGCAATACAGGTGGCACCTTTGCGAAGCTTGCCATGTGCAGAAGAGATCCACCTGCATCTTCCACTCCTGGCTCTTCGCCTGTGGCAGCAGAGTGCAATCATTCGTGCACTGAAACCTGGGCAGGTGGCCAGCCTGGAGCAGGCATCAAGGATGTATTCAAATGCACTTTGAGGTGGGAAACAAGGAGTGAGACCAATGCAGGTGGCACCGTTGCGAAGCTTACCATGTGCAGAAGAAGTCCAGCAGCACTTTTCATTCCTGGCCCTTTCCCTGTGGAAGCAGAGTGCAATCATTCGTGCACTGAAAACTGGACGGCCGGAAGGCCTGGAGCAGGCATCAAGGGTGTATTCAAATGCCCTTTGAGGTGGGAAAGCAAGGAGTGAGAGCAATGGAGGTGGCACCGTTGCGAAGCTTACCGTGTGCAGAACAGATCCAGCAGCATGTTTTAGCACTGGCTCTTCGCCTGTGGCAGCAGAGTCCAATCATTCGTGCACTGAAAACTGGGCAGCCGGACGGCCTGGAGCAGGCGTCAAGGATGTATTCAAATGCACTTTGAGGTTTAGAACAAGGAGTGAGGCCAATACAGGCGGCACCGTTGCAAAGCTTACCGTATGCAGATGAGATCCAGCAGCATCTTCCAGTCCTGGCTCTTCGCCTGTGGGAGCAGAGTGCAATCATTCGTGCACTGAAAACTGGGCAGCCGGACGGCCTGGAGCAGGCATTAAGGATGTATTCAAATGCACTTTGAGGTGGGAAACAAGGAGTGAGACCAATGCAGGTGGCACCGTTGCGAAGCTTACCGTGTGCAGAACAAATCCAGCAGCATGTTTTAGCACTGGCTCATCGCCTGTGGCAGCAGAGTCCAATCAATCGTGCACTGAAAACTGGGCAGCCGGACGGCCTGGAGCAGGCATCAAGGATGTATTCAAATGCACTTTGAGGTTGGAAACAAGGAGTGAGACCAGTGCAGGTGGCAACTTTTCGAAACTTACCATGTGCAGAAGAGGTCCAGCAGCACTTTTCATTCCTGGCCCTTTCCCTGTGGAAGCAGAGTGCAATCATTCGTGCACTGAAAACTGGACGGCCAGACGGCCTGGAGCAGGCATCAAGGATGTATTCAAATGCACTTTCAGGTGGGAAAGCAACGAGTGAGAGCAATACAGGTGGCACCATTTCAAAGCTTACCGTATGCAGAAGAGATCCAGCAGCATCTTTCAGTCCTGGCTCTTCGCCTGTGGCTGGAGAGTCCAATCATTCGTGCACTGACAACTGGGCAGCCGGACGGCCTGGAGCAGGCATCAAGGATGTATTCAAATGCACTTTGAGGTGGGAAAACAAGCAGTGAGAGCAATACAGGAGGCACCTTTGCGAAGTTTACCGCTTGCAGAAGAGGTCCAGCAGCATCATTCAGTCCTGGCTCTTTGCCTGTGGGAGCAGAGTCCAATCATTCGTGCACTGAAAACTGGGCAGCCGGACGGCCTGGAGACGGCATCAAGGATGTATTCAAATGCCCTTTGAGGTGGGAAAGCAACGAGTGAGAGCAATACAGGTGGCACCTTTGCGAAGCTTACCGTGTGCAGTACAGATCCAGCAGCATGTTTTAGCACTGGCTCTTCGCCTGTGGCAGCAGAGTCCAATCATTCGTGCACTGAAAACTGGGCAGCCGGACGGCTTGGAGCCTGCATCAAGGATATAGTCAAATGCACTTTGAGGTGGGAAAGCAAGGAGTGAGAGCAATACAGGTGGCACCGTTGAAAAGCTTACCGTGTGCAGTACAGATCCACAGCATGTTTTAGCACTGGCTCTTCGCCTGTGGGAGCAGAGTGCAATCATTCGTGCACTGAAAACTGGGCAGCCGGACGGCCTGGAGCAGGCATCAAGGATGTATTCAAATGCACTTTGAGGTGGGAAAGCAAGGAGTGAGAGCAATACAGGTGGCACCTTTGCGAAGCTTGGCATATGCAGAAGAGATCCAGCAGCATCTTTCAGTCCTGGCTCTTCGCCTGTGGCAGGAGAGTCCAATCATTCGTGCACTGAAAACTGGGCAGCCGGATGGCCTGGAGCAGGCATCAAGGATGTATTCAAATGCCCCTTGAGGTGGGAAAGCAAGGAGTGAGAGCAATACAGGTGGCACCGTTGCGAATCTTACCATGTGCAGAAGAGATCCAGCAGCATCATTCATTTGTGGCTCTTCGCCTGTGGGAGCAGAGTCCAATCATTCGTGCACTGAAAACTGGGCAGCCGGACGGCCTGGAGCAGGCATCAAGGATGTATTCAAATGCACTTTGAGGAGGGAAATCAAGGAGTGAGAGCGATACAGGTGGCACCGTTGCGAAGCTTACCGTGTGCAGGAGAGGTCCAGCAGCATCTTTCAGTCCTGGCTCTTCGCCTGTGGCTGGAGAGTCCAATCATTCGTGCACTGACAACTGGGCAGCCGGACGGCCTGGAGCAGGCATCAAGGATGTATTCAAATGCACTTTGAGGAGGGAAATCAAGGAGTGAGAGCAATACAGGTGGCACCTTTGCGAAGCTTGCCGTGTGCAGATGAGATCCAGCAGCATCTTTCACTCCTGGCTCTTTGCCTGTGGGAGCAGAGTCCAATCATTCGTGCACTGAAAACTGGGCAGCCGGACGGCCTGGAGCAGGCATCAAGGATGTATTCAAATGCACTTTGAGGTGGGAAAACAAGCAGTGAGAGCAATACAGGTGGCACCTTTGCGAAGTTTACCGCGTGCAGAAGAGGTCCAGCAGCATCTTTCAGTCCTGGCTCTTTGCCTGTGGGAGCAGAGTCCAATCATTCGTGCACTGAAAACTGGGCAGCCGGACGGCCTGGAGCCGGCATCAGGGATGTATTCAAATGCACTTTGAGGTGGGAAAGCAAGGAGTGAGAGCAATACAGGTGGCACCGTTGCAAAGCTTACCGTGTGCAGTACAGATCCAGCAGCATGTTTTAGCACTGGCTCTTCGCCTGTGGCAGCAGAGTCCAATCATTCGTGCACTGAAAACTGGGCAGCCGGACGGCCTGGACCGGCATCAAGGATATAGTCAAATGCACTTTGAGGTGGGAAAGAAAGGAGTGAGAGCAATACAGGTGGCACCGTTGCAAAGCTTACCGTGTGCAGTACAGATCCACAGCATGTTTTAGCACTGGCTCTTCGCATGTGGGAGCAGAGTGCAATCATTCGTGCACTGAAAACTGGGCAGCCGGACGGCCTGGAGCAGGCATCAAGGATGTATTCAAATGCCCTTTGAGGTGGGAAAGCAAGGAGTGAGAGCAATACAGGTGGCACCTTTGCGAAGCTTACCATGTGCAGAAGAGATCCAGCAGCATCATTCATTTGTGGCTCTTCGCCTGTGGGAGCAGAGTCCAATCATTCGTGCACTGAAAACTGGGCAGCCGGACGGCCTGGAGCAGGCATCAAGGATGTATTCAAATGCCCTTTGAGGTGGGAAAGCAACGAGTGAGAGCAATACAGGCGGCACCGTGGCAAAGCTTACCGTGTGCAGTACAGATCCAGCAGCATGTTTTAGCACTGGCTCTTCGCCTGTGGGAGTAGAGTGCAATCATTCGTGCACTGAAAACTGGGGAGCCGGACGGCCTGGAGCAGGCATCAAGGATGTATTCAAATGCACTTTGAGTTGGGAAACAAGGAGTGAGACCAATGCAGGTGGCAACTTTGCAAAGCTTACCATGTGCAGAAGAGGTCCAGCAGCACTTTTCATTCCTGGCCCTTTCCCTGTGGAAGCAGAGTGCAATCATTCGTGCACTGAAAACTGGGCGGTTGGACGGCCTGGAGCAGGCATCAAGGATGTATTCAAATGCCCTTTGAGGTGGGAAAACAAGCAGTGAGAGCAATACAGGTGGCACCTTTGCGAAGCTTGCCATGTGCAGAAGAGATCCACCTGCATCTTCCACTCCTGGCTCTTCGCCTGTGGCAGCAGAGTGCAATCATTCGTGCACTGAAACCTGGGCAGGTGGCCAGCCTGGAGCAGGCATCAAGGATGTATTCAAATGCACTTTGAGGTGGGAAACAAGGAGTGAGACCAATGCAGGTGGCACCGTTGCGAAGCTTACCATGTGCAGAAGAAGTCCAGCAGCACTTTTCATTCCTGGCCCTTTCCCTGTGGAAGCAGAGTGCAATCATTCGTGCACTGAAAACTGGACGGCCGGAAGGCCTGGAGCAGGCATCAAGGGTGTATTCAAATGCCCTTTGAGGTGGGAAAGCAAGGAGTGAGAGCAATGGAGGTGGCACCGTTGCGAAGCTTACCGTGTGCAGAACAGATCCAGCAGCATGTTTTAGCACTGGCTCTTCGCCTGTGGCAGCAGAGTCCAATCATTCGTGCACTGAAAACTGGGCAGCCGGACGGCCTGGAGCAGGCGTCAAGGATGTATTCAAATGCACTTTGAGGTTTAGAACAAGGAGTGAGGCCAATACAGGCGGCACCGTTGCAAAGCTTACCGTATGCAGATGAGATCCAGCAGCATCTTCCAGTCCTGGCTCTTCGCCTGTGGGAGCAGAGTGCAATCATTCGTGCACTGAAAACTGGGCAGCCGGACGGCCTGGAGCAGGCATTAAGGATGTATTCAAATGCACTTTGAGGTGGGAAACAAGGAGTGAGACCAATGCAGGTGGCACCGTTGCGAAGCTTACCGTGTGCAGAACAAATCCAGCAGCATGTTTTAGCACTGGCTCATCGCCTGTGGCAGCAGAGTCCAATCAATCGTGCACTGAAAACTGGGCAGCCGGACGGCCTGGAGCAGGCATCAAGGATGTATTCAAATGCACTTTGAGGTTGGAAACAAGGAGTGAGACCAGTGCAGGTGGCAACTTTTCGAAACTTACCATGTGCAGAAGAGGTCCAGCAGCACTTTTCATTCCTGGCCCTTTCCCTGTGGAAGCAGAGTGCAATCATTCGTGCACTGAAAACTGGACGGCCAGACGGCCTGGAGCAGGCATCAAGGATGTATTCAAATGCACTTTCAGGTGGGAAAGCAACGAGTGAGAGCAATACAGGTGGCACCATTTCAAAGCTTACCGTATGCAGAAGAGATCCAGCAGCATCTTTCAGTCCTGGCTCTTCGCCTGTGGCTGGAGAGTCCAATCATTCGTGCACTGACAACTGGGCAGCCGGACGGCCTGGAGCAGGCATCAAGGATGTATTCAAATGCACTTTGAGGTGGGAAAACAAGCAGTGAGAGCAATACAGGAGGCACCTTTGCGAAGTTTACCGCTTGCAGAAGAGGTCCAGCAGCATCATTCAGTCCTGGCTCTTTGCCTGTGGGAGCAGAGTCCAATCATTCGTGCACTGAAAACTGGGCAGCCGGACGGCCTGGAGACGGCATCAAGGATGTATTCAAATGCCCTTTGAGGTGGGAAAGCAACGAGTGAGAGCAATACAGGTGGCACCTTTGCGAAGCTTACCGTGTGCAGTACAGATCCAGCAGCATGTTTTAGCACTGGCTCTTCGCCTGTGGCAGCAGAGTCCAATCATTCGTGCACTGAAAACTGGGCAGCCGGACGGCTTGGAGCCTGCATCAAGGATATAGTCAAATGCACTTTGAGGTGGGAAAGCAAGGAGTGAGAGCAATACAGGTGGCACCGTTGAAAAGCTTACCGTGTGCAGTACAGATCCACAGCATGTTTTAGCACTGGCTCTTCGCCTGTGGGAGCAGAGTGCAATCATTCGTGCACTGAAAACTGGGCAGCCGGACGGCCTGGAGCAGGCATCAAGGATGTATTCAAATGCACTTTGAGGTGGGAAAGCAAGGAGTGAGAGCAATACAGGTGGCACCTTTGCGAAGCTTGGCATATGCAGAAGAGATCCAGCAGCATCTTTCAGTCCTGGCTCTTCGCCTGTGGCAGGAGAGTCCAATCATTCGTGCACTGAAAACTGGGCAGCCGGATGGCCTGGAGCAGGCATCAAGGATGTATTCAAATGCCCCTTGAGGTGGGAAAGCAAGGAGTGAGAGCAATACAGGTGGCACCGTTGCGAATCTTACCATGTGCAGAAGAGATCCAGCAGCATCATTCATTTGTGGCTCTTCGCCTGTGGGAGCAGAGTCCAATCATTCGTGCACTGAAAACTGGGCAGCCGGACGGCCTGGAGCAGGCATCAAGGATGTATTCAAATGCACTTTGAGGAGGGAAATCAAGGAGTGAGAGCGATACAGGTGGCACCGTTGCGAAGCTTACCGTGTGCAGGAGAGGTCCAGCAGCATCTTTCAGTCCTGGTTCTTTGCCTGTGGGAGCAGAGTCCAATCATTCGTGCACTGAAAACTGGGCAGCCGGACGGCCTGGAGCAGGCATCAAGTATGTATTCAAATGCACTTTGAGGTTGGAAACAAAGTGTGAGACCAATGCAGGTGGCAACTTTGCGAAATTTACCATGTGCAGAAGAGGTCCAGCAGCACGTTTCATTCCTGGCCCATTCCCTGTCGAAGCAGAGTACCATCATTCGTGCACTGAAAACTGGGCAGCCGGACGGCCTGGAGCAGGCATCAAGGATGTATTCAAATGCCCTTTGAGGTGGGAAAGCAAGGAGTGAGAGCAATACAGGTGGCACCGTTGCGAATCTTACCATGTGCAGAAGAGATCCAGCAGCATCATTCATTTGTGGCTCTTCGCCTGTGGGAGCAGAGTCCAATCATTCGTGCACTGAAAACTGGGCAGCCGGACGGCCTGGAGCAGGCATCAAGGATGTATTCAAATGCACTTTGAGGTTGGAAACAAGAATTGAGAGCAATGCAGGCGGCAACTTTGCAAAGCTTACCATGTGCAGAAGAGGTCCAGCAGCACTTTTCATTCCTGGCCCTTTCCCTGTGGAAGCAGAGTGCAATCATTCGTGCACTGAAAACTGGGCGGCCGGACGGCCTGGAGCAGGCATCAAGGATGTATTCAAATGCCCTTTGAGGTGGGAAAGCAACGAGTGAGAGCAATACAGGTGGCACCGTTGCAAAGCTTACCGTATGCAGAAGAGATCCAGCAGCATCTTTCAGTCCTGGCTCTTCGCCTGTGGCAGGAGTGTCCAATCATACGTGCCCTGAAACCTGGGCAGCCGGACGGCCTGGAGCAGGCATCAAGGATGTATTCAAAAGCCCTTTGAGGTGGGAAAGCAAGGAGTGAGAGCAATACAGGTGGCAGCGTTGCGAAGCTTACCGTGCGCAGGAGAGCTCCAGCAGCAACTTTCAGTCCTGGCTCTTCGCCTTCGGAGCGGAGTCCAAACATTCGTGCCCTGAAACCTGGGCAGCCGGCCAGCCTGGAGCAGGCATCAAGGATGTATTCAAATGCACTTTGAGGTGGGAAAGCAAGGAGTGAGAGCAATGCAGGTGGCACCTTTGCGAAGTTTACCGCGTGCAGAAGAGGTCCAGCAGCATCTTTCAGTCCTGGCTCTTCGCCTGTGGCAGCAGAGTCCAATCATTCGTGCACTGAAAACTGGGCAGCCGGGCGGCCTGGAGCCGGCATCAAGGATGTATTCAAATGCACTTTGAGGTGGGAAAGCAAGGAGTGAGAGCAATACAGGTGGCACCGTTGCAAAGCTTACCAAGTGCAGAAGTGTCCAGCAGCATCTTGCAGTCCTGGCTCTTCGCCTGTGGCAGGAGATTGCGATCATTTGTGCACTGAAAACTGGGCAGCCGGACGGCCTGGAGCAGGCATCAAGGATGTATTCAAATGCCCTTTGAGGTGGGAAAGCAACGAGTGAGAGCAATACAGGTGGCACCGTTGCAAAGCTTACCGTGTGCAGAAGAGATCCAGCAGCATGGTTCAGCACTGGCTCTTCGCCTGTGGGAGCAGAGTCCAATCATTCGTGCACTGAAAACTGGGCAGCCGGACGGCCTGGAGCAGCCATCAAGGATGTATTCAAATGCCCTTTGAGGTGGGAAAGCAACGAGTGAGAGCAATACAGGTGGCACCGTTGCAAAGCTTACCGTATGCAGAAGAGATCCAGCAGCATCTCTCAGTCCTGGCTCTTCGCCTGTGGCAGGAGAGTCCAATAATTCGTGCACTGAAAACTGGGCAGCCGGACGACCTGGAGCAGGCATCAAGGATGTATTCAAATGCACTTTGAGGTTGGAAACAAGGAGTGAGACAAATGCAGGTGGCACCGTTGCGAAGCTTACCGTGTGCAGAACAGATCCAGCAGCATGTTTTAGCACTGGCTCTTCGCCTGCGGCAGCAGAGTCCAATAGTTCGTGCACTGAAAACTGGGCAGCCGGACGGCCTGGAGCAGGCATCAAGGATGTATTCAAATGCACTTTGAGGTTGGAAACAAGAATTGAGAGCAATGCAGGCGGCAACTTTGCAAAGCTTACCATGTGCAGAAGAGGTCCAGCAGCACTTTTCATTCCTGGCCCTTTCCCTGTGGAAGCAGAGTGCAATCATTCGTGCACTGAAAACTGGGCGGCCGGACGGCCTGGAGCAGGCATCAAGGATGTATTCAAATGCCCTTTGAGGTGGGAAAGCAACGAGTGAGAGCAATACAGGTGGCACCGTTGCAAAGCTTACCGTATGCAGAAGAGATCCAGCAGCATCTTTCAGTCCTGGCTCTTCGCCTGTGGCAGGAGTGTCCAATCATACGTGCACTGAAAACTGGGCAGCCGGACGGCCTGTAGCAGGCATCAAGGATGTATTCAAATGCCCTTTGAGGTGGGAAAGCAAGGAGTGAGAGCAATACAGGTGGCACCGTTCCGAAGCTTTCTGTGTGCAGGAGAGGTCCAGCAGCATCTTTCAGTCCTGGTTCTTTGCCTGTGGGAGCAGAGTCCAATCATTCGTGCACTGAAAACTGGGCAGCCGGACGGCCTGGAGCAGGCATCAAGGATGTATTCAAATACACTTTGAGGTGGGAAACAAGGAGTGAGACCAATGCAGGTGGCACCGTTGCGAAGCTTACCGTGTGCAGAACAGATCCAGCAGCATGTTTCAGCACTGGCATTTCGCCTGTGGGAGTAGAGTCCAATCATTCTTGCACTGAAAACTGGGCAGACGAACGGCCTGGAGCAGGCATCAAGGATGTATTCAAATGCACTTTGATGTTGGAAACAAGGAGTGAGACCAATGCAGGAGGCACTGTTGCGAAGCTTACCGTGTGCAGAACAGATCCAGCAGCATGTATTAGCACTGGCTCTTCGCCTGTGGCAGCAGAGTCCAATCATTCGTGCACTGAAAACTGGGCAGCCGGACGGCCTGGAGCAGGCATCAAGGATGTATTCAAATGCCCTTTGAGGTGGGAAAGCAAGGAGTGAGAGCAATACAGGTGGCACCTTTGCGAAGCTTACCATGTGCAGAAGAGATCCAGCAGCATCATTCATTTGTGGCTCTTCGCCTGTGGGAGCAGAGTCCAATCATTCGTGCACTGAAAACTGGGCAGCCGGACGGCCTGGAGCAGGCATCAAGGATGTATTCAAATGCCCTTTGAGGTGGGAAAGCAACGAGTGAGAGCAATACAGGTGGCACCGTGGCAAAGCTTACCGTGTGCAGTACAGATCCAGCAGCATGTTTTAGCACTGGCTCTTCGCCTGTGGGAGCAGAGTGCAATCATTCGTGCACTGAAAACTGGGGAGCCGGACGGCCTGGAGCAGGCATCAAGGATGTATTCAAATGCACTTTGAGGTGGGAAAGCAAGGAGTGAGAGTAATACAGGCGGCACCGTTGCAGAGCTTACCGTGTGCAGTACAGATCCAGCAGCATGTTTTAGCACTGGCTCTTCGCCTGTGGCAGCAGAGTGCAATCATTCGTGCACTGAAAACTGGGCAGCCGGACGGCCTGGAGCAGGCATCAAGGATGTATTCAAATGCACTTTGAGGTTGGAAACAAGGAGTGAGACCAATGCAGGTGGCAACTTTGCAAAGCTTACCATGTGCAGAAGAGGTCCAGCAGCACTTTTCATTTCTGGCCCTTTCCCTGTTTAAGCAGAGTGCAATCATTCGTGCACTGAAAACTGGGCGGTTGGACGGCCTGGAGCAGGCATCAAGGATGTATTCAAATGCCCTTTGAGGTGGGAAAGCAAGGAGTGAGAGCAATACAGGTGGCACCGTTGCAAAGCTTACCGTATGCAGAAGAGGTCCAGCAGCATCTTTCAGTCCTGGCGCTTCGCCTGTGGGAGCAGAGTCCTATCATTCGTGCACTGAAAACTGGGCAGCCGGACGTCCTGGAGCAGGCATCAAGGATGTATTCAAATGCCCTTTGAGGTGGGAAAGCAAGGAGTGAGAGCAATACAGGTGGCACCTTTGCGAAGCTTGCCATGTGCAGAAGAGATCCACCTGCATCTTCCACTCCTGGCTCTTCGCCTGTGGCAGCAGAGTGCAATCATTCGTGCACTGAAACCTGGGCAGGTGGCCAGCCTGGAGCAGGCATCAAGGATGTATTCAAATGCACTTTGAGGTGGGAAACAAGGAGTGAGACCAATGCAGGTGGCACCGTTGCGAAGCTTACCATGTGCAGAAGAAGTCCAGCAGCACTTTTCATTCCTGGCCCTTTCCCTGTGGAAGCAGAGTGCAATCATTCTTGCACTGAAAACTGGACGGCCGGAAGGCCTGGAGCAGGCATCAAGGATGTATTCAAATGCCCTTTGAGGTGGGAAAGCAAGGAGTGAGAGCAATGCAGGTGGCAGCGTTGCGAAGCTTACCGTGTGCAGAACAGATCCAGCAGCATGTTTTAGCACTGGCTCTTCGCCTGTGGCAGCAGAGTCCAATCATTCGTGCACTGAAAACTGGGCAGCCGGAGGGCCTGGAGCAGGCATCAAGGATGTATTCAAATACACTTTGAGGTTTAGAACAAGGAGTGAGGCCAATACAGGCGGCACCGTTGCAAAGCTTACCGTATGCAGAAGAGATCCAGCAGCATCTTTCAGTCCTGGCTCTTCGCCTGTGGCAGCAGAGTCAATCATTCGTGCACTGAAAACAGGGCAGCCGGACGGCCTGGAGCAGGCATCAAGGATGTATTCAAATGCACTTTGAGGTGGGAAAGCAAGGAGTGAGAGCAATACAGGTGGCACCTTTGCGAAGTTTACCGCGTGCAGAAGAGGTCCAGCAGCATCTTTCAGTCCTGGCTCTTCGCCTGTGGGAGCAGAGTGCAATCATTCGTGCACTGAAAACTGGGCTGCCGGACGGCCTGGAGCAGGCATTAAGGATGTATTCAAATGCACTTTGAGGTGGGAAACAAGGAGTGAGACCAATGCAGGTGGCACCGTTGCGAAGCTTACCGTGTGCAGAACAAATCCAGCAGCATGTTTTAGCACTGGCTCATCGCCTGTGGCAGCAGAGTCCAATCATTCGTGCACTGAAAACTGGGCAGCCGGACGGCCTGGAGCAGGCATCAAGGATGTATTCAAATGCACTTTGAGGTTGGAAAAAAGGAGTGAGACCAATGCAGGTGGCAACTTTTCGAAGCTTACCATGTGCAGAAGAGGTCCAGCAGCACTTTTCTTTCCTGGCCCTTTCCCTGTGGAAGCAGAGTGCAATCATTCGTGCACTGAAAACTGGACGGCCAGACGGCCTGGAGCAGGCATCAAGGATGTATTCAAATGCACTTTCAGGTGGGAAAGCAACGAGTGAGAGCAATACAGGTGGCACCATTTCAAAGCTTTCCGTATGCAGAAGAGATCCAGCAGCATCTTTCAGTCCTGGCTCTTCGCCTGTGGCAGCAGAGTCAATCATTCGTGCTCTGAAAACAGGGCAGCCGGACGGCCTGGAGCAGGCATCAAGGATGTATTCAAATGCACTTTGAGGAGGGAAATCAAGGAGTGAGAGCAATACAGGTGGCACCTTTGCGAAGCTTGCCGTGTGCAGATGAGATCCAGCAGCATCTTTCAGTCCTGGCTCTTTGCCTGTGGGAGCAGAGTCCAATCATTCGTGCACTGAAAACTGCGCAGCCGGACGGCCTGGAGCAGGCATCAAGGATGTATTCAAATGCACTTTGAGGTGGGAAAACAAGCAGTGAGAGCAATACAGGTGGCACCTTTGCGAAGTTTACCGCGTGCAGAAGAGGTCCAGCAGCATCTTTCAGTCCTGGCTCTTTGCCTGTGGGAGCAGAGTCCAATCATTCGTGCACTGAAAACTGGGCAGCCGGACGGCCTGGAGCCGGCATCAAGGATGTATTCAAATGCACTTTGAGGTGGGAAAGCAAGGAGTGAGAGCAATACAGGTGGCACCGTTGCAAAGCTTACCGTGTGCAGTACAGATCCAGCAGCATGTTTTAGCACTGGCTCTTCGCCTGTGGCAGCAGAGTCCAATCATTCGTGCACTGAAAACTGGGCAGCCGGACGGCCTGGAGCCGGCATCAAGGATATAGTCAAATGCACTTTGAGGTGGGAAAGCAAGGAGTGAGAGCAATACAGGTGGCACCGTTGCAAAGCTTACCGTGTGCAGTACAGATCCACAGCATGTTTTAGCACTGGCTCTTCGCATGTGGGAGCAGAGTGCAATCATTCGTGCACTGAAAACTGGGCAGCCGGACGGCCTGGAGCAGGCATCAAGGATGTATTCAAATGCACTTTGAGGTGGGAAAGCAAGGAGTGAGAGCAATACAGGTGGCACCGTTCCGAAGCTTTCTGTGTGCAGGAGAGGTCCAGCAGCATCTTTCAGTCCGGGCTCTTTGCCTGTGGGAGCAGAGTCCAATCATTCGTGCACTGAAAACTGGGCAGCCGGACGGCTTGGAGCAGGCATCAAGGATGTATTCAAATGCACTTTGAGGTGGGAAAGCAAGGAGTGAGAGCAATACAGGTGGCACCTTTGCGAAGCCTGCCATGTGCAGAAGAGATCCGGCGGCATCATCCAGTCCTGGCTCTTCGCCTGTGGCAGGAGAGTCCAATCATTCGTGCACTGACAACTGGGCAGCCGGCCAGCCTGGAGCAGGCATCAAGGAACTATTCAAATGCACTTTGAGGTGGGAAAACAAGCAGTGAGACCAATGCAGGTGGCACTGTTGCAAAGCTTACCACGTGCAGAAGAGATCCAGCAGCATCTTTAGGTCCTGGCTCTTCGCCTGTGGGAGCAGAGTCCAATCATTCGTGCACTGACAGCTGGGCAGCCGGACAGACTGGAGCAGGCATCAAGGAACTATTCAAATGCACTTTGAGGTGGGAAAACAAGGAGTGAGAGCAATACTGGTGGCACCGTTGCAAAGCCTACCGTGAGCAGAAGAGATCCAGCAGCATCTTTAGGTCCTGGCTCTTCGCCTGTGGGAGCAGAGTCCAATCGTTCGTGCACTGACAACTGGGCAGCCAGCCATCCTGGAGCAGGCATCAGGGAACTATTCAAATGCACTTTGAGGTGGGAAAACAAGCAGTGAGACCAATGCAAGTGGCACCGTTGCAAAGCTTACCACGTGCAGAAGAGATCCAGCAGCATCTTTAGGTCCTGGCTCTTCGGCTGTGGGAGCAGAGTCCAATCATTCGTGCACTGACAACTGGGCAGCCGGCCAGCCTGGAGCAGGCATCAAGGAACTATTCAAATGCACTTTGAGGTGGAAAAACAAGCAGTGAGACCCATGCAGGTGGCATCGTTGCAAAGTTTACCTCGTGCAGAAGAGATCCAGCAGCATCTTTCAGTCCTGGCTCTTTGCCTGCGGGAGTAGAGTCCAATCATTCGTGCACTGACAACTGGGCAGCCGGCCAGCCTGGAGCAGGCATCAAGGAACTATTCAAATGCCCTTTGAGGTGGGAAAGCAAGCAGTGAGAGCAATACAGGTGGCACCTTTGCGAAGTTTAACGCGTGCAGAAGAGGTCCAGCAGCATCTTTCAGTCCTGGCTCTTCGCCTGTGGCAGCAGAGTCGAATCATTCGTGCACTAAAAACTGGGCAGCCGGACGGCCTGGAGCAGGCATCAAGGATGCATTCAAATGCACTTTGAGATGGGAAAGCAAGGAGTGAGAGCAATACAGGTGGCACCGTTTCAAACCTTTCTCTGTGCAGAAGAGGTCCAGCAGCATCTTTCAGTCCTGGCTCTTCGCCTGTGGCAGGATATTGCAATCATTCGTGCACTGAAAACTGGGCAGCCGGACGGCCTGGAGCAGGCATCAAGGATGTATTCAAATGCCCTTTGAGGTGGGAAAGCAACGAGTGAGAGCAATACAGGTGGCACCGTTGCAAAGCTTACCGTGTGCAGTACAGATCCAGCAGCATGTTTTAGCACTGGCTCTTCGCCTGTGGGAGCAGAGTGCAATCATTCGTGCACTGAAAACTGCGCAGCCGGACGGCCTGGAGCAGGCATCAAGGATGTATTCAAATGCACTTTGAGGTGGGAAAGCAAGGAGTGAGAGCAATACAGGTGGCACCGTTCCGAAGCTTTCTGTGTGCAGGAGAGGTCCAGCAGCATCTTTCAGTCCTGGTTCTTTGCCTGTGGGAGCAGAGTCCAATCATTCGTGCACTGAAAACTGGGCAGCCGGACAGCCTGGAGCAGGCATCAAGGATGTATTCAAATGCACTTTGAGGTGGGAAACAAGGAGTGAGACCAATGCAGGTGGCACCGTTGCGAAGCTTACCGTGTGCAGAACAGATCCAGCAGCATGTTTCAGCACTGGCATTTCGCCTGTGGGAGTAGAGTCCAATCATTCTTGCACTGAAAACTGGGCAGACGAACGGCCTGGAGCAGGCATCAAGGATGTATTCAAATGCACTTTGAGGTTGGAAACAAGGAGTGAGACCAATGCAGGAGGCACTGTTGCGAAGCTTACCGTGTGCAGAACAGATCCAGCAGCATGTATTAGCACTGGCTCTTCGCCTGTGGCAGCAGAGTCCAATCATTCGTGCACTGAAAACTGGGCAGCCGGATGGCCTGGAGCAGGCATCAAGGATGTATTCAAATGCCCTTTGAGGTGGGAAAGCAAGGAGTGAGAGCAATACAGGTGGCACCTTTGCGAAGCTTACCATGTGCAGAAGAGATCCAGCAGCATCATTCATTTGTGGCTCTTCGCCTGTGGGAGCAGAGTCCAATCATTCGTGCACTGAAAACTGGGCAGCCGGACGGCCTGGAGCAGGCATCAAGGATGTATTCAAATGCCCTTTGAGGTGGGAAAGCAACGAGTGAGAGCAATACAGGTGGCACCGTGGCAAAGCTTACCGTGTGCAGTACAGATCCAGCAGCATGTTTTAGCACTGGCTCTTCGCCTGTGGGAGCAGAGTGCAATCATTCGTGCACTGAAAACTGGGCAGCCGGACGGCCTGGAGCAGGCATCAAGGATGTATTCAAATGCACTTTGAGGTGGGAAAGCAAGGAGTGAGAGTAATACAGGCGGCACCGTTGCAAAGCTTACCGTGTGCAGTACAGATCCAGCAGCATGTTTTAGCACTGGCTCTTCGCCTGTGGCAGCAGAGTGCAATCATTCGTGCACTGAAAACTGGGCAGCCGGACGGCCTGGAGCAGGCATCAAGGATGTATTCAAATGCACTTTGAGGTTGGAAACAAGGAGTGAGACCAATGCAGGTGGCAACTTTGCAAAGCTTACCATGTGCAGAAGAGGTCCAGCAGCACTTTTCATTTCTGGCCCTTTCCCTGTGGAAGCAGAGTGCAATCATTCGTGCACTGAAAACTGGGCGGTTGGACGGCCTGGAGCAGGCATCAAGGATGTATTCAAATGCACTTTGAGGTGGGAAAGCAAGGAGTGAGAGCAATACAGGTGGCACCGTTGCAAAGTTTACCGTATGCAGAAGAGGTCCAGCAGCATCTTTCAGTCCTGGCGCTTCGCCTGTGGGAGCAGAGTCCTATCATTCGTGCACTGAAAACTGGGCAGCCGGACGTCCTGGAGCAGGCATCAAGGATGTATTCAAATGCCCTTTGAGGTGGGAAAGCAAGGAGTGAGAGCAATACAGGTGGCACCTTTGCGAAGCTTGCCATGTGCAGAAGAGATCCACCTGCATCTTCCACTCCTGGCTCTTCGCCTGTGGCAGCAGAGTGCAATCATTCGTGCACTGAAACCTGGGCAGGTGGCCAGCCTGGAGCAGGCATCAAGGATGTATTCAAATGCACTTTGAGGTGGGAAACAAGGAGTGAGACCAATGCAGGTGGCACCGTTGCGAAGCTTACCATGTGCAGAAGAAGTCCAGCAGCACTTTTCATTCCTGGCCCTTTCCCTGTGGAAGCAGAGTGCAATCATTCTTGCACTGAAAACTGGACGGCCGGAAGGCCTGGAGCAGGCATCAAGGATGTATTCAAATGCCCTTTGAGGTGGGAAAGCAAGGAGTGAGAGCAATGCAGGTGGCAGCGTTGCGAAGCTTACCGTGTGCAGAACAGATCCAGCAGCATGTTTTAGCACTGGCTCTTCGCCTGTGGCAGCAGAGTCCAATCATTCGTGCACTGAAAACTGGGCAGCCGGACGGCCTGGAGCAGGCATCAAGGATGTATTCAAATACACTTTGAGGTTTAGAACAAGGAGTGAGGCCAATACAGGCGGCACCGTTGCAAAGCTTACCGTATGCAGAAGAGATCCAGCAGCATCTTTCAGTCCTGGCTCTTCGCCTGTGGCAGCAGAGTCAATCATTCGTGCACTGAAAACAGGGCAGCCGGACGGCCTGGAGCAGGCATCAAGGATGTATTCAAATGCACTTTGAGGTGGGAAAGCAAGGAGTGAGAGCAATACAGGTGGCACCTTTGCGAAGTTTACCGCGTGCAGAAGAGGTCCAGCAGCATCTTTCAGTCCTGGCTCTTCGCCTGCGGGAGCAGAGTGCAATCATTCGTGCACTGAAAACTGGGCTGCCGGACGGCCTGGAGCAGGCATTAAGGATGTATTCAAATGCACTTTGAGGTGGGAAACAAGGAGTGAGACCAATGCAGGTGGCACCGTTGCGAAGCTTACCGTGTGCAGAACAAATCCAGCAGCATGTTTTAGCACTGGCTCATCGCCTGTGGCAGCAGAGTCCAATCATTCGTGCACTGAAAACTGGGCAGCCGGACGGCCTGGAGCAGGCATCAAGGATGTATTCAAATGCACTTTGAGGTTGGAAAAAAGGAGTGAGACCAATGCAGGTGGCAACTTTTCGAAGCTTACCATGTGCAGAAGAGGTCCAGCAGCACTTTTCATTCCTGGCCCTTTCCCTGTGGAAGCAGAGTGCAATCATTCGTGCACTGAAAACTGGACGGCCAGACGGCCTGGAGCAGGCATCAAGGATGTATTCAAATGCACTTTCAGGTGGGAAAGCAACGAGTGAGAGCAATACAGGTGGCACCATTTCAAAGCTTACCGTATGCAGAAGAGATCCAGCAGCATCTTTCAGTCCTGGCTCTTCGCCTGTGGCTGGAGAGTCCAATCATTCGTGCACTGACAACTGGGCAGCCGGACGGCCTGGAGCAGGCATCAAGGATGTATTCAAATGCACTTTGAGGAGGGAAATCAAGGAGTGAGAGCAATACAGGTGGCACCTTTGCGAAGCTTGCCGTGTGCAGATGAGATCCAGCAGCATCTTTCAGTCCTGGCTCTTTGCCTGTGGGAGCAGAGTCCAATCATTCGTGCACTGAAAACTGGGCAGCCGGACGGCCTGGAGCAGGCATCAAGGATGTATTCAAATGCACTTTGAGGTGGGAAAACAAGCAGTGAGAGCAATACAGGTGGCACCTTTGCGAAGTTTACCGCGTGCAGAAGAGGTCCAGCAGCATCTTTCAGTCCTGGCTCTTTGCCTGTGGGAGCAGAGTCCAATCATTCGTGCACTGAAAACTGGGCAGCCGGACGGCCTGGAGCCGGCATCAGGGATGTATTCAAATGCACTTTGAGGTGGGAAAGCAAGGAGTGAGAGCAATACAGGTGGCACCGTTGCAAAGCTTACCGTGTGCAGTACAGATCCAGCAGCATGTTTTAGCACTGGCTCTTCGCCTGTGGCAGCAGAGTCCAATCATTCGTGCACTGAAAACTGGGCAGCCGGACGGCCTGGAGCCGGCATCAAGGATATAGTCAAATGCACTTTGAGGTGGGAAAGAAAGGAGTGAGAGCAATACAGGTGGCACCGTTGCAAAGCTTACCGTGTGCAGTACAGATCCACAGCATGTTTTAGCACTGGCTCTTCGCATGTGGGAGCAGAGTGCAATCATTCGTGCACTGAAAACTGGGCAGCCGGACGGCCTGGAGCAGGCATCAAGGATGTATTCAAATGCCCTTTGAGGTGGGAAAGCAAGGAGTGAGAGCAATACAGGTGGCACCTTTGCGAAGCTTACCATGTGCAGAAGAGATCCAGCAGCATCATTCATTTGTGGCTCTTCGCCTGTGGGAGCAGAGTCCAATCATTCGTGCACTGAAAACTGGGCAGCCGGACGGCCTGGAGCAGGCATCAAGGATGTATTCAAATGCCCTTTGAGGTGGGAAAGCAACGAGTGAGAGCAATACAGGCGGCACCGTGGCAAAGCTTACCGTGTGCAGTACAGATCCAGCAGCATGTTTTAGCACTGGCTCTTCGCCTGTGGGAGTAGAGTGCAATCATTCGTGCACTGAAAACTGGGGAGCCGGACGGCCTGGAGCAGGCATCAAGGATGTATTCAAATGCACTTTGAGTTGGGAAACAAGGAGTGAGACCAATGCAGGTGGCAACTTTGCAAAGCTTACCATGTGCAGAAGAGGTCCAGCAGCACTTTTCATTCCTGGCCCTTTCCCTGTGGAAGCAGAGTGCAATCATTCGTGCACTGAAAACTGGGCGGTTGGACGGCCTGGAGCAGGCATCAAGGATGTATTCAAATGCCCTTTGAGGTGGGAAAACAAGCAGTGAGAGCAATACAGGTGGCACCTTTGCGAAGCTTGCCATGTGCAGAAGAGATCCACCTGCATCTTCCACTCCTGGCTCTTCGCCTGTGGCAGCAGAGTGCAATCATTCGTGCACTGAAACCTGGGCAGGTGGCCAGCCTGGAGCAGGCATCAAGGATGTATTCAAATGCACTTTGAGGTGGGAAACAAGGAGTGAGACCAATGCAGGTGGCACCGTTGCGAAGCTTACCATGTGCAGAAGAAGTCCAGCAGCACTTTTCATTCCTGGCCCTTTCCCTGTGGAAGCAGAGTGCAATCATTCGTGCACTGAAAACTGGACGGCCGGAAGGCCTGGAGCAGGCATCAAGGGTGTATTCAAATGCCCTTTGAGGTGGGAAAGCAAGGAGTGAGAGCAATGGAGGTGGCACCGTTGCGAAGCTTACCGTGTGCAGAACAGATCCAGCAGCATGTTTTAGCACTGGCTCTTCGCCTGTGGCAGCAGAGTCCAATCATTCGTGCACTGAAAACTGGGCAGCCGGACGGCCTGGAGCAGGCATCAAGGATGTATTCAAATGCCCTTTGAGGTGGGAAAGCAAGGAGTGAGAGCAATGGAGGTGGCACCGTTGCGAAGCTTACCGTGTGCAGAACAGATCCAGCAGCATGTTTTAGCACTGGCTCTTCGCCTGTGGCAGCAGAGTCCAATCATTCGTGCACTGAAAACTGGGCAGCCGGACGGCCTGGAGCAGGCGTCAAGGATGTATTCAAATGCACTTTGAGGTTTAGAACAAGGAGTGAGGCCAATACAGGCGGCACCGTTGCAAAGCTTACCGTATGCAGATGAGATCCAGCAGCATCTTCCAGTCCTGGCTCTTCGCCTGTGGGAGCAGAGTGCAATCATTCGTGCACTGAAAACTGGGCAGCCGGACGGCCTGGAGCAGGCATTAAGGATGTATTCAAATGCACTTTGAGGTGGGAAACAAGGAGTGAGACCAATGCAGGTGGCACCGTTGCGAAGCTTACCGTGTGCAGAACAAATCCAGCAGCATGTTTTAGCACTGGCTCATCGCCTGTGGCAGCAGAGTCCAATCAATCGTGCACTGAAAACTGGGCAGCCGGACGGCCTGGAGCAGGCATCAAGGATGTATTCAAATGCACTTTGAGGTTGGAAACAAGGAGTGAGACCAGTGCAGGTGGCAACTTTTCGAAACTTACCATGTGCAGAAGAGGTCCAGCAGCACTTTTCATTCCTGGCCCTTTCCCTGTGGAAGCAGAGTGCAATCATTCGTGCACTGAAAACTGGACGGCCAGACGGCCTGGAGCAGGCATCAAGGATGTATTCAAATGCACTTTCAGGTGGGAAAGCAACGAGTGAGAGCAATACAGGTGGCACCATTTCAAAGCTTACCGTATGCAGAAGAGATCCAGCAGCATCTTTCAGTCCTGGCTCTTCGCCTGTGGCTGGAGAGTCCAATCATTCGTGCACTGACAACTGGGCAGCCGGACGGCCTGGAGCAGGCATCAAGGATGTATTCAAATGCACTTTGAGGTGGGAAAACAAGCAGTGAGAGCAATACAGGAGGCACCTTTGCGAAGTTTACCGCTTGCAGAAGAGGTCCAGCAGCATCATTCAGTCCTGGCTCTTTGCCTGTGGGAGCAGAGTCCAATCATTCGTGCACTGAAAACTGGGCAGCCGGACGGCCTGGAGCAGGCATCAAGGATGTATTCAAATGCACTTTGAGGTGGGAAAGCAAGGAGTGAGAGTAATACAGGCGGCACCGTTGCAAAGCTTACCGTGTGCAGTACAGATCCAGCAGCATGTTTTAGCACTGGCTCTTCGCCTGTGGCAGCAGAGTGCAATCATTCGTGCACTGAAAACTGGGCAGCCGGACGGCCTGGAGCAGGCATCAAGGATGTATTCAAATGCACTTTGAGGTTGGAAACAAGGAGTGAGACCAATGCAGGTGGCAACTTTGCAAAGCTTACCATGTGCAGAAGAGGTCCAGCAGCACTTTTCATTTCTGGCCCTTTCCCTGTGGAAGCAGAGTGCAATCATTCGTGCACTGAAAACTGGGCGGTTGGACGGCCTGGAGCAGGCATCAAGGATGTATTCAAATGCACTTTGAGGTGGGAAAGCAAGGAGTGAGAGCAATACAGGTGGCACCGTTGCAAAGTTTACCGTATGCAGAAGAGGTCCAGCAGCATCTTTCAGTCCTGGCGCTTCGCCTGTGGGAGCAGAGTCCTATCATTCGTGCACTGAAAACTGGGCAGCCGGACGTCCTGGAGCAGGCATCAAGGATGTATTCAAATGCCCTTTGAGGTGGGAAAGCAAGGAGTGAGAGCAATACAGGTGGCACCTTTGCGAAGCTTGCCATGTGCAGAAGAGATCCACCTGCATCTTCCACTCCTGGCTCTTCGCCTGTGGCAGCAGAGTGCAATCATTCGTGCACTGAAACCTGGGCAGGTGGCCAGCCTGGAGCAGGCATCAAGGATGTATTCAAATGCACTTTGAGGTGGGAAACAAGGAGTGAGACCAATGCAGGTGGCACCGTTGCGAAGCTTACCATGTGCAGAAGAAGTCCAGCAGCACTTTTCATTCCTGGCCCTTTCCCTGTGGAAGCAGAGTGCAATCATTCTTGCACTGAAAACTGGACGGCCGGAAGGCCTGGAGCAGGCATCAAGGATGTATTCAAATGCCCTTTGAGGTGGGAAAGCAAGGAGTGAGAGCAATGCAGGTGGCAGCGTTGCGAAGCTTACCGTGTGCAGAACAGATCCAGCAGCATGTTTTAGCACTGGCTCTTCGCCTGTGGCAGCAGAGTCCAATCATTCGTGCACTGAAAACTGGGCAGCCGGACGGCCTGGAGCAGGCATCAAGGATGTATTCAAATACACTTTGAGGTTTAGAACAAGGAGTGAGGCCAATACAGGCGGCACCGTTGCAAAGCTTACCGTATGCAGAAGAGATCCAGCAGCATCTTTCAGTCCTGGCTCTTCGCCTGTGGCAGCAGAGTCAATCATTCGTGCACTGAAAACAGGGCAGCCGGACGGCCTGGAGCAGGCATCAAGGATGTATTCAAATGCACTTTGAGGTGGGAAAGCAAGGAGTGAGAGCAATACAGGTGGCACCTTTGCGAAGTTTACCGCGTGCAGAAGAGGTCCAGCAGCATCTTTCAGTCCTGGCTCTTCGCCTGCGGGAGCAGAGTGCAATCATTCGTGCACTGAAAACTGGGCTGCCGGACGGCCTGGAGCAGGCATTAAGGATGTATTCAAATGCACTTTGAGGTGGGAAACAAGGAGTGAGACCAATGCAGGTGGCACCGTTGCGAAGCTTACCGTGTGCAGAACAAATCCAGCAGCATGTTTTAGCACTGGCTCATCGCCTGTGGCAGCAGAGTCCAATCATTCGTGCACTGAAAACTGGGCAGCCGGACGGCCTGGAGCAGGCATCAAGGATGTATTCAAATGCACTTTGAGGTTGGAAAAAAGGAGTGAGACCAATGCAGGTGGCAACTTTTCGAAGCTTACCATGTGCAGAAGAGGTCCAGCAGCACTTTTCATTCCTGGCCCTTTCCCTGTGGAAGCAGAGTGCAATCATTCGTGCACTGAAAACTGGACGGCCAGACGGCCTGGAGCAGGCATCAAGGATGTATTCAAATGCACTTTCAGGTGGGAAAGCAACGAGTGAGAGCAATACAGGTGGCACCATTTCAAAGCTTACCGTATGCAGAAGAGATCCAGCAGCATCTTTCAGTCCTGGCTCTTCGCCTGTGGCTGGAGAGTCCAATCATTCGTGCACTGACAACTGGGCAGCCGGACGGCCTGGAGCAGGCATCAAGGATGTATTCAAATGCACTTTGAGGAGGGAAATCAAGGAGTGAGAGCAATACAGGTGGCACCTTTGCGAAGCTTGCCGTGTGCAGATGAGATCCAGCAGCATCTTTCAGTCCTGGCTCTTTGCCTGTGGGAGCAGAGTCCAATCATTCGTGCACTGAAAACTGGGCAGCCGGACGGCCTGGAGCAGGCATCAAGGATGTATTCAAATGCACTTTGAGGTGGGAAAACAAGCAGTGAGAGCAATACAGGTGGCACCTTTGCGAAGTTTACCGCGTGCAGAAGAGGTCCAGCAGCATCTTTCAGTCCTGGCTCTTTGCCTGTGGGAGCAGAGTCCAATCATTCGTGCACTGAAAACTGGGCAGCCGGACGGCCTGGAGCCGGCATCAGGGATGTATTCAAATGCACTTTGAGGTGGGAAAGCAAGGAGTGAGAGCAATACAGGTGGCACCGTTGCAAAGCTTACCGTGTGCAGTACAGATCCAGCAGCATGTTTTAGCACTGGCTCTTCGCCTGTGGCAGCAGAGTCCAATCATTCGTGCACTGAAAACTGGGCAGCCGGACGGCCTGGAGCCGGCATCAAGGATATAGTCAAATGCACTTTGAGGTGGGAAAGAAAGGAGTGAGAGCAATACAGGTGGCACCGTTGCAAAGCTTACCGTGTGCAGTACAGATCCACAGCATGTTTTAGCACTGGCTCTTCGCATGTGGGAGCAGAGTGCAATCATTCGTGCACTGAAAACTGGGCAGCCGGACGGCCTGGAGCAGGCATCAAGGATGTATTCAAATGCCCTTTGAGGTGGGAAAGCAAGGAGTGAGAGCAATACAGGTGGCACCTTTGCGAAGCTTACCATGTGCAGAAGAGATCCAGCAGCATCATTCATTTGTGGCTCTTCGCCTGTGGGAGCAGAGTCCAATCATTCGTGCACTGAAAACTGGGCAGCCGGACGGCCTGGAGCAGGCATCAAGGATGTATTCAAATGCCCTTTGAGGTGGGAAAGCAACGAGTGAGAGCAATACAGGCGGCACCGTGGCAAAGCTTACCGTGTGCAGTACAGATCCAGCAGCATGTTTTAGCACTGGCTCTTCGCCTGTGGGAGTAGAGTGCAATCATTCGTGCACTGAAAACTGGGGAGCCGGACGGCCTGGAGCAGGCATCAAGGATGTATTCAAATGCACTTTGAGTTGGGAAACAAGGAGTGAGACCAATGCAGGTGGCAACTTTGCAAAGCTTACCATGTGCAGAAGAGGTCCAGCAGCACTTTTCATTCCTGGCCCTTTCCCTGTGGAAGCAGAGTGCAATCATTCGTGCACTGAAAACTGGGCGGTTGGACGGCCTGGAGCAGGCATCAAGGATGTATTCAAATGCCCTTTGAGGTGGGAAAACAAGCAGTGAGAGCAATACAGGTGGCACCTTTGCGAAGCTTGCCATGTGCAGAAGAGATCCACCTGCATCTTCCACTCCTGGCTCTTCGCCTGTGGCAGCAGAGTGCAATCATTCGTGCACTGAAACCTGGGCAGGTGGCCAGCCTGGAGCAGGCATCAAGGATGTATTCAAATGCACTTTGAGGTGGGAAACAAGGAGTGAGACCAATGCAGGTGGCACCGTTGCGAAGCTTACCATGTGCAGAAGAAGTCCAGCAGCACTTTTCATTCCTGGCCCTTTCCCTGTGGAAGCAGAGTGCAATCATTCGTGCACTGAAAACTGGACGGCCGGAAGGCCTGGAGCAGGCATCAAGGGTGTATTCAAATGCCCTTTGAGGTGGGAAAGCAAGGAGTGAGAGCAATGGAGGTGGCACCGTTGCGAAGCTTACCGTGTGCAGAACAGATCCAGCAGCATGTTTTAGCACTGGCTCTTCGCCTGTGGCAGCAGAGTCCAATCATTCGTGCACTGAAAACTGGGCAGCCGGACGGCCTGGAGCAGGCATCAAGGATGTATTCAAATGCCCTTTGAGGTGGGAAAGCAAGGAGTGAGAGCAATGGAGGTGGCACCGTTGCGAAGCTTACCGTGTGCAGAACAGATCCAGCAGCATGTTTTAGCACTGGCTCTTCGCCTGTGGCAGCAGAGTCCAATCATTCGTGCACTGAAAACTGGGCAGCCGGACGGCCTGGAGCAGGCGTCAAGGATGTATTCAAATGCACTTTGAGGTTTAGAACAAGGAGTGAGGCCAATACAGGCGGCACCGTTGCAAAGCTTACCGTATGCAGATGAGATCCAGCAGCATCTTCCAGTCCTGGCTCTTCGCCTGTGGGAGCAGAGTGCAATCATTCGTGCACTGAAAACTGGGCAGCCGGACGGCCTGGAGCAGGCATTAAGGATGTATTCAAATGCACTTTGAGGTGGGAAACAAGGAGTGAGACCAATGCAGGTGGCACCGTTGCGAAGCTTACCGTGTGCAGAACAAATCCAGCAGCATGTTTTAGCACTGGCTCATCGCCTGTGGCAGCAGAGTCCAATCAATCGTGCACTGAAAACTGGGCAGCCGGACGGCCTGGAGCAGGCATCAAGGATGTATTCAAATGCACTTTGAGGTTGGAAACAAGGAGTGAGACCAGTGCAGGTGGCAACTTTTCGAAACTTACCATGTGCAGAAGAGGTCCAGCAGCACTTTTCATTCCTGGCCCTTTCCCTGTGGAAGCAGAGTGCAATCATTCGTGCACTGAAAACTGGACGGCCAGACGGCCTGGAGCAGGCATCAAGGATGTATTCAAATGCACTTTCAGGTGGGAAAGCAACGAGTGAGAGCAATACAGGTGGCACCATTTCAAAGCTTACCGTATGCAGAAGAGATCCAGCAGCATCTTTCAGTCCTGGCTCTTCGCCTGCGGCTGGAGAGTCCAATCATTCGTGCACTGACAACTGGGCAGCCGGACGGCCTGGAGCAGGCATCAAGGATGTATTCAAATGCACTTTGAGGTGGGAAAACAAGCAGTGAGAGCAATACAGGAGGCACCTTTGCGAAGTTTACCGCTTGCAGAAGAGGTCCAGCAGCATCATTCAGTCCTGGCTCTTTGCCTGTGGGAGCAGAGTCCAATCATTCGTGCACTGAAAACTGGGCAGCCGGACGGCCTGGAGACGGCATCAAGGATGTATTCAAATGCCCTTTGAGGTGGGAAAGCAACGAGTGAGAGCAATACAGGTGGCACCTTTGCGAAGCTTACCGTGTGCAGTACAGATCCAGCAGCATGTTTTAGCACTGGCTCTTCGCCTGTGGCAGCAGAGTCCAATCATTCGTGCACTGAAAACTGGGCAGCCGGACGGCTTGGAGCCTGCATCAAGGATATAGTCAAATGCACTTTGAGGTGGGAAAGCAAGGAGTGAGAGCAATACAGGTGGCACCGTTGAAAAGCTTACCGTGTGCAGTACAGATCCACAGCATGTTTTAGCACTGGCTCTTCGCCTGTGGGAGCAGAGTGCAATCATTCGTGCACTGAAAACTGGGCAGCCGGACGGCCTGGAGCAGGCATCAAGGATGTATTCAAATGCACTTTGAGGTGGGAAAGCAAGGAGTGAGAGCAATACAGGTGGCACCGTTCCGAAGCTTTCTGTGTGCAGGAGAGGTCCAGCAGCATCTTTCAGTCCTGGCTCTTTGCCTGTGGGAGCAGAGTCCAATCATTCACGCACTGAAAACTGGGCAGCCGGACGGCCTGGAGCAGGCATCAAGGATGTATTCAAATGCACTTTGAGGTGGGAAAGCAAGGAGTGAGAGCAATACAGGTGGCACCTTTGCGAAGCTAGCCATGTGCAGAAGAGATCCGGCGGCATCTTCCAGTCCTGGCTCTTCGCCTGTGGGAGCAGAGTGCAATCATTCGTGCACTGAAAACTGGGCAGCCGGACGGCCTGGAGCAGGCATCAAGGATGTATTCAAATGCACTTTGAGGTGGGAAAGCAAGGAGTGAGAGCAATACAGGTGGCACCGTTCCGAAGCTTTCTGTGTGTAGGAGAGGTCCAGCAGCATCTTTCAGTCCTTGCTCTTTGCCTGTGGGGGCAGAGTCCAATCACTCGTGCACTGAAAACTGGGCAGCCGGACGGCCTGGAGCAGGCATCAGGGATGTATTCAAATGCACTTTGAGGTTGGAAACAAGGAGTGAGACCAATGCAGGTGGCAACTTTGCAAAGCTTACCATGTGCAGAAAAGGTCCAGCAGCACTTTTCATTCCTGGCCCTTTCCCTGTGGAAGCAGAGTGCAATCATTCGTGCACTGAAAACTGGACGGCCGGACGGCCTGGAGCAGGCATCAAGGATGTATTGAAATGCCCTTTGAGGTGGGAAAGCAAGGAGTGAGAGCAATACAGGTGGCACCTTTGCGAAGCTTGGCATATGCAGAAGAGATCCAGCAGCATCTTTCAGTCCTGGCTCTTCGCCTGTGGCAGGAGAGTCCAATCATTCGTGCACTGAAAACTGGGCAGCCGGATGGCCTGGAGCAGGCATCAAGGATGTATTCAAATGCCCCTTGAGGTGGGAAAGCAAGGAGTGAGAGCAATACAGGTGGCACCGTTGCGAATCTTACCATGTGCAGAAGAGATCCAGCAGCATCATTCATTTGTGGCTCTTCGCCTGTGGGAGCAGAGTCCAATCATTCGTGCACTGAAAACTGGGCAGCCGGACGGCCTGGAGCAGGCATCAAGGATGTATTCAAATGCACTTTGAGGAGGGAAATCAAGGAGTGAGAGCGATACAGGTGGCACCGTTGCGAAGCTTACCGTGTGCAGGAGAGGTCCAGCAGCATCTTTCAGTCCTGGTTCTTTGCCTGTGGGAGCAGAGTCCAATCATTCGTGCACTGAAAACTGGGCAGCCGGACGGCCTGGAGCAGGCATCAAGTATGTATTCAAATGCACTTTGAGGTTGGAAACAAAGTGTGAGACCAATGCAGGTGGCAACTTTGCGAAATTTACCATGTGCAGAAGAGGTCCAGCAGCACGTTTCATTCCTGGCCCATTCCCTGTCGAAGCAGAGTACCATCATTCGTGCACTGAAAACTGGGCAGCCGGATGGCCTGGAGCAGGCATCAAGGATGTATTCAAATGCCCTTTGAGGTGGGAAAGCAAGGAGTGAGAGCAATACAGGTGGCACCGCTGCGAATCTTACCATGTGCAGAAGAGATCCAGCAGCATCATTCATTTGTGGCTCTTCGCCTGTGGGAGCAGAGTCCAATCATTCGTGCACTGAAAACTGGGCAGCCGGACGACCTGGAGCAGGCATCAAGGATGTATTCAAATGCACTTTGAGGTTGGAAACAAGGAGTGAGACAAATGCAGGTGGCACCGTTGCGAAGCTTACCGTGTGCAGAACAGATCCAGCAGCATGTTTTAGCACTGGCTCTTCGCCTGCGGCATCAGAGTCCAATAATTCGTGCACTGAAAACTGGGCAGCCGGACGGCCTGGAGCAGGCATCAAGGATGTATTCAAATGCACTTTGAGGTTGGAAACAAGAATTGAGAGCAATGCAGGCGGCAACTTTGCAAAGCTTACCATGTGCAGAAGAGGTCCAGCAGCACTTTTCATTCCTGGCCCTTTCCCTGTGGAAGCAGAGTGCAATCATTCGTGCACTGAAAACTGGGCGGCCGGACGGCCTGGAGCAGGCATCAAGGATGTATTCAAATGCCCTTTGAGGTGGGAAAGCAACGAGTGAGAGCAATACAGGTGGCACCGTTGCAAAGCTTACCGTATGCAGAAGAGATCCAGCAGCATCTTTCAGTCCTGGCTCTTCGCCTGTGGCAGGAGTGTCCAATCATACGTGCACTGAAAACTGGGCAGCCGGACGGCCTGGAGCAGGCATCAAGGATGTATTCAAATGCCCTTTGAGGTGGGAAAGCAAGGAGTGAGAGCAATACAGGTGGCACCGTTGCGAAGTTTACCGTGTGCAGAACAGATCCAGCAGCATATTTTAGCACTGGCTCTTCGCCTGTGGGAGCAGAGTCCAATCATTCGTGCACTGAAAACTGGGCAGCCGCACGGCCTGGAGCAGGCATCAAGGATGTATTCAAATTCCCTTTGAGGTGGGAAAGCAAGGAGTGAGAGCAATACAGGTGGCAGCGTTGCGAAGCTTACCGTGCGCAGGAGAGCTCCAGCAGCAACTTTCAGTCCTGGCTCTTCGCCTTCGGAGCGGAGTCCAAACATTCGTGCCCTGAAACCTGGGCAGCCGGCCAGCCTGGAGCAGGCATCAAGGATGTATTCAAATGCCCTTTGAGGTGGGAAAGCAAGGAGTGAGAGCAATACAGGTGGCAGCGTTGCGAAGCTTACCGTGCGCAGGAGAGCTCCAGCAGCAACTTTCAGTCCTGGCTCTTCGCCTTCGGAGCGGAGTCCAAACATTCGTGCCCTGAAACCTGGGCAGCCGGCCAGCCTGGAGCAGGCATCAAGGATGTATTCAAATGCACTTTGAGGTGGGAAAGCAAGGAGTGAGAGCAATGCAGGTGGCACCTTTGCGAAGTTTACCGCGTGCAGAAGAGGTCCAGCAGCATCTTTCAGTCCTGGCTCTTCGCCTGTGGCAGCAGAGTCCAATCATTCGTGCACTGAAAACTGGGCAGCCGGGCGGCCTGGAGCCGGCATCAAGGATGTATTCAAATGCACTTTGAGGTGGGAAAGCAAGGAGTGAGAGCAATACAGGTGGCACCGTTGCAAAGCTTACCAAGTGCAGAAGAGGTCCAGCAGCATCTTTCAGTCCTGGCTCTTCGCCTGTGGCAGGAGATTGCGATAATTTGTGCACTGAAAACTGGGCAGCCGGACGGCCTGGAGCAGGCATCAAGGATGTATTCAAATGCCCTTTGAGGTGGGAAAGCAACGAGTGAGAGCAATACAGGTGGCACCGTTGCAAAGCTTACCGTATGCAGAAGAGATCCAGCAGCATCATTCATTTGTGGCTCTTCGCCTGTGGGAGCAGAGTCCAATCATTCGTGCACTGAAAACTGGGCAGCCGGACGGCCTGGAGCAGCCATCAAGGATGTATTCAAATGCCCTTTGAGGTGGGAAAGCAACGAGTGAGAGCAATACAGGTGGCACCGTTGCAAAGCTTACCGTATGCAGAAGAGATCCAGCAGCATCTTTCAGTCCTGGCTCTTCGCCTGTGGCAGGAGAGTCCAATAATTCGTGCACTGAAAACTGGGCAGCCGGACGACCTGGAGCAGGCATCAAGGATGTATTCAAATGCACTTTGAGGTTGGAAACAAGGAGTGAGACAAATGCAGGTGGCACCGTTGCGAAGCTTACCGTGTGCAGAACAGATCCAGCAGCATGTTTTAGCACTGGCTCTTCGCCTGCGGCAGCAGAGTCCAATAGTTCGTGCACTGAAAACTGGGCAGCCGGACGGCCTGGAGCAGGCATCAAGGATGTATTCAAATGCACTTTGAGGTTGGAAACAAGAATTGAGAGCAATGCAGGCGGCAACTTTGCAAAGCTTACCATGTGCAGAAGAGGTCCAGCAGCACTTTTCATTCCTGGCCCTTTCCCTGTGGAAGCAGAGTGCAATCATTCGTGCACTGAAAACTGGGCGGTTGGACGGCCTGGAGCAGGCATCAAGGATGTATTCAAATGCCCTTTGAGGTGGGAAAGCAACGAGTGAGAGCAATACAGGTGGCACCGTTGCAAAGCTTACCGTATGCAGAAGAGATCCAGCAGCATCTTTCAGTCCTGGCTCTTCGCCTGTGGCAGGAGTGTCCAATCATACGTGCACTGAAAACTGGGCAGCCGGACGGCCTGTAGCAGGCATCAAGGATGTATTCAAATGCCCTTTGAGGTGGGAAAGCAAGGAGTGAGAGCAATACAGGTGGCACCGTTCCGAAGCTTTCTGTGTGCAGGAGAGGTCCAGCAGCATCTTTCAGTCCTGGTTCTTTGCCTGTGGGAGCAGAGTCCAATCATTCGTGCACTGAAAACTGGGCAGCCGGACGGCCTGGAGCAGGCATCAAGGATGTATTCAAATGCACTTTGAGGTGGGAAACAAGGAGTGAGACCAATGCAGGTGGCACCGTTGCGAAGCTTACCGTGTGCAGAACAGATCCAGCAGCATGTTTCAGCACTGGCATTTCGCCTGTGGGAGTAGAGTCCAATCATTCTTGCACTGAAAACTGGGCAGACGAACGGCCTGGAGCAGGCATCAAGGATGTATTCAAATGCACTTTGATGTTGGAAACAAGGAGTGAGACCAATGCAGGAGGCACTGTTGCGAAGCTTACCGTGTGCAGAACAGATCCAGCAGCATGTATTAGCACTGGCTCTTCGCCTGTGGGAGCAGAGTGCAATCATTCGTGCACTGAAAACTGGGCAGCCGGACGGCCTGGAGCAGGCATCAAGGATGTATTCAAATGCCCTTTGAGGTGGGAAAGCAAGGAGTGAGAGCAATACAGGTGGCACCTTTGCGAAGCTTACCATGTGCAGAAGAGATCCAGCAGCATCATTCATTTGTGGCTCTTCGCCTGTGGGAGCAGAGTCCAATCATTCGTGCACTGAAAACTGGGCAGCCGGACGGCCTGGAGCAGGCATCAAGGATGTATTCAAATGCCCTTTGAGGTGGGAAAGCAAGGAGTGAGAGTAATACAGGCGGCACCGTTGCAAAGCTTACCGTGTGCAGTACAGATCCAGCAGCATGTTTTAGCACTGGCTCTTCGCCTGTGGCAGCAGAGTGCAATCATTCGTGCACTGAAAACTGGGCAGCCGGACGGCCTGGAGCAGGCATCAAGGATGTATTCAAATGCACTTTGAGGTTGGAAACAAGGAGTGAGACCAATGCAGGTGGCAACTTTGCAAAGCTTACCATGTGCAGAAGAGGTCCAGCAGCACTTTTCATTTCTGGCCCTTTCCCTGTGGAAGCAGAGTGCAATCATTCGTGCACTGAAAACTGGGCGGTTGGACGGCCTGGAGCAGGCATCAAGGATGTATTCAAATGCCCTTTGAGGTGGGAAAGCAAGGAGTGAGAGCAATACAGGTGGCACCGTTGCAAAGCTTACCGTATGCAGAAGAGGTCCAGCAGCATCTTTCAGTCCTGGCGCTTCGCCTGTGGGAGCAGAGTCCTATCATTCGTGCACTGAAAACTGGGCAGCCGGACGTCCTGGAGCAGGCATCAAGGATGTATTCAAATGCCCTTTGAGGTGGGAAAGCAAGGAGTGAGAGCAATACAGGTGGCACCTTTGCGAAGCTTGCCATGTGCAGAAGAGATCCACCTGCATCTTCCACTCCTGGCTCTTCGCCTGTGGCAGCAGAGTGCAATCATTCGTGCACTGAAACCTGGGCAGGTGGCCAGCCTGGAGCAGGCATCAAGGATGTATTCAAATGCACTTTGAGGTGGGAAACAAGGAGTGAGACCAATGCAGGTGGCACCGTTGCGAAGCTTACCATGTGCAGAAGAAGTCCAGCAGCACTTTTCATTCCTGGCCCTTTCCCTGTGGAAGCAGAGTGCAATCATTCTTGCACTGAAAACTGGACGGCCGGAAGGCCTGGAGCAGGCATCAAGGATGTATTCAAATGCCCTTTGAGGTGGGAAAGCAAGGAGTGAGAGCAATGCAGGTGGCAGCGTTGCGAAGCTTACCGTGTGCAGAACAGATCCAGCAGCATGTTTTAGCACTGGCTCTTCGCCTGTGGCAGCAGAGTCCAATCATTCGTGCACTGAAAACTGGGCAGCCGGACGGCCTGGAGCAGGCATCAAGGATGTATTCAAATACACTTTGAGGTTTAGAACAAGGAGTGAGGCCAATACAGGCGGCACCGTTGCAAAGCTTACCGTATGCAGAAGAGATCCAGCAGCATCTTTCAGTCCTGGCTCTTCGCCTGTGGCAGCAGAGTCAATCATTCGTGCACTGAAAACAGGGCAGCCGGACGGCCTGGAGCAGGCATCAAGGATGTATTCAAATGCACTTTGAGGTGGGAAAGCAAGGAGTGAGAGCAATACAGGTGGCACCTTTGCGAAGTTTACCGCGTGCAGAAGAGGTCCAGCAGCATCTTTCAGTCCTGGCTCTTCGCCTGTGGGAGCAGAGTGCAATCATTCGTGCACTGAAAACTGGGCTGCCGGACGGCCTGGAGCAGGCATTAAGGATGTATTCAAATGCACTTTGAGGTGGGAAACAAGGAGTGAGACCAATGCAGGTGGCACCGTTGCGAAGCTTACCGTGTGCAGAACAAATCCAGCAGCATGTTTTAGCACTGGCTCATCGCCTGTGGCAGCAGAGTCCAATCATTCGTGCACTGAAAACTGGGCAGCCGGACGGCCTGGAGCAGGCATCAAGGATGTATTCAAATGCACTTTGAGGTTGGAAAAAAGGAGTGAGACCAATGCAGGTGGCAACTTTTCGAAGCTTACCATGTGCAGAAGAGGTCCAGCAGCACTTTTCATTCCTGGCCCTTTCCCTGTGGAAGCAGAGTGCAATCATTCGTGCACTGAAAACTGGACGGCCAGACGGCCTGGAGCAGGCATCAAGGATGTATTCAAATGCACTTTCAGGTGGGAAAGCAACGAGTGAGAGCAATACAGGTGGCACCATTTCAAAGCTTTCCGTATGCAGAAGAGATCCAGCAGCATCTTTCAGTCCTGGCTCTTCGCCTGTGGCAGCAGAGTCAATCATTCGTGCACTGAAAACAGGGCAGCCGGACGGCCTGGAGCAGGCATCAAGGATGTATTCAAATGCACTTTGAGGTGGGAAAGCAACGAGTGAGAGCAATACAGGTGGCACCATTTCAAAGCTTACCGTATGCAGAAGAGATCCAGCAGCATCTTTCAGTCCTGGCTCTTCGCCTGTGGCTGGAGAGTCCAATCATTCGTGCACTGACAACTGGGCAGCCGGACGGCCTGGAGCAGGCATCAAGGATGTATTCAAATGCACTTTGAGGAGGGAAATCAAGGAGTGAGAGCAATACAGGTGGCACCTTTGCGAAGCTTGCCGTGTGCAGATGAGATCCAGCAGCATCTTTCAGTCCTGGCTCTTTGCCTGTGGGAGCAGAGTCCAATCATTCGTGCACTGAAAACTGGGCAGCCGGACGGCCTGGAGCAGGCATCAAGGATGTATTCAAATGCACTTTGAGGTGGGAAAACAAGCAGTGAGAGCAATACAGGTGGCACCTTTGCGAAGTTTACCGCGTGCAGAAGAGGTCCAGCAGCATCTTTCAGTCCTGGCTCTTTGCCTGTGGGAGCAGAGTCCAATCATTCGTGCACTGAAAACTGGGCAGCCGGACGGCCTGGAGCCGGCATCAGGGATGTATTCAAATGCACTTTGAGGTGGGAAAGCAAGGAGTGAGAGCAATACAGGTGGCACCGTTGCAAAGCTTAATGTGTGCAGTACAGATCCAGCAGCATGTTTTAGCACTGGCTCTTCGCCTGTGGCAGCAGAGTCCAATCATTCGTGCACTGAAAACTGGGCAGCCGGACGGCCTGGAGCCGGCATCAAGGATATAGTCAAATGCACTTTGAGGTGGGAAAGCAAGGAGTGAGAGCAATACAGGTGGCACCGTTGCAAAGCTTACCGTGTGCAGTACAGATCCACAGCATGTTTTAGCACTGGCTCTTCGCATGTGGGAGCAGAGTGCAATCATTCGTGCACTGAAAACTGGGCAGCCGGACGGCCTGGAGCAGGCATCAAGGATGTATTCAAATGCACTTTGAGGTGGGAAAGCAAGGAGTGAGAGCAATACAGGTGGCACCGTTCCGAAGCTTTCTGTGTGCAGGAGAGGTCCAGCAGCATCTTTCAGTCCGGGCTCTTTGCCTGTGGGAGCAGAGTCCAATCATTCGTGCACTGAAAACTGGGCAGCCGGACGGCCTGGAGCAGGCATCAAGGATGTATTCAAATGCACTTTGAGGTGGGAAAGCAAGGAGTGAGAGCAATACAGGTGGCACCTTTGCGAAGCCTGCCATGTGCAGAAGAGATCCGGCGGCATCTTCCAGTCCTGGCTCTTCGCCTGTGGCAGGAGAGTCCAATCATTCGTGCACTGACAACTGGGCAGCCGGCCAGCCTGGAGCAGGCATCAAGGAACTATTCAAATGCACTTTGAGGTGGGAAAACAAGCAGTGAGACCAATGCAGGTGGCACTGTTGCAAAGCTTACCACGTGCAGAAGAGATCCAGCAGCATCTTTAGGTCCTGGCTCTTCGCCTGTGGGAGCAGAGTCCAATCATTCGTGCACTGACAGCTGGGCAGCCGGACAGACTGGAGCAGGCATCAAGGAACTATTCAAATGCACTTTGAGGTGGGAAAACAAGGAGTGAGAGCAATACTGGTGGCACCGTTGCAAAGCTTACCGTGAGCAGAAGAGATCCAGCAGCATCTTTAGGTCCTGGCTCTTCGCCTGTGGGAGCAGAGTCCAATCGTTCGTGCACTGACAACTGGGCAGCCAGCCATCCTGGAGCAGGCATCAGGGAACTATTCAAATGCACTTTGAGGTGGGAAAACAAGCAGTGAGACCAATGCAAGTGGCACCGTTGCAAAGCTTACCACGTGCAGAAGAGATCCAGCAGCATCTTTAGGTCCTGGCTCTTCGGCTGTGGGAGCAGAGTCCAATCATTCGTGCACTGACAACTGGGCAGCCGGCCAGCCTGGAGCAGGCATCAAGGAACTATTCAAATGCACTTTGAGGTGGAAAAACAAGCAGTGAGACCCATGCAGGTGGCATCGTTGCAAAGTTTACCTCGTGCAGAAGAGATCCAGCAGCATCTTTCAGTCCTGGCTCTTTGCCTGCGGGAGTAGAGTCCAATCATTCGTGCACTGACAACTGGGCAGCCGGCCAGCCTGGAGCAGGCATCAAGGAACTATTCAAATGCACTTTGAGGTGGGAAAGCAAGCAGTGAGAGCAATACAGGTGGCACCTTTGCGAAGTTTAACGCGTGCAGAAGAGGTCCAGCAGCATCTTTCAGTCCTGGCTCTTCGCCTGTGGCAGCAGAGTCGAATCATTCGTGCACTAAAAACTGGGCAGCCGGACGGCCTGGAGCAGGCATCAAGGATGCATTCAAATGCACTTTGAGATGGGAAAGCAAGGAGTGAGAGCAATACAGGTGGCACCGTTTCAAACCTTTCTCTGTGCAGAAGAGGTCCAGCAGCATCTTTCAGTCCTGGCTCTTCGCCTGTGGCAGGATATTGCAATCATTCGTGCACTGAAAACTGGGCAGCCGGACGGCCTGGAGCAGGCATCAAGGATGTATTCAAATGCCCTTTGAGGTGGGAAAGCAACGAGTGAGAGCAATACAGGTGGCACCGTTGCAAAGCTTACCGTGTGCAGTACAGATCCAGCAGCATGTTTTAGCACTGGCTCTTCGCCTGTGGGAGCAGAGTGCAATCATTCGTGCACTGAAAACTGCGCAGCCGGACGGCCTGGAGCAGGCATCAAGGATGTATTCAAATGCACTTTGAGGTGGGAAAGCAAGGAGTGAGAGCAATACAGGTGGCACCGTTCCGAAGCTTTCTGTGTGCAGGAGAGGTCCAGCAGCATCTTTCAGTCCTGGTTCTTTGCCTGTGGGAGCAGAGTCCAATCATTCGTGCACTGAAAACTGGGCAGCCGGACGGCCTGGAGCAGGCATCAAGGATGTATTCAAATGCACTTTGAGGTGGGAAACAAGGAGTGAGACCAATGCAGGTGGCACCGTTGCGAAGCTTACCGTGTGCAGAACAGATCCAGCAGCATGTTTCAGCACTGGCATTTCGCCTGTGGGAGTAGAGTCCAATCATTCTTGCACTGAAAACTGGGCAGACGAACGGCCTGGAGCAGGCATCAAGGATGTATTCAAATGCACTTTGAGGTTGGAAACAAGGAGTGAGACCAATGCAGGAGGCACTGTTGCGAAGCTTACCGTGTGCAGAACAGATCCAGCAGCATGTATTAGCACTGGCTCTTCGCCTGTGGCAGCAGAGTCCAATCATTCGTGCACTGAAAACTGGGCAGCCGGACGGCCTGGAGCAGGCATCAAGGATGTATTCAAATGCCCTTTGAGGTGGGAAAGCAAGGAGTGAGAGCAATACAGGTGGCACCTTTGCGAAGCTTACCATGTGCAGAAGAGATCCAGCAGCATCATTCATTTGTGGCTCTTCGCCTGTGGGAGCAGAGTCCAATCATTCGTGCACTGAAAACTGGGCAGCCGGACGGCCTGGAGCAGGCATCAAGGATGTATTCAAATGCCCTTTGAGGTGGGAAAGCAACGAGTGAGAGCAATACAGGTGGCACCGTGGCAAAGCTTACCGTGTGCAGTACAGATCCAGCAGCATGTTTTAGCACTGGCTCTTCGCCTGTGGGAGCAGAGTGCAATCATTCGTGCACTGAAAACTGCGCAGCCGGACGGCCTGGAGCAGGCATCAAGGATGTATTCAAATGCACTTTGAGGTGGGAAAGCAAGGAGTGAGAGTAATACAGGCGGCACCGTTGCAAAGCTTACCGTGTGCAGTACAGATCCAGCAGCATGTTTTAGCACTGGCTCTTCGCCTGTGGCAGCAGAGTGCAATCATTCGTGCACTGAAAACTGGGCAGCCGGACGGCCTGGAGCAGGCATCAAGGATGTATTCAAATGCACTTTGAGGTTGGAAACAAGGAGTGAGACCAATGCAGGTGGCAACTTTGCAAAGCTTACCATGAGCAGAAGAGGTCCAGCAGCACTTTTCATTTCTGGCCCTTTCCCTGTGGAAGCAGAGTGCAATCATTCGTGCACTGAAAACTGGGCGGTTGGACGGCCTGGAGCAGGCATCAAGGATGTATTCAAATGCACTTTGAGGTGGGAAAGCAAGGAGTGAGAGCAATACAGGTGGCACCGTTGCAAAGCTTACCGTATGCAGAAGAGGTCCAGCAGCATCTTTCAGTCCTGGCGCTTCGCCTGTGGGAGCAGAGTCCTATCATTCGTGCACTGAAAACTGGGCAGCCGGACGTCCTGGAGCAGGCATCAAGGATGTATTCAAATGCCCTTTGAGGTGGGAAAGCAAGGAGTGAGAGCAATACAGGTGGCACCTTTGCGAAGCTTGCCATGTGCAGAAGAGATCCACCTGCATCTTCCACTCCTGGCTCTTCGCCTGTGGCAGCAGAGTGCAATCATTCGTGCACTGAAACCTGGGCAGGTGGCCAGCCTGGAGCAGGCATCAAGGATGTATTCAAATGCACTTTGAGGTGGGAAACAAGGAGTGAGACCAATGCAGGTGGCACCGTTGCGAAGCTTACCATGTGCAGAAGAAGTCCAGCAGCACTTTTCATTCCTGGCCCTTTCCCTGTGGAAGCAGAGTGCAATCATTCTTGCACTGAAAACTGGACGGCCGGAAGGCCTGGAGCAGGCATCAAGGATGTATTCAAATGCCCTTTGAGGTGGGAAAGCAAGGAGTGAGAGCAATGCAGGTGGCAGCGTTGCGAAGCTTACCGTGTGCAGAACAGATCCAGCAGCATGTTTTAGCACTGGCTCTTCGCCTGTGGCAGCACAGTCCAATCATTCGTGCACTGAAAACTGGGCAGCCGGACGGCCTGGAGCAGGCATCAAGGATGTATTCAAATACACATTGAGGTTTAGAACAAGGAGTGAGGCCAATACAGGCGGCACCGTTGCAAAGCTTACCGTATGCAGAAGAGATCCAGCAGCATCTTTCAGTCCTGGCTCTTCGCCTGTGGCAGCAGAGTCAATCATTCGTGCACTGAAAACAGGGCAGCCGGACGTCCTGGAGCAGGCATCAAGGATGTATTCAAATGCACTTTGAGGTGGGAAAGCAAGGAGTGAGAGCAATACAGGTGGCACCTTTGCGAAGTTTACCGCGTGCAGAAGAGGTCCAGCAGCATCTTTCAGTCCTGGCTCTTCGCCTGTGGGAGCAGAGTGCAATCATTCGTGCACTGAAAACTGGGCTGCCGGACGGCCTGGAGCAGGCATTAAGGATGTATTCAAATGCACTTTGAGGTGGGAAACAAGGAGTGAGACCAATGCAGGTGGCACCGTTGCGAAGCTTACCGTGTGCAGAACAAATCCAGCAGCATGTTTTAGCACTGGCTCATCGCCTGTGGCAGCAGAGTCCAATCATTCGTGCACTGAAAACTGGGCAGCCGGACGGCCTGGAGCAGGCATCAAGGATGTATTCAAATGCACTTTGAGGTTGGAAAAAAGGAGTGAGACCAATGCAGGTGGCAACTTTTCGAAGCTTACCATGTGCAGAAGAGGTCCAGCAGCACTTTTCATTCCTGGCCCTTTCCCTGTAGAAGCAGAGTGCAATCATTCGTGCACTGAAAACTGGACGGCCAGACGGCCTGGAGCAGGCATCAAGGATGTATTCAAATGCACTTTCAGGTGGGAAAGCAACGAGTGAGAGCAATACAGGTGGCACCATTTCAAAGCTTACCGTATGCAGAAGAGATCCAGCAGCATCTTTCAGTCCTGGCTCTTCGCCTGTGGCTGGAGAGTCCAATCATTCGTGCACTGACAACTGGGCAGCCGGACGGCCTGGAGCAGGCATCAAGGATGTATTCAAATGCACTTTGAGGAGGGAAATCAAGGAGTGAGAGCAATACAGGTGGCACCTTTGCGAAGCTTGCCGTGTGCAGATGAGATCCAGCAGCATCTTTCAGTCCTGGCTCTTTGCCTGTGGGAGCAGAGTCCAATCATTCGTGCACTGAAAACTGGGCAGCCGGACGGCCTGGAGCAGGCATCAAGGATGTATTCAAATGCACTTTGAGGTGGGAAAACAAGCAGTGAGAGCAATACAGGTGGCACCTTTGCGAAGTTTACCGCGTGCAGAAGAGGTCCAGCAGCATCTTTCAGTCCTGGCGCTTCGCCTGTGGGAGCAGAGTCCTATCATTCGTGCACTGAAAACTGGGCAGCCGGACGTCCTGGAGCAGGCATCAAGGATGTATTCAAATGCCCTTTGAGGTGGGAAAGCAAGGAGTGAGAGCAATACAGGTGGCACCTTTGCGAAGCTTGCCATGTGCAGAAGAGATCCACCTGCATCTTCCACTCCTGGCTCTTCGCCTGTGGCAGCAGAGTGCAATCATTCGTGCACTGAAACCTGGGCAGGTGGCCAGCCTGGAGCAGGCATCAAGGATGTATTCAAATGCACTTTGAGGTGGGAAACAAGGAGTGAGACCAATGCAGGTGGCACCGTTGCGAAGCTTACCATGTGCAGAAGAAGTCCAGCAGCACTTTTCATTCCTGGCCCTTTCCCTGTGGAAGCAGAGTGCAATCATTCTTGCACTGAAAACTGGACGGCCGGAAGGCCTGGAGCAGGCATCAAGGATGTATTCAAATGCCCTTTGAGGTGGGAAAGCAAGGAGTGAGAGCAATGCAGGTGGCAGCGTTGCGAAGCTTACCGTGTGCAGAACAGATCCAGCAGCATGTTTTAGCACTGGCTCTTCGCCTGTGGCAGCACAGTCCAATCATTCGTGCACTGAAAACTGGGCAGCCGGACGGCCTGGAGCAGGCATCAAGGATGTATTCAAATACACATTGAGGTTTAGAACAAGGAGTGAGGCCAATACAGGCGGCACCGTTGCAAAGCTTACCGTATGCAGAAGAGATCCAGCAGCATCTTTCAGTCCTGGCTCTTCGCCTGTGGCAGCAGAGTCAATCATTCGTGCACTGAAAACAGGGCAGCCGGACGTCCTGGAGCAGGCATCAAGGATGTATTCAAATGCACTTTGAGGTGGGAAAGCAAGGAGTGAGAGCAATACAGGTGGCACCTTTGCGAAGTTTACCGCGTGCAGAAGAGGTCCAGCAGCATCTTTCAGTCCTGGCTCTTCGCCTGTGGGAGCAGAGTGCAATCATTCGTGCACTGAAAACTGGGCTGCCGGACGGCCTGGAGCAGGCATTAAGGATGTATTCAAATGCACTTTGAGGTGGGAAACAAGGAGTGAGACCAATGCAGGTGGCACCGTTGCGAAGCTTACCGTGTGCAGAACAAATCCAGCAGCATGTTTTAGCACTGGCTCATCGCCTGTGGCAGCAGAGTCCAATCATTCGTGCACTGAAAACTGGGCAGCCGGACGGCCTGGAGCAGGCATCAAGGATGTATTCAAATGCACTTTGAGGTTGGAAAAAAGGAGTGAGACCAATGCAGGTGGCAACTTTTCGAAGCTTACCATGTGCAGAAGAGGTCCAGCAGCACTTTTCATTCCTGGCCCTTTCCCTGTAGAAGCAGAGTGCAATCATTCGTGCACTGAAAACTGGACGGCCAGACGGCCTGGAGCAGGCATCAAGGATGTATTCAAATGCACTTTCAGGTGGGAAAGCAACGAGTGAGAGCAATACAGGTGGCACCATTTCAAAGCTTACCGTATGCAGAAGAGATCCAGCAGCATCTTTCAGTCCTGGCTCTTCGCCTGTGGCTGGAGAGTCCAATCATTCGTGCACTGACAACTGGGCAGCCGGACGGCCTGGAGCAGGCATCAAGGATGTATTCAAATGCACTTTGAGGAGGGAAATCAAGGAGTGAGAGCAATACAGGTGGCACCTTTGCGAAGCTTGCCGTGTGCAGATGAGATCCAGCAGCATCTTTCAGTCCTGGCTCTTTGCCTGTGGGAGCAGAGTCCAATCATTCGTGCACTGAAAACTGGGCAGCCGGACGGCCTGGAGCAGGCATCAAGGATGTATTCAAATGCACTTTGAGGTGGGAAAACAAGCAGTGAGAGCAATACAGGTGGCACCTTTGCGAAGTTTACCGCGTGCAGAAGAGGTCCAGCAGCATCTTTCAGTCCTGGCTCTTTGCCTGTGGGAGCAGAGTCCAATCATTCGTGCACTGAAAACTGGGCAGCCGGACGGCCTGGAGCCGGCATCAGGGATGTATTCAAATGCACTTTGAGGTGGGAAAGCAAGGAGTGAGAGCAATACAGGTGGCACCGTTGCAAAGCTTACCGTGTGCAGTACAGATCCAGCAGCATGTTTTAGCACTGGCTCTTCGCCTGTGGCAGCAGAGTCCAATCATTCGTGCACTGAAAACTGGGCAGCCGGACGGCCTGGAGCCGGCATCAAGGATATAGTCAAATGCACTTTGAGGTGGGAAAGAAAGGAGTGAGAGCAATACAGGTGGCACCGTTGCAAAGCTTACCATGTGCAGAAGAGATCCAGCAGCATCATTCATTTGTGGCTCTTCGCCTGTGGGAGCAGAGTCCAATCATTCGTGCACTGAAAACTGGGCAGCCGGACGGCCTGGAGCAGGCATCAAGGATGTATTCAAATGCCCTTTGAGGTGGGAAAGCAACGAGTGAGAGCAATACAGGTGGCACCGTGGCAAAGCTTACCGTGTGCAGTACAGATCCAGCAGCATGTTTTAGCACTGGCTCTTCGCCTGTGGGAGCAGAGTGCAATCATTCGTGCACTGAAAACTGGGGAGCCGGACGGCCTGGAGCAGGCATCAAGGATGTATTCAAATGCACTTTGAGGTGGGAAAGCAAGGAGTGGGAGCAATACAGGTGGCACCGTTCCGAAGCTTTCTGTGTGCAGGAGAGGTCCAGCAGCATCTTTCAGTCCTGGTTCTTTGCCTGTGGGAGCAGAGTCCAATCATTCGTGCACTGAAAACTGGGCAGCCGGACGGCCTGGAGCAGGCATCAAGGATGTATTCAAATGCACTTTGAGGTTGGAAACAAGGAGTGACACCAATGCAGGAGGCACTGTTGCGAAGCTTGCCATGTGCAGAACAGATCCAGCAGCATGTATTACCACTGGCTCTTCGCCTGTGGCAGCAGAGTCCAATCATTCTTGCACTGAAAACTGGGCAGTCGGACGGCCTGGAGCCGGCATCAAGGATGTATTCAAATGCCCTTTGAGGTGGGAAAGCAAGGAGTGAGAGCAATACAGGTGGCACCGTTTCAAAGCTTTCTCTGTGCAGAAGAGGTCCAGCAGCATCTTTCAGTCCTGGCTCTTCGCCTGTGGCAGGAGATTGCAATCATTCGTGCACTGAAAACTGGGCAGCCGGACGGCCTGGAGCAGGCATCAAGGATGTACTCAAATGCCCTTTGAGGTGGGAAAGCAAGGAGTGAGAGTAATACAGGCGGCACCGTTGCAAAGCTTACCGTGTGCAGTACAGATCCAGCAGCATGTTTTAGCACTGGCTCTTCGCCTGTGGCAGCAGAGTGCAATCATTCGTGCACTGAAAACTGGGCAGCCGGACGGCCTGGAGCAGGCATCAAGGATGTATTCAAATGCACTTTGAGTTGGGAAACAAGGAGTGAGACCAATGCAGGTGGCAACTTTGCAAAGCTTACCGTGTGCAGAAGAGGTCCAGCAGCACTTTTCATTCCTGGCCCTTTCCCTGTGGAAGCAGAGTGCAATCATTCGTGCACTGAAAACTGGGCGGTTGGACGGCCTGGAGCAGGCATCAAGGATGTATTCAAATGCCCTTTGAGGTGGGAAAACAAGCAGTGAGAGCAATACAGGTGGCACCTTTGCGAAGCTTGCCATGTGCAGAAGAGATCCACCTGCATCTTCCACTCCTGGCTCTTCGCCTGTGGCAGCAGAGTGCAATCATTCGTGCACTGAAACCTGGGCAGGTGGCCAGCCTTGAGCAGGCATCAAGGATGTATTCAAATGCACTTTGAGGTGGGAAACAAGGAGTGAGACCAATGCAGGTGGCACCGTTGCGAAGCTTACCATGTGCAGAAGAAGTCCAGCAGCACTTTTCATTCCTGGCCCTTTCCCTGTGGAAGCAGAGTGCAATCATTCGTGCACTGAAAACTGGACGGCCGGAAGGCCTGGAGCAGGCATCAAGGGTGTATTCAAATGCCCTTTGAGGTGGGAAAGCAAGGAGTGAGAGCAATGGAGGTGGCACCGTTGCGAAGCTTACCGTGTGCAGAACAGATCCAGCAGCATGTTTTAGCACTGGCTCTTCGCCTGTGGCAGCAGAGTCCAATCATTCGTGCACTGAAAACTGGGCAGCCGGACGGCCTGGAGCAGGCATCAAGGATGTATTCAAATGCACTTTGAGGTTTAGAACAAGGAGTGAGGCCAATACAGGCGGCACCGTTGCAAAGCTTACCGTATGCAGATGAGATCCAGCAGCATCTTCCAGTCCTGGCTCTTCGCCTGTGGGAGCAGAGTGCAATCATTCGTGCACTGAAAACTGGGCAGCCGGACGGCCTGGAGCAGGCATTAAGGATGTATTCAAATGCACTTTGAGGTGGGAAACAAGGAGTGAGACCAATGCAGGTGGCACCGTTGCGAAGCTTACCGTGTGCAGAACAAATCCAGCAGCATGTTTTAGCACTGGCTCATCGCCTGTGGCAGCAGAGTCCAATCAATCGTGCACTGAAAACTGGGCAGCCGGACGGCCTGGAGCAGGCATCAAGGATGTATTCAAATGCACTTTGAGGTTGGAAACAAGGAGTGAGACCAGTGCAGGTGGCAACTTTTCGAAACTTACCATGTGCAGAAGAGGTCCAGCAGCACTTTTCATTCCTGGCCCTTTCCCTGTGGAAGCAGAGTGCAATCATTCGTGCCCTGAAAACTGGACGGCCAGACGGCCTGGAGCAGGCATCAAGGATGTATTCAAATGCACTTTCAGGTGGGAAAGCAACGAGTGAGAGCAATACAGTTGGCACCATTTCAAAGCTTACCGTATGCAGAAGAGATCCAGCAGCATCTTTCAGTCCTGGCTCTTCGCCTGTGGCTGGAGAGTCCAATCATTCGTGCACTGACAAATGGGCAGCCGGACGGCCTGGAGCAGGCATCAAGGATGTATTCAAATGCACTTTGAGGTGGGAAAACAAGCAGTGAGAGCAATACAGGTGGCACCTTTGCGAAGTTTACCGCTTGCAGAAGAGGTCCAGCAGCATCTTTCAGTCCTGGCTCTTTGCCTGTGGGAGCAGAGTCCAATCATTCGTGCACTGAAAACTGGGCAGCCGGACGGCCTGGAGACGGCATCAAGGATGTATTCAAATGCACTTTGAGGTGGGAAAGCAAGGAGTGAGAGCAATACAGGTGGCACCTTTGCGAAGCTTACCGTGTGCAGTACAGATCCAGCAGCATGTTTTAGCACTGGCTCTTCGCCTGTGGCAGCAGAGTCCAATCATTCGTGCACTGAAAACTGGGCAGCCGGACGGCTTGGAGCCGGCATCAAGGATATAGTCAAATGCACTTTGAGGTGGGAAAGCAAGGAGTGAGAGCAATACAGGTGGCACCGTTGAAAAGCTTACCGTGTGCAGTACAGATCCACAGCATGTTTTAGCACTGGCTCTTCGCATGTGGGAGCAGAGTGCAATCATTCGTGCACTGAAAACTGGGCAGCCGGACGGCCTGGAGCAGGCATCAAGGATGTATTCAAATGCACTTTGAGGTGGGAAAGCAAGGAGTGAGAGCAATACAGGTGGCACCGTTCCGAAGCTTTCTGTGTGCAGGAGAGGTCCAGCAGCATCTTTCAGTCCTGGCTCTTTGCCTGTGGGAGCAGAGTCCAATCATTCATGCACTGAAAACTGGGCAGCCGGACGGCCTGGAGCAGGCATCAAGGATGTATTCAAATGCACTTTGAGGTGGGAAAGCAAGGAGTGAGAGCAATACAGGTGGCACCTTTGCGAAGCTTGCCATGTGCAGAAGAGATCCGGCGGCATCTTCCAGTCCTGGCTCTTCGCCTGTGGGAGCAGAGTGCAATCATTCGTGCACTGAAAAATGGGCAGCCGGACGGCCTGGAGCAGGCATCAAGGATGTATTCAAATGCACTTTGAGGTGGGAAAGCAAGGAGTGAGAGCAATACAGGTGGCACCGTTCCGAAGCTTTCTGTGTGTAGGAGAGGTCCAGCAGCATCTTTCAGTCCTTGCTCTTTGCCTGTGGGGGCAGAGTCCAATCATTCGTGCACTGAAAACTGGGCAGCCGGACGGCCTGGAGCAGGCATCAGGGGTGTATTCAAATGCACTTTGAGGTTGGAAACAAGGAGTGAGACCAATGCAGGTGGCAACTTTGCAAAGCTTACCATGTGCAGAAAAGGTCCAGCAGCACTTTTCATTCCTGGCCCTTTCCCTGTGGAAGCAGAGTGCAATCATTCGTGCACTGAAAACTGGACGGCCGGACGGCCTGGAGCAGGCATCAAGGATGTATTGAAATGCCCTTTGAGGTGGGAAAGCAAGGAGTGAGAGCAATACAGGTGGCACCTTTGCGAAGCTTGGCATATGCAGAAGAGATCCAGCAGCATCTTTCAGTCCTGGCTCTTCGCCTGTGGCAGGAGAGTCCAATCATTCGTGCACTGAAAACTGGGCAGCCGGATGGCCTGGAGCAGGCATCAAGGATGTATTCAAATGCCCCTTGAGGTGGGAAAGCAAGGAGTGAGAGCAATACAGGTGGCACCGTTGCGAATCTTACCATGTGCAGAAGAGATCCAGCAGCATCATTCATTTGTGGCTCTTCGCCTGTGGGAGCAGAGTCCAATCATTCGTGCACTGAAAACTGGGCAGCCGGACGGCCTGGAGCAGGCATCAAGGATGTATTCAAATGCACTTTGAGGAGGGAAATCAAGGAGTGAGAGCGATACAGGTGGCACCGTTGCGAAGCTTACCGTGTGCAGGAGAGGTCCAGCAGCATCTTTCAGTCCTGGTTCTTTGCCTGTGGGAGCAGAGTCCAATCATTCGTGCACTGAAAACTGGGCAGCCGGACGGCCTGGAGCAGGCATCAAGGATGTATTCAAATGCACTTTGAGGTTGGAAACAAGAATTGAGAGCAATGCAGGCGGCAACTTTGCAAAGCTTACCATGTGCAGAAGAGGTCCAGCAGCACTTTTCATTCCTGGCCCTTTCCCTGTGGAAGCAGAGTGCAATCATTCGTGCACTGAAAACTGGGCGGCCGGACGGCCTGGAGCAGGCATCAAGGATGTATTCAAATGCCCTTTGAGGTGGGAAAGCAACGAGTGAGAGCAATACAGGTGGCACCGTTGCAAAGCTTACCGTATGCAGAAGAGATCCAGCAGCATCTTTCAGTCCTGGCTCTTCGCCTGTGGCAGGAGTGTCCAATCATACGTGCACTGAAAACTGGGCAGCCGGACGGCCTGGAGCAGGCATCAAGGATGTATTCAAATGCCCTTTGAGGTGGGAAAGCAAGGAGTGAGAGCAATACAGGTGGCACCGTTGCGAAGTTTACCGTGTGCAGAACATATCCAGCAGCATATTTTAGCACTGGCTCTTCGCCTGTGGGGGCAGAGTCCAATCATTCGTGCACTGAAAACTGGGCAGCCGGACGGCCTGGAGCAGGCATCAAGGATGTATTCAAATTCCCTTTGAGGTGGGAAAGCAAGGAGTGAGAGCAATACAGGTGGCAGCGTTGCGAAGCTTACCGTGCGCAGGAGAGCTCCAGCAGCAACTTTCAGTCCTGGCTCTTCGCCTTCGGAGCGGAGTCCAAACATTCGTGCCCTGAAACCTGGGCAGCCGGCCAGCCTGGAGCAGGCATCAAGGATGTATTCAAATGCACTTTGAGGTGGGAAAGCAAGGAGTGAGAGCAATGCAGGTGGCACCTTTGCGAAGTTTACCGCGTGCAGAAGAGGTCCAGCAGCATCTTTCAGTCCTGGCTCTTCGCCTGTGGCAGCAGAGTCCAATCATTCGTGCACTGAAAACTGGGCAGCCGGGCGGCCTGGAGCCGGCATCAAGGATGTATTCAAATGCACTTTGAGGTGGGAAAGCAAGGAGTGAGAGCAATACAGGTGGCACCGTTGCAAAGCTTACCAAGTGCAGAAGAGGTCCAGCAGCATCTTTCAGTCCTGGCTCTTCGCCTGTGGCAGGAGATTGCGATCATTTGTGCACTGAAAACTGGGCAGCCGGACGGCCTGGAGCAGGCATCAAGGATGTATTCAAATGCCCTTTGAGGTGGGAAAGCAACGAGTGAGAGCAATACAGGTGGCACCGTTGCAAAGCTTACCGTATGCAGAAGAGATCCAGCAGCATCATTCATTTGTGGCTCTTCGCCTGTGGGAGCAGAGTCCAATCATTCGTGCACTGAAAACTGGGCAGCCGGACGGCCTGGAGCAGCCATCAAGGATGTATTCAAATGCCCTTTGAGGTGGGAAAGCAACGAGTGAGAGCAATACAGGTGGCACCGTTGCAAAGCTTACCGTATGCAGAAGAGATCCAGCAGCATCTTTCAGTCCTGGCTCTTCGCCTGTGGCAGGAGAGTCCAATAATTCGTGCACTGAAAACTGGGCAGCCGGACGACCTGGAGCAGGCATCAAGGATGTATTCAAATGCACTTTGAGGTTGGAAACAAGGAGTGAGACAAATGCAGGTGGCACCGTTTCGAAGCTTACCGTGTGCAGAACAGATCCAGCAGCATGTTTTAGCACTGGCTCTTCGCCTGCGGCAGCAGAGTCCAATAATTCGTGCACTGAAAACTGGGCAGCCGGACGGCCTGGAGCAGGCATCAAGGATGTATTCAAATGCACTTTGAGGTTGGAAACAAGAATTGAGAGCAATGCAGGCGGCAACTTTGCAAAGCTTACCATGTGCAGAAGAGGTCCAGCAGCACTTTTCATTCCTGGCCCTTTCCCTGTGGAAGCAGAGTGCAATCATTCGTGCACTGAAAACTGGGCAGCCGGACGGCCTGGAGCAGGCATCAAGGATGTATTCAAATGCCCTTTGAGGTGGGAAAGCAACGAGTGAGAGCAATACAGGTGGCACCGTTGCAAAGCTTACCGTATGCAGAAGAGATCCAGCAGCATCTTTCAGTCCTGGCTCTTCGCCTGTGGCAGGAGTGTCCAATCATACGTGCACTGAAAACTGGGCAGCCGGACGGCCTGTAGCAGGCATCAAGGATGTATTCAAATGCCCTTTGAGGTGGGAAAGCAAGGAGTGAGAGCAATACAGGTGGCACCGTTGCGAAGTTTACCGTGTGCAGAACAGATCCAGCAGCATATTTTAGCACTGGCTCTTCGCCTGTGGGAGCAGAGTCCAATCATTCGTGCACTGAAAACTGGGCAGCCGGACGGCCTGGAGCAGGCATCAAGGATGTATTCAAATTCCCTTTGAGGTGGGAAAGCAAGGAGTGAGAGCAATACAGGTGGCACCGTTCCGAAGCTTTCTGTGTGCAGGAGAGCTCCAGCAGCAACTTTCAGTCCTGGCTCTTCGCCTTCGGAGCGGAGTCCAAACATTCGTGCCCTGAAACCTGGGCAGCCGGCCAGCCTGGAGCAGGCATCAAGGATGTATTCAAATGCACTATGAGGTGGGAAAGCAAGGAGTGAGAGCAATGCAGGTGGCACCTTTGCGAAGTTTACCGCGGGCAGAAGAGGTCCAGCAGCATCTTTCAGTCCTGGCTCTTCGCCTGTGGCAGCAGAGTCCAATCATTCGTGCACTGAAAACTGGGCAGCCGGGCGGCCTGGAGCCGGCATCAAGGATGTATTCAAATGCACTTTGAGGTGGGAAAGCAAGGAGTGAGAGCAATACAGGTGGCACCGTTGCAAAGCTTACCAAGTGCAGAAGAGGTCCAGCAGCATCTTTCAGTCCTGGCTCTTCGCCTGTGGCAGGAGATTGCGATCATTTGTGCACTGAAAACTGGGCAGCCGGACGGCCTGGAGCAGGCATCAAGGATGTATTCAAATGCCCTTTGAGGTGGGAAAGCAACGAGTGAGAGCAATACAGGTGGCACCGTTGCAAAGCTTACCGTATGCAGAAGAGATCCAGCAGCATCATTCATTTGTGGCTCTTCGCCTGTGGGAGCAGAGTCCAATCATTCGTGCACTGAAAACTGGGCAGCCGGACGGCCTGGAGCAGCCATCAAGGATGTATTCAAATGCCCTTTGAGGTGGGAAAGCAACGAGTGAGAGCAATACAGGTGGCACCGTTGCAAAGCTTACCGTATGCAGAAGAGATCCAGCAGCATCTTTCAGTCCTGGCTCTTCGCCTGTGGCAGGAGAGTCCAATAATTCGTGCACTGAAAACTGGGCAGCCGGACGACCTGGAGCAGGCATCAAGGATGTATTCAAATGCACTTTGAGGTTGGAAACAAGGAGTGAGACAAATGCAGGTGGCACCGTTGCGAAGCTTACCGTGTGCAGAACAGATCCAGCAGCATGTTTTAGCACTGGCTCTTCGCCTGCGGCAGCAGAGTCCAATAATTCGTGCACTGAAAACTGGGCAGCCGGACGGCCTGGAGCAGGCATCAAGGATGTATTCAAATGCACTTTGAGGTTGGAAACAAGAATTGAGAGCAATGCAGGCGGCAACTTTGCAAAGCTTACCATGTGCAGAAGAGGTCCAGCAGCACTTTTCATTCCTGGCCCTTTCCCTGTGGAAGCAGAGTGCAATCATTCGTGCACTGAAAACTGGGCGGCCGGACGGCCTGGAGCAGGCATCAAGGATGTATTCAAATGCCCTTTGAGGTGGGAAAGCAACGAGTGAGAGCAATACAGGTGGCACCGTTGCAAAGCTTACCGTATGCAGAAGAGATCCAGCAGCATCTTTCAGTCCTGCCTCTTCGCCTGTGGCAGGAGTGTCCAATTGTACGTGCACTGAAAACTGGGCAGCCGGACGGCCTGGAGCAGGCATCAAGGATGTATTCAAATGCCCTTTGAGGTGGGAAAGCAAGGAGTGAGAGCAATACAGGTGGCACCGTTGCGAAGTTTACCGTGTGCAGAACAGATCCAGCAGCATATTTTAGCACTGGCTCTTCGCCTGTGGGAGCAGAGTCCAATCATTCGTGCACTGAAAACTGGGCAGCCGGACGGCCTGGAGCAGGCATCAAGGATGTATTCAAATTCCCTTTGAGGTGGGAAAGCAAGGAGTGAGAGCAATACAGGTGGCAGCGTTGCGAAGCTTACCGTGCGCAGGAGAGCTCCAGCAGCAACTTTCAGTCCTGGCTCTTCGCCTTCGGAGCGGAGTCCAAACATTCGTGCCCTGAAACCTGGGCAGCCGGCCAGCCTGGAGCAGGCATCAAGGAACTATTCAAATGCACTTTGAGGTGGGAAAGCAAGGAGTGAGAGCAATGCAGGTGGCACCTTTGCGAAGTTTACCGCGTGCAGAAGAGGTCCAGCAGCATCTTTCAGTCCTGGCTCTTCGCCTGTGGCAGCAGAGTCCAATCATTCGTGCACTGAAAACTGGGCAGCCGGGCGGCCTGGAGCCGGCATCAAGGATGTATTCAAATGCACTTTGAGGTGGAAAAGCAAGGAGTGAGAGCAATACAGGTGGCACCGTTCCGAAGCTTTCTTTGTGCAAGAGAGGTCCAGCAGCATCTTTCAGTCCTGGCTCTTTGCCTGTGGGAGCAGAGTCCAATCATTCGTGCACTGAAAACTGGGCAGCCGGACGGCCTGGAGCAGGCATCAAGGATGTATTCCAATGCACTTTGAGGTGGGAAAGCAAGGAGTGAGAGCAATACAGGAGGCACCTTTGCGAAGCTTGCCATATGCAGAAGAGATCCAGCACCATCTTTCAGTTTTGGCTCTTTGCCTGTGGCAGGAGAGTCCAATCATTCTTGCACTGAAAACTGGGCAGCCGGATGGCCTGGAGCAGGCATCAGGGATGTATTCAAATGCCCTTTGAGGTGGGAAAGCAAGGAGTGAGAGCAATACAGGTGGCACCTTTGCGAATCTTACCATGTGCAGAGGAGATCCAGCAGCATCATTCATTTGTGGCTCTTCGCCTGTGGGAGCGGAGTCCAATCATTCGTGCACTGAAAACTGGGCAGCCGGACGGCCTGGAGCAGGCATCATTGATGTACTCAAATGCCCTTTGAGGTGGGAAAGCAAAGAGTGAGAGCAATTCAGGTGGCACCGTTTCAAAGCTTTCTCTGTGCAGAAGAGGTCCAGCAGCATCTTTCAGTCCTGGCTCTTCGCCTGTGGGAGCAGAGTCCAATCATTCGTGCCCTGAAAACTGGGCAGCCGGACGGCCTGGAGCAGGCATCAAGGATGTATTCAAATGCCCTTTGAGGTGGGGAAGCAAGGAGTGAGAGCAATACAGGTGGCACCGTTGCAAAGCTTACCGTGTGCAGCACAGATCCAGCAGCATGTTTTAGCACTGGCTCTTCGCCTGTGGCAGCAGAGTGCAATCATTCGTGCACTGAAACCTGGCAGCCGGATGGCCTGGAGCAGGCATCAAGGATGTATTCAAATGCCCTTTGAGTGGGAAAGCAACGAGTGAGAGCAGTACAGGTGGCACATTTGCAAAGCTTACCGTGTGCAGTACAGATCCAGCAGCATGTTTTAGCACTGGCTCTTCGCCTGTGGCAGCAGAGTCCAATCATTCGTGCACTGAAAACTGGGCAGCCGGACGGCCTGGAGCCGGCATCAGTATATAGTCAAATGCACTTTGAGGTGGGAAAGCAAGGAGTGAGAGCAATACAGGTGGCACCGTTCCGAATCTTTCTTTGTGCAGGAGAGGTCCAGCAGCATCTTTCAGTCCTGGCTCTTTGCCTGTGGGAGCAGAGTCCAATCATTCATGCACTGAAAACTGGGCAGCCGGACGGCCTGGAGCAGGCATCAAGGATGTATTCAAATGCACTTTGAGGTGGGAAAGCAAGGAGTGAGAGCAATACAGGTGGCACCTTTGCGAAGCCTGCCATGTGCAGAAGAGATCCGGCGGCATCTTCCAGTCCTGGCTCTTCGCCTGTGGCAGGAGAGTCCAATCATTCGTGCACTGATAACTGGGCAGCCGGACGGCCTGGAGCGGGTATCAAGGATGTATTCAAATGCACTTTGAGGTGGGAAACAAGGAGTGAGACCAATGCAGGTGGCACCGTTTCGAAGCTTACCGTGTGCAGAACAGATCCAGCAGCATCTTTCAGTCCTGGCTCTTCGCCTGTGGGAGCAGAGTCCAATCATTCGTGCACTGAAAACTGGGCAGCCGGACGGCCTGGAGCAGGCATCAAGGATGTATTCAAATGCCCTTTGAGGTGGGAAAGCAACGAGTGAGAGCAATACAGGTGGCACCGTTGCAAAGCTTACCGTATGCAGAAGAGATCCAGCAGCATCATTCATTTGTGGCTCTTCGCCTGTGGGAGCAGAGTCCAATCATTCGTGCACTGAAAACTGGGCAGCCGGACGGCCTGGAGCAGGCATCAAGGATGTATTCAAATACACTTTGAGGTGGGAAAGCAACGAGTGAGAGCAATACAGGTGGCACCGTTGCAAAGCTTACCGTATGCAGAAGAGATCCAGCAGCATCTTTCAGTCCTGGCTCTTCGCCTGTGGCAGGAGAGTCCAATAATTCGTGCACTGAAAACTGGGCAGCCGGACGACCTGGAGCAGGCATCAAGGATGTATTCAAATGCACTTTGAGGTTGGAAACAAGGAGTGAGACAAATGCAGGTGGCACCGTTGCGAAGCTTACCGTGTGCAGAACAGATCCAGCAGCATGTTTTAGCACTGGCTCTTCGCCTGCGGCAGCAGAGTCCAATAATTCGTGCACTGAAAACTGGGCAGCCGGACGGCCTGGAGCAGGCATCAAGGATGTATTCAAATGCACTTTGAGGTTGGAAACAAGAATTGAGAGCAATGCAGGCGGCAACTTTGCAAAGCTTACCATGTGCAGAAGAGGTCCAGCAGCACTTTTCATTCCTGGCCCTTTCCCTGTGGAAGCAGAGTGCAATCATTCGTGCACTGAAAACTGGGCGGCCGGACGGCCTGGAGCAGGCATCAAGGATGTATTCAAATGCCCTTTGAGGTGGGAAAGCAACGAGTGAGAGCAATACAGGTGGCACCGTTGCAAAGCTTACCGTATGCAGAAGAGATCCAGCAGCATCTTTCAGTCCTGGCTCTTCGCCTGTGGCAGGAGTGTCCAATCATACGTGCACTGAAAACTGGGCAGCCGGACGGCCTGTAGCAGGCATCAAGGATGTATTCAAATGCCCTTTGAGGTGGGAAAGCAAGGAGTGAGAGCAATACAGGTGGCACCGTTGCGAAGTTTACCATGTGCAGAAGAGATCCAGCAGCATATTTTAGCACTGGCTCTTCGCCTGTGGGAGCAGAGTCCAATCATTCGTGCACTGAAAACTGGGCAGCCGGACGGCCTGGAGCAGGCATCAAGGATGTATTCAAATTCCCTTTGAGGTGGGAAAGCAAGGAGTGAGAGCAATACAGGTGGCAGCGTTGCGAAGCTTACCGTGCGCAGGAGAGCTCCAGCAGCAAATTTCAGTCCTGGCTCTTCGCCTTCGGAGCGGAGTCCAAACATTCGTGCCCTGAAACCTGGGCAGCCGGCCAGCCTGGAGCAGGCATCAAGGATGTATTCAAATGCACTTTGAGGTGGGAAAGCAAGGAGTGAGAGCAATGCAGGTGGCACCTTTGCGAAGTTTACCGCGTGCAGAAGAGGTCCAGCAGCATCTTTCAGTCCTGGCTCTTCGCCTGTGGCAGCAGAGTCCAATCATTCGTGCACTGAAAACTGGGCAGCCGGGCGGCCTGGAGCCGGCATCAAGGATGTATTCAAATGCACTTTGAGGTGGGAAAGCAAGGAGTGAGAGCAATACAGGTGGCACCGTTGCAAAGCTTACCAAGTGCAGAAGAGGTCCAGCAGCATCTTTCAGTCCTGGCTCTTCGCCTGTGGCAGGAGATTGCGATCATTTGTGCACTGAAAACTGGGCAGCCGGACGGCCTGGAGCAGGCATCAAGGATGTATTCAAATGCCCTTTGAGGTGGGAAAGCAAGGAGTGAGAGCAATACAGGTGGCACCGTTGCAAAGCTTACCGTGTGCAGTACAGATCCAGCAGCATGTTTTAGCACTGGCTCTTCGCCTGTGGCAGCAGAGTCCAATCATTCGTGCACTGAAAACTGGGCAGCCGGACGGCCTGGAGCCGGCATCAAGGATATAGTCAAATGCACTTTGAGGTGGGAAAGCAAGGAGTGAGAGCAATACAGGTGGCACCGTTGCAAAGCTTACCGTGTGCAGTACAGATCCACAGCATGTTTTAGCACTGGCTCTTCGCATGTGGGAGCAGAGTGCAATCATTCGTGCACTGAAAACTGGGCAGCCGGACGGCCTGGAGCAGGCATCAAGGATGTATTCAAATGCACTTTGAGGTGGGAAAGCAAGGAGTGAGAGCAATACAGGTGGCACCGTTCCGAAGCTTTCTGTGTGCAGGAGAGGTCCAGCAGCATCTTTCAGTCCGGGCTCTTTGCCTGTGGGAGCAGAGTCCAATCATTCGTGCACTGAAAACTGGGCAGCCGGACGGCCTGGAGCAGGCATCAAGGATGTATTCAAATGCACTTTGAGGTGGGAAAGCAAGGAGTGAGAGCAATACAGGTGGCACCTTTGCGAAGCCTGCCATGTGCAGAAGAGATCCGGCGGCATCTTCCAGTCCTGGCTCTTCGCCTGTGGCAGGAGAGTCCAATCATTCGTGCACTGACAACTGGGCAGCCGGCCAGCCTGGAGCAGGCATCAAGGAACTATTCAAATGCACTTTGAGGTGGGAAAACAAGCAGTGAGACCAATGCAGGTGGCACTGTTGCAAAGCTTACCACGTGCAGAAGAGATCCAGCAGCATCTTTAGGTCCTGGCTCTTCGCCTGTGGGAGCAGAGTCCAATCATTCGTGCACTGACAGCTGGGCAGCCGGACAGACTGGAGCAGGCATCAAGGAACTATTCAAATGCACTTTGAGGTGGGAAAACAAGGAGTGAGAGCAATACTGGTGGCACCGTTGCAAAGCTTACCGTGAGCAGAAGAGATCCAGCAGCATCTTTAGGTCCTGGCTCTTCGCCTGTGGGAGCAGAGTCCAATCGTTCGTGCACTGACAACTGGGCAGCCAGCCATCCTGGAGCAGGCATCAGGGAACTATTCAAATGCACTTTGAGGTGGGAAAACAAGCAGTGAGACCAATGCAAGTGGCACCGTTGCAAAGCTTACCACGTGCAGAAGAGATCCAGCAGCATCTTTAGGTCCTGGCTCTTCGGCTGTGGGAGCAGAGTCCAATCATTCGTGCACTGACAACTGGGCAGCCGGCCAGCCTGGAGCAGGCATCAAGGAACTATTCAAATGCACTTTGAGGTGGAAAAACAAGCAGTGAGACCCATGCAGGTGGCATCGTTGCAAAGTTTACCTCGTGCAGAAGAGATCCAGCAGCATCTTTCAGTCCTGGCTCTTTGCCTGCGGGAGTAGAGTCCAATCATTCGTGCACTGACAACTGGGCAGCCGGCCAGCCTGGAGCAGGCATCAAGGAACTATTCAAATGCACTTTGAGGTGGGAAAGCAAGCAGTGAGAGCAATACAGGTGGCACCTTTGCGAAGTTTAACGCGTGCAGAAGAGGTCCAGCAGCATCTTTCAGTCCTGGCTCTTCGCCTGTGGCAGCAGAGTCGAATCATTCGTGCACTAAAAACTGGGCAGCCGGACGGCCTGGAGCAGGCATCAAGGATGCATTCAAATGCACTTTGAGATGGGAAAGCAAGGAGTGAGAGCAATACAGGTGGCACCGTTTCAAACCTTTCTCTGTGCAGAAGAGGTCCAGCAGCATCTTTCAGTCCTGGCTCTTCGCCTGTGGCAGGATATTGCAATCATTCGTGCACTGAAAACTGGGCAGCCGGACGGCCTGGAGCAGGCATCAAGGATGTATTCAAATGCCCTTTGAGGTGGGAAAGCAACGAGTGAGAGCAATACAGGTGGCACCGTTGCAAAGCTTACCGTGTGCAGTACAGATCCAGCAGCATGTTTTAGCACTGGCTCTTCGCCTGTGGGAGCAGAGTGCAATCATTCGTGCACTGAAAACTGCGCAGCCGGACGGCCTGGAGCAGGCATCAAGGATGTATTCAAATGCACTTTGAGGTGGGAAAGCAAGGAGTGAGAGCAATACAGGTGGCACCGTTCCGAAGCTTTCTGTGTGCAGGAGAGGTCCAGCAGCATCTTTCAGTCCTGGTTCTTTGCCTGTGGGAGCAGAGTCCAATCATTCGTGCACTGAAAACTGGGCAGCCGGACGGCCTGGAGCAGGCATCAAGGATGTATTCAAATGCACTTTGAGGTGGGAAACAAGGAGTGAGACCAATGCAGGTGGCACCGTTGCGAAGCTTACCGTGTGCAGAACAGATCCAGCAGCATGTTTCAGCACTGGCATTTCGCCTGTGGGAGTAGAGTCCAATCATTCTTGCACTGAAAACTGGGCAGACGAACGGCCTGGAGCAGGCATCAAGGATGTATTCAAATGCACTTTGAGGTTGGAAACAAGGAGTGAGACCAATGCAGGAGGCACTGTTGCGAAGCTTACCGTGTGCAGAACAGATCCAGCAGCATGTATTAGCACTGGCTCTTCGCCTGTGGCAGCAGAGTCCAATCATTCGTGCACTGAAAACTGCGCAGCCGGACGGCCTGGAGCAGGCATCAAGGATGTATTCAAATGCCCTTTGAGGTGGGAAAGCAAGGAGTGAGAGCAATACAGGTGGCACCTTTGCGAAGCTTACCATGTGCAGAAGAGATCCAGCAGCATCATTCATTTGTGGCTCTTCGCCTGTGGGAGCAGAGTCCAATCATTCGTGCACTGAAAACTGGGCAGCCGGACGGCCTGGAGCAGGCATCAAGGATGTATTCAAATGCCCTTTGAGGTGGGAAAGCAACGAGTGAGAGCAATACAGGTGGCACCGTGGCAAAGCTTACCGTGTGCAGTACAGATCCAGCAGCATGTTTTAGCACTGGCTCTTCGCCTGTGGGAGCAGAGTGCAATCATTCGTGCACTGAAAACTGGGCAGCCGGACGGCCTGGAGCAGGCATCAAGGATGTATTCAAATGCACTTTGAGGTGGGAAAGCAAGGAGTGAGAGTAATACAGGCGGCACCGTTGCAAAGCTTACCGTGTGCAGTACAGATCCAGCAGCATGTTTTAGCACTGGCTCTTCGCCTGTGGCAGCAGAGTGCAATCATTCGTGCACTGAAAACTGGGCAGCCGGACGGCCTGGAGCAGGCATCAAGGATGTATTCAAATGCACTTTGAGGTTGGAAACAAGGAGTGAGACCAATGCAGGTGGCAACTTTGCAAAGCTTACCATGAGCAGAAGAGGTCCAGCAGCACTTTTCATTTCTGGCCCTTTCCCTGTGGAAGCAGAGTGCAATCATTCGTGCACTGAAAACTGGGCGGTTGGACGGCCTGGAGCAGGCATCAAGGATGTATTCAAATGCACTTTGAGGTGGGAAAGCAAGGAGTGAGAGCAATACAGGTGGCACCGTTGCAAAGCTTACCGTATGCAGAAGAGGTCCAGCAGCATCTTTCAGTCCTGGCGCTTCGCCTGTGGGAGCAGAGTCCTATCATTCGTGCACTGAAAACTGGGCAGCCGGACGTCCTGGAGCAGGCATCAAGGATGTATTCAAATGCCCTTTGAGGTGGGAAAGCAAGGAGTGAGAGCAATACAGGTGGCACCTTTGCGAAGCTTGCCATGTGCAGAAGAGATCCACCTGCATCTTCCACTCCTGGCTCTTCGCCTGTGGCAGCAGAGTGCAATCATTCGTGCACTGAAACCTGGGCAGGTGGCCAGCCTGGAGCAGGCATCAAGGATGTATTCAAATGCACTTTGAGGTGGGAAACAAGGAGTGAGACCAATGCAGGTGGCACCGTTGCGAAGCTTACCATGTGCAGAAGAAGTCCAGCAGCACTTTTCATTCCTGGCCCTTTCCCTGTGGAAGCAGAGTGCAATCATTCTTGCACTGAAAACTGGACGGCCGGAAGGCCTGGAGCAGGCATCAAGGATGTATTCAAATGCCCTTTGAGGTGGGAAAGCAAGGAGTGAGAGCAATGCAGGTGGCAGCGTTGCGAAGCTTACCGTGTGCAGAACAGATCCAGCAGCATGTTTTAGCACTGGCTCTTCGCCTGTGGCAGCAGAGTCCAATCATTCGTGCACTGAAAACTGGGCAGCCGGACGGCCTGGAGCAGGCATCAAGGATGTATTCAAATACACTTTGAGGTTTAGAACAAGGAGTGAGGCCAATACAGGCGGCACCGTTGCAAAGCTTACCGTATGCAGAAGAGATCCAGCAGCATCTTTCAGTCCTGGCTCTTCGCCTGTGGCAGCAGAGTCAATCATTCGTGCACTGAAAACAGGGCAGCCGGACGGCCTGGAGCAGGCATCAAGGATGTATTCAAATGCACTTTGAGGTGGGAAAGCAAGGAGTGAGAGCAATACAGGTGGCACCTTTGCGAAGTTTACCGCGTGCAGAAGAGGTCCAGCAGCATCTTTCAGTCCTGGCTCTTCGCCTGTGGGAGCAGAGTGCAATCATTCGTGCACTGAAAACTGGGCTGCCGGACGGCCTGGAGCAGGCATTAAGGATGTATTCAAATGCACTTTGAGGTGGGAAACAAGGAGTGAGACCAATGCAGGTGGCACCGTTGCGAAGCTTACCGTGTGCAGAACAAATCCAGCAGCATGTTTTAGCACTGGCTCATCGCCTGTGGCAGCAGAGTCCAATCATTCGTGCACTGAAAACTGGGCAGCCGGACGGCCTGGAGCAGGCATCAAGGATGTATTCAAATGCACTTTGAGGTTGGAAAAAAGGAGTGAGACCAATGCAGGTGGCAACTTTTCGAAGCTTACCATGTGCAGAAGAGGTCCAGCAGCACTTTTCATTCCTGGCCCTTTCCCTGTGGAAGCAGAGTGCAATCATTCGTGCACTGAAAACTGGACGGCCAGACGGCCTGGAGCAGGCATCAAGGATGTATTCAAATGCACTTTCAGGTGGGAAAGCAACGAGTGAGAGCAATACAGGTGGCACCATTTCAAAGCTTACCGTATGCAGAAGAGATCCAGCAGCATCTTTCAGTCCTGGCTCTTCGCCTGTGGCTGGAGAGTCCAATCATTCGTGCACTGACAACTGGGCAGCCGGACGGCCTGGAGCAGGCATCAAGGATGTATTCAAATGCACTTTGAGGAGGGAAATCAAGGAGTGAGAGCAATACAGGTGGCACCTTTGCGAAGCTTGCCGTGTGCAGATGAGATCCAGCAGCATCTTTCAGTCCTGGCTCTTTGCCTGTGGGAGCAGAGTCCAATCATTCGTGCACTGAAAACTGGGCAGCCGGACGGCCTGGAGCAGGCATCAAGGATGTATTCAAATGCACTTTGAGGTGGGAAAACAAGCAGTGAGAGCAATACAGGTGGCACCTTTGCGAAGTTTACCGCGTGCAGAAGAGGTCCAGCAGCATCTTTCAGTCCTGGCTCTTTGCCTGTGGGAGCAGAGTCCAATCATTCGTGCACTGAAAACTGGGCAGCCGGACGGCCTGGAGCCGGCATCAGGGATGTATTCAAATGCACTTTGAGGTGGGAAAGCAAGGAGTGAGAGCAATACAGGTGGCACCGTTGCAAAGCTTACCGTGTGCAGTACAGATCCAGCAGCATGTTTTAGCACTGGCTCTTCGCCTGTGGCAGCAGAGTCCAATCATTCGTGCACTGAAAACTGGGCAGCCGGACGGCCTGGAGCCGGCATCAAGGATATAGTCAAATGCACTTTGAGGTGGGAAAGAAAGGAGTGAGAGCAATACAGGTGGCACCGTTGCAAAGCTTACCATGTGCAGAAGAGATCCAGCAGCATCATTCATTTGTGGCTCTTCGCCTGTGGGAGCAGAGTCCAATCATTCGTGCACTGAAAACTGGGCAGCCGGACGGCCTGGAGCAGGCATCAAGGATGTATTCAAATGCCCTTTGAGGTGGGAAAGCAACGAGTGAGAGCAATACAGGTGGCACCGTGGCAAAGCTTACCGTGTGCAGTACAGATCCAGCAGCATGTTTTAGCACTGGCTCTTCGCCTGTGGGAGCAGAGTGCAATCATTCGTGCACTGAAAACTGGGGAGCCGGACGGCCTGGAGCAGGCATCAAGGATGTATTCAAATGCACTTTGAGGTGGGAAAGCAAGGAGTGAGAGCAATACAGGTGGCACCGTTCCGAAGCTTTCTGTGTGCAGGAGAGGTCCAGCAGCATCTTTCAGTCCTGGTTCTTTGCCTGTGGGAGCAGAGTACAATCATTCGTGCACTGAAAACTGGGCAGCCGGACGGCCTGGAGCAGGCATCAAGGATGTATTCAAATGCACTTTGAGGTTGGAAACAAGGAGTGAGACCAATGCAGGAGGCACTGTTGCGAAGCTTGCCATGTGCAGAACAGATCCAGCAGCATGTATTAGCACTGGCTCTTCGCCTGTGGCAGCAGAGTCCAATCATTCGTGCACTGAAAACTGGGCAGTCGGACGGCCTGGAGCCGGCATCAAGGATGTATTCAAATGCACTTTGAGGTGGGAAAGCAAGGAGTGAGAGCAATACAGGTGGCACCGTTTCAAAGCTTTCTCTGTGCAGAAGAGGTCCAGCAGCATCTTTCAGTCCTGGCTCTTCGCCTGTGGCAGGAGATTGCAATCATTCGTGCACTGAAAACTGGGCAGCCGGACGGCCTGGAGCAGGCATCAAGGATGTACTCAAATGCCCTTTGAGGTGGGAAAGCAAGGAGTGAGAGTAATACAGGCGGCACCGTTGCAAAGCTTACCGTGTGCAGTACAGATCCAGCAGCATGTTTTAGCACTGGCTCTTCGCCTGTGGCAGCAGAGTGCAATCATTCGTGCACTGAAAACTGGGCAGCCGGACGGCCTGGAGCAGGCATCAAGGATGTATTCAAATGCACTTTGAGTTGGGAAACAAGGAGTGAGACCAATGCAGGTGGCAACTTTGCAAAGCTTACCATGTGCAGAAGAGGTCCAGCAGCACTTTTCATTCCTGGCCCTTTCCCTGTGGAAGCAGAGTGCAATCATTCGTGCACTGAAAACTGGGCGGTTGGACGGCCTGGAGCAGGCATCAAGGATGTATTCAAATGCCCTTTGAGGTGGGAAAACAAGCAGTGAGAGCAATACAGGTGGCACCTTTGCGAAGCTTGCCATGTGCAGAAGAGATCCACCTGCATCTTCCACTCCTGGCCCTTCGCCTGTGGCAGCAGAGTGCAATCATTCGTGCACTGAAACCTGGGCAGGTGGCCAGCCTGGAGCAGGCATCAAGGATGTATTCAAATGCACTTTGAGGTGGGAAACAAGGAGTGAGACCAATGCAGGTGGCACCGTTGCGAAGCTTACCATGTGCAGAAGAAGTCCAGCAGCACTTTTCATTCCTGGCCCTTTCCCTGTGGAAGCAGAGTGCAATCATTCTTGCACTGAAAACTGGACGGCCGGAAGGCCTGGAGCAGGCATCAAGGATGTATTCAAATGCCCTTTGAGGTGGGAAAGCAAGGAGTGAGAGCAATGCAGGTGGCAGCGTTGCGAAGCTTACCGTGTGCAGAACAGATCCAGCAGCATGTTTTAGCACTGGCTCTTCGCCTGTGGCAGCAGAGTCCAATCATTCGTGCACTGAAAACTGGGCAGCCGGACGGCCTTGAGCAGGCATCAAGGATGTATTCAAATACACTTTGAGGTTTAGAACAAGGAGTGAGGCCAATACAGGCGGCACCGTTGCAAAGCTTACCGTATGCAGAAGAGATCCAGCAGCATCTTTCAGTCCTGGCTCTTCGCCTGTGGCAGCAGAGTCAATCATTCGTGCACTGAAAACAGGGCAGCCGGACGGCCTGGAGCAGGCATCAAGGATGTATTCAAATGCACTTTGAGGTGGGAAAGCAAGGAGTGAGAGCAATACAGGTGGCACCTTTGCGAAGTTTACCGCGTGCAGAAGAGGTCCAGCAGCATCTTTCAGTCCTGGCTCTTCGCCTGTGGGAGCAGAGTGCAATCATTCGTGCACTGAAAACTGGGCTGCCGGACGGCCTGGAGCAGGCATTAAGGATGTATTCAAATGCACTTTGAGGTGGGAAACAAGGAGTGAGACCAATGCAGGTGGCACCGTTGCGAAGCTTACCGTGTGCAGAACAAATCCAGCAGCATGTTTTAGCACTGGCTCATCGCCTGTGGCAGCAGAGTCCAATCATTCGTGCACTGAAAACTGGGCAGCCGGACGGCCTGGAGCAGGCATCAAGGATGTATTCAAATGCACTTTGAGGTTGGAAAAAAGGAGTGAGACCAATGCAGGTGGCAACTTTTCGAAGCTTACCATGTGCAGAAGAGGTCCAGCAGCACTTTTCATTCCTGGCCCTTTCCCTGTGGAAGCAGAGTGCAATCATTCGTGCACTGAAAACTGGACGGCCAGACGGCCTGGAGCAGGCATCAAGGATGTATTCAAATGCACTTTCAGGTGGGAAAGCAACGAGTGAGAGCAATACAGGTGGCACCATTTCAAAGCTTACCGTATGCAGAAGAGATCCAGCAGCATCTTTCAGTCCTGGCTCTTCGCCTGTGGCTGGAGAGTCCAATCATTCGTGCACTGACAACTGGGCAGCCGGACGGCCTGGAGCAGGCATCAAGGATGTATTCAAATGCACTTTGAGGAGGGAAATCAAGGAGTGAGAGCAATACAGGTGGCACCTTTGCGAAGCTTGCCGTGTGCAGATGAGATCCAGCAGCATCTTTCAGTCCTGGCTCTTTGCCTGTGGGAGCAGAGTCCAATCATTCGTGCACTGAAAACTGGGCAGCCGGACGGCCTGGAGCAGGCATCAAGGATGTATTCAAATGCACTTTGAGGTGGGAAAACAAGCAGTGAGAGCAATACAGGTGGCACCTTTGCGAAGTTTACCGCGTGCAGAAGAGGTCCAGCAGCATCTTTCAGTCCTGGCTCTTTGCCTGTGGGAGCAGAGTCCAATCATTCGTGCACTGAAAACTGGGCAGCCGGACGGCCTGGAGCCGGCATCAGGGATGTATTGAAATGCACTTTGAGGTGGGAAAGCAAGGAGTGAGAGCAATACAGGTGGCACCGTTGCAAAGCTTACCGTGTGCAGTACAGATCCAGCAGCATGTTTTAGCACTGGCTCTTCGCCTGTGGCAGCAGAGTCCAATCATTCGTGCACTGAAAACTGGGCAGCCGGACGGCCTGGAGCCGGCATCAAGGATATAGTCAAATGCACTTTGAGGTGGGAAAGCAAGGAGTGAGAGCAATACAGGTGGCACCGTTGCAAAGCTTACCGTGTGCAGTACAGATCCACAGCATGTTTTAGCACTGGCTCTTCGCATGTGGGAGCAGAGTGCAATCATTCGTGCACTGAAAACTGGGCAGCCGGACGGCCTGGAGCAGGCATCAAGGATGTATTCAAATGCACTTTGAGGTGGGAAAGCAAGGAGTGAGAGCAATACAGGTGGCACCTTTGCGAAGCCTGCCATGTGCAGAAGAGATCCGGCGGCATCTTCCAGTCCTGGCTCTTCGCCTGTGGCAGGAGAGTCCAATCATTCGTGCACTGATAACTGGGCAGCCGGACGGCCTGGAGCAGGCATCAAGGATGTATTCAAATGCACTTTGAGGTGGGAAACAAGGAGTGAGACCAATGCAGGTGGCAACTTTTCGAACCTTACCATGTGCAGAAGAGGTCCAGCAGCACTTTTCAGTCCTGGCCCTTTCCCTGTGGAAGCAGAGTGCACTCATTCGTGCACTGAAAACTGGGCAGCCGGACGGCCTGGAGCAGGCATCAAGGATGTATTCAAATGCCCTTTGAGGTGGGAAAGCAAGGAGTGAGAGCAATACAGGTGGCACCTTTGCGAAGCTTACCATGTGCAGAAGAGATCCAGCAGCATCATTCATTTGTGGCTCTTCGCCTGTGGGAGCAGAGTCCAATCATTCGTGCACTGAAAACTGGGCAGCCGGACGGCCTGGAGCAGGCATCAAGGATGTATTCAAATGCCCTTTGAGGTGGGAAAGCAACGAGTGAGAGCAATACAGGTGGCACCGTGGCAAAGCTTACCGTGTGCAGTACAGATCCAGCAGCATGTTTTAGCACTGGCTCTTCGCCTGTGGGAGCAGAGTGCAATCATTCGTGCACTGAAAACTGGGGAGCCGGACGGCCTGGAGCAGGCATCAAGGATGTATTCAAATGCACTTTGAGGTGGGAAAGCAAGGAGTGAGAGCAATACAGGTGGCACTGTTCCGAAGCTTTCTGTGTGCAGGAGAGGTCCAGCAGCATCTTTCAGTCCTGGCTCTTCGCCTGTGGGAGCAGAGTGCAATCATTCGTGCACTGAAAACTGGGCAGCCGGACGGCCTGGAGCAGGCATTAAGGATGTATTCAAATGCACTTTGAGGTGGGAAACAAGGAGTGAGACCAATGCAGGGGGCACCGTTGCGAAGCTTACCGTGTGCAGAACAAATCCAGCAGCATGTTTTAGCACTGGCTCATCGCCTGTGGCAGCAGAGTCCAATCATTCGTGCACTGAAAACTGGGCAGCCGGACGGCCTGGAGCAGGCATCAAGGATGTATTCAAATGCACTTTGAGGTTGGAAACAAGGAGTGAGACCAGTGCAGGTGGCAACTTTTCGAAACCTACCATGTGCAGAAGAGGTCCAGCAGCCCTTTTCATTCCTGGCCCTTTCCCTGTGGAAGCAGAGTGCAATCATTCGTGCACTGAAAACTGGACGGCCAGACGGCCTGGAGCAGGCATCAAGGATGTATTCAAATGCACTTTCAGGTGGGAAAGCAACGAGTGAGAGCAATACAGTTGGCACCATTTCAAACCTTACCGTATGCAGAAGAGATCCAGCAGCATCTTTCAGTCCTGGCTCTTCGCCTGTGGCTGGAGAGTCCAATCATTCGTGCACTGACAACTGGGCAGCCGGACGGCCTGGAGCAGGCATCAAGGATGTATTCAAATGCACTTTGAGGTGGGAAAGCAAGGAGTGAGAGCAATGCAGGTGGCACCTTTGCGAAGTTTACGGCGTGCAGAAGAGGTCCAGCAGCATCTTTCAGTCCTGGCTCTTTGCCTGTGGGAGCAGAGTCCAATCATTCGTGCACTGAAAACTGGGCAGCCGGACGGCCTGGAGCCGGCATCAAGGATGTATTCAAATGCACTTTGAGGTGGGAAAGCAAGGAGTGAGAGCAATACAGGTGGCACCGTTGCAAAGCTTACCGTGTGCAGTACAGATCCAGCAGCATGTTTTAGCACTGGCTCTTCGCCTGTGGCAGCAGAGTCCAATCATTCGTGCACTGAAAACTGGGCAGCCGGACGGCCTGGAGCCGGCATCAAGGATATAGTCAAATGCACTTTGAGGTGGGAAAGCAAGGAGTGAGAGCAATACAGGTGGCACCGTTCCGAAGCTTACCGTGTGCAGTACAGATCCACAGCATGTTTTAGCACTGGCTCTTCGCATGTGGGAGCAGAGTGCAATCATTCGTGCACTGAAAACTGGGCAGCCGGACGGCCTGGAGCAGGCATCAAGGATGTATTCAAATGCACTTTGAGGTGGGAAAGCAAGGAGTGAGAGCAATACAGGTGGCACCTTTGCGAAGCTTGCCATGTGCAGAAGAGATCCGGCGGCATCTTCCAGTCCTGGCTCTTCGCCTGTGGGAGCAGAGTGCAATCATTCGTGCACTGAAAACTGGGCAGCCGGACGGCCTGGAGCAGGCATCAAGGATGTATTCAAATGCACTTTGAGGTGGGAAAGCAAGGAGTGAGAGCAATACAGGTGGCACCGTTCCGAAGCTTTCTGTGTGCAGGAGAGGTCCAGCAGCATCTTTCAGTCCTTGCTCTTTGCCTGTGGTAGCAGAGTCCAATCATTCGTGCACTGAAAACTGGGCAGCCGGACGGCCTGGAGCAGGCATCAGGGATGTATTCAAATGCACTTTGAGGTTGGAAACAAGGAGTGAGACCAATGCAGGTGGCAACTTTGCAAAGCTTACCATGTGCAGAAAAGGTCCAGCAGCACTTTTCATTCCTGGCCCTTTCCCTGTGGAAGCAGAGTGCAATCATTCGTGCACTGAAAACTGGGCAGCCGGACGGCCTGGAGCAGGCATCAAGGATGTATTGAAATGCCCTTTGAGGTGGGAAAGCAAGGAGTGAGAGCAATACAGGTGGCACCTTTGCGAAGCTTGGCATATGCAGAAGAGATCCAGCAGCATCTTTCAGTCCTGGCTCTTCGCCTGTGGCAGGAGAGTCCAATCATTCGTGCACTGAAAACTGGGCAGCCGGATGGCCTGGAGCAGGCATCAAGGATGTATTCAAATGCCCTTTGAGGTGGGAAAGCAAGGAGTGAGAGCAATACAGGTGGCACCGTTGCGAATCTTACAATGTGCAGAAGAGATCCAGCAGCATCATTCATTTGTGGCTCTTCGCCTGTGGGAGCAGAGTCCAATCATTCGTGCACTGAAAACTGGGCAGCCGGACGGCCTGGAGCAGCCATCAAGGATGTATTCAAATGCCCTTTGAGGTGGGAAAGCAACGAGTGAGAGCAATACAGGTGGCACCGTTGCGAAGTTTACCGTGTGCAGAACAGATCCAGCTGCATATTTTAGCACTGGCTCTTCGCCTGTGGGAGCAGAGTCCAATCATTCGTGCACTGAAAACTGGGCAGCCGGACGGCCTGGAGCAGGCATCAAGGATGTATTCAAATTCCCTTTGAGGTGGGAAAGCAAGGAGTGAGAGCAATAGAGGTGGCAGCGTTGCGAAGCTTACCGTGCGCAGGAGAGCTCCAGCAGCAACTTTCAGTCCTGGCTCTTCGCCTTCGGAGCGGAGTCCAAACATTCGTGCCCTGAAACCTGGGCAGCCGGCCAGCCTGGAGAAGGCATCAAGGATGTATTCAAATGCACTTTGAGGTGGGAAAGCAAGGAGTGAGAGCAATGCAGGTGGCACCTTTGCGAAGTTTACCGCGTGCAGAAGAGGTCCAGCAGCATCTTTCAGTCCTGGCTCTTCGCCTGTGGCAGCAGAGTCCAATCATTCGTGCACTGAAAACTGGGCAGCCGGACGGCCTGGAGCCGGCATCAAGGATGTATTCAAATGCACTTTGAGGTGGGAAAGCAAGGAGTGAGAGCAATACAGGTGGCACCGTTGCAAAGCTTACCAAGTGCAGAAGAGGTCCAGCAGCATCTTTCAGTCCTGGCTCTTCGCCTGTGGCAGGAGATTGCGATCATTTGTGCACTGAAAAATGGGCAGCCGGACGGCCTGGAGCAGGCATCAAGGATGTATTCAAATGCCCTTTGAGGGGGGAAAGCAACGAGTGAGAGCAGTACAGGTGGCGCCTTTGCAAAGCTTACCGTGTGCAGTACAGATCCAGCAGCATGTTTTAGCATTGGCTCTTCGCCTGTGGCAGCAGAGTGCAATCATTCGTGCACTGAAAACTGGGCAGCCGGACGGCCTGGAGCAGGCATCAAGGATGTATTCAAATGCACTTTGAGGTGGAAAAGCAAGGAGTGAGAGCAATACAGGTGGCACCGTTCAGAAGCTTTCTGTGTGCAGGAGAGGTCCAGCAGCATCTTTCAGTCCTGGCTCTCTGCCTGTGGTAGCAGAGTCCAATCATTCGTGCACTGAAAACTGGGCAGCTGGACGGCCTGGAGCAGGCATCAGGGATGTATTCAAATGCCCTTTGAGGTGGGAAAGCAAGGAGTGAGAGCAATACAGGAGGCACCTTTGCGAAGCTTACCATGTGCAGAGGAGATCCAGCAGCATCATTAATTTGTGGCTCTTCGCCTGTGGGAGCAGAGTCCAATCATTCGTGCACTGAAAACTGGGCAGCCGGACGGCCTGGAGCAGGCATCAAGGATGTATTCAAATGCCCTTTGAGGTGGGAAAGCAAGGAGTGAGAGCAATACAGGTGGCACCGTTGCAAAGCTTACCGTGTGCAGCACAGATCCAGCAGCATGTTTTAGCACTGGCTCTTCGCCTGTGGCAGCAGAGTGCAATCATTCGTGCACTGAAACCTGGCAGCCGGATGGCCTGGAGCAGGCATCAAGGATGTATTCAAATGCCCTTTGAGGTGGGAAAGCAACGAGTGAGAGCAGTACAGGTGGCACATTTGCAAAGCTTACCGTGTGCAGTACAGATCCAGCAGCATGTTTTAGCACTGGCTCTTCGCCTGTGGGAGCAGAGTCCAATCATTCGTGCACTGAAAACTGGGCAGCCGGACGGCCTGGAGCCGGCATCAAGGATATAGTCAAATGCACTTTGAGGTGGGAAAGCAAGGAGTGAGAGCAATACAGGTGGCACCGTTCCGAAGCTTTCTTTGTGCAGGAGAGGTCCAGCAGCATCTTTCAGTCCTGGCTCTTTGCCTGTGGGAGCAGAGTCCAATCATTCATGCACTGAAAACTGGGCAGCCGGACGGCCTGGAGCAGGCATCAAGGATGTATTCAAATGCACTTTGAGGTGGGAAAGCAAGGAGTGAGAGCAATACAGGTGGCACCTTTGCGAAGCCTGCCATGTGCAGAAGAGATCCGGCGGCATCTTCCAGTCCTGGCTCTTCGCCTGTGGCAGGAGAGTCCAATCATTCGTGCACTGATAACTGGGCAGCCGGACGGCCTGGAGCGGGTATCAAGGATGTATTCAAATGCACTTTGAGGTGGGAAACAAGGAGTGAGACCAATGCAGGTGGCACCGTTTCGAAGCTTACCGTGTGCAGAACAGATCCAGCAGCATGTTTCAGCACTGGCTCTTCGCCTGTGGGAGCAGAGTGCAATCATTCGTGCACTGAAAACTGGGCAGCCGGACGGCCTGGAGCAGGCAGCAAGGATGTATTCAAATGCACTTTGAGGTGGGAAACAAGGAGTGAGACCAATGCAGGTGGCAACTTTTCGAACCTTACCATGTGCAGAAGAGGTCCAGCAGCACTTTTCAGTCCTGGCCCTTTCCCTGTGGAAGCAGAGTGCACTCATTCGTGCACTGAAAACTGGGCAGCCGGACGGCCTGGAGCAGGCATCAAGGATGTATTCAAATGCCCTTTGAGGTGGGAAAGCAAGGAGTGAGAGCAATAGAGGTGGCACCTTTGCGAAGCTTACCATGTGCAGAAGAGATCCAGCAGCATCATTCATTTGTGGCTCTTCGCCTGTGGGAGCAGAGTCCAATCATTCGTGCACTGAAAACTGGGCAGCCGGAGGGCCTGGAGCAGGCATCAAGGATGTATTCAAATGCCCTTTGAGGTGGGAAAGCAACGAGTGAGAGCAATACAGGTGGCACCGTGGCAAAGCTTACCGTGTGCAGTACAGATCCAGCAGCATGTTTTAGCACTGGCTCTTCGCCTGTGGGAGCAGAGTGCAATCATTCGTGCACTGAAAACTGGGAGGCCGGACGGCCTGGAGCAGGCATCAAGGATGTATTCAAATGCACTTTCAGGTGGGAAAGCAAGGAGTGAGAGCAATACAGTTGGCACCATTTCAAAGCTTACCGTATGCAGAAGAGATCCAGCAGCATCTTTCAGTCCTGGCTCTTCGCCTGTGGCTAGAGATTCCAATCATTCGTGCACTGACAACTGGGCAGCCGGACGGCCTGGAGCAGGCATCAAGGATGTATTCAAATGCACTTTGAGGTGGGAAAACAAGCAGGGAGAGCAATACAGGTGGCACCTTTGCGAAGTTTACGGCGTGCAGAAGAGGTCCAGCAGCATCTTTCAGTCCTGGCTCTTTGCCTGTGGGAGCAGAGTCCAATCATTCATGCACTGAAAACTGGGCAGCCGGACGGCCTGGAGCAGGCATCAAGGATGTATTCAAATGCACTTTGAGGTGGGAAAGCAAGGAGTGAGAGCAATACAGGTGGCACCTTTGCGAAGCCTGCCATGTGCAGAAGAGATCCGGCGGCATCTTCCAGTCCTGGCTCTTCGCCTGTGGCAGGAGAGTCCAATCATTCGTGCACTGATAACTGGGCAGCCGGACGGCCTGGAGCGGGTATCAAGGATGTATTCAAATGCACTTTGAGGTGGGAAACAAGGAGTGAGACCAATGCAGGTGGCACCGTTTCGAAGCTTACCGTGTGCAGAAGAGATCCAGCAGCATGTTTCAGCACTGGCTCTTCGCCTGTGGGAGCAGAGTGCAATCATTCGTGCACTGAAAACTGGGCAGCCGGACGGCCTGGAGCAGGCATCAAGGATGTATTCAAATGCACTTTGAGGTGGGAAACAAGGAGTGAGACCAATGCAGGTGGCAACTTTTCGAACCTTACCATGTGCAGAAGAGGTCCAGCAGCACTTTTCAGTCCTGGCCCTTTCCCTGTGGAAGCAGAGTGCACTCATTCGTGCACTGAAAACTGGGCAGCCGGACGGCCTGGAGCAGGCATCAAGGATGTATTCAAATGCCCTTTGAGGTGGGAAAGCAAGGAGTGAGAGCAATACAGGTGGCACCTTTGCGAAGCTTACCATGTGCAGAAGAGATCCAGCAGCATCATTCATTTGTGGCTCTTCGCCTGTGGGAGCAGAGTCCAATCATTCGTGCACTGAAAACTGGGCAGCCGGAGGGCCTGGAGCAGGCATCAAGGATGTATTCAAATGCCCTTTGAGGTGGGAAAGCAACGAGTGAGAGCAATACAGGTGGCACCGTGGCAAAGCTTACCGTGTGCAGTACAGATCCAGCAGCATGTTTTAGCACTGGCTCTTCGCCTGTGGCAGCAGAGTGCAATCATTCGTGCACTGAAAACTGGGCAGCCGGACGGCCTGGAGCAGGCATCAAGGATGTATTCAAATGCACTTTGAGGTGGGAAAGCAAGGAGTGAGAGCAATACAGGTGGCACCGTTCCGAAGCTTTCTGTGTGCAGGAGAGGTCCAGCAGCATCTTTCAGTCCTGGCTCTTCGCCTGTGGGAGCAGAGTGCAATCATTCGTGCACTGAAAACTGGGCAGCCGGACGGCCTGGAGCAGGCATTAAGGATGTATTCAAATGCACTTTGAGGTGGGAAACAAGGAGTGAGACCAATGCAGGTGGCACCGTTGCGAAGCTTACCGTGTGCAGAACAAATCCAGCAGCATGTTTTAGCACTGGCTCATCGCCTGTGGCAGCAGAGTCCAATCATTCGTGCACTGAAAACTGGGCAGCCGGACGGCCTGGAGCAGGCATCAAGGATGTATTCAAATGCACTTTGAGGTGGGAAAGCAAGGAGTGAGAGCAATACAGGTGGCACCGTTGCAAAGCTTACCGTGTGCAGTACAGATCCACAGCATGTTTTAGCACTGGCTCTTCGCATGTGGGAGCAGAGTGCAATCATTCGTGCACTGAAAACTGGGCAGCCGGACGGCCTGGAGCAGGCATCAAGGATGTATTCAAATGCACTTTGAGGTGGGAAAGCAAGGAGTGAGAGCAATACAGGTGGCACCGTTCCGAAGCTTTCTGTGTGCAGGAGAGGTCCAGCAGCATCTTTCAGTCCTGGCTCTTTGCCTGTGGGAGCAGAGTCCAATCATTCATGCACTGAAAACTGGGCAGCCGGACGGCCTGGAGCAGGCATCAAGGATGTATTCAAATGCCCATTGAGGTGGGAAAGCAAGGAGTGAGAGCAATACAGGTGGCACCTTTGCGAAGCTTGCCATGTGCAGAAGAGATCCGGCGGCATCTTCCAGTCCTGGCTCTTCGCCTGTGGGAGCAGAGTGCAATCATTCGTGCACTGAAAACTGGGCAGCCGGACGGCCTGGAGCAGGCATCAAGGATGTATTCAAATGCACTTTGAGGTGGGAAAGCAAGGAGTGAGAGCAATACAGGTGGCACCGTTCCGAAGCTTTCTGTGTGCAGGAGAGGTCCAGCAGCATCTTTCAGTCCTTGCTCTTTGCCTGTGGTAGCAGAGTCCAATCATTCGTGCACTGAAAACTGGGCAGCCGGACGGCCTGGAGCAGGCATCAGGGATGTATTCAAATGCACTTTGAGGTTGGAAACAAGGAGTGAGACCAATGCAGGTGGCAACTTTGCAAAGCTTACCATGTGCAGAAAAGGTCCAGCAGCACTTTTCATTCCTGGCCCTTTCCCTGTGGAAGCAGAGTGCAATCATTCGTGCACTGAAAACTGGGCAGCCGGACGGCCTGGAGCAGGCATCAAGGATGTATTGAAATGCCCTTTGAGGTGGGAAAGCAAGGAGTGAGAGCAATACAGGTGGCACCTTTGCGAAGCTTGGCATATGCAGAAGAGATCCAGCAGCATCTTTCAGTCCTGGCTCTTCGCCTGTGGCAGGAGAGTCCAATCATTCGTGCACTGAAAACTGGGCAGCCGGATGGCCTGGAGCAGGCATCAAGGATGTATTCAAATGCCCTTTGAGGTGGGAAAGCAAGGAGTGAGAGCAATACAGGTGGCACCGTTGCGAATCTTACCATGTGCAGAAGAGATCCAGCAGCATCATTCATTTGTGGCTCTTCGCCTGTGGGAGCAGAGTCCAATCATTCGTGCACTGAAAACTGGGCAGCCGGACGGCCTGGAGCAGCCATCAAGGATGTATTCAAATGCCCTTTGAGGTGGGAAAGCAACGAGTGAGAGCAATACAGGTGGCACCGTTGCAAAGCTTACCGTATGCAGAAGAGATCCAGCAGCATCTTTCAGTCCTGGCTCTTCGCCTGTGGCAGGAGAGTCCAATAATTCGTGCACTGAAAACTGGGCAGCCGGACGACCTGGAGCAGGCATCAAGGATGTATTCAAATGCACTTTGAGGTTGGAAACAAGGAGTGAGACAAATGCAGGTGGCACCGTTGCGAAGCTTACCGTGTGCAGAACAGATCCAGCAGCATGTTTTAGCACTGGCTCTTCGCCTGCGGCAGCAGAGTCCAATAATTCGTGCACTGAAAACTGGGCAGCCGGACGGCCTGGAGCAGGCATCAAGGATGTATTCAAATGCACTTTGAGGTTGGAAACAAGAATTGAGAGCAATGCAGGCGGCAACTTTGCAAAGCTTACCATGTGCAGAAGAGGTCCAGCAGCACTTTTCATTCCTGGCCCTTTCCCTGTGGAAGCAGAGTGCAATCATTCGTGCACTGAAAACTGGGCGGCCGGACGGCCTGGAGCAGGCATCAAGGATGTATTCAAATGCCCTTTGAGGTGGGAAAGCAACGAGTGAGAGCAATACAGGTGGCACCGTTGCAAAGCTTACCGTATGCAGAAGAGATCCAGCAGCATCTTTCAGTCCTGGCTCTTCGCCTGTGGCAGGAGTGTCCAATCATACGTGCACTGAAAACTGGGCAGCCGGACGGCCTGGAGCAGGCATCAAGGATGTATTCAAATGCCCTTTGAGGTGGGAAAGCAAGGAGTGAGAGCAATACAGGTGGCACCGTTGCGAAGTTTACCGTGTGCAGAACAGATCCAGCAGCATATTTTAGCACTGGCTCTTCGCCTGTGGGAGCAGAGTCCAATCATTCGTGCACTGAAAACTGGGCAGCCGGACGGCCTGGAGCAGGCATCAAGGATGTATTCAAATGCACTTTGAGGTGGGAAAGCAAGGAGTGAGAGCAATGCAGGTGGCACCTTTGCGAAGTTTACCGCGTGCAGAAGAGGTCCAGCAGCATCTTTCAGTCCTGGCTCTTCGCCTGTGGCAGCAGAGTCCAATCATTCGTGCACTGAAAACTGGGCAGCCGGGCGGCCTGGAGCCGGCATCAAGGATGTATTCAAATGCACTTTGAGGTGGGAAAGCAAGGAGTGAGAGCAATACAGGTGGCACCGTTGCAAAGCTTACCAAGTGCAGAAGAGGTCCAGCAGCATCTTTCAGTCCTGGCTCTTCGCCTGTGGCAGGAGATTGCGATCATTTGTGCACTGAAAACTGGGCAGCCGGACGGCCTGGAGCAGGCATCAAGGATGTATTCAAATGCCCTTTGAGGGGGGAAAGCAACGAGTGAGAGCAGTACAGGTGGCGTCTTTGCAAAGCTTACCGTGTGCAGTACAGATCCAGCAGCATGTTTTAGCACTGGCTCTTCGCCTGTGGCAGCAGAGTGCAATCATTCGTGCACTGAAAACTGCGCAGCCGGACGGCCTGGAGCAGGCATCAAGGATGTATTCAAATGCACTTTGAGGTGGAAAAGCAACGAGTGAGAGCAATACAGGTGGCACCGTTCCGAAGCTTTCTTTGTGCAAGAGAGGTCCAGCAGCATCTTTCAGTCCTGGCTCTTCGCCTGTGGGAGCAGAGTCCAATCATTCGTGCACTGAAAACTGGGCAGCCGGACGGCCTGGAGCAGGCATCAAGGATATATTCAAATGCACTTTGAGGTGGGAAAGCAAGGAGTGAGAGCAATACAGGTGGCACCGTTCCGAAGCTTTCTGTGTGCAGGAGAGGTCCAGCAGCATCTTTCAGTCCTGGCTCTTTGCCTGTGGGAGCAGAGTCCAATCATTCATGCACTGAAAACTGGGCAGCCGGACGGCCTGGAGCAGGCATCAAGGATGTATTCAAATGCCCATTGAGGTGGGAAAGCAAGGAGTGAGAGCAATACAGGTGGCACCTTTGCGAAGCTTGCCATGTGCAGAAGAGATCCGGCGGCATCTTCCAGTCCTGGCTCTTCGCCTGTGGGAGCAGAGTCCAATCATTCGTGCACTGAAAACTGGGCAGCCGGACGGCCTGGAGCAGCCATCAAGGATGTATTCAAATGCCCTTTGAGGTGGGAAAGCAACGAGTGAGAGCAATACAGGTGGCACCGTTGCGAAGTTTACCGTGTGCAGAACAGATCCAGCTGCATATTTTAGCACTGGCTCTTCGCCTGTGGGAGCAGAGTCCAATCATTCGTGCACTGAAAACTGGGCAGCCGGACGGCCTGGAGCAGGCATCAAGGATGTATTCAAATTCCCTTTGAGGTGGGAAAGCAAGGAGTGAGAGCAATAGAGGTGGCAGCGTTGCGAAGCTTACCGTGCGCAGGAGAGCTCCAGCAGCAACTTTCAGTCCTGGCTCTTCGCCTTCGGAGCGGAGTCCAAACATTCGTGCCCTGAAACCTGGGCAGCCGGCCAGCCTGGAGAAGGCATCAAGGATGTATTCAAATGCACTTTGAGGTGGGAAAGCAAGGAGTGAGAGCAATGCAGGTGGCACCTTTGCGAAGTTTACCGCGTGCAGAAGAGGTCCAGCAGCATCTTTCAGTCCTGGCTCTTCGCCTGTGGCAGCAGAGTCCAATCATTCGTGCACTGAAAACTGGGCAGCCGGACGGCCTGGAGCCGGCATCAAGGATGTATTCAAATGCACTTTGAGGTGGGAAAGCAAGGAGTGAGAGCAATACAGGTGGCACCGTTGCAAAGCTTACCAAGTGCAGAAGAGGTCCAGCAGCATCTTTCAGTCCTGGCTCTTCGCCTGTGGCAGGAGATTGCGATCATTTGTGCACTGAAAAATGGGCAGCCGGACGGCCTGGAGCAGGCATCAAGGATGTATTCAAATGCCCTTTGAGGGGGGAAAGCAACGAGTGAGAGCAGTACAGGTGGCGCCTTTGCAAAGCTTACCGTGTGCAGTACAGATCCAGCAGCATGTTTTAGCATTGGCTCTTCGCCTGTGGCAGCAGAGTGCAATCATTCGTGCACTGAAAACTGGGCAGCCGGACGGCCTGGAGCAGGCATCAAGGATGTATTCAAATGCACTTTGAGGTGGAAAAGCAAGGAGTGAGAGCAATACAGGTGGCACCGTTCAGAAGCTTTCTGTGTGCAGGAGAGGTCCAGCAGCATCTTTCAGTCCTGGCTCTCTGCCTGTGGTAGCAGAGTCCAATCATTCGTGCACTGAAAACTGGGCAGCTGGACGGCCTGGAGCAGGCATCAGGGATGTATTCAAATGCCCTTTGAGGTGGGAAAGCAAGGAGTGAGAGCAATACAGGAGGCACCTTTGCGAAGCTTACCATGTGCAGAGGAGATCCAGCAGCATCATTAATTTGTGGCTCTTCGCCTGTGGGAGCAGAGTCCAATCATTCGTGCACTGAAAACTGGGCAGCCGGACGGCCTGGAGCAGGCATCAAGGATGTATTCAAATGCCCTTTGAGGTGGGAAAGCAAGGAGTGAGAGCAATACAGGTGGCACCGTTGCAAAGCTTACCGTGTGCAGCACAGATCCAGCAGCATGTTTTAGCACTGGCTCTTCGCCTGTGGCAGCAGAGTGCAATCATTCGTGCACTGAAACCTGGCAGCCGGATGGCCTGGAGCAGGCATCAAGGATGTATTCAAATGCCCTTTGAGGTGGGAAAGCAACGAGTGAGAGCAGTACAGGTGGCACATTTGCAAAGCTTACCGTGTGCAGTACAGATCCAGCAGCATGTTTTAGCACTGGCTCTTCGCCTGTGGGAGCAGAGTCCAATCATTCGTGCACTGAAAACTGGGCAGCCGGACGGCCTGGAGCCGGCATCAAGGATATAGTCAAATGCACTTTGAGGTGGGAAAGCAAGGAGTGAGAGCAATACAGGTGGCACCGTTCCGAAGCTTTCTTTGTGCAGGAGAGGTCCAGCAGCATCTTTCAGTCCTGGCTCTTTGCCTGTGGGAGCAGAGTCCAATCATTCATGCACTGAAAACTGGGCAGCCGGACGGCCTGGAGCAGGCATCAAGGATGTATTCAAATGCACTTTGAGGTGGGAAAGCAAGGAGTGAGAGCAATACAGGTGGCACCTTTGCGAAGCCTGCCATGTGCAGAAGAGATCCGGCGGCATCTTCCAGTCCTGGCTCTTCGCCTGTGGCAGGAGAGTCCAATCATTCGTGCACTGATAACTGGGCAGCCGGACGGCCTGGAGCGGGTATCAAGGATGTATTCAAATGCACTTTGAGGTGGGAAACAAGGAGTGAGACCAATGCAGGTGGCACCGTTTCGAAGCTTACCGTGTGCAGAACAGATCCAGCAGCATGTTTCAGCACTGGCTCTTCGCCTGTGGGAGCAGAGTGCAATCATTCGTGCACTGAAAACTGGGCAGCCGGACGGCCTGGAGCAGGCAGCAAGGATGTATTCAAATGCACTTTGAGGTGGGAAACAAGGAGTGAGACCAATGCAGGTGGCAACTTTTCGAACCTTACCATGTGCAGAAGAGGTCCAGCAGCACTTTTCAGTCCTGGCCCTTTCCCTGTGGAAGCAGAGTGCACTCATTCGTGCACTGAAAACTGGGCAGCCGGACGGCCTGGAGCAGGCATCAAGGATGTATTCAAATGCCCTTTGAGGTGGGAAAGCAAGGAGTGAGAGCAATAGAGGTGGCACCTTTGCGAAGCTTACCATGTGCAGAAGAGATCCAGCAGCATCATTCATTTGTGGCTCTTCGCCTGTGGGAGCAGAGTCCAATCATTCGTGCACTGAAAACTGGGCAGCCGGAGGGCCTGGAGCAGGCATCAAGGATGTATTCAAATGCCCTTTGAGGTGGGAAAGCAACGAGTGAGAGCAATACAGGTGGCACCGTGGCAAAGCTTACCGTGTGCAGTACAGATCCAGCAGCATGTTTTAGCACTGGCTCTTCGCCTGTGGGAGCAGAGTGCAATCATTCGTGCACTGAAAACTGGGAGGCCGGACGGCCTGGAGCAGGCATCAAGGATGTATTCAAATGCACTTTCAGGTGGGAAAGCAAGGAGTGAGAGCAATACAGTTGGCACCATTTCAAAGCTTACCGTATGCAGAAGAGATCCAGCAGCATCTTTCAGTCCTGGCTCTTCGCCTGTGGCTAGAGATTCCAATCATTCGTGCACTGACAACTGGGCAGCCGGACGGCCTGGAGCAGGCATCAAGGATGTATTCAAATGCACTTTGAGGTGGGAAAACAAGCAGGGAGAGCAATACAGGTGGCACCTTTGCGAAGTTTACGGCGTGCAGAAGAGGTCCAGCAGCATCTTTCAGTCCTGGCTCTTTGCCTGTGGGAGCAGAGTCCAATCATTCATGCACTGAAAACTGGGCAGCCGGACGGCCTGGAGCAGGCATCAAGGATGTATTCAAATGCACTTTGAGGTGGGAAAGCAAGGAGTGAGAGCAATACAGGTGGCACCTTTGCGAAGCCTGCCATGTGCAGAAGAGATCCGGCGGCATCTTCCAGTCCTGGCTCTTCGCCTGTGGCAGGAGAGTCCAATCATTCGTGCACTGATAACTGGGCAGCCGGACGGCCTGGAGCGGGTATCAAGGATGTATTCAAATGCACTTTGAGGTGGGAAACAAGGAGTGAGACCAATGCAGGTGGCACCGTTTCGAAGCTTACCGTGTGCAGAAGAGATCCAGCAGCATGTTTCAGCACTGGCTCTTCGCCTGTGGGAGCAGAGTGCAATCATTCGTGCACTGAAAACTGGGCAGCCGGACGGCCTGGAGCAGGCATCAAGGATGTATTCAAATGCACTTTGAGGTGGGAAACAAGGAGTGAGACCAATGCAGGTGGCAACTTTTCGAACCTTACCATGTGCAGAAGAGGTCCAGCAGCACTTTTCAGTCCTGGCCCTTTCCCTGTGGAAGCAGAGTGCACTCATTCGTGCACTGAAAACTGGGCAGCCGGACGGCCTGGAGCAGGCATCAAGGATGTATTCAAATGCCCTTTGAGGTGGGAAAGCAAGGAGTGAGAGCAATACAGGTGGCACCTTTGCGAAGCTTACCATGTGCAGAAGAGATCCAGCAGCATCATTCATTTGTGGCTCTTCGCCTGTGGGAGCAGAGTCCAATCATTCGTGCACTGAAAACTGGGCAGCCGGAGGGCCTGGAGCAGGCATCAAGGATGTATTCAAATGCCCTTTGAGGTGGGAAAGCAACGAGTGAGAGCAATACAGGTGGCACCGTGGCAAAGCTTACCGTGTGCAGTACAGATCCAGCAGCATGTTTTAGCACTGGCTCTTCGCCTGTGGCAGCAGAGTGCAATCATTCGTGCACTGAAAACTGGGCAGCCGGACGGCCTGGAGCAGGCATCAAGGATGTATTCAAATGCACTTTGAGGTGGGAAAGCAAGGAGTGAGAGCAATACAGGTGGCACCGTTCCGAAGCTTTCTGTGTGCAGGAGAGGTCCAGCAGCATCTTTCAGTCCTGGCTCTTCGCCTGTGGGAGCAGAGTGCAATCATTCGTGCACTGAAAACTGGGCAGCCGGACGGCCTGGAGCAGGCATTAAGGATGTATTCAAATGCACTTTGAGGTGGGAAACAAGGAGTGAGACCAATGCAGGTGGCACCGTTGCGAAGCTTACCGTGTGCAGAACAAATCCAGCAGCATGTTTTAGCACTGGCTCATCGCCTGTGGGAGCAGAGTCCAATCATTCGTGCACTGAAAACTGGGCAGCCGGACGGCCTGGAGCAGGCATCAAGGATGTATTCAAATGCACTTTGAGGTGGGAAAGCAAGGAGTGAGAGCAATACAGGTGGCACCGTTGCAAAGCTTACCGTGTGCAGTACAGATCCACAGCATGTTTTAGCACTGGCTCTTCGCATGTGGGAGCAGAGTGCAATCATTCGTGCACTGAAAACTGGGCAGCCGGACGGCCTGGAGCAGGCATCAAGGATGTATTCAAATGCACTTTGAGGTGGGAAAGCAAGGAGTGAGAGCAATACAGGTGGCACCGTTCCGAAGCTTTCTGTGTGCAGGAGAGGTCCAGCAGCATCTTTCAGTCCTGGCTCTTTGCCTGTGGGAGCAGAGTCCAATCATTCATGCACTGAAAACTGGGCAGCCGGACGGCCTGGAGCAGGCATCAAGGATGTATTCAAATGCCCATTGAGGTGGGAAAGCAAGGAGTGAGAGCAATACAGGTGGCACCTTTGCGAAGCTTGCCATGTGCAGAAGAGATCCGGCGGCATCTTCCAGTCCTGGCTCTTCGCCTGTGGGAGCAGAGTGCAATCATTCGTGCACTGAAAACTGGGCAGCCGGACGGCCTGGAGCAGGCATCAAGGATGTATTCAAATGCACTTTGAGGTGGGAAAGCAAGGAGTGAGAGCAATACAGGTGGCACCGTTCCGAAGCTTTCTGTGTGCAGGAGAGGTCCAGCAGCATCTTTCAGTCCTTGCTCTTTGCCTGTGGTAGCAGAGTCCAATCATTCGTGCACTGAAAACTGGGCAGCCGGACGGCCTGGAGCAGGCATCAGGGATGTATTCAAATGCACTTTGAGGTTGGAAACAAGGAGTGAGACCAATGCAGGTGGCAACTTTGCAAAGCTTACCATGTGCAGAAAAGGTCCAGCAGCACTTTTCATTCCTGGCCCTTTCCCTGTGGAAGCAGAGTGCAATCATTCGTGCACTGAAAACTGGGCAGCCGGACGGCCTGGAGCAGGCATCAAGGATGTATTGAAATGCCCTTTGAGGTGGGAAAGCAAGGAGTGAGAGCAATACAGGTGGCACCTTTGCGAAGCTTGGCATATGCAGAAGAGATCCAGCAGCATCTTTCAGTCCTGGCTCTTCGCCTGTGGCAGGAGAGTCCAATCATTCGTGCACTGAAAACTGGGCAGCCGGATGGCCTGGAGCAGGCATCAAGGATGTATTCAAATGCCCTTTGAGGTGGGAAAGCAAGGAGTGAGAGCAATACAGGTGGCACCGTTGCGAATCTTACCATGTGCAGAAGAGATCCAGCAGCATCATTCATTTGTGGCTCTTCGCCTGTGGGAGCAGAGTCCAATCATTCGTGCACTGAAAACTGGGCAGCCGGACGGCCTGGAGCAGCCATCAAGGATGTATTCAAATGCCCTTTGAGGTGGGAAAGCAACGAGTGAGAGCAATACAGGTGGCACCGTTGCAAAGCTTACCGTATGCAGAAGAGATCCAGCAGCATCTTTCAGTCCTGGCTCTTCGCCTGTGGCAGGAGAGTCCAATAATTCGTGCACTGAAAACTGGGCAGCCGGACGACCTGGAGCAGGCATCAAGGATGTATTCAAATGCACTTTGAGGTTGGAAACAAGGAGTGAGACAAATGCAGGTGGCACCGTTGCGAAGCTTACCGTGTGCAGAACAGATCCAGCAGCATGTTTTAGCACTGGCTCTTCGCCTGCGGCAGCAGAGTCCAATAATTCGTGCACTGAAAACTGGGCAGCCGGACGGCCTGGAGCAGGCATCAAGGATGTATTCAAATGCACTTTGAGGTTGGAAACAAGAATTGAGAGCAATGCAGGCGGCAACTTTGCAAAGCTTACCATGTGCAGAAGAGGTCCAGCAGCACTTTTCATTCCTGGCCCTTTCCCTGTGGAAGCAGAGTGCAATCATTCGTGCACTGAAAACTGGGCGGCCGGACGGCCTGGAGCAGGCATCAAGGATGTATTCAAATGCCCTTTGAGGTGGGAAAGCAACGAGTGAGAGCAATACAGGTGGCACCGTTGCAAAGCTTACCGTATGCAGAAGAGATCCAGCAGCATCTTTCAGTCCTGGCTCTTCGCCTGTGGCAGGAGTGTCCAATCATACGTGCACTGAAAACTGGGCAGCCGGACGGCCTGGAGCAGGCATCAAGGATGTATTCAAATGCCCTTTGAGGTGGGAAAGCAAGGAGTGAGAGCAATACAGGTGGCACCGTTGCGAAGTTTACCGTGTGCAGAACAGATCCAGCAGCATATTTTAGCACTGGCTCTTCGCCTGTGGGAGCAGAGTCCAATCATTCGTGCACTGAAAACTGGGCAGCCGGACGGCCTGGAGCAGGCATCAAGGATGTATTCAAATGCACTTTGAGGTGGGAAAGCAAGGAGTGAGAGCAATGCAGGTGGCACCTTTGCGAAGTTTACCGCGTGCAGAAGAGGTCCAGCAGCATCTTTCAGTCCTGGCTCTTCGCCTGTGGCAGCAGAGTCCAATCATTCGTGCACTGAAAACTGGGCAGCCGGGCGGCCTGGAGCCGGCATCAAGGATGTATTCAAATGCACTTTGAGGTGGGAAAGCAAGGAGTGAGAGCAATACAGGTGGCACCGTTGCAAAGCTTACCAAGTGCAGAAGAGGTCCAGCAGCATCTTTCAGTCCTGGCTCTTCGCCTGTGGCAGGAGATTGCGATCATTTGTGCACTGAAAACTGGGCAGCCGGACGGCCTGGAGCAGGCATCAAGGATGTATTCAAATGCCCTTTGAGGGGGGAAAGCAACGAGTGAGAGCAGTACAGGTGGCGTCTTTGCAAAGCTTACCGTGTGCAGTACAGATCCAGCAGCATGTTTTAGCACTGGCTCTTCGCCTGTGGCAGCAGAGTGCAATCATTCGTGCACTGAAAACTGCGCAGCCGGACGGCCTGGAGCAGGCATCAAGGATGTATTCAAATGCACTTTGAGGTGGAAAAGCAACGAGTGAGAGCAATACAGGTGGCACCGTTCCGAAGCTTTCTTTGTGCAAGAGAGGTCCAGCAGCATCTTTCAGTCCTGGCTCTTCGCCTGTGGGAGCAGAGTCCAATCATTCGTGCACTGAAAACTGGGCAGCCGGACGGCCTGGAGCAGGCATCAAGGATATATTCAAATGCACTTTGAGGTGGGAAAGCAAGGAGTGAGAGCAATACAGGTGGCACCGTTCCGAAGCTTTCTGTGTGCAGGAGAGGTCCAGCAGCATCTTTCAGTCCTGGCTCTTTGCCTGTGGGAGCAGAGTCCAATCATTCATGCACTGAAAACTGGGCAGCCGGACGGCCTGGAGCAGGCATCAAGGATGTATTCAAATGCCCATTGAGGTGGGAAAGCAAGGAGTGAGAGCAATACAGGTGGCACCTTTGCGAAGCTTGCCATGTGCAGAAGAGATCCGGCGGCATCTTCCAGTCCTGGCTCTTCGCCTGTGGGAGCAGAGTGCAATCATTCGTGCACTGAAAACTGCGCAGCCGGACGGCCTGGAGCAGGCATCAAGGATGTATTCAAATGCACTTTGAGGTGGGAAAGCAAGGAGTGAGAGCAATACAGGTGGCACCGTTCCGAAGCTTTCTGTGTGCAGGAGAGGTCCAGCAGCATCTTTCAATCCTGGTTCTTTGCCTGTGGGAGCAGAGTCCAATCATTCGTGCACTGAAAACTGGGCAGCCGGACGGCCTGGAGCAGGCATCAAGGATGTATTCAAATGCACTTTGAGGTGGGAAACAAGGAGTGAGACCAATGCAGGTGGCACCGTTGCGAAGCTTACCGTGTGCAGAACAGATCCACAGCATGTTTCAGCACTGGCATTTCGCCTGTGGGAGTAGAGTCCAATCATTCTTGCACTGAAAACTGGGCAGACGAACGGCCTGGAGCAGGCATCAAGGATGTATTCAAATGCACTTTGAGGTTGGAAACAAGGAGTGAGACCAATGCAGGAGGCACTGTTGCGAAGCTTACCGTGTGCAGAACAGATCCAGCAGCATGTATTAGCACTGGCTCTTCGCCTGTGGCAGCAGAGTCCAATCATTCGTGCACTGAAAACTGGGCAGCCGGACGGCCTGGAGCAGGCATCAAGGATGTATTCAAATGCCCTTTGAGGTGGGAAAGCAAGGAGTGAGAGCAATACAGGTGGCACCTTTGCGAAGCTTACCATGTGCAGAAGAGATCCAGCAGCATCATTCGTTTGTGGCTCTTCGCCTGTGGGAGCAGAGTCCAATCATTCGTGCACTGAAAACTGGGCAGCCGGACGGCCTGGAGCAGGCATCAAGGATGTATTCAAATGCCCTTTGAGGTGGGAAAGCAACGAGTGAGAGCAATACAGGTGGCACCGTGGCAAAGCTTACCGTGTGCAGTACAGATCCAGCAGCATGTTTTAGCACTGGCTCTTCGCCTGTGGGAGCAGAGTGCAATCATTCGTGCACTGAAAACTGGGGAGCCGGACGGCCTGGAGCAGGCATCAAGGATGTATTCAAATGCACTTTGAGGTGGGAAAGCAAGGAGTGAGAGTAATACAGGCGGCACCGTTGCAAAGCTTACCGTGTGCAGTACAGATCCAGCAGCATGTTTTAGCACTGGCTCTTCGCCTGTGGCAGCAGAGTGCAATCATTCGTGCACTGAAAACTGGGCAGCCGGACGGCCTGGAGCAGGCATCAAGGATGTATTCAAATGCACTTTGAGGTTGGAAACAAGGAGTGAGACCAATGCAGGTGTCAACTTTGCAAAGCTTACCATGTGCAGAAGAGGTCCAGCAGCACTTTTCATTTCTGGCCCTTTCCCTGTGGAAGCAGAGTGCAATCATTCGTGCACTGAAAACTGGGCGGTTGGACGGCCTGGAGCAGGCATCAAGGATGTATTCAAATGCCCTTTGAGGTGGGAAAGCAAGGAGTGAGAGCAATACAGGTGGCACCGTTGCAAAGCTTACCGTATGCAGAAGAGGTCCAGCAGCATCTTTCAGTCCTGGCGCTTCGCCTGTGGGAGCAGAGTCCTATCATTCGTGCACTGAAAACTGGGCAGCCGGACGTCCTGGAGCAGGCATCAAGGATGTATTCAAATGCCCTTTGAGGTGGGAAAGCAAGGAGTGAGAGCAATACAGGTGGCACCTTTGCGAAGCTTGCCATGTGCAGAAGAGATCCACCTGCATCTTCCACTCCTGGCTCTTCGCCTGTGGCAGCAGAGTGCAATCATTCGTGCACTGAAACCTGGGCAGGTGGCCAGCCTGGAGCAGGCATCAAGGATGTATTCAAATGCACTTTGAGGTGGGAAACAAGGAGTGAGACCAATGCAGGTGGCACCGTTGCGAAGCTTACCATGTGCAGAAGAAGTCCAGCAGCACTTTTCATTCCTGGCCCTTTCCCTGTGGAAGCAGAGTGCAATCATTCGTGCACTGAAAACTGGGCAGCCGGACGGCCTGGAGCAGGCATCAAGGATGTATTCAAATGCACTTTGAGGTGGAAAAGCAACGAGTGAGAGCAATACAGGTGGCACCGTTCCGAAGCTTTCTTTGTGCAAGAGAGGTCCAGCAGCACCTTTCAGTCCTGGCTCTTCGCCTGTGGGAGCAGAGTCCAATCATTCGTGCACTGAAAACTGGGCAGCCGGACGGCCTGGAGCAGGCATCAAGGATGTATTCAAATGCACTTTGAGGTGGGAAAGCAAGGAGTGAGAGCAATACAGGTGGCACCGTTCCGAAGCTTTCTGTGTGCAGGAGAGGTCCAGCAGCATCTTTCAGTCCTGGCTCTTTGCCTGTGGGAGCAGAGTCCAATCATTCATGCACTGAAAACTGGGCAGCCGGACGGCCTGGAGCAGGCATCAAGGATGTATTCAAATGCCCATTGAGGTGGGAAAGCAAGGAGTGAGAGCAATACAGGTGGCACCTTTGCGAAGCTTGCCATGTGCAGAAGAGATCCGGCGGCATCTTCCAGTCCTGGCTCTTCGCCTGTGGGAGCAGAGTGCAATCATTCGTGCACTGAAAACTGGGCAGCCGGACGGCCTGGAGCAGGCATCAAGGATGTATTCAAATGCCCTTTGAGGTGGGAAAGCAAGGAGTGAGAGCAATACAGGTGGCACCGTTCCGAAGCTTTCTGTGTGCAGGAGAGGTCCAGCAGCATCTTTCAGTCCTGGCTCTTTGCCTGTGGCAGGAGTGTCCAATCATACGCGCACTGAAAACTGGGCAGCCGGACGGCCTGGAGCAGGCATCAAGGATGTATTCAAATGCCCTTTGAGGTGGGAAAGCAAGGAGTGAGAGCAATACAGGTGGCACCGTTGCGAAGTTTACCGTGTGCAGAACATATCCAGCAGCATATTTTAGCACTGGCTCTTCGCCTGTGGGGGCAGAGTCCAATCATTCGTGCACTGAAAACTGGGCAGCCGGACGGCCTGGAGCAGGCATCAAGGATGTATTCAAATTCCCTTTGAGGTGGGAAAGCAAGGAGTGAGAGCAATACAGGTGGCAGCGTTGCGAAGCTTACCGTGCGCAGGAGAGCTCCAGCAGCAACTTTCAGTCCTGGCTCTTCGCCTTCGGAGCGGAGTCCAAACATTCGTGCCCTGAAACCTGGGCAGCCGGCCAGCCTGGAGCAGGCATCAAGGATGTATTCAAATGCACTTTGAGGTGGGAAAGCAAGGAGTGAGAGCAATGCAGGTGGCACCTTTGCGAAGTTTACCACGTGCAGAAGAGGTCCAGCAGCATCTTTCAGTCCTGGCTCTTCGCCTGTGGCAGCAGAGTCCAATCATTCGTGCACTGAAAACTGGGCAGCCGGGCGGCCTGGAGCCGGCATCAAGGATGTATTCAAATGCACTTTGAGGTGGGAAAGCAAGGAGTGAGAGCAATACAGGTGGCACCGTTGCAAAGCTTACCAAGTGCAGAAGAGGTCCAGCAGCATCTTTCAGTCCTGGCTCTTCGCCTGTGGCAGGAGATTGCAATCATTTGTGCACTGAAAACTGGGCAGCCGGACGGCCTGGAGCAGGCATCAAGGATGTATTCAAATGCCCTTTGAGGTGGGAAAGCAACGAGTGAGAGCAATACAGGTGGCACCGTTGCAAAGCTTACCGTATGCAGAAGAGATCCAGCAGCATCATTCATTTGTGGCTCTTCGCCTGTGGGAGCAGAGTCCAATCATTCGTGCACTGAAAACTGGGCAGCCGGACGGCCTGGAGCAGCCATCAAGGATGTATTCAAATGCCCTTTGAGGTGGGAAAGCAACGAGTGAGAGCAATACAGGTGGCACCGTTGCAAAGCTTACCGTATGCAGAAGAGATCCAGCAGCATCTTTCAGTCCTGGCTCTTCGCCTGTGGCAGGAGAGTCCAATAATTCGTGCACTGAAAACTGGGCAGCCGGACGACCTGGAGCAGGCATCAAGGATGTATTCAAATGCACTTTGAGGTTGGAAACAAGGAGTGAGACAAATGCAGGTGGCACCGTTGCGAAGCTTACCGTGTGCAGAACAGATCCAGCAGCATGTTTTAGCACTGGCTCTTCGCCTGCGGCAGCAGAGTCCAATAATTCGTGCACTGAAAACTGGGCAGCCGGACGGCCTGGAGCAGGTATCAAGGATGTATTCAAATGCACTTTGAGGTTGGAAACAAGAATTGAGAGCAATGCAGGCGGCAACTTTGCAAAGCTTACCATGTGCAGAAGAGGTCCAGCAGCACTTTTCATTCCTGGCCCTTTCCCTGTGGAAGCAGAGTGCAATCATTCGTGCACTGAAAACTGGGCGGCCGGACGGCCTGGAGCAGGCATCAAGGATGTATTCAAATGCCCTTTGAGGTGGGAAAGCAACGAGTGAGAGCAATACAGGTGGCACCGTTGCAAAGGTTACCGTATGCAGAAGAGATCCAGCAGCATCTTTCAGTCCTGGCTCTTCGCCTGTGGCAGGAGTGTCCAATCATACGTGCACTGAAAACTGGGCAGCCGGACGGCCTGTAGCAGGCATCAAGGATGTATTCAAATGCCCTTTGAGGTGGGAAAGCAAGGAGTGAGAGCAATACAGGTGGCACCGTTGCGAAGTTTACCGTGTGCAGAACAGATCCAGCAGCATATTTTAGCACTGGCTCTTCGCCTGTGGGAGCAGAGTCCAATCATTCGTGCACTGAAAACTGGGCAGCCGGACAGCCTGGAGCAGGCATCAAGGATGTATTCAAATTCCCTTTGAGGTGGGAAAGCAAGGAGTGAGAGCAATACAGGTGGCAGCGTTGCGAAGCTTACCGTGCGCAGGAGAGCTCCAGCAGCAACTTTCAGTCCTGGCTCTTCGCCTTCGGAGCGGAGTCCAAACATTCGTGCCCTGAAACCTGGGCAGCCGGCCAGCCTGGAGCAGGCATCAAGGAACTATTCAAATGCACTTTGAGGTGGGAAAGCAAGGAGTGAGAGCAATGCAGGTGGCACCTTTGCGAAGTTTACCGCGTGCAGAAGAGGTCCAGCAGCATCTTTCAGTCCTGGCTCTTCGCCTGTTGCATCAGAGTACAATCATTCGTGCACTGAAAACTGGGCAGCCGGGCGGCCTGGAGCCGGCATCAAGGATGTATTCAAATGCACTTTGAGGTGGGAAAGCAAGGAGTGAGAGCAATACAGGTGGCACCGTTGCAAAGCTTACCAAGTGCAGAAGAGGTCCAGCAGCATCTTTCAGTCCTGGCTCTTCGCCTGTGGCAGGAGATTGCGATCATTTGTGCACTGAAAACTGGGCAGCCGGACGGCCTGGAGCAGGCATCAAGGATGTATTCAAATGCCCTTTGAGGGGGGAAAGCAACGAGTGAGAGCAGTACAGGTGGCGTCTTTGCAAAGCTTACCGTGTGCAGTACAGATCCAGCAGCATGTTTTAGCACTGGCTCTTCGCCTGTGGTAGCAGAGTGCAATCATTCGTGCACTGAAAACTGGGCAGCCGGACGGCCTGGAGCAGGCATCAAGGATGTATTCAAATGCACTTTGAGGTGGAAAAGCAAGGAGTGAGAGCAATACAGGTGGCACCGTTCCGAAGCTTTCTTTGTGCAAGAGAGGTCCAGCAGCATCTTTCAGTCCTGGCTCTTTGCCTGTGGGAGCAGAGTCCAATCATTCGTGCACTGAAAACTGGGCAGCCGGACGGCCTGGAGCAGGCATCAAGGATGTATTCAAATGCACTTTGAGGTGGGAAAGCAAGGAGTGAGAGCAATACAGGTGGCAACGTTCAGAAGCTTTCTGTGTGCAGGAGAGGTCCAGCAGCATCTTTCAGTCCTGGCTCTTCGCCTGTGGTAGCAGAGTCCAATCATTCGTGCACTGAAAACTGGGCAGCCGGACGGCCTGGAGCAGGCATCAGGGATGTATTCAAATGCCCTTTGAGGTGGGAAAGCAAGGAGTGAGAGCAATACAGGAGGCACCTTTGCGAAGCTTGCCATATGCAGAAGAGATCCAGCACCATCTTTCAGTTTTGGCTCTTTGCCTGTGGCAGGAGAGTCCAATCATTCTTGCACTGAAAACTGGGCAGCCGGATGGCCTGGAGCAGGCATCAAGGATGTATTCAAATGCCCTTTGAGGTGGGAAAGCAAGGAGTGAGAGCAATACAGGTGGCACCTTTGCGAATCTTACCATGTGCAGAGGAGATCCAGCAGCATCATTCATTTGTGGCTCTTCGCCTGTGGGAGCAGAGTCCAATCATTCGTGCACTGAAAACTGGGCAGCCGGACGGCCTGGAGCCGGCATCATTGATGTACTCAAATGCCCTTTGAGGTGGGAAAGCAAGGAGTGAGAGCAATTCAGGTGGCACCGTTTCAAAGCTTTCTCTGTGCAGAAGAGGTCCAGCAGCATCTTTCAGTCCTGGCTCTTCGCCTGTGGGAGCAGAGTCCAATCATTCGTGCCCTGAAAACTGGGCAGCCGGACGGCCTGGAGCAGGCATCAAGGATGTATTCAAATGCCCTTTGAGGTGGGAAAGCAAGGAGTGAGAGCAATACAGGTGGCACCGTTGCAAAGCTTACCGTGTGCAGCACAGATCCAGCAGCATGTTTTAGCACTGGCTCTTCGCCTGTGGCAGCAGAGTGCAATCATTCGTGCACTGAAACCTGGCAGCCGGATGGCCTGGAGCAGGCATCAAGGATGTATTCAAATGCCCTTTGAGGTGGGAAAGCAACGAGTGAGAGCAGTACAGGTGGCACATTTGCAAAGCTTACCGTGTGCAGTACAGATCCAGCAGCATGTTTTAGCACTGGCTCTTCGCCTGTGGCAGCAGAGTCCAATCATTCGTGCACTGAAAACTGGGCAGCCGGACGGCCTGGAGCAGGCATCAAGGATGTATTCAAATGCACTTTGAGGTGGGAAAGCAAGGAGTGAGAGCAATACAGGTGGCACCGTTCCGAAGCTTTCTGTGTGCAGGAGAGGTCCAGCAGCATCTTTCAGTCCTGGCTCTTTGCCTGTGGGAGCAGAGTCCAATCATTCATGCACTGAAAACTGGGCAGCCGGACGGCCTGGAGCAGGCATCAAGGATGTATTCAAATGCACTTTGAGGTGGGAAAGCAACGAGTGAGAGCAATACAGGTGGCACCTTTGCGAAGCCTGCCATGTGCAGAAGAGATCCGGCGGCATCTTCCAGTCCTGGCTCTTCGCCTGTGGCAGGAGAGTCCAATCATTCGTGCACTGATAACTGGGCAGCCGGACGGCCTGGAGCAGGCATCAAGGATGTATTCAAATGCCCTTTGAGGTGGGAAAGCAACGAGTGAGAGCAATACAGGTGGCACCGTGGCAAAGCTTACCGTGTGCAGTACAGATCCAGCAGCATGTTTTAGCACTGGCTCTTCGCCTGTGGGAGCAGAGTGCAATCATTCGTGCACTGAAAACTGGGGAGCCGGACGGCCTGGAGCAGGCATCAAGGATGTATTCAAATGCACTTTGAGGTGGGAAAGCAAGGAGTGAGAGTAATACAGGCGGCACCGTTGCAAAGCTTACCGTGTGCAGTACAGATCCAGCAGCATGTTTTAGCACTGGCTCTTCGCCTGTGGAAGCAGAGTGCAATCATTCGTGCACTGAAAACTGGGCGGCCGGACGGCCTGGAGCAGGCATCAAGGATGTATTCAAATGCCCTTTGAGGTGGGAAAGCAACGAGTGAGAGCAATACAGGTGGCACCGTTGCAAAGCTTACCGTATGCAGAAGAGATCCAGCAGCATCTTTCAGTCCTGGCTCTTCGCCTGTGGCAGGAGTGTCCAATCATACGTGCACTGAAAACTGGGCAGCCGGACGGCCTGTAGCAGGCATCAAGGATGTATTCAAATGCCCTTTGAGGTGGGAAAGCAAGGAGTGAGAGCAATACAGGTGGCACCGTTGCGAAGTTTACCGTGTGCAGAACAGATCCAGCAGCATATTTTAGCACTGGCTCTTCGCCTGTGGGAGCAGAGTCCAATCATTCGTGCACTGAAAACTGGGCAGCCGGACGGCCTGGAGCAGGCATCAAGGATGTATTCAAATGCCCTTTGAGGTGGGAAAGCAACGAGTGAGAGCAATACAGGTGGCACCGTGGCAAAGCTTACCGTGTGCAGTACAGATCCAGCAGCATGTTTTAGCACTGGCTCTTCGCCTGTGGGAGCAGAGTGCAATCATTCGTGCACTGAAAACTGGGGAGCCGGACGGCCTGGAGCAGGCATCAAGGATGTATTCAAATGCACTTTGAGGTGGGAAAGCAAGGAGTGAGAGTAATACAGGCGGCACCGTTGCAAAGCTTACCGTGTGCAGTACAGATCCAGCAGCATGTTTTAGCACTGGCTCTTCGCCTGTGGAAGCAGAGTGCAATCATTCGTGCACTGAAAACTGGGCGGCCGGACGGCCTGGAGCAGGCATCAAGGATGTATTCAAATGCCCTTTGAGGTGGGAAAGCAACGAGTGAGAGCAATACAGGTGGCACCGTTGCAAAGCTTACCGTATGCAGAAGAGATCCAGCAGCATCTTTCAGTCCTGGCTCTTCGCCTGTGGCAGGAGTGTCCAATCATACGTGCACTGAAAACTGGGCAGCCGGACGGCCTGTAGCAGGCATCAAGGATGTATTCAAATGCCCTTTGAGGTGGGAAAGCAAGGAGTGAGAGCAATACAGGTGGCACCGTTGCGAAGTTTACCGTGTGCAGAACAGATCCAGCAGCATATTTTAGCACTGGCTCTTCGCCTGTGGGAGCAGAGTCCAATCATTCGTGCACTGAAAACTGGGCAGCCGGACGGCCTGGAGCAGGCATCAAGGATGTATTCAAATGCCCTTTGAGGTGGGAAAGCAAGGAGTGAGAGCAATACAGGTGGCACCGTTGCAAAGCTTACCGTGTGCACCACAGATCCAGCAGCATGTTTTAGCACTGGCTCTTCGCCTGTGGCAGCAGAGTGCAATCATTCGTGCACTGAAACCTGGCAGCCGGATGGCCTGGAGCAGGCATCAAGGATGTATTCAAATGCCCTTTGAGGTGGGAAAGCAACGAGTGAGAGCAGTACAGGTGGCACATTTGCAAAGCTTACCGTGTGCAGTACAGATCCAGCAGCATGTTTTAGCACTGGCTCTTCGCCTGTGGCAGCAGAGTCCAATCATTCGTGCACTGAAAACTGGGCAGCCGGACGGCCTGGAGCCGGCATCAGTATATAGTCAAATGCACTTTGAGGTGGGAAAGCAAGGAGTGAGAGCAATACAGGTGGCACCGTTCCGAAGCTTTCTTTGTGCAGGAGAGGTCCAGCAGCATCTTTCAGTCCTGGCTCTTTGCCTGTGGGAGCAGAGTCCAATCATTCATGCACTGAAAACTGGGCAGCCGGACGGCCTGGAGCAGGCATCAAGGATGTATTCAAATGCACTTTGAGGTGGGAAAGCAACGAGTGAGAGCAATACAGGTGGCACCTTTGCGAAGCCTGCCATGTGCAGAAGAGATCCGGCGGCATCTTCCAGTCCTGGCTCTTCGCCTGTGGCAGGAGAGTCCAATCATTCGTGCACTGATAACTGGGCAGCCGGACGGCCTGGAGCAGGCATCAAGGATGTATTCAAATGCCCTTTGAGGTGGGAAAGCAACGAGTGAGAGCAATACAGGTGGCACCGTGGCAAAGCTTACCGTGTGCAGTACAGATCCAGCAGCATGTTTTAGCACTGGCTCTTCGCCTGTGGGAGCAGAGTGCAATCATTCGTGCACTGAAAACTGGGGAGCCGGACGGCCTGGAGCAGGCATCAAGGATGTATTCAAATGCACTTTGAGGTGGGAAAGCAAGGAGTGAGAGTAATACAGGCGGCACCGTTGCAAAGCTTACCGTGTGCAGTACAGATCCAGCAGCATGTTTTAGCACTGGCTCTTCGCCTGTGGAAGCAGAGTGCAATCATTCGTGCACTGAAAACTGGGCGGCCGGACGGCCTGGAGCAGGCATCAAGGATGTATTCAAATGCCCTTTGAGGTGGGAAAGCAACGAGTGAGAGCAATACAGGTGGCACCGTTGCAAAGCTTACCGTATGCAGAAGAGATCCAGCAGCATCTTTCAGTCCTGGCTCTTCGCCTGTGGCAGGAGTGTCCAATCATACGTGCACTGAAAACTGGGCAGCCGGACGGCCTGTAGCAGGCATCAAGGATGTATTCAAATGCCCTTTGAGGTGGGAAAGCAAGGAGTGAGAGCAATACAGGTGGCACCGTTGCGAAGTTTACCGTGTGCAGAACAGATCCAGCAGCATATTTTAGCACTGGCTCTTCGCCTGTGGGAGCAGAGTCCAATCATTCGTGCACTGAAAACTGGGCAGCCGGACGGCCTGGAGCAGGCATCAAGGATGTATTCAAATGCCCTTTGAGGTGGGAAAGCAACGAGTGAGAGCAATACAGGTGGCACCGTGGCAAAGCTTACCGTGTGCAGTACAGATCCAGCAGCATGTTTTAGCACTGGCTCTTCGCCTGTGGGAGCAGAGTGCAATCATTCGTGCACTGAAAACTGGGGAGCCGGACGGCCTGGAGCAGGCATCAAGGATGTATTCAAATGCACTTTGAGGTGGGAAAGCAAGGAGTGAGAGTAATACAGGCGGCACCGTTGCAAAGCTTACCGTGTGCAGTACAGATCCAGCAGCATGTTTTAGCACTGGCTCTTCGCCTGTGGAAGCAGAGTGCAATCATTCGTGCACTGAAAACTGGGCGGCCGGACGGCCTGGAGCAGGCATCAAGGATGTATTCAAATGCCCTTTGAGGTGGGAAAGCAACGAGTGAGAGCAATACAGGTGGCACCGTTGCAAAGCTTACCGTATGCAGAAGAGATCCAGCAGCATCTTTCAGTCCTGGCTCTTCGCCTGTGGCAGGAGTGTCCAATCATACGTGCACTGAAAACTGGGCAGCCGGACGGCCTGTAGCAGGCATCAAGGATGTATTCAAATGCCCTTTGAGGTGGGAAAGCAAGGAGTGAGAGCAATACAGGTGGCACCTTTGCGAATCTTACCATGTGCAGAGGAGATCCAGCAGCATCATTCATTTGTGGCTCTTCGCCTGTGGGAGCAGAGTCCAATCATTCGTGCACTGAAAACTGGGCAGCCGGACGGCCTGGAGCCGGCATCATTGATGTACTCAAATGCCCTTTGAGGTGGGAAAGCAAGGAGTGAGAGCAATTCAGGTGGCACCGTTTCAAAGCTTTCTCTGTGCAGAAGAGGTCCAGCAGCATCTTTCAGTCCTGGCTCTTCGCCTGTGGGAGCAGAGTCCAATCATTCGTGCCCTGAAAACTGGGCAGCCGGACGGCCTGGAGCAGGCATCAAGGATGTATTCAAATGCCCTTTGAGGTGGGAAAGCAAGGAGTGAGAGCAATACAGGTGGCACCGTTGCAAAGCTTACCGTGTGCAGCACAGATCCAGCAGCATGTTTTAGCACTGGCTCTTCGCCTGTGGCAGCAGAGTGCAATCATTCGTGCACTGAAACCTGGCAGCCGGATGGCCTGGAGCAGGCATCAAGGATGTATTCAAATGCCCTTTGAGGTGGGAAAGCAACGAGTGAGAGCAGTACAGGTGGCACATTTGCAAAGCTTACCGTGTGCAGTACAGATCCAGCAGCATGTTTTAGCACTGGCTCTTCGCCTGTGGCAGCAGAGTCCAATCATTCGTGCACTGAAAACTGGGCAGCCGGACGGCCTGGAGCAGGCATCAAGGATGTATTCAAATGCACTTTGAGGTGGGAAAGCAAGGAGTGAGAGCAATACAGGTGGCACCGTTCCGAAGCTTTCTGTGTGCAGGAGAGGTCCAGCAGCATCTTTCAGTCCTGGCTCTTTGCCTGTGGGAGCAGAGTCCAATCATTCATGCACTGAAAACTGGGCAGCCGGACGGCCTGGAGCAGGCATCAAGGATGTATTCAAATGCACTTTGAGGTGGGAAAGCAACGAGTGAGAGCAATACAGGTGGCACCTTTGCGAAGCCTGCCATGTGCAGAAGAGATCCGGCGGCATCTTCCAGTCCTGGCTCTTCGCCTGTGGCAGGAGAGTCCAATCATTCGTGCACTGATAACTGGGCAGCCGGACGGCCTGGAGCAGGCATCAAGGATGTATTCAAATGCCCTTTGAGGTGGGAAAGCAACGAGTGAGAGCAATACAGGTGGCACCGTGGCAAAGCTTACCGTGTGCAGAAGAGATCCAGCAGCATGTTTTAGCACTGGCTCTTCGCCTGTGGGAGCAGAGTGCAATCATTCGTGCACTGAAAACTGGGGAGCCGGACGGCCTGGAGCAGGCATCAAGGATGTATTCAAATGCACTTTGAGGTGGGAAAGCAAGGAGTGAGAGTAATACAGGCGGCACCGTTGCAAAGCTTACCGTGTGCAGTACAGATCCAGCAGCATGTTTTAGCACTGGCTCTTCGCCTGTGGAAGCAGAGTGCAATCATTCGTGCACTGAAAACTGGGCGGCCGGACGGCCTGGAGCAGGCATCAAGGATGTATTCAAATGCCCTTTGAGGTGGGAAAGCAACGAGTGAGAGCAATACAGGTGGCACCGTTGCAAAGCTTACCGTATGCAGAAGAGATCCAGCAGCATCTTTCAGTCCTGGCTCTTCGCCTGTGGCAGGAGTGTCCAATCATACGTGCACTGAAAACTGGGCAGCCGGACGGCCTGTAGCAGGCATCAAGGATGTATTCAAATGCCCTTTGAGGTGGGAAAGCAAGGAGTGAGAGCAATACAGGTGGCACCTTTGCGAATCTTACCATGTGCAGAGGAGATCCAGCAGCATCATTCATTTGTGGCTCTTCGCCTGTGGGAGCAGAGTCCAATCATTCGTGCACTGAAAACTGGGCAGCCGGACGGCCTGGAGCCGGCATCATTGATGTACTCAAATGCCCTTTGAGGTGGGAAAGCAAGGAGTGAGAGCAATTCAGGTGGCACCGTTTCAAAGCTTTCTCTGTGCAGAAGAGGTCCAGCAGCATCTTTCAGTCCTGGCTCTTCGCCTGTGGGAGCAGAGTCCAATCATTCGTGCCCTGAAAACTGGGCAGCCGGACGGCCTGGAGCAGGCATCAAGGATGTATTCAAATGCCCTTTGAGGTGGGAAAGCAAGGAGTGAGAGCAATACAGGTGGCACCGTTGCAAAGCTTACCGTGTGCAGCACAGATCCAGCAGCATGTTTTAGCACTGGCTCTTCGCCTGTGGCAGCAGAGTGCAATCATTCGTGCACTGAAACCTGGCAGCCGGATGGCCTGGAGCAGGCATCAAGGATGTATTCAAATGCCCTTTGAGGTGGGAAAGCAACGAGTGAGAGCAGTACAGGTGGCACATTTGCAAAGCTTACCGTGTGCAGTACAGATCCAGCAGCATGTTTTAGCACTGGCTCTTCGCCTGTGGCAGCAGAGTCCAATCATTCGTGCACTGAAAACTGGGCAGCCGGACGGCCTGGAGCAGGCATCAAGGATGTATTCAAATGCACTTTGAGGTGGGAAAGCAAGGAGTGAGAGCAATACAGGTGGCACCGTTCCGAAGCTTTCTGTGTGCAGGAGAGGTCCAGCAGCATCTTTCAGTCCTGGCTCTTTGCCTGTGGGAGCAGAGTCCAATCATTCATGCACTGAAAACTGGGCAGCCGGACGGCCTGGAGCAGGCATCAAGGATGTATTCAAATGCACTTTGAGGTGGGAAAGCAACGAGTGAGAGCAATACAGGTGGCACCTTTGCGAAGCCTGCCATGTGCAGAAGAGATCCGGCGGCATCTTCCAGTCCTGGCTCTTCGCCTGTGGCAGGAGAGTCCAATCATTCGTGCACTGATAACTGGGCAGCCGGACGGCCTGGAGCAGGCATCAAGGATGTATTCAAATGCCCTTTGAGGTGGGAAAGCAACGAGTGAGAGCAATACAGGTGGCACCGTGGCAAAGCTTACCGTGTGCAGTACAGATCCAGCAGCATGTTTTAGCACTGGCTCTTCGCCTGTGGGAGCAGAGTGCAATCATTCGTGCACTGAAAACTGGGGAGCCGGACGGCCTGGAGCAGGCATCAAGGATGTATTCAAATGCACTTTGAGGTGGGAAAGCAAGGAGTGAGAGTAATACAGGCGGCACCGTTGCAAAGCTTACCGTGTGCAGTACAGATCCAGCAGCATGTTTTAGCACTGGCTCTTCGCCTGTGGAAGCAGAGTGCAATCATTCGTGCACTGAAAACTGGGCGGCCGGACGGCCTGGAGCAGGCATCAAGGATGTATTCAAATGCCCTTTGAGGTGGGAAAGCAACGAGTGAGAGCAATACAGGTGGCACCGTTGCAAAGCTTACCGTATGCAGAAGAGATCCAGCAGCATCTTTCAGTCCTGGCTCTTCGCCTGTGGCAGGAGTGTCCAATCATACGTGCACTGAAAACTGGGCAGCCGGACGGCCTGTAGCAGGCATCAAGGATGTATTCAAATGCCCTTTGAGGTGGGAAAGCAAGGAGTGAGAGCAATACAGGTGGCACCGTTGCGAAGTTTACCGTGTGCAGAACAGATCCAGCAGCATATTTTAGCACTGGCTCTTCGCCTGTGGGAGCAGAGTCCAATCATTCGTGCACTGAAAACTGGGCAGCCGGACGGCCTGGAGCAGGCATCAAGGATGTATTCAAATGCCCTTTGAGGTGGGAAAGCAACGAGTGAGAGCAATACAGGTGGCACCGTGGCAAAGCTTACCGTGTGCAGTACAGATCCAGCAGCATGTTTTAGCACTGGCTCTTCGCCTGTGGGAGCAGAGTGCAATCATTCGTGCACTGAAAACTGGGGAGCCGGACGGCCTGGAGCAGGCATCAAGGATGTATTCAAATGCACTTTGAGGTGGGAAAGCAAGGAGTGAGAGTAATACAGGCGGCACCGTTGCAAAGCTTACCGTGTGCAGTACAGATCCAGCAGCATGTTTTAGCACTGGCTCTTCGCCTGTGGAAGCAGAGTGCAATCATTCGTGCACTGAAAACTGGGCGGCCGGACGGCCTGGAGCAGGCATCAAGGATGTATTCAAATGCCCTTTGAGGTGGGAAAGCAACGAGTGAGAGCAATACAGGTGGCACCGTTGCAAAGCTTACCGTATGCAGAAGAGATCCAGCAGCATCTTTCAGTCCTGGCTCTTCGCCTGTGGCAGGAGTGTCCAATCATACGTGCACTGAAAACTGGGCAGCCGGACGGCCTGTAGCAGGCATCAAGGATGTATTCAAATGCCCTTTGAGGTGGGAAAGCAAGGAGTGAGAGCAATACAGGTGGCACCGTTGCGAAGTTTACCGTGTGCAGAACAGATCCAGCAGCATATTTTAGCACTGGCTCTTCGCCTGTGGGAGCAGAGTCCAATCATTCGTGCACTGAAAACTGGGCAGCCGGACGGCCTGGAGCAGGCATCAAGGATGTATTCAAATGCCCTTTGAGGTGGGAAAGCAAGGAGTGAGAGCAATACAGGTGGCACCGTTGCAAAGCTTACCGTGTGCACCACAGATCCAGCAGCATGTTTTAGCACTGGCTCTTCGCCTGTGGCAGCAGAGTGCAATCATTCGTGCACTGAAACCTGGCAGCCGGATGGCCTGGAGCAGGCATCAAGGATGTATTCAAATGCCCTTTGAGGTGGGAAAGCAACGAGTGAGAGCAGTACAGGTGGCACATTTGCAAAGCTTACCGTGTGCAGTACAGATCCAGCAGCATGTTTTAGCACTGGCTCTTCGCCTGTGGCAGCAGAGTCCAATCATTCGTGCACTGAAAACTGGGCAGCCGGACGGCCTGGAGCCGGCATCAGTATATAGTCAAATGCACTTTGAGGTGGGAAAGCAAGGAGTGAGAGCAATACAGGTGGCACCGTTCCGAAGCTTTCTTTGTGCAGGAGAGGTCCAGCAGCATCTTTCAGTCCTGGCTCTTTGCCTGTGGGAGCAGAGTCCAATCATTCATGCACTGAAAACTGGGCAGCCGGACGGCCTGGAGCAGGCATCAAGGATGTATTCAAATGCACTTTGAGGTGGGAAAGCAACGAGTGAGAGCAATACAGGTGGCACCTTTGCGAAGCCTGCCATGTGCAGAAGAGATCCGGCGGCATCTTCCAGTCCTGGATCTTCGCCTGTGGCAGGAGAGTCCAATCATTCGTGCACTGATAACTGGGCAGCCGGACGGCCTGGAGCAGGCATCAAGGATGTATTCAAATGCCCTTTGAGGTGGGAAAGCAACGAGTGAGAGCAATACAGGTGGCACCGTGGCAAAGCTTACCGTGTGCAGTACAGATCCAGCAGCATGTTTTAGCACTGGCTCTTCGCCTGTGGGAGCAGAGTGCAATCATTCGTGCACTGAAAACTGGGGAGCCGGACGGCCTGGAGCAGGCATCAAGGATGTATTCAAATGCACTTTGAGGTGGGAAAGCAAGGAGTGAGAGTAATACAGGCGGCACCGTTGCAAAGCTTACCGTGTGCAGTACAGATCCAGCAGCATGTTTTAGCACTGGCTCTTCGCCTGTGGAAGCAGAGTGCAATCATTCGTGCACTGAAAACTGGGCGGCCGGACGGCCTGGAGCAGGCATCAAGGATGTATTCAAATGCCCTTTGAGGTGGGAAAGCAACGAGTGAGAGCAATACAGGTGGCACCGTTGCAAAGCTTACCGTATGCAGAAGAGATCCAGCAGCATCTTTCAGTCCTGGCTCTTCGCCTGTGGCAGGAGTGTCCAATCATACGTGCACTGAAAACTGGGCAGCCGGACGGCCTGTAGCAGGCATCAAGGATGTATTCAAATGCCCTTTGAGGTGGGAAAGCAAGGAGTGAGAGCAATACAGGTGGCACCGTTGCGAAGTTTACCGTGTGCAGAACAGATCCAGCAGCATATTTTAGCACTGGCTCTTCGCCTGTGGGAGCAGAGTCCAATCATTCGTGCACTGAAAACTGGGCAGCCGGACGGCCTGGAGCAGGCATCAAGGATGTATTCAAATGCCCTTTGAGGTGGGAAAGCAACGAGTGAGAGCAATACAGGTGGCACCGTGGCAAAGCTTACCGTGTGCAGTACAGATCCAGCAGCATGTTTTAGCACTGGCTCTTCGCCTGTGGGAGCAGAGTGCAATCATTCGTGCACTGAAAACTGGGGAGCCGGACGGCCTGGAGCAGGCATCAAGGATGTATTCAAATGCACTTTGAGGTGGGAAAGCAAGGAGTGAGAGTAATACAGGCGGCACCGTTGCAAAGCTTACCGTGTGCAGTACAGATCCAGCAGCATGTTTTAGCACTGGCTCTTCGCCTGTGGAAGCAGAGTGCAATCATTCGTGCACTGAAAACTGGGCGGCCGGACGGCCTGGAGCAGGCATCAAGGATGTATTCAAATGCCCTTTGAGGTGGGAAAGCAACGAGTGAGAGCAATACAGGTGGCACCGTTGCAAAGCTTACCGTATGCAGAAGAGATCCAGCAGCATCTTTCAGTCCTGGCTCTTCGCCTGTGGCAGGAGTGTCCAATCATACGTGCACTGAAAACTGGGCAGCCGGACGGCCTGGAGCAGGCATCAAGGATGTATTCAAATGCCCTTTGAGGTGGGAAAGCAAGGAGTGAGAGCAATACAGGTGGCACCGTTGCGAAGTTTACCGTGTGCAGAACAGATCCAGCAGCATATTTTAGCACTGGCTCTTCGCCTGTGGGAGCAGAGTCCAATCATTCGTGCACTGAAAACTGGGCAGCCGGACGGCCTGGAGCAGGCATCAAGGATGTATTCAAATGCCCTTTGAGGTGGGAAAGCAAGGAGTGAGAGCAATACAGGTGGCACCGTGGCAAAGCTTACCGTGCGCAGGAGAGCTCCAGCAGCAAATTTCAGTCCTGGCTCTTCGCCTTCGGAGCGGAGTCCAAACATTCGTGCCCTGAAACCTGGGCAGCCGGCCAGCCTGGAGCAGGCATCAAGGATGTATTCAAATGCACTTTGAGGTGGGAAAGCAAGGAGTGAGAGCAATGCAGGTGGCACCTTTGCGAAGTTTACCGCGTGCAGAAGAGGTCCAGCAGCATCTTTCAGTCCTGGCTCTTCGCCTGTGGCAGCAGAGTCCAATCATTCGTGCACTGAAAACTGCGCAGCCGGGCGGCCTGGAGCCGGCATCAAGGATGTATTCAAATGCACTTTGAGGTGGGAAAGCAAGGAGTGAGAGAAATACAAGTGGCACCGTTGCAAAGCTTACCAAGTGCAGAAGAGGTCCAGCAGCATCTTTCAGTCCTGGCTCTTCGCCTGTGGCAGGAGATTGCGATCATTTGTGCACTGAAAACTGGGCAGCCGGACGGCCTGGAGCAGGCATCAAGGATGTATTCAAATGCCCTTTGAGGTGGGAAAGCAACGAGTGAGAGCAATACAGGTGGCACCGTTGCAAAGCTTACCGTATGCAGAAGAGATCCAGCAGCATCTTTCAGTCCTGGCTCTTCGCCTGTGGCAGGAGAGTCCAATAATTCGTGCACTGAAAACTGGGCAGCCGGACGACCTGGAGCAGGCATCAAGGATGTATTCAAATGCACTTTGAGGTTGGAAACAAGGAGTGAGACAAATGCAGGTGGCACCGTTGCGAAGCTTACCGTGTGCAGAACAGATCCAGCAGCATGTTTTAGCACTGGCTCTTCGCCTGCGGCAGCAGAGTCCAATAATTCGTGCACTGAAAACTGGGCAGCCGGACGGCCTGGAGCAGGCATCAAGGATGTATTCAAATGCACTTTGAGGTTGGAAACAAGAATTGAGAGCAATGCAGGCGGCAACTTTGCAAAGCTTACCATGTGCAGAAGAGGTCCAGCAGCACGTTTCATTCCTGGCCCATTCCCTGTCGAAGCAGAGTACCATCATTCGTGCACTGAAAACTGGGCAGCCGGACGGCCTGGAGCAGGCATCAAGGATGTCTTCAAAGGCCCTTTGAGGTGGGAAAGCAAGGAGTGAGAGCGATACAGGTGGCACCGTTGCGAATCTTACCATGTGCAGAAGAGATCCAGCAGCATCATTCATTTGTGGCTCTTCGCCTGTGGGAGCAGAGTCCAATCATTCGTGCACTGAAAACTGGGCAGCCGGACGACCTGGAGCAGGCATCAAGGATGTATTCAAATGCACTTTGAGGTTGGAAACAAGGAGTGAGACAAATGCAGGTGGCACCGTTGCGAAGCTTACCGTGTGCAGAACAGATCCAGCAGCATGTTTTAGCACTGGCTCTTCGCCTGCGGCATCAGAGTCCAATAATTCGTGCACTGAAACCTGGCAGCCGGACGGCCTGGAGCAGGCATCAAGGATGTATTCAAATGCACTTTGAGGTTGGAAACAAGAATTGAGAGCAATGCAGGCGGCAACTTTGCAAAGCTTACCATGTGCAGAAGAGGTCCAGCAGCACTTTTCATTCCTGGCCCTTTCCCTGTGGAAGCAGAGTGCAATCATTCGTGCACTGAAAACTGGGCGGCCGGACGGCCTGGAGCAGGCATCAAGGATGTATTCAAATGCCCTTTGAGGTGGGAAAGCAACGAGTGAGAGCAATACAGGTGGCACCGTTGCAAAGCTTACCGTATGCAGAAGAGATCCAGCAGCATCTTTCAGTCCTGGCTCTTCGCCTTCGGAGCGGAGTCCAAACATTCGTGCCCTGAAACCTGGGCAGCCGGCCAGCCTGGAGCAGGCATCAAGGATGTATTCAAATGCCCTTTGAGGTGGGAAAGCAAGGAGTGAGAGCAATACAGGTGGCACCGTTGCGAAGTTTACCGTGTGCAGAACAGATCCAGCAGCATATTTTAGCACTGGCTCTTCGCCTGTGGGAGCAGAGTCCAATCATTCGTGCACTGAAAACTGGGCAGCCGGACGGCCTGGAGCAGGCATCAAGGATGTATTCAAATGCACTTTGAGGTGGAAAAGCAAGGAGTGAGAGCAATACAGGTGGCACCGTTCCGAAGCTTTCTTTGTGCAAGAGAGGTCCAGCAGCATCTTTCAGTCCTGGCTCTTTGCCTGTGGGAGCAGAGTCCAATCATTCGTGCACTGAAAACTGGGCAGCCGGACGGCCTGGAGCAGGCATCAAGGATGTATTCAAATGCACTTTGAGGTGGGAAAGCAAGGAGTGAGAGCAATACAGGTGGCAACGTTCAGAAGCTTTCTGTGTGCAGGAGAGGTCCAGCAGCATCTTTCAGTCCTGGCTCTTCTCCTGTGGTAGCAGAGTCCAATCATTCGTGCACTGAAAACTGGGCAGCCGGACGGCCTGGAGCAGGCATCAGGGATGTATTCAAATGCCCTTTGAGGTGGGAAAGCAAGGAGTGAGAGCAATACAGGAGGCACCTTTGCGAAGCTTGCCATATGCAGAAGAGATCCAGCACCATCTTTCAGTTTTGGCTCTTTGCCTGTGGCAGGAGAGTCCAATCATTCTTGCACTGAAAACTGGGCAGCCGGATGGCCTGGAGCAGGCATCAAGGATGTATTCAAATGCCCTTTGAGGTGGGAAAGCAAGGAGTGAGAGCAATACAGGTGGCACCTTTGCGAATCTTACCATGTGCAGAGGAGATCCAGCAGCATCATTCATTTGTGGCTCTTCGCCTGTGGGAGCAGAGTCCAATCATTCGTGCACTGAAAACTGGGCAGCCGGACGGCCTGGAGCCGGCATCATTGATGTACTCAAATGCCCTTTGAGGTGGGAAAGCAAGGAGTGAGAGCAATTCAGGTCGCACCGTTTCAAAGCTTTCTCTGTGCAGAAGAGGTCCAGCAGCATCTTTCAGTCCTGGCTCTTCGCCTGTGGGAGCAGAGTCCAATCATTCGTGCCCTGAAAACTGGGCAGCCGGACGGCCTGGAGCAGGCATCAAGGATGTATTCAAATGCCCTTTGAGGTGGGAAAGCAAGGAGTGAGAGCAATACAGGTGGCACCGTTGCAAAGCTTACCGTGTGCAGCACAGATCCAGCAGCATGTTTTAGCACTGGCTCTTCGCCTGTGGCAGCAGAGTGCAATCATTCGTGCACTGAAACCTGGCAGCCGGATGGCCTGGAGCAGGCATCAAGGATGTATTCAAATGCCCTTTGAGGTGGGAAAGCAACGAGTGAGAGCAGTACAGGTGGCACATTTGCAAAGCTTACCGTGTGCAGTACAGATCCAGCAGCATGTTTTAGCACTGGCTCTTCGCCTGTGGCAGCAGAGTCCAATCATTCGTGCACTGAAAACTGGGCAGCCGGACGGCCTGGAGCCGGCATCAGTATATAGTCAAATGCACTTTGAGGTGGGAAAGCAAGGAGTGAGAGCAATACAGGTGGCACCGTTCCGAAGCTTTCTTTGTGCAGGAGAGGTCCAGCAGCATCTTTCAGTCCTGGCTCTTTGCCTGTGGTAGCACAGTCCAATCATTCATGCACTGAAAACTGGGCAGCCGGACGGCCTGGAGCGGGTATCAAGGATGTATTCAAATGCACTTTGAGGTGGGAAACAAGGAGTGAGACCAATGCAGGTGGCACCGTTTCGAAGCTTACCGTGTGCAGAACAGATCCAGCAGCATGTTTCAGCACTGGCTCTTCGCCTGTTGGAGCAGAGTGCAATCATTCGTGCACTGAAAACTGGGCAGCCGGACGGCCTGGAGCAGGCATCAAGGATGTATTCAAATGCACTTTGAGGTGGGAAACAAGGAGTGAGACCAATGCAGGTGGCAACTTTTCGAACCTTACCATGTGCAGAAGAGGTCCAGCAGCACTTTTCAGTCCTGGCCCTTTCCCTGTGGAAGCAGAGTGCACTCATTCGTGCACTGAAAACTGGGCAGCCGGACGGCCTGGAGCAGGCATCAAGGATGTATTCAAATGCCCTTTGAGGTGGGAAAGCAAGGAGTGAGAGCAATACAGGTGGCACCTTTGCGAAGCTTACCATGTGCAGAAGAGATCCAGCAGCATCATTCATTTGTGGCTCTTCGCCTGTGGGAGCAGAGTCCAATCATTCGTGCACTGAAAACTGGGCAGCCGGACGGCCTGGAGCAGGCATCAAGGATGTATTCAAATGCCCTTTGAGGTGGGAAAGCAACGAGTGAGAGCAATACAGGTGGCACCGTGGCAAAGCTTACCGTGTGCAGTACAGATCCAGCAGCATGTTTTAGCACTGGCTCTTCGCCTGTGGCAGCAGAGTGCAATCATTCGTGCACTGAAAACTGGGGAGCCGGACGGCCTGGAGCAGGCATCAAGGATGTATTCAAATGCACTTTGAGGTGGGAAAGCAAGGAGTGAGAGTAATACAGGCGGCACCGTTGCAAAGCTTACCGTGTGCAGTACAGATCCAGCAGCATGTTTTAGCACTGGCTCTTCGCCTGTGGCAGCAGAGTGCAATCATTCGTGCACTGAAAACTGGGCAGCCGGACGGCCTGGAGCAGGCATCAAGGATGTATTCAAATGCACTTTGAGGTTGGAAACAAGGAGTGAGACCAATGCAGGTGGCAACTTTGCAAAGCTTACCATGTGCAGAAGAGGTCCAGCAGCACTTTTCATTTCTGGCCCTTTCCCTGTGGAAGCAGAGTGCAATCATTCGTGCACTGAAAACTGGGCGGTTGGACGGCCTGGAGCAGGCATCAAGGATGTATTCAAATGCCCTTTGAGGTGGGAAAGCAAGGAGTGAGAGCAATACAGGTGGCACCGTTGCAAAGCTTACCGTATGCAGAAGAGGTCCAGCAGCATCTTTCAGTCCTGGCGCTTCGCCTGTGGGAGCAGAGTCCTATCATTCGTGCACTGAAAACTGGGCAGCCGGACGTCCTGGAGCAGGCATCAAGGATGTATTCAAATGCCCTTTGAGGTGGGAAAGCAAGGAGTGAGAGCAATACAGGTGGCACCTTTGCGAAGCTTGCCATGTGCAGAAGAGATCCACCTGCATCTTCCACTCCTGGCTCTTCGCCTGTGGCAGCAGAGTGCAATCATTCGTGCACTGAAACCTGGGCAGGTGGCCAGCCTGGAGCAGGCATCAAGGATGTATTCAAATGCACTTTGAGGTGGGAAACAAGGAGTGAGACCAATGCAGGTGGCACCGTTGCGAAGCTTACCATGTGCAGAAGAAGTCCAGCAGCACTTTTCATTCCTGGCCCTTTCCCTGTGGAAGCAGAGTGCAATCATTCTTGCACTGAAAACTGGACGGCCGGAAGGCCTGGAGCAGGCATCAAGGATGTATTCAAATGCCCTTTGAGGTGGGAAAGCAAGGAGTGAGAGCAATGCAGGTGGCAGCGTTGCGAAGCTTACCGTGTGCAGAACAGATCCAGCAGCATGTTTTAGCACTGGCTCTTCGCCTGTGGCAGCAGAGTCCAATCATTCGTGCACTGAAAACTGGGCAGCCGGACGGCCTGGAGCAGGCATCAAGGATGTATTCAAATACACTTTGAGGTTTAGAACAAGGAGTGAGGCCAATACAGGCGGCACCGTTGCAAAGCTTACCGTATGCAGAAGAGATCCAGCAGCATCTTTCAGTCCTGGCTCTTCGCCTGTGGCAGCAGAGTCAATCATTCGTGCACTGAAAACAGGGCAGCCGGACGGCCTGGAGCAGGCATCAAGGATGTATTCAAATGCACTTTGAGGTGGGAAAGCAAGGAGTGAGAGCAATACAGGTGGCACCTTTGCGAAGTTTACCGCGTGCAGAAGAGGTCCAGCAGCATCTTTCAGTCCTGGCTCTTCGCCTGTGGGAGCAGAGTGCAATCATTCGTGCACTGAAAACTGGGCTGCCGGACGGCCTGGAGCAGGCATTAAGGATGTATTCAAATGCACTTTGAGGTGGGAAACAAGGAGTGAGACCAATGCAGGTGGCACCGTTGCGAAGCTTACCGTGTGCAGAACAAATCCAGCAGCATGTTTTAGCACTGGCTCATCGCCTGTGGCAGCAGAGTCCAATCATTCGTGCACTGAAAACTGGGCAGCCGGACGGCCTGGAGCAGGCATCAAGGATGTATTCAAATGCACTTTGAGGTTGGAAAAAAGGAGTGAGACCAATGCAGGTGGCAACTTTTCGAAGCTTACCATGTGCAGAAGAGGTCCAGCAGCACTTTTCATTCCTGGCCCTTTCCCTGTGGAAGCAGAGTGCAATCATTCGTGCACTGAAAACTGGACGGCCAGACGGCCTGGAGCAGGCATCAAGGATGTATTCAAATGCACTTTCAGGTGGGAAAGCAACGAGTGAGAGCAATACAGGTGGCACCATTTCAAAGCTTACCGTATGCAGAAGAGATCCAGCAGCATCTTTCAGTCCTGGCTCTTCGCCTGTGGCAGCAGAGTCAATCATTCGTGCACTGAAAACAGGGCAGCCGGACGGCCTGGAGCAGGCATCAAGGATGTATTCAAATGCACTTTGAGGTGGGAAAGCAACGAGTGAGAGCAATACAGGTGGCACCATTTCAAAGCTTACCGTATGCAGAAGAGATCCAGCACCATCTTTCAGTCCTGGCTCTTCGCCTGTGGCTGGAGAGTCCAATCATTCGTGCACTGACAACTGGGCAGCCGGACGGCCTGGAGCAGGCATCAAGGATGTATTCAAATGCACTTTGAGGAGGGAAATCAAGGAGTGAGAGCAATACAGGTGGCACCTTTGCGAAGCTTGCCGTGTGCAGATGAGATCCAGCAGCATCTTTCAGTCCTGGCTCTTTGCCTGTGGGAGCAGAGTCCAATCATTCGTGCACTGAAAACTGGGCAGCCGGACGGCCTGGAGCAGGCATCAAGGATGTATTCAAATGCACTTTGAGGTGGGAAAACAAGCAGTGAGAGCAATACAGGTGGCACCTTTGCGAAGTTTACCGCGTGCAGAAGAGGTCCAGCAGCATCTTTCAGTCCTGGCTCTTTGCCTGTGGGAGCAGAGTCCAATCATTCGTGCACTGAAAACTGGGCAGCCGGACGGCCTGGAGCCGGCATCAGGGATGTATTCAAATGCACTTTGAGGTGGGAAAGCAAGGAGTGAGAGCAATACAGGTGGCACCGTTGCAAAGCTTACCGTGTGCAGTACAGATCCAGCAGCATGTTTTAGCACTGGCTCTTCGCCTGTGGCAGCAGAGTCCAATCATTCGTGCACTGAAAACTGGGCAGCCGGACGGCCTGGAGCCGGCATCAAGGATATAGTCAAATGCACTTTGAGGTGGGAAAGCAAGGAGTGAGAGCAATACAGGTGGCACCGTTGCAAAGCTTACCGTGTGCAGTACAGATCCACAGCATGTTTTAGCACTGGCTCTTCGCATGTGGGAGCAGAGTGCAATCATTCGTGCACTGAAAACTGGGCAGCCGGACGGCCTGGAGCAGGCATCAAGGATGTATTCAAATGCACTTTGAGGTGGGAAAGCAAGGAGTGAGAGCAATACAGGTGGCACCGTTCCGAAGCTTTCTGTGTGCTGGAGAGGTCCAGCAGCATCTTTCAGTCCGGGCTCTTTGCCTGTGGGAGCAGAGTCCAATCATTCGTGCACTGAAAACTGGGCAGCCGGACGGCCTGGAGCAGGCATCAAGGATGTATTCAAATGCACTTTGAGGTGGGAAAGCAAGGAGTGAGAGCAATACAGGTGGCACCTTTGCGAAGCCTGCCATGTGCAGAAGAGATCCGGCGGCATCTTCCAGTCCTGGCTCTTCGCCTGTGGCAGGAGAGTCCAATCATTCGTGCACTGACAACTGGGCAGCCGGCCAGCCTGGAGCAGGCATCAAGGAACTATTCAAATGCACTTTGAGGTGGGAAAACAAGCAGTGAGACCAATGCAAGTGGCACTGTTGCAAAGCTTACCACGTGCAGAAGAGATCCAGCAGCATCTTTAGGTCCTGGCTCTTCGCCTGTGGGAGCAGAGTCCAATCATTCGTGCACTGACAGCTGGGCAGCCGGACAGACTGGAGCAGGCATCAAGGAACTATTCAAATGCACTTTGAGGTGGGAAAACAAGGAGTGAGAGCAATACTGGTGGCACCGTTGGAAAGCTTACCGTGAGCAGAAGAGATCCAGCAGCATCTTTAGGTCCTGGCTCTTCGCCTGTGGGAGCAGAGTCCAATCGTTCGTGCACTGACAACTGGGCAGCCAGCCATCCTGGAGCAGGCATCAGGGAACTATTCAAATGCACTTTGAGGTGGGAAAACAAGCAGTGAGACCAATGCAAGTGGCACCGTTGCAAAGCTTACCACGTGCAGAAGAGATCCAGCAGCATCTTTAGGTCCTCGCTCTTCGGCTGTGGGAGCAGAGTCCAATCATTCGTGCACTGACAACTGGGCAGCCGGCCAGCCTGGAGCAGGCATCAAGGAACTATTCAAATGCACTTTGAGGTGGAAAAACAAGCAGTGAGACCCATGCAGGTGGCATCGTTGCAAAGTTTACCTCGTGCAGAAGAGATCCAGCAGCATCTTTCAGTCCTGGCTCTTTGCCTGCGGGAGTAGAGTCCAATCATTCGTGCACTGACAACTGGGCAGCCGGCCAGCCTGGAGCAGGCATCAAGGAACTATTCAAATGCACTTTGAGGTGGGAAAGCAAGCAGTGAGAGCAATACAGGTGGCACCTTTGCGAAGTTTAACGCGTGCAGAAGAGGTCCAGCAGCATCTTTCAGTCCTGGCTCTTCGCCTGTGGCAGCAGAGTCGAATCATTCGTGCACTAAAAACTGGGCAGCCGGACGGCCTGGAGCAGGCATCAAGGATGCATTCAAATGCACTTTGAGATGGGAAAGCAAGGAGTGAGAGCAATACAGGTGGCACCGTTTCAAACCTTTCTCTGTGCAGAAGAGGTCCAGCAGCATCTTTCAGTCCTGGCTCTTCGCCTGTGGCAGGATATTGCAATCATTCGTGCACTGAAAACTGGGCAGCCGGACGGCCTGGAGCAGGCATCAAGGATGTATTCAAATGCCCTTTGAGGTGGGAAAGCAACGAGTGAGAGCAATACAGGTGGCACCGTTGCAAAGCTTACCGTGTGCAGTACAGATCCAGCAGCATGTTTTAGCACTGGCTCTTCGCCTGTGGGAGCAGAGTGCAATCATTCGTGCACTGAAAACTGGGGAGCCGGACGGCCTGGAGCAGGCATCAAGGATGTATTCAAATGCACTTTGAGGTGGGAAAGCAAGGAGTGAGAGCAATACAGGTGGCACCGTTCCGAAGCTTTCTGTGTGCAGGAGAGGTCCAGCAGCATCTTTCAGTCCTGGTTCTTTGCCTGTGGGAGCAGAGTCCAATCATTCGTGCACTGAAAACTGGGCAGCCGGACGGCCTGGAGCAGGCATCAAGGATGTATTCAAATGCCCTTTGAGGTGGGAAACAAGGAGTGAGACCAATGCAGGTGGCACCGTTGCGAAGCTTACCGTGTGCAGAACAGATCCAGCAGCATGTTTCAGCACTGGCATTTCGCCTGTGGGAGTAGAGTCCAATCATTCTTGCACTGAAAACTGGGCAGACGAACGGCCTGGAGCAGGCATCAAGGATGTATTCAAATGCACTTTGAGGTTGGAAACAAGGAGTGAGACCAATGCAGGAGGCACTGTTGCGAAGCTTACCGTGTGCAGAGCAGATCCAGCAGCATGTATTAGCACTGGCTCTTCGCCTGTGGCAGCAGAGTCCAATCATTCGTGCACTGAAAACTGGGCAGCCGGACGGCCTGGAGCAGGCATCAAGGATGTATTCAAATGCCCTTTGAGGTGGGAAAGCAAGGAGTGAGAGCAATACAGGTGGCACCTTTGCGAAGCTTACCATGTGCAGAAGAGATCCAGCAGCATCATTCATTTGTGGCTCTTCGCCTGTGGGAGCAGAGTCCAATCATTCGTGCACTGAAAACTGGGGAGCCGGACGGCCTGGAGCAGGCATCAAGGATGTATTCAAATGCCCTTTGAGGTGGGAAAGCAACGAGTGAGAGCAATACAGGTGGCACCGTGGCAAAGCTTACCGTGTGCAGTACAGATCCAGCAGCATGTTTTAGCACTGGCTCTTTGCCTGTGGGAGCAGAGTGCAATCATTCGTGCACTGAAAACTGGGCAGCCGGACGGCCTGGAGCAGGCATCAAGGATGTATTCAAATGCACTTTGAGGTGGGAAAGCAAGGAGTGAGAGTAATACAGGCGGCACCGTTGCAAAGCTTACCGTGTGCAGTACAGATCCAGCAGCATGTTTTAGCACTGGCTCTTCGCCTGTGGCAGCAGAGTGCAATCATTCGTGCACTGAAAACTGGGCAGCCGGACGGCCTGGAGCAGGCATCAAGGATGTATTCAAATGCACTTTGAGGTTGGAAACAAGGAGTGAGACCAATGCAGGTGGCAACTTTGCAAAGCTTACCATGTGCAGAAGAGGTCCAGCAGCACTTTTCATTTCTGGCCCTTTCCCTGTGGAAGCAGAGTGCAATCATTCGTGCACTGAAAACTGGGCGGTTGGACGGCCTGGAGCAGGCATCAAGGATGTATTCAAATGCACTTTGAGGTGGGAAAGCAAGGAGTGAGAGCAATACAGGTGGCACCGTTGCAAAGCTTACCGTATGCAGAAGAGGTCCAGCAGCATCTTTCAGTCCTGGCGCTTCGCCTGTGGGAACAGAGTCCTATCATTCGTGCACTGAAAACTGGGCAGCCGGACGTCCTGGAGCAGGCATCAAGGATGTATTCAAATGCCCTTTGAGGTGGGAAAGCAAGGAGTGAGAGCAATACAGGTGGCACCTTTGCGAAGCTTGCCATGTGCAGAAGAGATCCACCTGCATCTTCCACTCCTGGCTCTTCGCCTGTGGCAGCAGAGTGCAATCATTCGTGCACTGAAACCTGGGCAGGTGGCCAGCCTGGAGCAGGCATCAAGGATGTATTCAAATGCACTTTGAGGTGGGAAACAAGGAGTGAGACCAATGCAGGTGGCACCGTTGCGAAGCTTACCATGTGCAGAAGAAGTCCAGCAGCACTTTTCATTCCTGGCCCTTTCCCTGTGGAAGCAGAGTGCAATCATTCTTGCACTGAAAACTGGACGGCCGGAAGGCCTGGAGCAGGCATCAAGGATGTATTCAAATGCCCTTTGAGGTGGGAAAGCAAGGAGTGAGAGCAATGCAGGTGGCAGCGTTGCGAAGCTTACCGTGTGCAGAACAGATCCAGCAGCATGTTTTAGCACTGGCTCTTCGCCTGTGGCAGCAGAGTCCAATCATTCGTGCACTGAAAACTGGGCAGCCGGACGGCCTGGAGCAGGCATCAAGGATGTATTCAAATACACTTTGAGGTTTAGAACAAGGAGTGAGGCCAATACAGGCGGCACCGTTGCAAAGCTTACCGTATGCAGAAGAGATCCAGCAGCATCTTTCAGTCCTGGCTCTTCGCCTGTGGCAGCAGAGTCAATCATTCGTGCACTGAAAACAGGGCAGCCGGACGGCCTGGAGCAGGCATCAAGGATGTATTCAAATGCACTTTGAGGTGGGAAAGCAAGGAGTGAGAGCAATACAGGTGGCACCTTTGCGAAGTTTACCGCGTGCAGAAGAGGTCCAGCAGCATCTTTCAGTCCTGGCTCTTCGCCTGTGGGAGCAGAGTGCAATCATTCGTGCACTGAAAACTGGGCTGCCGGACGGCCTGGAGCAGGCATTAAGGATGTATTCAAATGCACTTTGAGGTGGGAAACAAGGAGTGAGACCAATGCAGGTGGCACCGTTGCGAAGCTTACCGTGTGCAGAACAAATCCAGCAGCATGTTTTAGCACTGGCTCATCGCCTGTGGCAGCAGAGTCCAATCATTCGTGCACTGAAAACTGGGCAGCCGGACGGCCTGGAGCAGGCATCAAGGATGTATTCAAATGCACTTTGAGGTTGGAAAAAAGGAGTGAGACCAATGCAGGTGGCAACTTTTCGAAGCTTACCATGTGCAGAAGAGGTCCAGCAGCACTTTTCATTCCTGGCCCTTTCCCTGTGGAAGCAGAGTGCAATCATTCGTGCACTGAAAACTGGACGGCCAGACGGCCTGGAGCAGGCATCAAGGATGTATTCAAATGCACTTTCAGGTGGGAAAGCAACGAGTGAGAGCAATACAGGTGGCACCATTTCAAAGCTTACCGTATGCAGAAGAGATCCAGCAGCATCTTTCAGTCCTGGCTCTTCGCCTGTGGCTGGAGAGTCCAATCATTCGTGCACTGACAACTGGGCAGCCGGACGGCCTGGAGCAGGCATCAAGGATGTATTCAAATGCACTTTGAGGAGGGAAATCAAGGAGTGAGAGCAATACAGGTGGCACCTTTGCGAAGCTTGCCGTGTGCAGATGAGATCCAGCAGCATCTTTCAGTCCTGGCTCTTTGCCTGTGGGAGCAGAGTCCAATCATTCGTGCACTGAAAACTGGGCAGCCGGACGGCCTGGAGCAGGCATCAAGGATGTATTCAAATGCACTTTGAGGTGGGAAAACAAGCAGTGAGAGCAATACAGGTGGCACCTTTGCGAAGTTTACCGCGTGCAGAAGAGGTCCAGCAGCATCTTTCAGTCCTGGCTCTTTGCCTGTGGGAGCTGAGTCCAATCATTCGTGCACTGAAAACTGGGCAGCCGGACGGCCTGGAGCCGGCATCAGGGATGTATTCAAATGCACTTTGAGGTGGGAAAGCAAGGAGTGAGAGCAATACAGGTGGCACCGTTGCAAAGCTTACCGTGTGCAGTACAGATCCAGCAGCATGTTTTAGCACTGGCTCTTCGCCTGTGGCAGCAGAGTCCAATCATTCGTGCACTGAAAACTGGGCAGCCGGACGGCCTGGAGCCGGCATCAAGGATATAGTCAAATGCACTTTGAGGTGGGAAAGAAAGGAGTGAGAGCAATACAGGTGGCACCGTTGCAAAGCTTACCGTGTGCAGTACAGATCCACAGCATGTTTTAGCACTGGCTCTTCGCATGTGGGAGCAGAGTGCAATCATTCGTGCACTGAAAACTGGGCAGCCGGACGGCCTGGAGCAGGCATCAAGGATGTATTCAAATGCCCTTTGAGGTGGGAAAGCAAGGAGTGAGAGCAATACAGGTGGCACCTTTGCGAAGCTTACCATGTGCAGAAGAGATCCAGCAGCATCATTCATTTGTGGCTCTTCGCCTGTGGGAGCAGAGTCCAATCATTCGTGCACTGAAAACTGGGCAGCCGGACGGCCTGGAGCAGGCATCAAGGATGTATTCAAATGCCCTTTGAGGTGGGAAAGCAACGAGTGAGAGCAATACAGGTGGCACCGTGGCAAAGCTTACCGTGTGCAGTACAGATCCAGCAGCATGTTTTAGCACTGGCTCTTCGCCTGTGGGAGCAGAGTGCAATCATTCGTGCACTGAAAACTGGGGAGCCGGACGGCCTGGAGCAGGCATCAAGGATGTATTCAAATGCACTTTGAGGTGGGAAAGCAAGGAGTGAGAGCAATACAGGTGGCACCGTTCCGAAGCTTTCTGTGTGCAGGAGAGGTCCAGCAGCATCTTTCAGTCCTGGTTCTTTGCCTGTGGGAGCAGAGTACAATCATTCGTGCACTGAAAACTGGGCAGCCGGACGGCCTGGAGCAGGCATCAAGGATGTATTCAAATGCACTTTGAGGTTGGAAACAAGGAGTGAGACCAATGCAGGAGGCACTGTTGCGAAGCTTGCCATGTGCAGAACAGATCCAGCAGCATGTATTAGCACTGGCTCTTCGCCTGTGGCAGCAGAGTCCAATCATTCGTGCACTGAAAACTGGGCAGTCGGACGGCCTGGAGCCGGCATCAAGGATGTATTCAAATGCCCTTTGAGGTGGGAAAGCAAGGAGTGAGAGCAATACAGGTGGCACCGTTTCAAAGCTTTCTCTGTGCAGAAGAGGTCCAGCAGCATCTTTCAGTCCTGGCTCTTCGCCTGTGGCAGGAGATTGCAATCATTCGTGCACTGAAAACTGGGCAGCCGGACGGCCTGGACCAGGCATCAAGGATGTACTCAAATGCCCTTTGAGGTGGGAAAGCAAGGAGTGAGAGCAATACAGGTGGCACCTTTGCGAAGCTTGCCATGTGCAGAAGAGATCCACCTGCATCTTCCACTCCTGGCTCTTCGCCTGTGGCAGCAGAGTGCAATCATTCGTGCACTGAAACCTGGGCAGGTGGCCAGCCTGGAGCAGGCATCAAGGATGTATTCAAATGCACTTTGAGGTGGGAAACAAGGAGTGAGACCAATGCAGGTGGCACCGTTGCGAAGCTTACCATGTGCAGAAGAAGTCCAGCAGCACTTTTCATTCCTGGCCCTTTCCCTGTGGAAGCAGAGTGCAATCATTCGTGCACTGAAAACTGGACGGCCGGAAGGCCTGGAGCAGGCATCAAGGGTGTATTCAAATGCCCTTTGAGGTGGGAAAGCAAGGAGTGAGAGCAATGGAGGTGGCACCGTTGCGAAGCTTACCGTGTGCAGAACAGATCCAGCAGCATGTTTTAGCACTGGCTCTTCGCCTGTGGCAGCAGAGTCCAATCATTCGTGCACTGAAAACTGGGCAGCAGGACGGCCTGGAGCAGGCATCAAGGATGTATTCAAATGCACTTTGAGGTTTAGAACAAGGAGTGAGGCCAATACAGGCGGCACCGTTGCAAAGCTTACCGTATGCAGATGAGATCCAGCAGCATCTTCCAGTCCTGGCTCTTCGCCTGTGGGAGCAGAGTGCAATCATTCGTGCACTGAAAACTGGGCAGCCGGACGGCCTGGAGCAGGCATTAAGGATGTATTCAAATGCACTTTGAGGTGGGAAACAAGGAGTGAGACCAATGCAGGTGGCACCGTTGCGAAGCTTACCGTGTGCAGAACAAATCCAGCAGCATGTTTTAGCACTGGCTCATCGCCTGTGGCAGCAGAGTCCAATCAATCGTGCACTGAAAACTGGGCAGCCGGACGGCCTGGAGCAGGCATCAAGGATGTATTCAAATGCACTTTGAGGTTGGAAACAAGGAGTGAGACCAGTGCAGGTGGCAACTTTTCGAAACTTACCATGTGCAGAAGAGGTCCAGCAGCACTTTTCATTCCTGGCCCTTTCCCTGTGGAAGCAGAGTGCAATCATTCGTGCACTGAAAACTGGACGGCCAGACGGCCTGGAGCAGGCATCAAGGATGTATTCAAATGCACTTTCAGGTGGGAAAGCAACGAGTGAGAGCAATACAGTTGGCACCATTTCAAAGCTTACCGTATGCAGAAGAGATCCAGCAGCATCTTTCAGTCCTGGCTCTTCGCCTGTGGCTGGAGAGTCCAATCATTCGTGCACTGACAACTGGGCAGCCGGACGGCCTGGAGCAGGCATCAAGGATGTATTCAAATGCACTTTGAGGTGGGAAAACAAGCAGTGAGAGCAATACAGGTGGCACCTTTGCGAAGTTTACCGCTTGCAGAAGAGGTCCAGCAGCATATTTCAGTCCTGGCTCTTTGCCTGTGGGAGCAGAGTCCAATCATTCGTGCACTGAAAACTGGGCAGCCGGACGGCCTGGAGACGGCATCAAGGATGTATTCAAATGCACTTTGAGGTGGGAAAGCAAGGAGTGAGAGCAATACAGGTGGCACCTTTGCGAAGCTTACCGTGTGCAGTACAGATCCAGCAGCATGTTTTAGCACTGGCTCTTCGCCTGTGGCAGCAGAGTCCAATCATTCGTGCACTGAAAACTGGGCAGCCGGACGGCTTGGAGCCGGCATCAAGGATATAGTCAAATGCACTTTGAGGTGGGAAAGCAAGGAGTGAGAGCAATACAGGTGGCACCGTTGAAAAGCTTACCGTGTGCAGTACAGATCCACAGCATGTTTTAGCACTGGCTCTTCGCATGTGGGAGCAGAGTGCAATCATTCGTGCACTGAAAACTGGGCAGCCGGACGGCCTGGAGCAGGCATCAAGGATGTATTCAAATGCACTTTGAGGTGGGAAAGCAAGGAGTGAGAGCAATACAGGTGGCACCGTTCCGAAGCTTTCTGTGTGCAGGAGAGGTCCAGCAGCATCTTTCAGTCCTGGCTCTTTGCCTGTGGGAGCAGAGTCCAATCATTCATGCACTGAAAACTGGGCAGCCGGACGGCCTGGAGCAGGCATCAAGGATGTATTCAAATGCACTTTGAGGTGGGAAAGCAAGGAGTGAGAGCAATACAGGTGGCACCTTTGCGAAGCTTGCCATGTGCAGAAGAGATCCGGCGGCATCTTCCAGTCCTGGCTCTTCGCCTGTGGGAGCAGAGTGCAATCATTCGTGCACTGAAAACTGGGCAGCCGGACGGCCTGGAGCAGGCATCAAGGATGTATTCAAATGCACTTTGAGGTGGGAAAGCAAGGAGTGAGAGCAATACAGGTGGCACCGTTCCGAAGCTTTCTGTGTGTAGGAGAGGTCCAGCAGCATCTTTCAGTCCTTGCTCTTTGCCTGTGGGGGCAGAGTCCAATCATTCGTGCACTGAAAACTGGGCAGCCGGACGGCCTGGAGCAGGCATCAGGGATGTATTCAAATGCACTTTGAGGTTGGAAACAAGGAGTGAGACCAATGCAGGTGGCAACTTTGCAAAGCTTACCATGTGCAGAAAAGGTCCAGCAGCACTTTTCATTCCTGGCCCTTTCCCTGTGGAAGCAGAGTGCAATCATTCGTGCACTGAAAACTGGACGGCCGGACGGCCTGGAGCAGGCATCAAGGATGTATTGAAATGCCCTTTGAGGTGGGAAAGCAAGGAGTGAGAGCAATACAGGTGGCACCTTTGCGAAGCTTGGCATATGCAGAAGAGATCCAGCAGCATCTTTCAGTCCTGGCTCTTCGCCTGTGGCAGGAGAGTCCAATCATTCGTGCACTGAAAACTGGGCAGCCGGATGGCCTGGAGCAGGCATCAAGGATGTATTCAAATGCCCCTTGAGGTGGGAAAGCAAGGAGTGAGAGCAATACAGGTGGCACCGTTGCGAATCTTACCATGTGCAGAAGAGATCCAGCAGCATCATTCATTTGTGGCTCTTCGCCTGTGGGAGCAGAGTCCAATCATTCGTGCACTGAAAACTGGGCAGCCGGACGGCCTGGAGCAGGCATCAAGGATGTATTCAAATGCACTTTGAGGAGGGAAATCAAGGAGTGAGAGCGATACAGGTGGCACCGTTGCGAAGCTTACCCTGTGCAGGAGAGGTCCAGCAGCATCTTTCAGTCCTGGTTCTTTGCCTGTGGGAGCAGAGTCCAATCATTCGTGCACTGAAAACTGGACGGCCGGACGGCCTGGAGCAGGCATCAAGTATGTATTCAAATGCCCTTTGAGGTTGGAAACAAAGTGTGAGACCAATGCAGGTGGCAACTTTGCGAAATTTACCATGTGCAGAAGAGGTCCAGCAGCACGTTTCATTCCTGGCCCATTCCCTGTCGAAGCAGAGTACCATCATTCGTGCACTGAAAACTGGGCAGCCGGACGGCCTGGAGCAGGCATCAAGGATGTCTTCAAAGGCCCTTTGAGGTGGGAAAGCAAGGAGTGAGAGCGATACAGGTGGCACCGTTGCGAATCTTACCATGTGCAGAAGAGATCCAGCAGCATCATTCATTTGTGGCTCTTCGCCTGTGGGAGCAGAGTCCAATCATTCGTGCACTGAAAACTGGGCAGCCGGACGACCTGGAGCAGGCATCAAGGATGTATTCAAATGCACTTTGAGGTTGGAAACAAGGAGTGAGACAAATGCAGGTGGCACCGTTGCGAAGCTTACCGTGTGCAGAACAGATCCAGCAGCATGTTTTAGCACTGGCTCTTCGCCTGCGGCATCAGAGTCCAATAATTCGTGCACTGAAACCTGGCAGCCGGACGGCCTGGAGCAGGCATCAAGGATGTATTCAAATGCACTTTGAGGTTGGAAACAAGAATTGAGAGCAATGCAGGCGGCAACTTTGCAAAGCTTACCATGTGCAGAAGAGGTCCAGCAGCACTTTTCATTCCTGGCCCTTTCCCTGTGGAAGCAGAGTGCAATCATTCGTGCACTGAAAACTGGGCGGCCGGACGGCCTGGAGCAGGCATCAAGGATGTATTCAAATGCCCTTTGAGGTGGGAAAGCAACGAGTGAGAGCAATACAGGTGGCACCGTTGCAAAGCTTACCGTATGCAGAAGAGATCCAGCAGCATCTTTCAGTCCTGCCTCTTCGCCTGTGGCAGGAGTGTCCAATCATACGTGCACTGAAAACTGGGCAGCCGGACGGCCTGGAGCAGGCATCAAGGATGTATTCAAATGCCCTTTGAGGTGGGAAAGCAAGGAGTGAGAGCAATACAGGTGGCACCGTTGCGAAGTTTACCGTGTGCAGAACATATCCAGCAGCATATTTTAGCACTGGCTCTTCGCCTGTGGGGGCAGAGTCCAATCATTCGTGCACTGAAAACTGGGCAGCCGGACGGCCTGGAGCAGGCATCAAGGATGTATTCAAATTCCCTTTGAGGTGGGAAAGCAAGGAGTGAGAGCAATACAGGTGGCAGCGTTGCGAAGCTTACCGTGCGCAGGAGAGCTCCAGCAGCAACTTTCAGTCCTGGCTCTTCGCCTTCGGAGCGGAGTCCAAACATTCGTGCCCTGAAACCTGGGCAGCCGGCCAGCCTGGAGCAGGCATCAAGGATGTATTCAAATGCACTTTGAGGTGGGAAAGCAAGGAGTGAGAGCAATGCAGGTGGCACCTTTGCGAAGTTTACCGCGTGCAGAAGAGGTCCAGCAGCATCTTTCAGTCCTGGCTCTTCGCCTGTGGCAGCAGAGTCCAATCATTCGTGCACTGAAAACTGGGCAGCCGGGCGGCCTGGAGCCGGCATCAAGGATGTATTCAAATGCACTTTGAGGTGGGAAAGCAAGGAGTGAGAGCAATACAGGAGGCACCTTTGCGAAGCTTGCCATATGCAGAAGAGATCCAGCACCATCTTTCAGTTTTGGCTCTTTGCCTGTGGCAGGAGAGTCCAATCATTCTTGCACTGAAAACTGGGCAGCCGGATGGCCTGGAGCAGGCATCAAGGATGTATTCAAATGCCCTTTGAGGTGGGAAAGCAAGGAGTGAGAGCAATACAGGTGGCACCTTTGCGAATCTTACCATGTGCAGAGGAGATCCAGCAGCATCATTCATTTGTGGCTCTTCGCCTGTGGGAGCAGAGTCCAATCATTCGTGCACTGAAAACTGGGCAGCCGGACGGCCTGGAGCAGGCATCATTGATGTACTCAAATGCCCTTTGAGGTGGGAAAGCAAGGAGTGAGAGCAATTCAGGTGGCACCGTTTCAAAGCTTTCTCTGTGCAGAAGAGGTCCAGCAGCATCTTTCAGTCCTGGCTCTTCGCCTGTGGGAGCAGAGTCCAATCATTCGTGCCCTGAAAACTGGGCAGCCGGACGGCCTGGAGCAGGCATCAAGGATGTATTCAAATGCCCTTTGAGGTGGGAAAGCAAGGAGTGAGAGCAATACAGGTGGCACCGTTGCAAAGCTTACCGTGTGCAGCACAGATCCAGCAGCATGTTTTAGCACTGGCTCTTCGCCTGTGGCAGCAGAGTGCAATCATTCGTGCACTGAAACCTGGCAGCCGGATGGCCTGGAGCAGGCATCAAGGATGTATTCAAATGCCCTTTGAGGTGGGAAAGCAACGAGTGAGAGCAGTACAGGTGGCACATTTGCAAAGCTTACCGTGTGCAGTACAGATCCAGCAGCATGTTTTAGCACTGGCTCTTCGCCTGTGGCAGCAGAGTCCAATCATTCGTGCACTGAAAACTGGGCAGCCGGACGGCCTGGAGCCGGCATCAGTATATAGTCAAATGCACTTTGAGGTGGGAAAGCAAGGAGTGAGAGCAATACAGGTGGCACCGTTCCGAATCTTTCTTTGTGCAGGAGAGGTCCAGCAGCATCTTTCAGTCCTGGCTCTTTGCCTGTGGGAGCAGAGTCCAATCATTCATGCACTGAAAACTGGGCAGCCGGACGGCCTGGAGCAGGCATCAAGGATGTATTCAAATGCACTTTGAGGTGGGAAAGCAAGGAGTGAGAGCAATACAGGTGGCACCTTTGCGAAGCCTGCCATGTGCAGAAGAGATCCGGCGGCATCTTCCAGTCCTGGCTCTTCGCCTGTGGCAGGAGAGTCCAATCATTCGTGCACTGATAACTGGGCAGCCGGACGGCCTGGAGCGGGTATCAAGGATGTATTCAAATGCACTTTGATGTGGGAAACAAGGAGTGAGACCAATGCAGGTGGCACCGTTTCGAAGCTTACCGTGTGCAGAACAGATCCAGCAGCATGTTTCAGTCCTGGCTCTTCGCCTGTGGCAGGAGATTGCGATCATTTGTGCACTGAAAACTGGGCAGCCGGACGGCCTGGAGCAGGCATCAAGGATGTATTCAAATGCCCTTTGAGGGTGGAAAGCAACGAGTGAGAGCAATACAGGTGGCACCGTGGCAAAGCTTACCGTGTGCAGTACAGATCCAGCAGCATGTTTTAGCACTGGCTCTTCGCCTGTGGGAGCAGAGTGCAATCATTCGTGCACTGAAAACTGGGGAGCCGGACGGCCTGGAGCAGGCATCAAGGATGTATTCAAATGCACTTTGAGGTGGGAAAGCAAGGAGTGAGAGCAATACAGGTGGCACCGTTCCGAAGCTTTCTGTGTGCAGGAGAGGTCCAGCAGCATCTTTCAGTCCTGGTTCTTTGCCTGTGGGAGCAGAGTACAATCATTCGTGCACTGAAAACTGGGCAGCCGGACGGCCTGGAGCAGGCATCAAGGATGTATTCAAATGCACTTTGAGGTTGGAAACAAGGAGTGAGACCAATGCAGGAGGCACTGTTGCGAAGCTTGCCATGTGCAGAACAGATCCAGCAGCATGTATTAGCACTGGCTCTTCGCCTGTGGCAGCAGAGTCCAATCATTCGTGCACTGAAAACTGGGCAGTCGGACGGCCTGGAGCCGGCATCAAGGATGTATTCAAATGCCCTTTGAGGTGGGAAAGCAAGGAGTGAGAGCAATACAGGTGGCACCGTTTCAAAGCTTTCTCTGTGCAGAAGAGGTCCAGCAGCATCTTTCAGTCCTGGCTCTTCGCCTGTGGCAGGAGATTGCAATCATTCGTGCACTGAAAACTGGGCAGCCGGACGGCCTGGACCAGGCATCAAGGATGTACTCAAATGCCCTTTGAGGTGGGAAAGCAAGGAGTGAGAGCAATACAGGTGGCACCTTTGCGAAGCTTGCCATGTGCAGAAGAGATCCACCTGCATCTTCCACTCCTGGCTCTTCGCCTGTGGCAGCAGAGTGCAATCATTCGTGCACTGAAACCTGGGCAGGTGGCCAGCCTGGAGCAGGCATCAAGGATGTATTCAAATGCACTTTGAGGTGGGAAACAAGGAGTGAGACCAATGCAGGTGGCACCGTTGCGAAGCTTACCATGTGCAGAAGAAGTCCAGCAGCACTTTTCATTCCTGGCCCTTTCCCTGTGGAAGCAGAGTGCAATCATTCGTGCACTGAAAACTGGACGGCCGGAAGGCCTGGAGCAGGCATCAAGGGTGTATTCAAATGCCCTTTGAGGTGGGAAAGCAAGGAGTGAGAGCAATGGAGGTGGCACCGTTGCGAAGCTTACCGTGTGCAGAACAGATCCAGCAGCATGTTTTAGCACTGGCTCTTCGCCTGTGGCAGCAGAGTCCAATCATTCGTGCACTGAAAACTGGGCAGCAGGACGGCCTGGAGCAGGCATCAAGGATGTATTCAAATGCACTTTGAGGTTTAGAACAAGGAGTGAGGCCAATACAGGCGGCACCGTTGCAAAGCTTACCGTATGCAGATGAGATCCAGCAGCATCTTCCAGTCCTGGCTCTTCGCCTGTGGGAGCAGAGTGCAATCATTCGTGCACTGAAAACTGGGCAGCCGGACGGCCTGGAGCAGGCATTAAGGATGTATTCAAATGCACTTTGAGGTGGGAAACAAGGAGTGAGACCAATGCAGGTGGCACCGTTGCGAAGCTTACCGTGTGCAGAACAAATCCAGCAGCATGTTTTAGCACTGGCTCATCGCCTGTGGCAGCAGAGTCCAATCAATCGTGCACTGAAAACTGGGCAGCCGGACGGCCTGGAGCAGGCATCAAGGATGTATTCAAATGCACTTTGAGGTTGGAAACAAGGAGTGAGACCAGTGCAGGTGGCAACTTTTCGAAACTTACCATGTGCAGAAGAGGTCCAGCAGCACTTTTCATTCCTGGCCCTTTCCCTGTGGAAGCAGAGTGCAATCATTCGTGCACTGAAAACTGGACGGCCAGACGGCCTGGAGCAGGCATCAAGGATGTATTCAAATGCACTTTCAGGTGGGAAAGCAACGAGTGAGAGCAATACAGTTGGCACCATTTCAAAGCTTACCGTATGCAGAAGAGATCCAGCAGCATCTTTCAGTCCTGGCTCTTCGCCTGTGGCTGGAGAGTCCAATCATTCGTGCACTGACAACTGGGCAGCCGGACGGCCTGGAGCAGGCATCAAGGATGTATTCAAATGCACTTTGAGGTGGGAAAACAAGCAGTGAGAGCAATACAGGTGGCACCTTTGCGAAGTTTACCGCTTGCAGAAGAGGTCCAGCAGCATATTTCAGTCCTGGCTCTTTGCCTGTGGGAGCAGAGTCCAATCATTCGTGCACTGAAAACTGGGCAGCCGGACGGCCTGGAGACGGCATCAAGGATGTATTCAAATGCACTTTGAGGTGGGAAAGCAAGGAGTGAGAGCAATACAGGTGGCACCTTTGCGAAGCTTACCGTGTGCAGTACAGATCCAGCAGCATGTTTTAGCACTGGCTCTTCGCCTGTGGCAGCAGAGTCCAATCATTCGTGCACTGAAAACTGGGCAGCCGGACGGCTTGGAGCCGGCATCAAGGATATAGTCAAATGCACTTTGAGGTGGGAAAGCAAGGAGTGAGAGCAATACAGGTGGCACCGTTGAAAAGCTTACCGTGTGCAGTACAGATCCACAGCATGTTTTAGCACTGGCTCTTCGCATGTGGGAGCAGAGTGCAATCATTCGTGCACTGAAAACTGGGCAGCCGGACGGCCTGGAGCAGGCATCAAGGATGTATTCAAATGCACTTTGAGGTGGGAAAGCAAGGAGTGAGAGCAATACAGGTGGCACCGTTCCGAAGCTTTCTGTGTGCAGGAGAGGTCCAGCAGCATCTTTCAGTCCTGGCTCTTTGCCTGTGGGAGCAGAGTCCAATCATTCATGCACTGAAAACTGGGCAGCCGGACGGCCTGGAGCAGGCATCAAGGATGTATTCAAATGCACTTTGAGGTGGGAAAGCAAGGAGTGAGAGCAATACAGGTGGCACCTTTGCGAAGCTTGCCATGTGCAGAAGAGATCCGGCGGCATCTTCCAGTCCTGGCTCTTCGCCTGTGGGAGCAGAGTGCAATCATTCGTGCACTGAAAACTGGGCAGCCGGACGGCCTGGAGCAGGCATCAAGGATGTATTCAAATGCACTTTGAGGTGGGAAAGCAAGGAGTGAGAGCAATACAGGTGGCACCGTTCCGAAGCTTTCTGTGTGTAGGAGAGGTCCAGCAGCATCTTTCAGTCCTTGCTCTTTGCCTGTGGGGGCAGAGTCCAATCATTCGTGCACTGAAAACTGGGCAGCCGGACGGCCTGGAGCAGGCATCAGGGATGTATTCAAATGCACTTTGAGGTTGGAAACAAGGAGTGAGACCAATGCAGGTGGCAACTTTGCAAAGCTTACCATGTGCAGAAAAGGTCCAGCAGCACTTTTCATTCCTGGCCCTTTCCCTGTGGAAGCAGAGTGCAATCATTCGTGCACTGAAAACTGGACGGCCGGACGGCCTGGAGCAGGCATCAAGGATGTATTGAAATGCCCTTTGAGGTGGGAAAGCAAGGAGTGAGAGCAATACAGGTGGCACCTTTGCGAAGCTTGGCATATGCAGAAGAGATCCAGCAGCATCTTTCAGTCCTGGCTCTTCGCCTGTGGCAGGAGAGTCCAATCATTCGTGCACTGAAAACTGGGCAGCCGGATGGCCTGGAGCAGGCATCAAGGATGTATTCAAATGCCCCTTGAGGTGGGAAAGCAAGGAGTGAGAGCAATACAGGTGGCACCGTTGCGAATCTTACCATGTGCAGAAGAGATCCAGCAGCATCATTCATTTGTGGCTCTTCGCCTGTGGGAGCAGAGTCCAATCATTCGTGCACTGAAAACTGGGCAGCCGGACGGCCTGGAGCAGGCATCAAGGATGTATTCAAATGCACTTTGAGGAGGGAAATCAAGGAGTGAGAGCGATACAGGTGGCACCGTTGCGAAGCTTACCCTGTGCAGGAGAGGTCCAGCAGCATCTTTCAGTCCTGGTTCTTTGCCTGTGGGAGCAGAGTCCAATCATTCGTGCACTGAAAACTGGACGGCCGGACGGCCTGGAGCAGGCATCAAGTATGTATTCAAATGCCCTTTGAGGTTGGAAACAAAGTGTGAGACCAATGCAGGTGGCAACTTTGCGAAATTTACCATGTGCAGAAGAGGTCCAGCAGCACGTTTCATTCCTGGCCCATTCCCTGTCGAAGCAGAGTACCATCATTCGTGCACTGAAAACTGGGCAGCCGGACGGCCTGGAGCAGGCATCAAGGATGTCTTCAAAGGCCCTTTGAGGTGGGAAAGCAAGGAGTGAGAGCGATACAGGTGGCACCGTTGCGAATCTTACCATGTGCAGAAGAGATCCAGCAGCATCATTCATTTGTGGCTCTTCGCCTGTGGGAGCAGAGTCCAATCATTCGTGCACTGAAAACTGGGCAGCCGGACGACCTGGAGCAGGCATCAAGGATGTATTCAAATGCACTTTGAGGTTGGAAACAAGGAGTGAGACAAATGCAGGTGGCACCGTTGCGAAGCTTACCGTGTGCAGAACAGATCCAGCAGCATGTTTTAGCACTGGCTCTTCGCCTGCGGCATCAGAGTCCAATAATTCGTGCACTGAAACCTGGCAGCCGGACGGCCTGGAGCAGGCATCAAGGATGTATTCAAATGCACTTTGAGGTTGGAAACAAGAATTGAGAGCAATGCAGGCGGCAACTTTGCAAAGCTTACCATGTGCAGAAGAGGTCCAGCAGCACTTTTCATTCCTGGCCCTTTCCCTGTGGAAGCAGAGTGCAATCATTCGTGCACTGAAAACTGGGCGGCCGGACGGCCTGGAGCAGGCATCAAGGATGTATTCAAATGCCCTTTGAGGTGGGAAAGCAACGAGTGAGAGCAATACAGGTGGCACCGTTGCAAAGCTTACCGTATGCAGAAGAGATCCAGCAGCATCTTTCAGTCCTGCCTCTTCGCCTGTGGCAGGAGTGTCCAATCATACGTGCACTGAAAACTGGGCAGCCGGACGGCCTGGAGCAGGCATCAAGGATGTATTCAAATGCCCTTTGAGGTGGGAAAGCAAGGAGTGAGAGCAATACAGGTGGCACCGTTGCGAAGTTTACCGTGTGCAGAACATATCCAGCAGCATATTTTAGCACTGGCTCTTCGCCTGTGGGGGCAGAGTCCAATCATTCGTGCACTGAAAACTGGGCAGCCGGACGGCCTGGAGCAGGCATCAAGGATGTATTCAAATTCCCTTTGAGGTGGGAAAGCAAGGAGTGAGAGCAATACAGGTGGCAGCGTTGCGAAGCTTACCGTGCGCAGGAGAGCTCCAGCAGCAACTTTCAGTCCTGGCTCTTCGCCTTCGGAGCGGAGTCCAAACATTCGTGCCCTGAAACCTGGGCAGCCGGCCAGCCTGGAGCAGGCATCAAGGATGTATTCAAATGCACTTTGAGGTGGGAAAGCAAGGAGTGAGAGCAATGCAGGTGGCACCTTTGCGAAGTTTACCGCGTGCAGAAGAGGTCCAGCAGCATCTTTCAGTCCTGGCTCTTCGCCTGTGGCAGCAGAGTCCAATCATTCGTGCACTGAAAACTGGGCAGCCGGGCGGCCTGGAGCCGGCATCAAGGATGTATTCAAATGCACTTTGAGGTGGGAAAGCAAGGAGTGAGAGCAATACAGGAGGCACCTTTGCGAAGCTTGCCATATGCAGAAGAGATCCAGCACCATCTTTCAGTTTTGGCTCTTTGCCTGTGGCAGGAGAGTCCAATCATTCTTGCACTGAAAACTGGGCAGCCGGATGGCCTGGAGCAGGCATCAAGGATGTATTCAAATGCCCTTTGAGGTGGGAAAGCAAGGAGTGAGAGCAATACAGGTGGCACCTTTGCGAATCTTACCATGTGCAGAGGAGATCCAGCAGCATCATTCATTTGTGGCTCTTCGCCTGTGGGAGCAGAGTCCAATCATTCGTGCACTGAAAACTGGGCAGCCGGACGGCCTGGAGCAGGCATCATTGATGTACTCAAATGCCCTTTGAGGTGGGAAAGCAAGGAGTGAGAGCAATTCAGGTGGCACCGTTTCAAAGCTTTCTCTGTGCAGAAGAGGTCCAGCAGCATCTTTCAGTCCTGGCTCTTCGCCTGTGGGAGCAGAGTCCAATCATTCGTGCCCTGAAAACTGGGCAGCCGGACGGCCTGGAGCAGGCATCAAGGATGTATTCAAATGCCCTTTGAGGTGGGAAAGCAAGGAGTGAGAGCAATACAGGTGGCACCGTTGCAAAGCTTACCGTGTGCAGCACAGATCCAGCAGCATGTTTTAGCACTGGCTCTTCGCCTGTGGCAGCAGAGTGCAATCATTCGTGCACTGAAACCTGGCAGCCGGATGGCCTGGAGCAGGCATCAAGGATGTATTCAAATGCCCTTTGAGGTGGGAAAGCAACGAGTGAGAGCAGTACAGGTGGCACATTTGCAAAGCTTACCGTGTGCAGTACAGATCCAGCAGCATGTTTTAGCACTGGCTCTTCGCCTGTGGCAGCAGAGTCCAATCATTCGTGCACTGAAAACTGGGCAGCCGGACGGCCTGGAGCCGGCATCAGTATATAGTCAAATGCACTTTGAGGTGGGAAAGCAAGGAGTGAGAGCAATACAGGTGGCACCGTTCCGAATCTTTCTTTGTGCAGGAGAGGTCCAGCAGCATCTTTCAGTCCTGGCTCTTTGCCTGTGGGAGCAGAGTCCAATCATTCATGCACTGAAAACTGGGCAGCCGGACGGCCTGGAGCAGGCATCAAGGATGTATTCAAATGCACTTTGAGGTGGGAAAGCAAGGAGTGAGAGCAATACAGGTGGCACCTTTGCGAAGCCTGCCATGTGCAGAAGAGATCCGGCGGCATCTTCCAGTCCTGGCTCTTCGCCTGTGGCAGGAGAGTCCAATCATTCGTGCACTGATAACTGGGCAGCCGGACGGCCTGGAGCGGGTATCAAGGATGTATTCAAATGCACTTTGATGTGGGAAACAAGGAGTGAGACCAATGCAGGTGGCACCGTTTCGAAGCTTACCGTGTGCAGAACAGATCCAGCAGCATGTTTCAGTCCTGGCTCTTCGCCTGTGGCAGGAGATTGCGATCATTTGTGCACTGAAAACTGGGCAGCCGGACGGCCTGGAGCAGGCATCAAGGATGTATTCAAATGCCCTTTGAGGTGGGAAAGCAACGAGTGAGAGCAATACAGGTGGCACCGTTGCAAAGCTTACCGTATGCAGAAGAGATCCAGCAGCATCATTCATTTGTGGCTCTTCGCCTGTGGGAGCAGAGTCCAATCATTCGTGCACTGAAAACTGGGCAGCCGGACGGCCTGGAGCAGGCATCAAGGATGTATTCAAATTCCCTTTGAGGTGGGAAAGCAAGGAGTGAGAGCAATACAGGTGGCAGCGTTGCGAAACTTACCGTGCGCAGGAGAGCTCCAGCAGCAACTTTCAGTCCTGGATCTTCGCCTTCGGAGCGGAGTCCAAACATTCGTGCCCTGAAACCTGGGCAGCCGGCCAGCCTGGAGCAGGCATCAAGGAACTATTCAAATGCACTTTGAGGTGGGAAAGCAAGGAGTGAGAGCAATGCAGGTGGCACCTTTGCGAAGTTTACCGCGTGCAGAAGAGGTCCAGCAGCATCTTTCAGTCCTGGCTCTTCGCCTGTGGCAGGAGATTGCGATCATTTGTGCACTGAAAACTGGGCAGCCGGACGGCCTGGAGCAGGCATCAAGGATGTATTCAAATGCCCTTTGAGGTGGGAAAGCAACGAGTGAGAGCAGTACAGGTGGCGTCTTTGCAAAGCTTACCGTGTGCAGTACAGATCCAGCAGCATGTTTTAGCACTGGCTCTTCGCCTGTGGCAGCAGAGTGCAATCATTCGTGCACTGAAAACTGGGCAGCCGGACGGCCTGGAGCAGGCATCAAGGATGTATTCAAATGCACTTTGAGGTGGAAAAGCAAGGAGTGAGAGCAATACAGGTGGCACCGTTCCGAAGCTTTCTTTGTGCAAGAGAGGTCCAGCAGCATCTTTCAGTCCTGGCTCTTTGCCTGTGGGAGCAGAGTCCAATCATTCGTGCACTGAAAACTGGGCAGCCGGACGGCCTGGAGCAGGCATCAAGGATGTATTCAAATGCACTTTGAGGTGGGAAAGCAAGGAGTGAGAGCAATACAGGTGGCAACGTTCAGAAGCTTTCTGTGTGCAGGAGAGGTCCAGCAGAATCTTTCAGTCCTGACTCTTCGCCTGTGGTAGCAGAGTCCAATCATTCGTGCACTGAAAACTGGGCAGCCGGACGGCCTGGAGCAGGCATCAGGGATGTATTCAAATGCCCTTTGAGGTGGGAAAGCAAGGAGTGAGAGCAATACAGGTGGCACCGTTGCAAAGCTTACCGTGTGCAGCACAGATCCAGCAGCATGTTTTAGCACTGGCTCTTCGCCTGTGGCAGCAGAGTGCAATCATTCGTGCACTGAAACCTGGCAGCCGGATGGCCTGGAGCAGGCATCAAGGATGTATTCAAATGCCCTTTGAGGTGGGAAAGCAACGAGTGAGAGCAGTACAGGTGGCACATTTGCAAAGCTTACCGTGTGCAGTACAGATCCAGCAGCATGTTTTAGCACTGGCTCTTCGCCTGTGGCAGCAGAGTCCAATCATTCGTGCACTGAAAACTGGGCAGCCGGACGGCCTGGAGCCGGCATCAGTATATAGTCAAATGCACTTTGAGGTGGGAAAGCAAGGAGTGAGAGCAATACAGGTGGCACCTTTGCGAAGCTTTCTTTGTGCAGGAGAGGTCCAGCAGCATCTTTCAGTCCTGGCTCTTTGCCTGTGGGAGCAGAGTCCAATCATTCATGCACTGAAAACTGGGCAGCCGGACGGCCTGGAGCAGGCATCAAGGATGTATTCAAATGCACTTTGAGGTGGGAAAGCAAGGAGTGAGAGCAATACAGGTGGCACCTTTGCGAAGCCTGCCATGTGCAGAAGAGATCCGGCGGCATCTTCCAGTCCTGGCTCTTCGCCTGTGGCAGGAGAGTCCAATCATTCGTGCACTGATAACTGGGCAGCCGGACGGCCTGGAGCAGGCATCAAGGATGTATTCAAATGCCCTTTGAGGTGGGAAAGCAACGAGTGAGAGCAATACAGGTGGCACCATGGCAAAGCTTACCGTGTGCAGTACAGATCCAGCAGCATGTTTTAGCACTGGCTCTTCGCCTGTGGGAGCAGAGTGCAATCATTCGTGCACTGAAAACTGGGGAGCCGGACGGCCTGGAGCAGGCATCAAGGATGTATTCAAATGCACTTTGAGGTGGGAAAGCAAGGAGTGAGAGTAATACAGGCGGCACCGTTGCAAAGCTTACCGTATGCAGAAGAGATCCAGCAGCATCTTTCAGTCCTGGCTCTTCGCCTGTGGTAGCAGAGTCCAATCATTCGTGCACTGAAAACTGGGCAGCCGGACGGCCTGGAGCAGGCATCAGGGATGTATTCAAATGCCCTTTGAGGTGGGAAAGCAAGGAGTGAGAGCAATACAGGAGGCACCTTTGCGAAGCTTGCCATATGCAGAAGAGATCCAGCACCATCTTTCAGTTTTGGCTCTTTGCCTGTGGCAGGAGAGTCCAATCATTCTTGCACTGAAAACTGGGCAGCCGGATGGCCTGGAGCAGGCATCAAGGATGTATTCAAATGCCCTTTGAGGTGGGAAAGCAAGGAGTGAGAGCAATACAGGTGGCACCTTTGCGAATCTTACCATGTGCAGAGGAGATCCAGCAGCATCATTCATTTGTGGCTCTTCGCCTGTGGGAGCAGAGTCCAATCATTCGTGCACTGAAAACTGGGCAGCCGGACGGCCTGGAGCCGGCATCATTGATGTACTCAAATGCCCTTTGAGGTGGGAAAGCAAGGAGTGAGAGCAATTCAGGTGGCACCGTTTCAAAGCTTTCTCTGTGCAGAAGAGGTCCAGCAGCATCTTTCAGTCCTGGCTCTTCGCCTGTGGGAGCAGAGTCCAATCATTCGTGCCCTGAAAACTGGGCAGCCGGACGGCCTGGAGCAGGCATCAAGGATGTATTCAAATGCCCTTTGAGGTGGGAAAGCAAGGAGTGAGAGCAATACAGGTGGCACCGTTGCAAAGCTTACCGTGTGCAGCACAGATCCAGCAGCATGTTTTAGCACTGGCTCTTCGCCTGTGGCAGCAGAGTGCAATCATTCGTGCACTGAAACCTGGCAGCCGGATGGCCTGGAGCAGGCATCAAGGATGTATTCAAATGCCCTTTGAGGTGGGAAAGCAACGAGTGAGAGCAGTACAGGTGGCACATTTGCAAAGCTTACCGTGTGCAGTACAGATCCAGCAGCATGTTTTAGCACTGGCTCTTCGCCTGTGGCAGCAGAGTCCAATCATTCGTGCACTGAAAACTGGGCAGCCGGACGGCCTGGAGCCGGCATCAGTATATAGTCAAATGCACTTTGAGGTGGGAAAGCAAGGAGTGAGAGCAATACAGGTGGCACCGTTCCGAATCTTTCTTTGTGCAGGAGAGGTCCAGCAGCATCTTTCAGTCCTGGCTCTTTGCCTGTGGGAGCAGAGTCCAATCATTCATGCACTGAAAACTGGGCAGCCGGACGGCCTGGAGCAGGCATCAAGGATGTATTCAAATGCACTTTGAGGTGGGAAAGCAAGGAGTGAGAGCAATACAGGTGGCACCTTTGCGAAGCCTGCCATGTGCAGAAGAGATCCGGCGGCATCTTCCAGTCCTGGCTCTTCGCCTGTGGCAGGAGAGTCCAATCATTCGTGCACTGATAACTGGGCAGCCGGACGGCCTGGAGCGGGTATCAAGGATGTATTCAAATGCACTTTGAGGTGGGAAACAAGGAGTGAGACCAATGCAGGTGGCACCGTTTCGAAGCTTACCGTGTGCAGAACAGATCCAGCAGCATGTTTCAGTCCTGGCTCTTCGCCTGTGGCAGGAGATTGCGATCATTTGTGCACTGAAAACTGGGCAGCCGGACGGCCTGGAGCAGGCATCAAGGATGTATTCAAATGCCCTTTGAGGTAGGAAAGCAACGAGTGAGAGCAATACAGGTGGCACCGTTGCAAAGCTTACCGTATGCAGAAGAGATCCAGCAGCATCATTCATTTGTGGCTCTTCGCCTGTGGGAGCAGAGTCCAATCATTCGTGCACTGAAAACTGGGCAGCCGGACGGCCTGGAGCAGGCATCAAGGATGTATTCAAATTCCCTTTGAGGTGGGAAAGCAAGGAGTGAGAGCAATACAGGTGGCAGCGTTGCGAAGCTTACCGTGCGCAGGAGAGCTCCAGCAGCAACTTTCAGTCCTGGCTCTTCGCCTTCGGAGCGGAGTCCAAACATTCGTGCCCTGAAACCTGGGCAGCCGGCCAGCCTGGAGCAGGCATCAAGGAACTATTCAAATGCACTTTGAGGTGGGAAAGCAAGGAGTGAGAGCAATGCAGGTGGCACCTTTGCGAAGTTTACCGCGTGCAGAAGAGGTCCAGCAGCATCTTTCAGTCCTGGCTCTTCGCCTGTGGGAGCAGAGTCCAATCATTCGTGCACTGAAAACTGGGCAGCCGGGCGGCCTGGAGCCGGCATCAAGGATGTATTCAAATGCACTTTGAGGTGGGAAAGCAAGGAGTGAGAGCAATACAGGTGGCACCGTTGCAAAGCTTACCAAGTGCAGAAGAGGTCCAGCAGCATCTTTCAGTCCTGGCTCTTCGCCTGTGGCAGGAGATTGCGATCATTTGTGCACTGAAAACTGGGCAGCCGGACGGCCTGGAGCAGGCATCAAGGATGTATTCAAATGCCCTTTGAGGGGGGAAAGCAACGAGTGAGAGCAGTACAGGTGGCGTCTTTGCAAAGCTTACCGTGTGCAGTACAGATCCAGCAGCATGTTTTAGCACTGGCTCTTCGCCTGTGGCAGCAGAGTGCAATCATTCGTGCACTGAAAACTGGGCAGCCGGACGGCCTGGAGCAGGCATCAAGGATGTATTCAAATGCACTTTGAGGTGGAAAAGCAAGGAGTGAGAGCAATACAGGTGGCACCGTTCCGAAGCTTTCTTTGTGCAAGAGAGGTCCAGCAGCATCTTTCAGTCCTGGCTCTTTGCCTGTGGGAGCAGAGTCCAATCATTCGTGCACTGAAAACTGGGCAGCCGGACGGCCTGGAGCAGGCATCAAGGATGTATTCAAATGCACTTTGAGGTGGGAAAGCAAGGAGTGAGAGCAATACAGGTGGCAACGTTCAGAAGCTTTCTGTGTGCAGGAGAGGTCCAGCAGCATCTTTCAGTCCTGGCTCTTCGCCTGTGGTAGCAGAGTCCAATCATTCGTGCACTGAAAACTGGGCAGCCGGACGGCCTGGAGCAGGCATCAGGGATGTATTCAAATGCCCTTTGAGGTGGGAAAGCAAGGAGTGAGAGCAATACAGGTGGCACCGTTGCAAAGCTTACCGTGTGCAGCACAGATCCAGCAGCATGTTTTAGCACTGGCTCTTCGCCTGTGGGAGCAGAGTGCAATCATTCGTGCACTGAAACCTGGCAGCCGGATGGCCTGGAGCAGGCATCAAGGATGTATTCAAATGCCCTTTGAGGTGGGAAAGCAACGAGTGAGAGCAGTACAGGTGGCACATTTGCAAAGCTTACCGTGTGCAGTACAGATCCAGCAGCATGTTTTAGCACTGGCTCTTCGCCTGTGGCAGCAGAGTCCAATCATTCGTGCACTGAAAACTGGGCAGCCGGACGGCCTGGAGCCGGCATCAGTATATAGTCAAATGCACTTTGAGGTGGGAAAGCAAGGAGTGAGAGCAATACAGGTGGCACCGTTCCGAAGCTTTCTTTGTGCAGGAGAGGTCCAGCAGCATCTTTCAGTCCTGGCTCTTTGCCTGTGGGAGCAGAGTCCAATCATTCATGCACTGAAAACTGGGCAGCCGGACGGCCTGGAGCAGGCAACAAGGATGTATTCAAATGCACTTTGAGGTGGGAAAGCAAGGAGTGAGAGCAATACAGGTGGCACCTTTGCGAAGCCTGCCATGTGCAGAAGAGATCCGGCGGCATCTTCCAGTCCTGGCTCTTCGCCTGTGGCAGGAGAGTCCAATCATTCCTGCACTGATAACTGGGCAGCCGGACGGCCTGGAGCAGGCATCAAGGATGTATTCAAATGCCCTTTGAGGTGGGAAAGCAACGAGTGAGAGCAATACAGGTGGCACCGTGGCAAAGCTTACCGTGTGCAGTACAGATCCAGCAGCATGTTTTAGCACTGGCTCTTCGCCTGTGGGAGCAGAGTGCAATCATTCGTGCACTGAAAACTGGGGAGCCGGACGGCCTGGAGCAGGCATCAAGGATGTATTCAAATGCACTTTGAGGTGGGAAAGCAAGGAGTGAGAGTAATACAGGCGGCACCGTTGCAAAGCTTACCGTATGCAGAAGAGATCCAGCAGCATCTTTCAGTCCTGGCTCTTCGCCTGTGGTAGCAGAGTCCAATCATTCGTGCACTGAAAACTGGGCAGCCGGACGGCCTGGAGCAGGCATCAGGGATGTATTCAAATGCCCTTTGAGGTGGGAAAGCAAGGAGTGAGAGCAATACAGGAGGCACCTTTGCGAAGCTTGCCATATGCAGAAGAGATCCAGCACCATCTTTCAGTTTTGGCTCTTTGCCTGTGGCAGGAGAGTCCAATCATTCTTGCACTGAAAACTGGGCAGCCGGATGGCCTGGAGCAGGCATCAAGGATGTATTCAAATGCCCTTTGAGGTGGGAAAGCAAGGAGTGAGAGCAATACAGGTGGCACCTTTGCGAATCTTACCATGTGCAGAGGAGATCCAGCAGCATCATTCATTTGTGGCTCTTCGCCTGTGGGAGCAGAGTCCAATCATTCGTGCACTGAAAACTGGGCAGCCGGACGGCCTGGAGCCGGCATCATTGATGTACTCAAATGCCCTTTGAGGTGGGAAAGCAAGGAGTGAGAGCAATTCAGGTGGCACCGTTTCAAAGCTTTCTCTGTGCAGAAGAGGTCCAGCAGCATCTTTCAGTCCTGGCTCTTCGCCTGTGGGAGCAGAGTCCAATCATTCGTGCCCTGAAAACTGGGTAGCCGGACGGCCTGGAGCAGGCATCAAGGATGTATTCAAATGCCCTTTGAGGTGGGAAAGCAAGGAGTGAGAGCAATACAGGTGGCACCGTTGCAAAGCTTACCGTGTGCAGCACAGATCCAGCAGCATGTTTTAGCACTGGCTCTTCGCCTGTGGCAGCAGAGTGCAATCATTCGTGCACTGAAACCTGGCAGCCGGATGGCCTGGAGCAGGCATCAAGGATGTATTCAAATGCCCTTTGAGGTGGGAAAGCAACGAGTGAGAGCAGTACAGGTGGCACATTTGCAAAGCTTACCGTGTGCAGTACAGATCCAGCAGCATGTTTTAGCACTGGCTCTTCGCCTGTGGCAGCAGAGTCCAATCATTCGTGCACTGAAAACTGGGCAGCCGGGCGGCCTGGAGCCGGCATCAGTATATAGTCAAATGCACTTTGAGGTGGGAAAGCAAGGAGTGAGAGCAATACAGGTGGCACCGTTCCGAAGCTTTCTTTGTGCAGGAGAGGTCCAGCAGCATCTTTCAGTCCTGGCTCTTTGCCTGTGGGAGCAGAGTCCAATCATTCATGCACTGAAAACTGGGCAGCCGGACGGCCTGGAGCAGGCATCAAGGATGTATTCAAATGCACTTTGAGGTGGGAAAGCAACGAGTGAGAGCAATACAGGTGGCACCTTTGCGAAGCCTGCCATGTGCAGAAGAGATCCGGCGGCATCTTCCAGTCCTGGCTCTTCGCCTGTGGCAGGAGAGTCCAATCATTCGTGCACTGATAACTGGGCAGCCGGACGGCCTGGAGCAGGTATCAAGGATGTATTCAAATGCCCTTTGAGGTGGGAAAGCAACGAGTGAGAGCAATACAGGTGGCACCGTGGCAAAGCTTACCGTGTGCAGTACAGATCCAGCAGCATGTTTTAGCACTGGCTCTTCGCCTGTGGGAGCAGAGTGCAATCATTCGTGCACTGAAAACTGGGGAGCCGGACGGCCTGGAGCAGGCATCAAGGATGTATTCAAATGCACTTTGAGGTGGGAAAGCAAGGAGTGAGAGTAATACAGGCGGCACCGTTGCAAAGCTTACCGTGTGCAGTACAGATCCAGCAGCATGTTTTAGCACTGGCTCTTCGCCTGTGGAAGCAGAGTGCAATCATTCGTGCACTGAAAACTGGGCGGCCGGACGGCCTGGAGCAGGCATCAAGGATGTATTCAAATGCCCTTTGAGGTGGGAAAGCAACGAGTGAGAGCAATACAGGTGGCACCGTTGCAAAGCTTACCGTATGCAGAAGAGATCCAGCAGCATCTTTCAGTCCTGGCTCTTCGCCTGTGGCAGGAGTGTCCAATCATACGTGCACTGAAAACTGGGCAGCCGGACGGCCTGTAGCAGGCATCAAGGATGTATTCAAATGCCCTTTGAGGTGGGAAAGCAAGGAGTCAGAGCAATACAGGTGGCACCGTTGCGAAGTTTACCGTGTGCAGAACAGATCCAGCAGCATATTTTAGCACTGGCTCTTCGCCTGTGGGAGCAGAGTCCAATCATTCGTGCACTGAAAACTGGGCAGCCGGACGGCCTGGAGCAGGCATCAAGGATGTATTCAAATGCCCTTTGAGGTGGGAAAGCAAGGAGTGAGAGCAATACAGGTGGCAGCGTTGCGAAGCTTACCGTGCGCAGGAGAGCTCCAGCAGCAAATTTCAGTCCTGGCTCTTCGCCTTCGGAGCGGAGTCCAAACATTCGTGCCCTGAAACCTGGGCAGCCGGCCAGCCTGGAGCAGGCATCAAGGATGTATTCAAATGCACTTTGAGGTGGGAAAGCAAGGAGTGAGAGCAATGCAGGTGGCACCTTTGCGAAGTTTACCGCGTGCAGAAGAGGTCCAGCAGCATCTTTCAGTCCTGGCTCTTCGCCTGTGGCAGCAGAGTCCAATCATTCGTGCACTGAAAACTGCGCAGCCGGGCGGCCTGGAGCCGGCATCAAGGATGTATTCAAATGCACTTTGAGGTGGGAAAGCAACGAGTGAGAGCAATACAGGTGGCACCGTTGCAAAGCTTACCAAGTGCAGAAGAGGTCCAGCAGCATCTTTCAGTCCTGGCTCTTCGCCTGTGGCAGGAGATTGCGATCATTTGTGCACTGAAAACTGGGCAGCCGGACGGCCTGGAGCAGGCATCAAGGATGTATTCAAATGCCCTTTGAGGTGGGAAAGCAACGAGTGAGAGCAATACAGGTGGCACCGTTGCAAAGCTTACCGTATGCAGAAGAGATCCAGCAGCATCATTCATTTGTGGCTCTTCGCCTGTGGGAGCAGAGTCCAATCATTCGTGCACTGAAAACTGGGCAGCCGGACGGCCTGGAGCAGCCATCAAGGATGTATTCAAATGCCCTTTGAGGTGGGAAAGCAACGAGTGAGAGCAATACAGGTGGCACCGTTGCAAAGCTTACCGTATGCAGAAGAGATCCAGCAGCATCTTTCAGTCCTGGCTCTTCGCCTGTGGCAGGAGAGTCCAATAATTCGTGCACTGAAAACTGGGCAGCCGGACGACCTGGAGCAGGCATCAAGGATGTATTCAAATGCACTTTGAGGTTGGAAACAAGGAGTGAGACAAATGCAGGTGGCACCGTTGCGAAGCTTACCGTGTGCAGAACAGATCCAGCAGCATGTTTTAGCACTGGCTCTTCGCCTGCGGCAGCAGAGTCCAATAATTCGTGCACTGAAAACTGGGCAGCCGGACGGCCTGGAGCAGGCATCAAGGATGTATTCAAATGCACTTTGAGGTTGGAAACAAGAATTGAGAGCAATGCAGGCGGCAACTTTGCAAAGCTTACCATGTGCAGAAGAGGTCCAGCAGCACTTTTCATTCCTGGCCCTTTCCCTGTGGAAGCAGAGTGCAATCATTCGTGCACTGAAAACTGGGCGGCCGGACGGCCTGGAGCAGGCATCAAGGATGTATTCAAATGCCCTTTGAGGTGGGAAAGCAACGAGTGAGAGCAATACAGGTGGCACCGTTGCAAAGCTTACCGTATGCAGAAGAGATCCAGCAGCATCTTTCAGTCCTGGCTCTTCGCCTTCGGAGCGGAGTCCAAACATTCGTGCCCTGAAACCTGGGCAGCCGGCCAGCCTGGAGCAGGCATCAAGGATGTATTCAAATGCCCTTTGAGGTGGGAAAGCAAGGAGTGAGAGCAATACAGGTGGCACCGTTGCGAAGTTTACCGTGTGCAGAACAGATCCAGCAGCATATTTTAGCACTGGCTCTTCGCCTGTGGGAGCAGAGTCCAATCATTCGTGCACTGAAAACTGGGCAGCCGGACGGCCTGGAGCAGGCATCAAGGATGTATTCAAATGCCCTTTGAGGTGGGAAAGCAAGGAGTGAGAGCAATACAGGTGGCAGCGTTGCGAAGCTTACCGTGCGCAGGAGAGCTCCAGCAGCAAATTTCAGTCCTGGCTCTTCGCCTTCGGAGCGGAGTCCAAACATTCGTGCCCTGAAACCTGGGCAGCCGGCCAGCCTGGAGCAGGCATCAAGGATGTATTCAAATGCACTTTGAGGTGGGAAAGCAAGGAGTGAGAGCAATGCAGGTGGCACCTTTGCGAAGTTTACCGCGTGCAGAAGAGGTCCAGCAGCATCTTTCAGTCCTGGCTCTTCGCCTGTGGCAGCAGAGTCCAATCATTCGTGCACTGAAAACTGCGCAGCCGGGCGGCCTGGAGCCGGCATCAAGGATGTATTCAAATGCACTTTGAGGTGGGAAAGCAACGAGTGAGAGCAATACAGGTGGCACCGTTGCAAAGCTTACCAAGTGCAGAAGAGGTCCAGCAGCATCTTTCAGTCCTGGCTCTTCGCCTGTGGCAGGAGATTGCGATCATTTGTGCACTGAAAACTGGGCAGCCGGACGGCCTGGAGCAGGCATCAAGGATGTATTCAAATGCCCTTTGAGGTGGGAAAGCAACGAGTGAGAGCAATACAGGTGGCACCGTTGCAAAGCTTACCGTATGCAGAAGAGATCCAGCAGCATCATTCATTTGTGGCTCTTCGCCTGTGGGAGCAGAGTCCAATCATTCGTGCACTGAAAACTGGGCAGCCGGACGGCCTGGAGCAGCCATCAAGGATGTATTCAAATGCCCTTTGAGGTGGGAAAGCAACGAGTGAGAGCAATACAGGTGGCACCGTTGCAAAGCTTACCGTATGCAGAAGAGATCCAGCAGCATCTTTCAGTCCTGGCTCTTCGCCTGTGGCAGGAGAGTCCAATAATTCGTGCACTGAAAACTGGGCAGCCGGACGACCTGGAGCAGGCATCAAGGATGTATTCAAATGCACTTTGAGGTTGGAAACAAGGAGTGAGACAAATGCAGGTGGCACCGTTGCGAAGCTTACCGTGTGCAGAACAGATCCAGCAGCATGTTTTAGCACTGGCTCTTCGCCTGCGGCAGCAGAGTCCAATAATTCGTGCACTGAAAACTGGGCAGCCGGACGGCCTGGAGCAGGCATCAAGGATGTATTCAAATGCACTTTGAGGTTGGAAACAAGAATTGAGAGCAATGCAGGCGGCAACTTTGCAAAGCTTACCATGTGCAGAAGAGGTCCAGCAGCACTTTTCATTCCTGGCCCTTTCCCTGTGGAAGCAGAGTGCAATCATTCGTGCACTGAAAACTGGGCGGCCGGACGGCCTGGAGCAGGCATCAAGGATGTATTCAAATGCCCTTTGAGGTGGGAAAGCAACGAGTGAGAGCAATACAGGTGGCACCGTTGCAAAGCTTACCGTATGCAGAAGAGATCCAGCAGCATCTTTCAGTCCTGGCTCTTCGCCTTCGGAGCGGAGTCCAAACATTCGTGCCCTGAAACCTGGGCAGCCGGCCAGCCTGGAGCAGGCATCAAGGATGTATTCAAATGCCCTTTGAGGTGGGAAAGCAAGGAGTGAGAGCAATACAGGTGGCACCGTTGCGAAATTTACCGTGTGCAGAACAGATCCAGCAGCATATTTTAGCACTGGCTCTTCGCCTGTGGGAGCAGAGTCCAATCATTCGTGCACTGAAAACTGGGCAGCCGGACGGCCTGGAGCAGGCATCAAGGATGTATTCAAATGCACTTTGAGGTGGAAAAGCAAGGAGTGAGAGCAATACAGGTGGCACCGTTCCGAAGCTTTCTTTGTGCAAGAGAGGTCCAGCAGCATCTTTCAGTCCTGGCTCTTTGCCTGTGGGAGCAGAGTCCAATCATTCGTGCACTGAAAACTGGGCAGCCGGACGGCCTGGAGCAGGCATCAAGGATGTATTCAAATGCACTTTGAGGTGGGAAAGCAAGGAGTGAGAGCAATACAGGTGGCAACGTTCAGAAGCTTTCTGTGTGCAGGAGAGGTCCAGCAGCATCTTTCAGTCCTGGCTCTTCTCCTGTGGTAGCAGAGTCCAATCATTCGTGCACTGAAAACTGGGCAGCCGGACGGCCTGGAGCAGGCATCAGGGATGTATTCAAATGCCCTTTGAGGTGGGAAAGCAAGGAGTGAGAGCAATACAGGAGGCACCTTTGCGAAGCTTGCCATATGCAGAAGAGATCCAGCACCATCTTTCAGTTTTGGCTCTTTGCCTGTGGCAGGAGAGTCCAATCATTCTTGCACTGAAAACTGGGCAGCCGGATGGCCTGGAGCAGGCATCAAGGATGTATTCAAATGCCCTTTGAGGTGGGAAAGCAAGGAGTGAGAGCAATACAGGTGGCACCTTTGCGAATCTTACCATGTGCAGAGGAGATCCAGCAGCATCATTCATTTGTGGCTCTTCGCCTGTGGGAGCAGAGTCCAATCATTCGTGCACTGAAAACTGGGCAGCCGGACGGCCTGGAGCCGGCATCATTGATGTACTCAAATGCCCTTTGAGGTGGGAAAGCAAGGAGTGAGAGCAATTCAGGTGGCACCGTTTCAAAGCTTTCTCTGTGCAGAAGAGGTCCAGCAGCATCTTTCAGTCCTGGCTCTTCGCCTGTGGGAGCAGAGTCCAATCATTCGTGCCCTGAAAACTGGGCAGCCGGACGGCCTGGAGCAGGCATCAAGGATGTATTCAAATGCCCTTTGAGGTGGGAAAGCAAGGAGTGAGAGCAATACAGGTGGCACCGTTGCAAAGCTTACCGTGTGCAGCACAGATCCAGCAGCATGTTTTAGCACTGGCTCTTCGCCTGTGGCAGCAGAGTGCAATCATTCGTGCACTGAAACCTGGCAGCCGGATGGCCTGGAGCAGGCATCAAGGATGTATTCAAATGCCCTTTGAGGTGGGAAAGCAACGAGTGAGAGCAGTACAGGTGGCACATTTGCAAAGCTTACCGTGTGCAGTACAGATCCAGCAGCATGTTTTAGCACTGGCTCTTCGCCTGTGGCAGCAGAGTCCAATCATTCGTGCACTGAAAACTGGGCAGCCGGACGGCCTGGAGCCGGCATCAGTATATAGTCAAATGCACTTTGAGGTGGGAAAGCAAGGAGTGAGAGCAATACAGGTGGCACCGTTCCGAAGCTTTCTTTGTGCAGGAGAGGTCCAGCAGCATCTTTCAGTCCTGGCTCTTTGTCTGTGGGAGCAGAGTCCAATCATTCATGCACTGAAAACTGGGCAGCCGGACGGCCTGGAGCAGGCATCAAGGATGTATTCAAATGCACTTTGAGGTGGGAAAGCAAGGAGTGAGAGCAATACAGGTGGCACCTTTGCGAAGCCTGCCATGTGCAGAAGAGATCCGGCGGCATCTTCCAGTCCTGGCTCTTCGCCTGTGGCAGGAGAGTCCAATCATTCGTGCACTGATAACTGGGCAGCCGGACGGCCTGGAGCGGGTATCAAGGATGTATTCAAATGCACTTTGAGGTGGGAAACAAGGAGTGAGACCAATGCAGGTGGCACCGTTTCGAAGCTTACCGTGTGCAGAACAGATCCAGCAGCATGTTTCAGCACTGGCTCTTCGCCTGTGGGAGCAGAGTGCAATCATTCGTGCACTGAAAACTGGGCAGCCGGACGGCCTGGAGCAGGCATCAAGGATGTATTCAAATGCACTTTGAGGTGGGAAACAAGGAGTGAGACCAATGCAGGTGGCAACTTTTCGAACCTTACCATGTGCAGAAGAGATCCAGCAGCACTTTTCAGTCCTGGCCCTTTCCCTGTGGAAGCAGAGTGCACTCATTCGTGCACTGAAAACTGGGCAGCCGGACGGCCTGGAGCAGGCATCAAGGATGTATTCAAATGCCCTTTGAGGTGGGAAAGCAAGGAGTGAGAGCAATACAGGTGGCACCTTTGCGAAGCTTACCATGTGCAGAAGAGATCCAGCAGCATCATTCATTTGTGGCTCTTCGCCTGTGGGAGCAGAGTCCAATCATTCGTGCACTGAAAACTGGGCAGCCGGACGGCCTGGAGCAGGCATCAAGGATGTATTCAAATGCCCTTTGAGGTGGGAAAGCAACGAGTGAGAGCAATACAGGTGGCACCGTGGCAAAGCTTACCGTGTGCAGTACAGATCCAGCAGCATGTTTTAGCACTGGCTCTTCGCCTGTGGGAGCAGAGTGCAATCATTCGTGCACTGAAAACTGGGGAGCCGGACGGCCTGGAGCAGGCATCAAGGATGTATTCAAATGCACTTTGAGGTGGGAAAGCAAGGAGTGAGAGTAATACAGGCGGCACCGTTGCAAAGCTTACCGTGTGCAGTACAGATCCAGCAGCATGTTTTAGCACTGGCTCTTCGCCTGTGGCAGCAGAGTGCAATCATTCGTGCACTGAAAACTGGGCAGCCGGACGGCCTGGAGCAGGCATCAAGGATGTATTCAAATGCACTTTGAGGTTGGAAACAAGGAGTGAGACCAATGCAGGTGGCAACTTTGCAAAGCTTACCATGTGCAGAAGAGGTCCAGCAGCACTTTTCATTTCTGGCCCTTTCCTTGTGGAAGCAGAGTGCAATCATTCGTGCACTGAAAACTGGGCGGTTGGACGGCCTGGAGCAGGCATCAAGGATGTATTCAAATGCCCTTTGAGGTGGGAAAGCAAGGAGTGAGAGCAATACAGGTGGCACCGTTGCAAATCTTACCGTATGCAGAAGAGGTCCAGCAGCATCTTTCAGTCCTGGCGCTTCGCCTGTGGGAGCAGAGTCCTATCATTCGTGCACTGAAAACTGGGCAGCCGGACGTCCTGGAGCAGGCATCAAGGATGTATTCAAATGCCCTTTGAAGTGGGAAAGCAAGGAGTGAGAGCAATACAGGTGGCACCTTTGCGAAGCTTGCCATGTGCAGAAGAGATCCACCTGCATCTTCCAGTCCTGGCTCTTCGCCTGTGGCAGCAGAGTGCAATCATTCGTGCACTGAAACCTGGGCAGGTGGCCAGCCTGGAGCAGGCATCAAGGATGTATTCAAATGCACTTTGAGGTGGGAAACAAGGAGTGAGACCAATGCAGGTGGCACCGTTGCGAAGCTTACCATGTGCAGAAGAAGTCCAGCAGCACTTTTCATTCCTGGCCCTTTCCCTGTGGAAGCAGAGTGCAATCATTCTTGCACTGAAAACTGGACGGCCGGAAGGCCTGGAGCAGGCATCAAGGATGTATTCAAATGCCCTTTGAGGTGGGAAAGCAAGGAGTGAGAGCAATGCAGGTGGCAGCGTTGCGAAGCTTACCGTGTGCAGAACAGATCCAGCAGCATGTTTTAGCACTGGCTCTTCGCCTGTGGCAGCAGAGTCCAATCATTCGTCCACTGAAAACTGGGCAGCCGGACGGCCTGGAGCAGGCATCAAGGATGTATTCAAATACACTTTGAGGTTTAGAACAAGGAGTGAGGCCAATACAGGCGGCACCGTTGCAAAGCTTACCGTATGCAGAAGAGATCCAGCAGCATGTTTTAGCACTGGCTCTTCGCCTGTGGCAGCAGAGTCAATCATTCGTGCACTGAAAACTGGGCAGCCGGACTGCCTGGAGCAGGCATCAAGGATGTATTCAAATGCACTTTGAGGTGGGAAAGCAAGGAGTGAGAGCAATACAGGTGGCACCTTTGCGAAGTTTACCGCGTGCAGAAGAGGTCCAGCAGCATCTTTCAGTCCTCGCTCTTCGCCTGTGGGAGCAGAGTGCAATCATTCGTGCACTGAAAACTGGGCTGCCGGACGGCCTGGAGCAGGCATTAAGGATGTATTCAAATGCACTTTGAGGTGGGAAACAAGGAGTGAGACCAATGCAGGTGGCACCGTTGCGAAGCTTACCGTGTGCAGAACAAATCCAGCAGCATGTTTTAGCACTGGCTCATCGCCTGTGGCAGCAGAGTCCAATCATTCGTGCACTGAAAACTGGGCAGCCGGACGGCCTGGAGCAGGCATCAAGGATGTATTCAAATGCACTTTGAGGTTGGAAAAAAGGAGTGAGACCAATGCAGGTGGCAACTTTTCGAAGCTTACCATGTGCAGAAGAGGTCCAGCAGCACTTTTCATTCCTGGCCCTTTCCTGTGGAAGCAGAGTGCAATCATTCGTGCACTGAAAACTGGACGGCCAGACGGCCTGGAGCAGGCATCAAGGATGTATTCAAATGCACTTTGAGGTGGGAAAGCAAGGAGTGAGAGCAATACAGGTGGCAACGTTCAGAAGCTTTCTGTGTGCAGGAGAGGCCCAGCAGCATCTTTCAGTCCTGGCTCTTCTCCTGTGGTAGCAGAGTCCAATCATTCGTGCACTGAAAACTGGGCAGCCGGACGGCCTGGAGCCGGCATCAGGGATGTATTCAAATGCCCTTTGAGGTGGGAAAGCAAGGAGTGAGAGCAATACAGGAGGCACCTTTGCGAAGCTTGCCATATGCAGAAGAGATCCAGCACCATCTTTCAGTTTTGGCTCTTTGCCTGTGGCAGGAGAGTCCAATCATTCTTGCACTGAAAACTGGGCAGCCGGATGGCCTGGAGCAGGCATCAAGGATGTATTCAAATGCCCTTTGAGGTGGGAAAGCAAGGAGTGAGAGCAATACAGGTGGCACCTTTTCGAATCTTACCATGTGCAGAGGAGATCCAGCAGCATCATTCATTTGTGGCTCTTCGCCTGTGGGAGCAGAGTCCAATCATTCGTGCACTGAAAACTGGGCAGCCGGACGGCCTGGAGCCGGCATCATTGATGTACTCAAATGCCCTTTGAGGTGGGAAAGCAAGGAGTGAGAGCAATTCAGGTGGCACCGTTTCAAAGCTTTCTCTGTGCAGAAGAGGTCCAGCAGCATCTTTCAGTCCTGGCTCTTCGCCTGTGGGAGCAGAGTCCAATCATTCGTGCCCTGAAAACTGGGCAGCCGGACGGCCTGGAGCAGGCATCAAGGATGTATTCAAATGCCCTTTGAGGTGGGAAAGCAAGGAGTGAGAGCAATACAGGTGGCACCGTTGCAAAGCTTACCGTGTGCAGCACAGATCCAGCAGCATGTTTTAGCACTGGCTCTTCGCCTGTGGCAGCAGAGTGCAATCATTCGTGCACTGAAACCTGGCAGCCGGATGGCCTGGAGCAGGCATCAAGGATGTATTCAAATGCACTTTGAGGTGGGAAACAAGGAGTGAGACCAATGCAGGTGGCACCGTTGCGAAGCTTACCATGTGCAGAAGAAGTCCAGCAGCACTTTTCATTCCTGGCCCTTTCCCTGTGGAAGCAGAGTCCAATCATTCGTGCACTGAAAACTGGGCAGCCGGACGGCCTGGAGCCGGCATCAGTATATAGTCAAATGCACTTTGAGGTGGGAAAGCAAGGAGTGAGAGCAATACAGGTGGCACCGTTCCGAAGCTTTCTTTGTGCAGGAGAGGTCCAGCAGCATCTTTCAGTCCTGGCTCTTTGCCTGTGGGAGCAGAGTCCAATCATTCATGCACTGAAAACTGGGCAGCCGGACGGCCTGGAGCAGGCATCAAGGATGTATTCAAATGCACTTTGAGGTGGGAAAGCAAGGAGTGAGAGCAATACAGGTGGCACCTTTGCGAAGCTTACCATGTGCAGAAGAGATCCAGCAGCATCATTCATTTGTGGCTCTTCGCCTGTGGGAGCAGAGTCCAATCATTCGTGCACTGAAAACTGGGCAGCCGGACGGCCTGGAGCAGGCATCAAGGATGTATTCAAATGCCCTTTGAGGTGGGAAAGCAAGGAGTGAGAGCAATACAGGTGGCACCGTGGCAAAGCTTACCGTGTGCAGTACAGATCCAGCAGCATGTTTTAGCACTGGCTCTTCGCCTGTGGGAGCAGAGTGCAATCATTCGTGCACTGAAAACTGGGGAGCCGGACGGCCTGGAGCAGGCATCAAGGATGTATTCAAATGCACTTTGAGGTGGGAAAGCAAGGAGTGAGAGTAATACAGGCGGCACCGTTGCAAAGCTTACCGTGTGCAGTACAGATCCAGCAGCATGTTTTAGCACTGGCTCTTCGCCTGTGGCAGCAGAGTGCAATCATTCGTGCACTGAAAACTGGGCAGCCGGACGGCCTGGAGCAGGCATCAAGGATGTATTCAAATGCACTTTGAGGTTGGAAACAAGGAGTGAGACCAATGCAGGTGGCAACTTTGCAAAGCTTACCATGTGCAGAAGAGGTCCAGCAGCACTTTTCATTTCTGGCCCTTTCCCTGTGGAAGCAGAGTGCAATCATTCGTGCACTGAAAACTGGGCGGTTGGACGGCCTGGAGCAGGCATCAAGGATGTATTCAAATGCCCTTTGAGGTGGGAAAGCAAGGAGTGAGAGCAATACAGGTGGCACCGTTGCAAAGCTTACCGTATGCAGAAGAGGTCCAGCAGCATCTTTCAGTCCTGGCGCTTCGCCTGTGGGAGCAGAGTCCTATCATTCGTGCACTGAAAACTGGGCAGCCGGACGTCCTGGAGCAGGCATCAAGGATGTATTCAAATGCCCTTTGAGGTGGGAAAGCAAGGAGTGAGAGCAATACAGGTGGCACCTTTGCGAAGCTTGCCATGTGCAGAAGAGATCCACCTGCATCTTCCACTCCTGGCTCTTCGCCTGTGGCAGCAGAGTGCAATCATTCGTGCACTGAAACCTGGGCAGGTGGCCAGCCTGGAGCAGGCATCAAGGATGTATTCAAATGCACTTTGAGGTGGGAAACAAGGAGTGAGACCAATGCAGGTGGCACCGTTGCGAAGCTTACCATGTGCAGAAGAAGTCCAGCAGCACTTTTCATTCCTGGCCCTTTCCCTGTGGAAGCAGAGTGCAATCATTCTTGCACTGAAAACTGGACGGCCGGAAGGCCTGGAGCAGGCATCAAGGATGTATTCAAATGCCCTTTGAGGTGGGAAAGCAAGGAGTGAGAGCAATGCAGGTGGCAGCGTTGCGAAGCTTACCGTGTGCAGAACAGATCCAGCAGCATGTTTTAGCACTGGCTCTTCGCCTGTGGCAGCAGAGTCCAATCATTCGTGCACTGAAAACTGGGCAGCCGGACGGCCTGGAGCAGGCATCAAGGATGTATTCAAATACACTTTGAGGTTTAGAACAAGGAGTGAGGCCAATACAGGCGGCACCGTTGCAAAGCTTACCGTATGCAGAAGAGATCCAGCAGCATCTTTCAGTCCTGGCTCTTCGCCTGTGGCAGCAGAGTCAATCATTCGTGCACTGAAAACAGGGCAGCCGGACGGCCTGGAGCAGGCATCAAGGATGTATTCAAATGCACTTTGAGGTGGGAAAGCAAGGAGTGAGAGCAATACAGGTGGCACCTTTGCGAAGTTTACCGCGTGCAGAAGAGGTCCAGCAGCATCTTTCAGTCCTGGCTCTTCGCCTGTGGGAGCAGAGTGCAATCATTCGTGCACTGAAAACTGGGCTGCCGGACGGCCTGGAGCAGGCATTAAGGATGTATTCAAATGCACTTTGAGGTGGGAAACAAGGAGTGAGACCAATGCAGGTGGCACCGTTGCGAAGCTTACCGTGTGCAGAACAAATCCAGCAGCATGTTTTAGCACTGGCTCATCGCCTGTGGCAGCAGAGTCCAATCATTCGTGCACTGAAAACTGGGCAGCCGGACGGCCTGGAGCAGGCATCAAGGATGTATTCAAATGCACTTTGAGGTTGGAAAAAAGGAGTGAGACCAATGCAGGTGGCAACTTTTCGAAGCTTACCATGTGCAGAAGAGGTCCAGCAGCACTTTTCATTCCTGGCCCTTTCCTGTGGAAGCAGAGTGCAATCATTCGTGCACTGAAAACTGGACGGCCAGACGGCCTGGAGCAGGCATCAAGGATGTATTCAAATGCCCTTTGAGGTGGGAAAGCAACGAGTGAGAGCAATACAGGTGGCACCATTTCAAAGCTTACCGTATGCAGAAGAGATCCAGCAGCATCTTTCAGTCCTGGCTCTTCGCCTGTGGCTGGAGAGTCCAATCATTCGTGCACTGACAACTGGGCAGCCGGACGGCCTGGAGCAGGCATCAAGGATGTATTCAAATGCACTTTGAGGAGGGAAATCAAGGAGTGAGAGCAATACAGGTGGCACCTTTGCGAAGCTTGCCGTGTGCAGATGAGATCCAGCAGCATCTTTCAGTCCTGGCTCTTTGCCTGTGGGAGCAGAGTCCAATCATTCGTGCACTGAAAACTGGGCAGCCGAACGGCCTGGAACAGGCATCAAGGATGTATTCAAATGCACTTTGAGGTGGGAAAACAAGCAGTGAGAGCAATACAGGTGGCACCTTTGCGAAGTTTACCGCGTGCAGAAGAGGTCCAGCAGCATCTTTCAGTCCTGGCTCTTTGCCTGTGGGAGCAGAGTCCAATCATTCGTGCACTGAAAACTGGGCAGCCGGACGGCCTGGAGCCGGCATCAGGGATGTATTCAAATGCACTTTGAGGTGGGAAAGCAAGGAGTGAGAGCAATACAGGTGGCACCGTTGCAAAGCTTACCGTGTGCAGTACAGATCCAGCAGCATGTTTTAGCACTGGCTCTTCGCCTGTGGCAGCAGAGTCCAATCATTCGTGCACTGAAAACTGGGCAGCCGGACGGCCTGGAGCCGGCATCAAGGATATAGTCAAATGCACTTTGAGGTGGGAAAGAAAGGAGTGAGAGCAATACAGGTGGCACCGTTGCAAAGCTTACCGTGTGCAGTACAGATCCACAGCATGTTTTAGCACTGGCTCTTCGCATGTGGGAGCAGAGTGCAATCATTCGTGCACTGAAAACTGGGCAGCCGGACGGCCTGGAGCAGGCATCAAGAATGTATTCAAATGCACTTTGAGGTGGGAAAGCAAGGAGTGAGAGCAATACAGGTGGCACCGTTCCGAAGCTTTCTGTGTGCAGGAGAGGTCCAGCAGCATCTTTCAGTCCGGGCTCTTTGCCTGTGGGAGCAGAGTGCAATCATTCGTGCACTGAAAACTGGGCAGCCGGACGGCCTGGAGCAGGCATCAAGGATGTATTCAAATGCACTTTGAGGTGGGAAAGCAAGGAGTGAGAGCAATACAGGTGGCACCTTTGCGAAGCCTGCCATGTGCAGAAGAGATCCGGCGGCATCTTCCAGTCCTGGCTCTTCGCCTGTGGCAGGAGAGTCCAATCATTCGTGCACTGACAACTGGGCAGCCGGCCAGCCTGGAGCAGGCATCAAGGAACTATTCAAATGCACTTTGAGGTGGGAAAACAAGCAGTGAGACCAATGCAGGTGGCACTGTTGCAAAGCTTACCACGTGCAGAAGAGATCCAGCAGCATCTTTAGGTCCTGGCTCTTCGCCTGTGGGAGCAGAGTCCAATCATTCGTGCACTGACAGCTGGGCAGCCGGACAGACTGGAGCAGGCATCAAGGAACTATTCAAATGCACTTTGAGGTGGGAAAACAAGGAGTGAGAGCAATACTGGTGGCACCGTTGCAAAGCTTACCGTGAGCAGAAGAGATCCAGCAGCATCTTTAGGTCCTGGCTCTTCGCCTGTGGGAGCAGAGTCCAATCGTTCGTGCACTGACAACTGGGCAGCCAGCCATCCTGGAGCAGGCATCAGGGAACTATTCAAATGCACTTTGAGGTGGGAAAACAAGCAGTGAGACCAATGCAAGTGGCACCGTTGCAAAGCTTACCACGTGCAGAAGAGATCCAGCAGCATCTTTAGGTCCTGGCTCTTCGGCTGTGGGAGCAGAGTCCAATCATTCGTGCACTGACAACTGGGCAGCCGGCCAGCCTGGAGCAGGCATCAAGGAACTATTCAAATGCACTTTGAGGTGGAAAAACAAGCAGTGAGACCCATGCAGGTGGCATCGTTGCAAAGTTTACCTCGTGCAGAAGAGATCCAGCAGCATCTTTCAGTCCTGGCTCTTTGCCTGCGGGAGTAGAGTCCAATCATTCGTGCACTGACAACTGGGCAGCCGGCCAGCCTGGAGCAGGCATCAAGGAACTATTCAAATGCACTTTGAGGTGGGAAAGCAAGCAGTGAGAGCAATACAGGTGGCACCTTTGCGAAGTTTAACGCGTGCAGAAGAGGTCCAGCAGCATCTTTCAGTCCTGGCTCTTCGCCTGTGGCAGCAGAGTCGAATCATTCGTGCACTAAAAACTGGGCAGCCGGACGGCCTGGAGCAGGCATCAAGGATGCATTCAAATGCACTTTGAGATGGGAAAGCAAGGAGTGAGAGCAATACAGGTGGCACCGTTTCAAACCTTTCTCTGTGCAGAAGAGGTCCAGCAGCATCTTTCAGTCCTGGCTCTTCGCCTGTGGCAGGATATTGCAATCATTCGTGCACTGAAAACTGGGCAGCCGGACGGCCTGGAGCAGGCATCAAGGATGTATTCAAATGCCCTTTGAGGTGGGAAAGCAACGAGTGAGAGCAATACAGGTGGCACCGTTGCAAAGCTTACCGTGTGCAGTACAGATCCAGCAGCATGTTTTAGCACTGGCTCTTCGCCTGTGGGAGCAGAGTGCAATCATTCGTGCACTGAAAACTGCGCAGCCGGACGGCCTGGAGCAGGCATCAAGGATGTATTCAAATGCACTTTGAGGTGGGAAAGCAAGGAGTGAGAGCAATACAGGTGGCACCGTTCCGAAGCTTTCTGTGTGCAGGAGAGGTCCAGCAGCATCTTTCAGTCCTGGTTCTTTGCCTGTGGGAGCAGAGTCCAATCATTCGTGCACTGAAAACTGGGCAGCCGGACGGCCTGGAGCAGGCATCAAGGATGTATTCAAATGCACTTTGAGGTGGGAAACAAGGAGTGAGACCAATGCAGGTGGCACCGTTGCGAAGCTTACCGTGTGCAGAACAGATCCACAGCATGTTTCAGCACTGGCATTTCGCCTGTGGGAGTAGAGTCCAATCATTCTTGCACTGAAAACTGGGCAGACGAACGGCCTGGAGCAGGCATCAAGGATGTATTCAAATGCACTTTGAGGTTGGAAACAAGGAGTGAGACCAATGCAGGAGGCACTGTTGCGAAGCTTACCGTGTGCAGAACAGATCCAGCAGCATGTATTAGCACTGGCTCTTCGCCTGTGGCAGCAGAGTCCAATCATTCGTGCACTGAAAACTGGGCAGCCGGACGGCCTGGAGCAGGCATCAAGGATGTATTCAAATGCCCTTTGAGGTGGGAAAGCAAGGAGTGAGAGCAATACAGGTGGCACCTTTGCGAAGCTTACCATGTGCAGAAGAGATCCAGCAGCATCATTCGTTTGTGGCTCTTCGCCTGTGGGAGCAGAGTCCAATCATTCGTGCACTGAAAACTGGGCAGCCGGACGGCCTGGAGCAGGCATCAAGGATGTATTCAAATGCCCTTTGAGGTGGGAAAGCAACGAGTGAGAGCAATACAGGTGGCACCGTGGCAAAGCTTACCGTGTGCAGTACAGATCCAGCAGCATGTTTTAGCACTGGCTCTTCGCCTGTGGGAGCAGAGTGCAATCATTCGTGCACTGAAAACTGGGGAGCCGGACGGCCTGGAGCAGGCATCAAGGATGTATTCAAATGCACTTTGAGGTGGGAAAGCAAGGAGTGAGAGTAATACAGGCGGCACCGTTGCAAAGCTTACCGTGTGCAGTACAGATCCAGCAGCATGTTTTAGCACTGGCTCTTCGCCTGTGGCAGCAGAGTGCAATCATTCGTGCACTGAAAACTGGGCAGCCGGACGGCCTGGAGCAGGCATCAAGGATGTATTCAAATGCACTTTGAGGTTGGAAACAAGGAGTGAGACCAATGCAGGTGTCAACTTTGCAAAGCTTACCATGTGCAGAAGAGGTCCAGCAGCACTTTTCATTTCTGGCCCTTTCCCTGTGGAAGCAGAGTGCAATCATTCGTGCACTGAAAACTGGGCGGTTGGACGGCCTGGAGCAGGCATCAAGGATGTATTCAAATGCCCTTTGAGGTGGGAAAGCAAGGAGTGAGAGCAATACAGGTGGCACCGTTGCAAAGCTTACCGTATGCAGAAGAGGTCCAGCAGCATCTTTCAGTCCTGGCGCTTCGCCTGTGGGAGCAGAGTCCTATCATTCGTGCACTGAAAACTGGGCAGCCGGACGTCCTGGAGCAGGCATCAAGGATGTATTCAAATGCCCTTTGAGGTGGGAAAGCAAGGAGTGAGAGCAATACAGGTGGCACCTTTGCGAAGCTTGCCATGTGCAGAAGAGATCCACCTGCATCTTCCACTCCTGGCTCTTCGCCTGTGGCAGCAGAGTGCAATCATTCGTGCACTGAAACCTGGGCAGGTGGCCAGCCTGGAGCAGGCATCAAGGATGTATTCAAATGCACTTTGAGGTGGGAAACAAGGAGTGAGACCAATGCAGGTGGCACCGTTGCGAAGCTTACCATGTGCAGAAGAAGTCCAGCAGCACTTTTCATTCCTGGCCCTTTCCCTGTGGAAGCAGAGTGCAATCATTCTTGCACTGAAAACTGGACGGCCGGAAGGCCTGGAGCAGGCATCAAGGATGTATTCAAATGCCCTTTGAGGTGGGAAAGCAAGGAGTGAGAGCAATGCAGGTGGCAGCGTTGCGAAGCTTACCGTGTGCAGAACAGATCCAGCAGCATGTTTTAGCACTGGCTCTTCGCCTGTGGGAGCAGAGTGCAATCATTCGTGCACTGAAAACTGGGCTGCCGGACGGCCTGGAGCAGGCATTAAGGATGTATTCAAATGCACTTTGAGGTGGGAAACAAGGAGTGAGACCAATGCAGGTGGCACCGTTGCGAAGCTTACCGTGTGCAGAACAAATCCAGCAGCATGTTTTAGCACTGGCTCTTCGCCTGTGGCAGCAGAGTCCAATCATTCGTGCACTGAAAACTGGGCAGCCGGACGGCCTGGAGCAGGCATCAAGGATGTATTCAAATGCACTTTGAGGTTGGAAAAAAGGAGTGAGACCAATGCAGGTGGCAACTTTTCGAAGCTTACCATGTGCAGAAGAGGTCCAGCAGCACTTTTCATTCCTGGCCCTTTCCCTGTGGAAGCAGAGTGCAATCATTCGTGCACTGAAAACTGGACGGCCAGACGGCCTGGAGCAGGCATCAAGGATGTATTCAAATGCACTTTCAGGTGGGAAAGCAACGAGTGAGAGCAATACAGGTGGCACCATTTCAAAGCTTACCGTATGCAGAAGAGATCCAGCAGCATCTTTCAGTCCTGGCTCTTCGCCTGTGGCAGCAGAGTCAATCATTCGTGCACTGAAAACAGGGCAGCCGGACGGCCTGGAGCAGGCATCAAGGATGTATTCAAATGCACTTTGAGGTGGGAAAGCAACGAGTGAGAGCAATACAGGTGGCACCATTTCAAAGCTTACCGTATGCAGAAGAGATCCAGCAGCATCTTTCAGTCCTGGCTCTTCGCCTGTGGCTGGAGAGTCCAATCATTCGTGCACTGACAACTGGGCAGCCGGACGGCCTGGAGCAGGCATCAAGGATGTATTCAAATGCACTTTGAGGAGGGAAATCAAGGAGTGAGAGCAATACAGGTGGCACCTTTGCGAAGCTTGCCGTGTGCAGATGAGATCCAGCAGCATCTTTCAGTCCTGGCTCTTTGCCTGTGGGAGCAGAGTCCAATCATTCGTGCACTGAAAACTGGGCAGCCGGACGGCCTGGAGCAGGCATCAAGGATGTATTCAAATGCACTTTGAGGTGGGAAAACAAGCAGTGAGAGCAATACAGGTGGCACCTTTGCGAAGTTTACCGCGTGCAGAAGAGGTCCAGCAGCATCTTTCAGTCCTGGCTCTTTGCCTGTGGGAGCAGAGTCCAATCATTCGTGCACTGAAAACTGGGCAGCCGGACGGCCTGGAGCCGGCATCAAGGATGTATTCAAATGCACTTTGAGGTGGGAAAGCAAGGAGTGAGAGCAATACAGGTGGCACCGTTGCAAAGCTTACCGTGTGCAGTACAGATCCAGCAGCATGTTTTAGCACTGGCTCTTCGCCTGTGGCAGCAGAGTCCAATCATTCGTGCACTGAAAACTGGGCAGCCGGACGGCCTGGAGCCGGCATCAAGGATATAGTCAAATGCACTTTGAGGTGGGAAAGCAAGGAGTGAGAGCAATACAGGTGGCACCGTTGCAAAGCTTACCGTGTGCAGTACAGATCCACAGCATGTTTTAGCACTGGCTCTTCGCATGTGGGAGCAGAGTGCAATCATTCGTGCACTGAAAACTGGGCAGCCGGACGGCCTGGAGCAGGCATCAAGGATGTATTCAAATGCACTTTGAGGTGGGAAAGCAAGGAGTGAGAGCAATACAGGTGGCACCGTTCCGAAGCTTTCTGTGTGCAGGAGAGGTCCAGCAGCATCTTTCAGTCCGGGCTCTTTGCCTGTGGGAGCAGAGTCCAATCATTCGTGCACTGAAAACTGGGCAGCCGGACGGCTTGGAGCAGGCATCAAGGATGTATTCAAATGCACTTTGAGGTGGGAAAGCAAGGAGTGAGAGCAATACAGGTGGCACCTTTGCGAAGCCTGCCATGTGCAGAAGAGATCCGGCGGCATCATCCAGTCCTGGCTCTTCGCCTGTGGCAGGAGAGTCCAATCATTCGTGCACTGACAACTGGGCAGCCGGCCAGCCTGGAGCAGGCATCAAGGAACTATTCAAATGCACTTTGAGGTGGGAAAACAAGCAGTGAGACCAATGCAGGTGGCACTGTTGCAAAGCTTACCACGTGCAGAAGAGATCCAGCAGCATCTTTAGGTCCTGGCTCTTCGCCTGTGGGAGCAGAGTCCAATCATTCGTGCACTGACAGCTGGGCAGCCGGACAGACTGGAGCAGGCATCAAGGAACTATTCAAATGCACTTTGAGGTGGGAAAACAAGGAGTGAGAGCAATACTGGTGGCACCGTTGCAAAGCCTACCGTGAGCAGAAGAGATCCAGCAGCATCTTTAGGTCCTGGCTCTTCGCCTGTGGGAGCAGAGTCCAATCGTTCGTGCACTGACAACTGGGCAGCCAGCCATCCTGGAGCAGGCATCAGGGAACTATTCAAATGCACTTTGAGGTGGGAAAACAAGCAGTGAGACCAATGCAAGTGGCACCGTTGCAAAGCTTACCACGTGCAGAAGAGATCCAGCAGCATCTTTAGGTCCTGGCTCTTCGGCTGTGGGAGCAGAGTCCAATCATTCGTGCACTGACAACTGGGCAGCCGGCCAGCCTGGAGCAGGCATCAAGGAACTATTCAAATGCACTTTGAGGTGGAAAAACAAGCAGTGAGACCCATGCAGGTGGCATCGTTGCAAAGTTTACCTCGTGCAGAAGAGATCCAGCAGCATCTTTCAGTCCTGGCTCTTTGCCTGCGGGAGTAGAGTCCAATCATTCGTGCACTGACAACTGGGCAGCCGGCCAGCCTGGAGCAGGCATCAAGGAACTATTCAAATGCCCTTTGAGGTGGGAAAGCAAGCAGTGAGAGCAATACAGGTGGCACCTTTGCGAAGTTTAACGCGTGCAGAAGAGGTCCAGCAGCATCTTTCAGTCCTGGCTCTTCGCCTGTGGCAGCAGAGTCGAATCATTCGTGCACTAAAAACTGGGCAGCCGGACGGCCTGGAGCAGGCATCAAGGATGCATTCAAATGCACTTTGAGATGGGAAAGCAAGGAGTGAGAGCAATACAGGTGGCACCGTTTCAAACCTTTCTCTGTGCAGAAGAGGTCCAGCAGCATCTTTCAGTCCTGGCTCTTCGCCTGTGGCAGGATATTGCAATCATTCGTGCACTGAAAACTGGGCAGCCGGACGGCCTGGAGCAGGCATCAAGGATGTATTCAAATGCCCTTTGAGGTGGGAAAGCAACGAGTGAGAGCAATACAGGTGGCACCGTTGCAAAGCTTACCGTGTGCAGTACAGATCCAGCAGCATGTTTTAGCACTGGCTCTTCGCCTGTGGGAGCAGAGTGCAATCATTCGTGCACTGAAAACTGCGCAGCCGGACGGCCTGGAGCAGGCATCAAGGATGTATTCAAATGCACTTTGAGGTGGGAAAGCAAGGAGTGAGAGCAATACAGGTGGCACCGTTCCGAAGCTTTCTGTGTGCAGGAGAGGTCCAGCAGCATCTTTCAGTCCTGGTTCTTTGCCTGTGGGAGCAGAGTCCAATCATTCGTGCACTGAAAACTGGGCAGCCGGACGGCCTGGAGCAGGCATCAAGGATGTATTCAAATGCACTTTGAGGTGGGAAACAAGGAGTGAGACCAATGCAGGTGGCACCGTTGCGAAGCTTACCGTGTGCAGAACAGATCCACAGCATGTTTCAGCACTGGCATTTCGCCTGTGGGAGTAGAGTCCAATCATTCTTGCACTGAAAACTGGGCAGACGAACGGCCTGGAGCAGGCATCAAGGATGTATTCAAATGCACTTTGAGGTTGGAAACAAGGAGTGAGACCAATGCAGGAGGCACTGTTGCGAAGCTTACCGTGTGCAGAACAGATCCAGCAGCATGTATTAGCACTGGCTCTTCGCCTGTGGCAGCAGAGTCCAATCATTCGTGCACTGAAAACTGGGCAGCCGGACGGCCTGGAGCAGGCATCAAGGATGTATTCAAATGCCCTTTGAGGTGGGAAAGCAAGGAGTGAGAGCAATACAGGTGGCACCTTTGCGAAGCTTACCATGTGCAGAAGAGATCCAGCAGCATCATTCGTTTGTGGCTCTTCGCCTGTGGGAGCAGAGTCCAATCATTCGTGCACTGAAAACTGGGCAGCCGGACGGCCTGGAGCAGGCATCAAGGATGTATTCAAATGCCCTTTGAGGTGGGAAAGCAACGAGTGAGAGCAATACAGGTGGCACCGTGGCAAAGCTTACCGTGTGCAGTACAGATCCAGCAGCATGTTTTAGCACTGGCTCTTCGCCTGTGGGAGCAGAGTGCAATCATTCGTGCACTGAAAACTGGGGAGCCGGACGGCCTGGAGCAGGCATCAAGGATGTATTCAAATGCACTTTGAGGTGGGAAAGCAAGGAGTGAGAGTAATACAGGCGGCACCGTTGCAAAGCTTACCGTGTGCAGTACAGATCCAGCAGCATGTTTTAGCACTGGCTCTTCGCCTGTGGCAGCAGAGTGCAATCATTCGTGCACTGAAAACTGGGCAGCCGGACGGCCTGGAGCAGGCATCAAGGATGTATTCAAATGCACTTTGAGGTTGGAAACAAGGAGTGAGACCAATGCAGGTGTCAACTTTGCAAAGCTTACCATGTGCAGAAGAGGTCCAGCAGCACTTTTCATTTCTGGCCCTTTCCCTGTGGAAGCAGAGTGCAATCATTCGTGCACTGAAAACTGGGCGGTTGGACGGCCTGGAGCAGGCATCAAGGATGTATTCAAATGCCCTTTGAGGTGGGAAAGCAAGGAGTGAGAGCAATACAGGTGGCACCGTTGCAAAGCTTACCGTATGCAGAAGAGGTCCAGCAGCATCTTTCAGTCCTGGCGCTTCGCCTGTGGGAGCAGAGTCCTATCATTCGTGCACTGAAAACTGGGCAGCCGGACGTCCTGGAGCAGGCATCAAGGATGTATTCAAATGCCCTTTGAGGTGGGAAAGCAAGGAGTGAGAGCAATACAGGTGGCACCTTTGCGAAGCTTGCCATGTGCAGAAGAGATCCACCTGCATCTTCCACTCCTGGCTCTTCGCCTGTGGCAGCAGAGTGCAATCATTCGTGCACTGAAACCTGGGCAGGTGGCCAGCCTGGAGCAGGCATCAAGGATGTATTCAAATGCACTTTGAGGTGGGAAACAAGGAGTGAGACCAATGCAGGTGGCACCGTTGCGAAGCTTACCATGTGCAGAAGAAGTCCAGCAGCACTTTTCATTCCTGGCCCTTTCCCTGTGGAAGCAGAGTGCAATCATTCTTGCACTGAAAACTGGACGGCCGGAAGGCCTGGAGCAGGCATCAAGGATGTATTCAAATGCCCTTTGAGGTGGGAAAGCAAGGAGTGAGAGCAATGCAGGTGGCAGCGTTGCGAAGCTTACCGTGTGCAGAACAGATCCAGCAGCATGTTTTAGCACTGGCTCTTCGCCTGTGGGAGCAGAGTGCAATCATTCGTGCACTGAAAACTGGGCTGCCGGACGGCCTGGAGCAGGCATTAAGGATGTATTCAAATGCACTTTGAGGTGGGAAACAAGGAGTGAGACCAATGCAGGTGGCACCGTTGCGAAGCTTACCGTGTGCAGAACAAATCCAGCAGCATGTTTTAGCACTGGCTCTTCGCCTGTGGCAGCAGAGTCCAATCATTCGTGCACTGAAAACTGGGCAGCCGGACGGCCTGGAGCAGGCATCAAGGATGTATTCAAATGCACTTTGAGGTTGGAAAAAAGGAGTGAGACCAATGCAGGTGGCAACTTTTCGAAGCTTACCATGTGCAGAAGAGGTCCAGCAGCACTTTTCATTCCTGGCCCTTTCCCTGTGGAAGCAGAGTGCAATCATTCGTGCACTGAAAACTGGACGGCCAGACGGCCTGGAGCAGGCATCAAGGATGTATTCAAATGCACTTTCAGGTGGGAAAGCAACGAGTGAGAGCAATACAGGTGGCACCATTTCAAAGCTTACCGTATGCAGAAGAGATCCAGCAGCATCTTTCAGTCCTGGCTCTTCGCCTGTGGCAGCAGAGTCAATCATTCGTGCACTGAAAACAGGGCAGCCGGACGGCCTGGAGCAGGCATCAAGGATGTATTCAAATGCACTTTGAGGTGGGAAAGCAACGAGTGAGAGCAATACAGGTGGCACCATTTCAAAGCTTACCGTATGCAGAAGAGATCCAGCAGCATCTTTCAGTCCTGGCTCTTCGCCTGTGGCTGGAGAGTCCAATCATTCGTGCACTGACAACTGGGCAGCCGGACGGCCTGGAGCAGGCATCAAGGATGTATTCAAATGCACTTTGAGGAGGGAAATCAAGGAGTGAGAGCAATACAGGTGGCACCTTTGCGAAGCTTGCCGTGTGCAGATGAGATCCAGCAGCATCTTTCAGTCCTGGCTCTTTGCCTGTGGGAGCAGAGTCCAATCATTCGTGCACTGAAAACTGGGCAGCCGGACGGCCTGGAGCAGGCATCAAGGATGTATTCAAATGCACTTTGAGGTGGGAAAACAAGCAGTGAGAGCAATACAGGTGGCACCTTTGCGAAGTTTACCGCGTGCAGAAGAGGTCCAGCAGCATCTTTCAGTCCTGGCTCTTTGCCTGTGGGAGCAGAGTCCAATCATTCGTGCACTGAAAACTGGGCAGCCGGACGGCCTGGAGCCGGCATCAAGGATGTATTCAAATGCACTTTGAGGTGGGAAAGCAAGGAGTGAGAGCAATACAGGTGGCACCGTTGCAAAGCTTACCGTGTGCAGTACAGATCCAGCAGCATGTTTTAGCACTGGCTCTTCGCCTGTGGCAGCAGAGTCCAATCATTCGTGCACTGAAAACTGGGCAGCCGGACGGCCTGGAGCCGGCATCAAGGATATAGTCAAATGCACTTTGAGGTGGGAAAGCAAGGAGTGAGAGCAATACAGGTGGCACCGTTGCAAAGCTTACCGTGTGCAGTACAGATCCACAGCATGTTTTAGCACTGGCTCTTCGCATGTGGGAGCAGAGTGCAATCATTCGTGCACTGAAAACTGGGCAGCCGGACGGCCTGGAGCAGGCATCAAGGATGTATTCAAATGCACTTTGAGGTGGGAAAGCAAGGAGTGAGAGCAATACAGGTGGCACCGTTCCGAAGCTTTCTGTGTGCAGGAGAGGTCCAGCAGCATCTTTCAGTCCGGGCTCTTTGCCTGTGGGAGCAGAGTCCAATCATTCGTGCACTGAAAACTGGGCAGCCGGACGGCTTGGAGCAGGCATCAAGGATGTATTCAAATGCACTTTGAGGTGGGAAAGCAAGGAGTGAGAGCAATACAGGTGGCACCTTTGCGAAGCCTGCCATGTGCAGAAGAGATCCGGCGGCATCATCCAGTCCTGGCTCTTCGCCTGTGGCAGGAGAGTCCAATCATTCGTGCACTGACAACTGGGCAGCCGGCCAGCCTGGAGCAGGCATCAAGGAACTATTCAAATGCACTTTGAGGTGGGAAAACAAGCAGTGAGACCAATGCAGGTGGCACTGTTGCAAAGCTTACCACGTGCAGAAGAGATCCAGCAGCATCTTTAGGTCCTGGCTCTTCGCCTGTGGGAGCAGAGTCCAATCATTCGTGCACTGACAGCTGGGCAGCCGGACAGACTGGAGCAGGCATCAAGGAACTATTCAAATGCACTTTGAGGTGGGAAAACAAGGAGTGAGAGCAATACTGGTGGCACCGTTGCAAAGCCTACCGTGAGCAGAAGAGATCCAGCAGCATCTTTAGGTCCTGGCTCTTCGCCTGTGGGAGCAGAGTCCAATCGTTCGTGCACTGACAACTGGGCAGCCAGCCATCCTGGAGCAGGCATCAGGGAACTATTCAAATGCACTTTGAGGTGGGAAAACAAGCAGTGAGACCAATGCAAGTGGCACCGTTGCAAAGCTTACCACGTGCAGAAGAGATCCAGCAGCATCTTTAGGTCCTGGCTCTTCGGCTGTGGGAGCAGAGTCCAATCATTCGTGCACTGACAACTGGGCAGCCGGCCAGCCTGGAGCAGGCATCAAGGAACTATTCAAATGCACTTTGAGGTGGAAAAACAAGCAGTGAGACCCATGCAGGTGGCATCGTTGCAAAGTTTACCTCGTGCAGAAGAGATCCAGCAGCATCTTTCAGTCCTGGCTCTTTGCCTGCGGGAGTAGAGTCCAATCATTCGTGCACTGACAACTGGGCAGCCGGCCAGCCTGGAGCAGGCATCAAGGAACTATTCAAATGCCCTTTGAGGTGGGAAAGCAAGCAGTGAGAGCAATACAGGTGGCACCTTTGCGAAGTTTAACGCGTGCAGAAGAGGTCCAGCAGCATCTTTCAGTCCTGGCTCTTCGCCTGTGGCAGCAGAGTCGAATCATTCGTGCACTAAAAACTGGGCAGCCGGACGGCCTGGAGCAGGCATCAAGGATGCATTCAAATGCACTTTGAGATGGGAAAGCAAGGAGTGAGAGCAATACAGGTGGCACCGTTTCAAACCTTTCTCTGTGCAGAAGAGGTCCAGCAGCATCTTTCAGTCCTGGCTCTTCGCCTGTGGCAGGATATTGCAATCATTCGTGCACTGAAAACTGGGCAGCCGGACGGCCTGGAGCAGGCATCAAGGATGTATTCAAATGCCCTTTGAGGTGGGAAAGCAACGAGTGAGAGCAATACAGGTGGCACCGTTGCAAAGCTTACCGTGTGCAGTACAGATCCAGCAGCATGTTTTAGCACTGGCTCTTCGCCTGTGGGAGCAGAGTGCAATCATTCGTGCACTGAAAACTGCGCAGCCGGACGGCCTGGAGCAGGCATCAAGGATGTATTCAAATGCACTTTGAGGTGGGAAAGCAAGGAGTGAGAGCAATACAGGTGGCACCGTTCCGAAGCTTTCTGTGTGCAGGAGAGGTCCAGCAGCATCTTTCAGTCCTGGTTCTTTGCCTGTGGGAGCAGAGTCCAATCATTCGTGCACTGAAAACTGGGCAGCCGGACGGCCTGGAGCAGGCATCAAGGATGTATTCAAATGCACTTTGAGGTGGGAAACAAGGAGTGAGACCAATGCAGGTGGCACCGTTGCGAAGCTTTCCGTGTGCAGAACAGATCCAGCAGCATGTTTCAGCACTGGCATTTCGCCTGTGGGAGTAGAGTCCAATCATTCTTGCACTGAAAACTGGGCAGACGAACGGCCTGGAGCAGGCATCAAGGATGTATTCAAATGCACTTTGAGGTTGGAAACAAGGAGTGAGACCAATGCAGGAGGCACTGTTGCGAAGCTTACCGTGTGCAGAACAGATCCAGCAGCATGTATTAGCACTGGCTCTTCGCCTGTGGCAGCAGAGTCCAATCATTCGTGCACTGAAAACTGGGCAGCCGGATGGCCTGGAGCAGGCATCAAGGATGTATTCAAATGCCCTTTGAGGTGGGAAAGCAAGGAGTGAGAGCAATACAGGTGGCACCTTTGCGAAGCTTACCATGTGCAGAAGAGATCCAGCAGCATCATTCATTTGTGGCTCTTCGCCTGTGGGAGCAGAGTCCAATCATTCGTGCACTGAAAACTGGGCAGCCGGACGGCCTGGAGCAGGCATCAAGGATGTATTCAAATGCCCTTTGAGGTGGGAAAGCAACGAGTGAGAGCAATACAGGTGGCACCGTGGCAAAGCTTACCGTGTGCAGTACAGATCCAGCAGCATGTTTTAGCACTGGCTCTTCGCCTGTGGGAGCAGAGTGCAATCATTCGTGCACTGAAAACTGGGCAGCCGGACGGCCTGGAGCAGGCATCAAGGATGTATTCAAATGCACTTTGAGGTGGGAAAGCAAGGAGTGAGAGTAATACAGGCGGCACCGTTGCAAAGCTTACCGTGTGCAGTACAGATCCAGCAGCATGTTTTAGCACTGGCTCTTCGCCTGTGGCAGCAGAGTGCAATCATTCGTGCACTGAAAACTGGGCAGCCGGACGGCCTGGAGCAGGCATCAAGGATGTATTCAAATGCACTTTGAGGTTGGAAACAAGGAGTGAGACCAATGCAGGTGGCAACTTTGCAAAGCTTACCATGTGCAGAAGAGGTCCAGCAGCACTTTTCATTTCTGGCCCTTTCCCTGTGGAAGCAGAGTGCAATCATTCGTGCACTGAAAACTGGGCGGTTGGACGGCCTGGAGCAGGCATCAAGGATGTATTCAAATGCACTTTGAGGTGGGAAAGCAAGGAGTGAGAGCAATACAGGTGGCACCGTTGCAAAGCTTACCGTATGCAGAAGAGGTCCAGCAGCATCTTTCAGTCCTGGCGCTTCGCCTGTGGGAGCAGAGTCCTATCATTCGTGCACTGAAAACTGGGCAGCCGGACGTCCTGGAGCAGGCATCAAGAATGTATTCAAATGCCCTTTGAGGTGGGAAAGCAAGGAGTGAGAGCAATACAGGTGGCACCTTTGCGAAGCTTGCCATGTGCAGAAGAGATCCACCTGCATCTTCCACTCCTGGCTCTTCGTCTGTGGCAGCAGAGTGCAATCATTCGTGCACTGAAACCTGGGCAGGTGGCCAGCCTGGAGCAGGCATCAAGGATGTATTCAAATGCACTTTGAGGTGGGAAACAAGGAGTGAGACCAATGCAGGTGGCACCGTTGCGAAGCTTACCATGTGCAGAAGAAGTCCAGCAGCACTTTTCATTCCTGGCCCTTTCCCTGTGGAAGCAGAGTGCAATCATTCTTGCACTGAAAACTGGACGGCCGGAAGGCCTGGAGCAGGCATCAAGGATGTATTCAAATGCCCTTTGAGGTGGGAAAGCAAGGAGTGAGAGCAATGCAGGTGGCAGCGTTGCGAAGCTTACCGTGTGCAGAACAGATCCAGCAGCATGTTTTAGCACTGGCTCTTCGCCTGTGGCAGCAGAGTCCAATCATTCGTGCACTGAAAACTGGGCAGCCGGACGGCCTGGAGCAGGCATCAAGGATGTATTCAAATACACTTTGAGGTTTAGAACAAGGAGTGAGGCCAATACAGGCGGCACCGTTGCAAAGCTTACCGTATGCAGAAGAGATCCAGCAGCATCTTTCAGTCCTGGCTCTTCGCCTGTGGCAGCAGAGTCAATCATTCGTGCACTGAAAACAGGGCAGCCGGACGGCCTGGAGCAGGCATCAAGGATGTATTCAAATGCACTTTGAGGTGGGAAAGCAAGGAGTGAGAGCAATACAGGTGGCACCTTTGCGAAGTTTACCGCGTGCAGAAGAGGTCCAGCAGCATCTTTCAGTCCTGGCTCTTCGCCTGCGGGAGCAGAGTGCAATCATTCGTGCACTGAAAACTGGGCTGCCGGACGGCCTGGAGCAGGCATTAAGGATGTATTCAAATGCACTTTGAGGTGGGAAACAAGGAGTGAGACCAATGCAGGTGGCACCGTTGCGAAGCTTACCGTGTGCAGAACAAATCCAGCAGCATGTTTTAGCACTGGCTCATCGCCTGTGGCAGCAGAGTCCAATCATTCGTGCACTGAAAACTGGGCAGCCGGACGGCCTGGAGCAGGCATCAAGGATGTATTCAAATGCACTTTGAGGTTGGAAAAAAGGAGTGAGACCAATGCAGGTGGCAACTTTTCGAAGCTTACCATGTGCAGAAGAGGTCCAGCAGCACTTTTCATTCCTGGCCCTTTCCCTGTGGAAGCAGAGTGCAATCATTCGTGCACTGAAAACTGGACGGCCAGACGGCCTGGAGCAGGCATCAAGGATGTATTCAAATGCACTTTCAGGTGGGAAAGCAACGAGTGAGAGCAATACAGGTGGCACCATTTCAAAGCTTACCGTATGCAGAAGAGATCCAGCAGCATCTTTCAGTCCTGGCTCTTCGCCTGTGGCTGGAGAGTCCAATCATTCGTGCACTGACAACTGGGCAGCCGGACGGCCTGGAGCAGGCATCAAGGATGTATTCAAATGCACTTTGAGGAGGGAAATCAAGGAGTGAGAGCAATACAGGTGGCACCTTTGCGAAGCTTGCCGTGTGCAGATGAGATCCAGCAGCATCTTTCAGTCCTGGCTCTTTGCCTGTGGGAGCAGAGTCCAATCATTCGTGCACTGAAAACTGGGCAGCCGGACGGCCTGGAGCAGGCATCAAGGATGTATTCAAATGCACTTTGAGGTGGGAAAACAAGCAGTGAGAGCAATACAGGTGGCACCTTTGCGAAGTTTACCGCGTGCAGAAGAGGTCCAGCAGCATCTTTCAGTCCTGGCTCTTTGCCTGTGGGAGCAGAGTCCAATCATTCGTGCACTGAAAACTGGGCAGCCGGACGGCCTGGAGCCGGCATCAGGGATGTATTCAAATGCACTTTGAGGTGGGAAAGCAAGGAGTGAGAGCAATACAGGTGGCACCGTTGCAAAGCTTACCGTGTGCAGTACAGATCCAGCAGCATGTTTTAGCACTGGCTCTTCGCCTGTGGCAGCAGAGTCCAATCATTCGTGCACTGAAAACTGGGCAGCCGGACGGCCTGGAGCCGGCATCAAGGATATAGTCAAATGCACTTTGAGGTGGGAAAGAAAGGAGTGAGAGCAATACAGGTGGCACCGTTGCAAAGCTTACCGTGTGCAGTACAGATCCACAGCATGTTTTAGCACTGGCTCTTCGCATGTGGGAGCAGAGTGCAATCATTCGTGCACTGAAAACTGGGCAGCCGGACGGCCTGGAGCAGGCATCAAGGATGTATTCAAATGCCCTTTGAGGTGGGAAAGCAAGGAGTGAGAGCAATACAGGTGGCACCTTTGCGAAGCTTACCATGTGCAGAAGAGATCCAGCAGCATCATTCATTTGTGGCTCTTCGCCTGTGGGAGCAGAGTCCAATCATTCGTGCACTGAAAACTGGGCAGCCGGACGGCCTGGAGCAGGCATCAAGGATGTATTCAAATGCCCTTTGAGGTGGGAAAGCAACGAGTGAGAGCAATACAGGCGGCACCGTGGCAAAGCTTACCGTGTGCAGTACAGATCCAGCAGCATGTTTTAGCACTGGCTCTTCGCCTGTGGGAGTAGAGTGCAATCATTCGTGCACTGAAAACTGGGGAGCCGGACGGCCTGGAGCAGGCATCAAGGATGTATTCAAATGCACTTTGAGTTGGGAAACAAGGAGTGAGACCAATGCAGGTGGCAACTTTGCAAAGCTTACCATGTGCAGAAGAGGTCCAGCAGCACTTTTCATTCCTGGCCCTTTCCCTGTGGAAGCAGAGTGCAATCATTCGTGCACTGAAAACTGGGCGGTTGGACGGCCTGGAGCAGGCATCAAGGATGTATTCAAATGCCCTTTGAGGTGGGAAAACAAGCAGTGAGAGCAATACAGGTGGCACCTTTGCGAAGCTTGCCATGTGCAGAAGAGATCCACCTGCATCTTCCACTCCTGGCTCTTCGCCTGTGGCAGCAGAGTGCAATCATTCGTGCACTGAAACCTGGGCAGGTGGCCAGCCTGGAGCAGGCATCAAGGATGTATTCAAATGCACTTTGAGGTGGGAAACAAGGAGTGAGACCAATGCAGGTGGCACCGTTGCGAAGCTTACCATGTGCAGAAGAAGTCCAGCAGCACTTTTCATTCCTGGCCCTTTCCCTGTGGAAGCAGAGTGCAATCATTCGTGCACTGAAAACTGGACGGCCGGAAGGCCTGGAGCAGGCATCAAGGGTGTATTCAAATGCCCTTTGAGGTGGGAAAGCAAGGAGTGAGAGCAATGGAGGTGGCACCGTTGCGAAGCTTACCGTGTGCAGAACAGATCCAGCAGCATGTTTTAGCACTGGCTCTTCGCCTGTGGCAGCAGAGTCCAATCATTCGTGCACTGAAAACTGGGCAGCCGGACGGCCTGGAGCAGGCGTCAAGGATGTATTCAAATGCACTTTGAGGTTTAGAACAAGGAGTGAGGCCAATACAGGCGGCACCGTTGCAAAGCTTACCGTATGCAGATGAGATCCAGCAGCATCTTCCAGTCCTGGCTCTTCGCCTGTGGGAGCAGAGTGCAATCATTCGTGCACTGAAAACTGGGCAGCCGGACGGCCTGGAGCAGGCATTAAGGATGTATTCAAATGCACTTTGAGGTGGGAAACAAGGAGTGAGACCAATGCAGGTGGCACCGTTGCGAAGCTTACCGTGTGCAGAACAAATCCAGCAGCATGTTTTAGCACTGGCTCATCGCCTGTGGCAGCAGAGTCCAATCAATCGTGCACTGAAAACTGGGCAGCCAGACGGCCTGGAGCAGGCATCAAGGATGTATTCAAATGCACTTTGAGGTTGGAAACAAGGAGTGAGACCAGTGCAGGTGGCAACTTTTCGAAACTTACCATGTGCAGAAGAGGTCCAGCAGCACTTTTCATTCCTGGCCCTTTCCCTGTGGAAGCAGAGTGCAATCATTCGTGCACTGAAAACTGGACGGCCAGACGGCCTGGAGCAGGCATCAAGGATGTATTCAAATGCACTTTCAGGTGGGAAAGCAACGAGTGAGAGCAATACAGGTGGCACCATTTCAAAGCTTACCGTATGCAGAAGAGATCCAGCAGCATCTTTCAGTCCTGGCTCTTCGCCTGTGGCTGGAGAGTCCAATCATTCGTGCACTGACAACTGGGCAGCCGGACGGCCTGGAGCAGGCATCAAGGATGTATTCAAATGCACTTTGAGGTGGGAAAACAAGCAGTGAGAGCAATACAGGAGGCACCTTTGCGAAGTTTACCGCTTGCAGAAGAGGTCCAGCAGCATCATTCAGTCCTGGCTCTTTGCCTGTGGGAGCAGAGTCCAATCATTCGTGCACTGAAAACTGGGCAGCCGGACGGCCTGGAGACGGCATCAAGGATGTATTCAAATGCCCTTTGAGGTGGGAAAGCAACGAGTGAGAGCAATACAGGTGGCACCTTTGCGAAGCTTACCGTGTGCAGTACAGATCCAGCAGCATGTTTTAGCACTGGCTCTTCGCCTGTGGCAGCAGAGTCCAATCATTCGTGCACTGAAAACTGGGCAGCCGGACGGCTTGGAGCCTGCATCAAGGATATAGTCAAATGCACTTTGAGGTGGGAAAGCAAGGAGTGAGAGCAATACAGGTGGCACCGTTGAAAAGCTTACCGTGTGCAGTACAGATCCACAGCATGTTTTAGCACTGGCTCTTCGCCTGTGGGAGCAGAGTGCAATCATTCGTGCACTGAAAACTGGGCAGCCGGACGGCCTGGAGCAGGCATCAAGGATGTATTCAAATGCACTTTGAGGTGGGAAAGCAAGGAGTGAGAGCAATACAGGTGGCACCTTTGCGAAGCTTGGCATATGCAGAAGAGATCCAGCAGCATCTTTCAGTCCTGGCTCTTCGCCTGTGGCAGGAGAGTCCAATCATTCGTGCACTGAAAACTGGGCAGCCGGATGGCCTGGAGCAGGCATCAAGGATGTATTCAAATGCCCCTTGAGGTGGGAAAGCAAGGAGTGAGAGCAATACAGGTGGCACCGTTGCGAATCTTACCATGTGCAGAAGAGATCCAGCAGCATCATTCATTTGTGGCTCTTCGCCTGTGGGAGCAGAGTCCAATCATTCGTGCACTGAAAACTGGGCAGCCGGACGGCCTGGAGCAGGCATCAAGGATGTATTCAAATGCACTTTGAGGAGGGAAATCAAGGAGTGAGAGCGATACAGGTGGCACCGTTGCGAAGCTTACCGTGTGCAGGAGAGGTCCAGCAGCATCTTTCAGTCCTGGTTCTTTGCCTGTGGGAGCAGAGTCCAATCATTCGTGCACTGAAAATTGGGCAGCCGGACGGCCTGGAGCAGGCATCAAGTATGTATTCAAATGCACTTTGAGGTTGGAAACAAAGTGTGAGACCAATGCAGGTGGCAACTTTGCGAAATTTACCATGTGCAGAAGAGGTCCAGCAGCACGTTTCATTCCTGGCCCATTCCCTGTCGAAGCAGAGTACCATCATTCGTGCACTGAAAACTGGGCAGCCGGACGGCCTGGAGCAGGCATCAAGGATGTATTCAAATGCCCTTTGAGGTGGGAAAGCAAGGAGTGAGAGCAATACAGGTGGCACCGTTGCGAATCTTACCATGTGCAGAAGAGATCCAGCAGCATCATTCATTTGTGGCTCTTCGCCTGTGGGAGCAGAGTCCAATCATTCGTGCACTGAAAACTGGGCAGCCGGACGACCTGGAGCAGGCATCAAGGATGTATTCAAATGCACTTTGAGGTTGGAAACAAGGAGTGAGACAAATGCAGGTGGCACCGTTGCGAAGCTTACCGTGTGCAGAACAGATCCAGCAGCATGTTTTAGCACTGGCTCTTCGCCTGCGGCATCAGAGTCCAATAATTCGTGCACTGAAAACTGGGCAGCCGGACGGCCTGGAGCAGGCATCAAGGATGTATTCAAATGCACTTTGAGGTTGGAAACAAGAATTGAGAGCAATGCAGGCGGCAACTTTGCAAAGCTTACCATGTGCAGAAGAGGTCCAGCAGCACTTTTCATTCCTGGCCCTTTCCCTGTGGAAGCAGAGTGCAATCATTCGTGCACTGAAAACTGGGCGGCCGGACGGCCTGGAGCAGGCATCAAGGATGTATTCAAATGCCCTTTGAGGTGGGAAAGCAACGAGTGAGAGCAATACAGGTGGCACCGTTGCAAAGCTTACCGTATGCAGAAGAGATCCAGCAGCATCTTTCAGTCCTGGCTCTTCGCCTGTGGCAGGAGTGTCCAATCATACGTGCCCTGAAACCTGGGCAGCCGGACGGCCTGGAGCAGGCATCAAGGATGTATTCAAATGCCCTTTGAGGTGGGAAAGCAAGGAGTGAGAGCAATACAGGTGGCAGCGTTGCGAAGCTTACCGTGCGCAGGAGAGCTCCAGCAGCAACTTTCAGTCCTGGCTCTTCGCCTTCGGAGCGGAGTCCAAACATTCGTGCCCTGAAACCTGGGCAGCCGGCCAGCCTGGAGCAGGCATCAAGGATGTATTCAAATGCACTTTGAGGTGGGAAAGCAAGGAGTGAGAGCAATGCAGGTGGCACCTTTGCGAAGTTTACCGCGTGCAGAAGAGGTCCAGCAGCATCTTTCAGTCCTGGCTCTTCGCCTGTGGCAGCAGAGTCCAATCATTCGTGCACTGAAAACTGGGCAGCCGGGCGGCCTGGAGCCGGCATCAAGGATGTATTCAAATGCACTTTGAGGTGGGAAAGCAAGGAGTGAGAGCAATACAGGTGGCACCGTTGCAAAGCTTACCAAGTGCAGAAGAGGTCCAGCAGCATCTTTCAGTCCTGGCTCTTCGCCTGTGGCAGGAGATTGCGATCATTTGTGCACTGAAAACTGGGCAGCCGGACGGCCTAGAGCAGGCATCAAGGATGTATTCAAATGCCCTTTGAGGTGGGAAAGCAACGAGTGAGAGCAATACAGGTGGCACCGTTGCAAAGCTTACCGTGTGCAGAAGAGATCCAGCAGCATGGTTCAGCACTGGCTCTTCGCCTGTGGGAGCAGAGTCCAATCATTCGTGCACTGAAAACTGGGCAGCCGGACGGCCTGGAGCAGCCATCAAGGATGTATTCAAATGCCCTTTGAGGTGGGAAAGCAACGAGTGAGAGCAATACAGGTGGCACCGTTGCAAAGCTTACCGTATGCAGAAGAGATCCAGCAGCATCTCTCAGTCCTGGCTCTTCGCCTGTGGCAGGAGAGTCCAATAATTCGTGCACTGAAAACTGGGCAGCCGGACGACCTGGAGCAGGCATCAAGGATGTATTCAAATGCACTTTGAGGTTGGAAACAAGGAGTGAGACAAATGCAGGTGGCACCGTTGCGAAGCTTACCGTGTGCAGAACAGATCCAGCAGCATGTTTTAGCACTGGCTCTTCGCCTGCGGCAGCAGAGTCCAATAGTTCGTGCACTGAAAACTGGGCAGCCGGACGGCCTGGAGCAGGCATCAAGGATGTATTCAAATGCACTTTGAGGTTGGAAACAAGAATTGAGAGCAATGCAGGCGGCAACTTTGCAAAGCTTACCATGTGCAGAAGAGGTCCAGCAGCACTTTTCATTCCTGGCCCTTTCCCTGTGGAAGCAGAGTGCAATCATTTGTGCACTGAAAACTGGGCGGCCGGACGGCCTGGAGCAGGCATCAAGGATGTATTCAAATGCACTTTCAGGTGGGAAAGCAACGAGTGAGAGCAATACAGGTGGCACCATTTCAAAGCTTACCGTATGCAGAAGAGATCCAGCAGCATCTTTCAGTCCTGGCTCTTCGCCTGTGGCTGGAGAGTCCAATCATTCGTGCACTGACAACTGGGCAGCCGGACGGCCTGGAGCAGGCATCAAGGATGTATTCAAATGCACTTTGAGGAGGGAAATCAAGGAGTGAGAGCAATACAGGTGGCACCTTTGCGAAGCTTGCCGTGTGCAGATGAGATCCAGCAGCATCTTTCAGTCCTGGCTCTTTGCCTGTGGGAGCAGAGTCCAATCATTCGTGCACTGAAAACTGGGCAGCCGGACGGCCTGGAGCAGGCATCAAGGATGTATTCAAATGCACTTTGAGGTGGGAAAACAAGCAGTGAGAGCAATACAGGTGGCACCTTTGCGAAGTTTACCGCGTGCAGAAGAGGTCCAGCAGCATCTTTCAGTCCTGGCTCTTTGCCTGTGGGAGCAGAGTCCAATCATTCGTGCACTGAAAACTGGGCAGCCGGACGGCCTGGAGCCGGCATCAGGGATGTATTCAAATGCACTTTGAGGTGGGAAAGCAAGGAGTGAGAGCAATACAGGTGGCACCGTTGCAAAGCTTACCGTGTGCAGTACAGATCCAGCAGCATGTTTTAGCACTGGCTCTTCGCCTGTGGCAGCAGAGTCCAATCATTCGTGCACTGAAAACTGGGCAGCCGGACGGCCTGGAGCCGGCATCAAGGATATAGTCAAATGCACTTTGAGGTGGGAAAGCAAGGAGTGAGAGCAATACAGGTGGCACCGTTGCAAAGCTTACCGTGTGCAGTACAGATCCACAGCATGTTTTAGCACTGGCTCTTCGCATGTGGGAGCAGAGTGCAATCATTCGTGCACTGAAAACTGGGCAGCCGGACGGCCTGGAGCAGGCATCAAGGATGTATTCAAATGCACTTTGAGGTTGGAAAGCAAGGAGTGAGAGCAATACAGGTGGCACCGTTCCGAAGCTTTCTGTGTGCAGGAGAGGTCCAGCAGCATCTTTCAGTCCGGGCTCTTTGCCTGTGGGAGCAGAGTCCAATCATTCGTGCACTGAAAACTGGGCAGCCGGACGGCCTGGAGCAGGCATCAAGGCTGTATTCAAATGCACTTTGAGGTGGGAAAGCAAGGAGTGAGAGCAATACAGGTGGCACCTTTGCGAAGCCTGCCATGTGCAGAAGAGATCCGGCGGCATCTTCCAGTCCTGGCTCTTCGCCTGTGGCAGGAGAGTCCAATCATTCGTGCACTGACAACTGGGCAGCCGGCCAGCCTGGAGCAGGCATCAAGGAACTATTCAAATGCACTTTGAGGTGGGAAAACAAGCAGTGAGACCAATGCAGGTGGCACTGTTGCAAAGCTTACCACGTGCAGAAGAGATCCAGCAGCATCTTTATGTCCTGGCTCTTCGCCTGTGGGAGCAGAGTCCAATCATTCGTGCACTGACAGCTGGGCAGCCGGACAGACTGGAGCAGGCATCAAGGAACTATTCAAATGCACTTTGAGGTGGGAAAACAAGGAGTGAGAGCAATACTGGTGGCACCGTTGCAAAGCTTACCGTGAGCAGAAGAGATCCAGCAGCATCTTTAGGTCCTGGCTCTTCGCCTGTGGGAGCAGAGTCCAATCGTTCGTGCACTGACAACTGGGCAGCCAGCCATCCTGGAGCAGGCATCAGGGAACTATTCAAATGCACTTTGAGGTGGGAAAACAAGCAGTGAGACCAATGCAAGTGGCACCGTTGCAAAGCTTACCACGTGCAGAAGAGATCCAGCAGCATCTTTAGGTCCTGGCTCTTCGGCTGTGGGAGCAGAGTCCAATCATTCGTGCACTGACAACTGGGCAGCCGGCCAGCCTGGAGCAGGCATCAAGGAACTATTCAAATGCACTTTGAGGTGGAAAAACAAGCAGTGAGACCCATGCAGGTGGCATCGTTGCAAAGTTTACCTCGTGCAGAAGAGATCCAGCAGCATCTTTCAGTCCTGGCTCTTTGCCTGCGGGAGTAGAGTCCAATCATTCGTGCACTGACAACTGGGCAGCCGGCCAGCCTGGAGCAGGCATCAAGGAACTATTCAAATGCACTTTGAGGTGGGAAAGCAAGCAGTGAGAGCAATACAGGTGGCACCTTTGCGAAGTTTAACGCGTGCAGAAGAGGTCCAGCAGCATCTTTCAGTCCTGGCTCTTCGCCTGTGGCAGCAGAGTCGAATCATTCGTGCACTAAAAACTGGGCAGCCGGACGGCCTGGAGCAGGCATCAAGGATGCATTCAAATGCACTTTGAGATGGGAAAGCAAGGAGTGAGAGCAATACAGGTGGCACCGTTTCAAACCTTTCTCTGTGCAGAAGAGGTCCAGCAGCATCTTTCAGTCCTGGCTCTTCGCCTGTGGCAGGATATTGCAATCATTCGTGCACTGAAAACTGGGCAGCCGGACGGCCTGGAGCAGGCATCAAGGATGTATTCAAATGCCCTTTGAGGTGGGAAAGCAACGAGTGAGAGCAATACAGGTGGCACCGTTGCAAAGCTTACCGTGTGCAGTACAGATCCAGCAGCATGTTTTAGCACTGGCTCTTCGCCTGTGGGAGCAGAGTGCAATCATTCGTGCACTGAAAACTGCGCAGCCGGACGGCCTGGAGCAGGCATCAAGGATGTATTCAAATGCACTTTGAGGTGGGAAAGCAAGGAGTGAGAGCAATACAGGTGGCACCGTTCCGAAGCTTTCTGTGTGCAGGAGAGGTCCAGCAGCATCTTTCAGTCCTGGTTCTTTGCCTGTGGGAGCAGAGTCCAATCATTCGTGCACTGAAAACTGGGCAGCCGGACGGCCTGGAGCAGGCATCAAGGATGTATTCAAATGCACTTTGAGGTGGGAAACAAGGAGTGAGACCAATGCAGGTGGCACCGTTGCGAAGCTTACCGTGTGCAGAACAGATCCAGCAGCATGTTTCAGCACTGGCATTTCGCCTGTGGGAGTAGAGTCCAATCATTCTTGCACTGAAAACTGGGCAGACGAACGGCCTGGAGCAGGCATCAAGGATGTATTCAAATGCACTTTGAGGTTGGAAACAAGGAGTGAGACCAATGCAGGAGGCACTGTTGCGAAGCTTACCGTGTGCAGAACAGATCCAGCAGCATGTATTAGCACTGGCTCTTCGCCTGTGGGAGCAGAGTCCAATCATTCGTGCACTGAAAACTGGGCAGCCGGACGGCCTGGAGCAGGCATCAAGGATGTATTCAAATGCCCTTTGAGGTGGGAAAGCAAGGAGTGAGAGCAATACAGGTGGCACCTTTGCGAAGCTTACCATGTGCAGAAGAGATCCAGCAGCATCATTCATTTGTGGCTCTTCGCCTGTGGGAGCAGAGTCCAATCATTCGTGCACTGAAAACTGGGCAGCCGGACGGCCTGGAGCAGGCATCAAGGATGTATTCAAATGCCCTTTGAGGTGGGAAAGCAACGAGTGAGAGCAATACAGGTGGCACCGTGGCAAAGCTTACCGTGTGCAGTACAGATCCAGCAGCATGTTTTAGCACTGGCTCTTCGCCTGTGGGAGCAGAGTGCAATCATTCGTGCACTGAAAACTGCGCAGCCGGACGGCCTGGAGCAGGCATCAAGGATGTATTCAAATGCACTTTGAGGTGGGAAAGCAAGGAGTGAGAGTAATACAGGCGGCACCGTTGCAAAGCTTACCGTGTGCAGTACAGATCCAGCAGCATGTTTTAGCACTGGCTCTTCGCCTGTGGCAGCAGAGTGCAATCATTCGTGCACTGAAAACTGGGCAGCCGGACGGCCTGGAGCAGGCATCAAGGATGTATTCAAATGCACTTTGAGGTTGGAAACAAGGAGTGAGACCAATGCAGGTGGCAACTTTGCAAAGCTTACCATGAGCAGAAGAGGTCCAGCAGCACTTTTCATTTCTGGCCCTTTCCCTGTGGAAGCAGAGTGCAATCATTCGTGCACTGAAAACTGGGCGGTTGGACGGCCTGGAGCAGGCATCAAGGATGTATTCAAATGCACTTTGAGGTGGGAAAGCAAGGAGTGAGAGCAATACAGGTGGCACCGTTGCAAAGCTTACCGTATGCAGAAGAGGTCCAGCAGCATCTTTCAGTCCTGGCGCTTCGCCTGTGGGAGCAGAGTCCTATCATTCGTGCACTGAAAACTGGGCAGCCGGACGTCCTGGAGCAGGCATCAAGGATGTATTCAAATGCCCTTTGAGGTGGGAAAGCAAGGAGTGAGAGCAATACAGGTGGCACCTTTGCGAAGCTTGCCATGTGCAGAAGAGATCCACCTGCATCTTCCACTCCTGGCTCTTCGCCTGTGGCAGCAGAGTGCAATCATTCGTGCACTGAAACCTGGGCAGGTGGCCAGCCTGGAGCAGGCATCAAGGATGTATTCAAATGCACTTTGAGGTGGGAAACAAGGAGTGAGACCAATGCAGGTGGCACCGTTGCGAAGCTTACCATGTGCAGAAGAAGTCCAGCAGCACTTTTCATTCCTGGCCCTTTCCCTGTGGAAGCAGAGTGCAATCATTCTTGCACTGAAAACTGGACGGCCGGAAGGCCTGGAGCAGGCATCAAGGATGTATTCAAATGCCCTTTGAGGTGGGAAAGCAAGGAGTGAGAGCAATGCAGGTGGCAGCGTTGCGAAGCTTACCGTGTGCAGAACAGATCCAGCAGCATGTTTTAGCACTGGCTCTTCGCCTGTGGCAGCACAGTCCAATCATTCGTGCACTGAAAACTGGGCAGCCGGACGGCCTGGAGCAGGCATCAAGGATGTATTCAAATACACATTGAGGTTTAGAACAAGGAGTGAGGCCAATACAGGCGGCACCGTTGCAAAGCTTACCGTATGCAGAAGAGATCCAGCAGCATCTTTCAGTCCTGGCTCTTCGCCTGTGGCAGCAGAGTCAATCATTCGTGCACTGAAAACAGGGCAGCCGGACGTCCTGGAGCAGGCATCAAGGATGTATTCAAATGCACTTTGAGGTGGGAAAGCAAGGAGTGAGAGCAATACAGGTGGCACCTTTGCGAAGTTTACCGCGTGCAGAAGAGGTCCAGCAGCATCTTTCAGTCCTGGCTCTTCGCCTGTGGGAGCAGAGTGCAATCATTCGTGCACTGAAAACTGGGCTGCCGGACGGCCTGGAGCAGGCATTAAGGATGTATTCAAATGCACTTTGAGGTGGGAAACAAGGAGTGAGACCAATGCAGGTGGCACCGTTGCGAAGCTTACCGTGTGCAGAACAAATCCAGCAGCATGTTTTAGCACTGGCTCATCGCCTGTGGCAGCAGAGTCCAATCATTCGTGCACTGAAAACTGGGCAGCCGGACGGCCTGGAGCAGGCATCAAGGATGTATTCAAATGCACTTTGAGGTTGGAAAAAAGGAGTGAGACCAATGCAGGTGGCAACTTTTCGAAGCTTACCATGTGCAGAAGAGGTCCAGCAGCACTTTTCATTCCTGGCCCTTTCCCTGTGGAAGCAGAGTGCAATCATTCGTGCACTGAAAACTGGACGGCCAGACGGCCTGGAGCAGGCATCAAGGATGTATTCAAATGCACTTTCAGGTGGGAAAGCAACGAGTGAGAGCAATACAGGTGGCACCATTTCAAAGCTTACCGTATGCAGAAGAGATCCAGCAGCATCTTTCAGTCCTGGCTCTTCGCCTGTGGCTGGAGAGTCCAATCATTCGTGCACTGACAACTGGGCAGCCGGACGGCCTGGAGCAGGCATCAAGGATGTATTCAAATGCACTTTGAGGAGGGAAATCAAGGAGTGAGAGCAATACAGGTGGCACCTTTGCGAAGCTTGCCGTGTGCAGATGAGATCCAGCAGCATCTTTCAGTCCTGGCTCTTTGCCTGTGGGAGCAGAGTCCAATCATTCGTGCACTGAAAACTGGGCAGCCGGACGGCCTGGAGCAGGCATCAAGGATGTATTCAAATGCACTTTGAGGTGGGAAAACAAGCAGTGAGAGCAATACAGGTGGCACCTTTGCGAAGTTTACCGCGTGCAGAAGAGGTCCAGCAGCATCTTTCAGTCCTGGCTCTTTGCCTGTGGGAGCAGAGTCCAATCATTCGTGCACTGAAAACTGGGCAGCCGGACGGCCTGGAGCCGGCATCAGGGATGTATTCAAATGCACTTTGAGGTGGGAAAGCAAGGAGTGAGAGCAATACAGGTGGCACCGTTGCAAAGCTTACCGTGTGCAGTACAGATCCAGCAGCATGTTTTAGCACTGGCTCTTCGCCTGTGGCAGCAGAGTCCAATCATTCGTGCACTGAAAACTGGGCAGCCGGACGGCCTGGAGCCGGCATCAAGGATATAGTCAAATGCACTTTGAGGTGGGAAAGAAAGGAGTGAGAGCAATACAGGTGGCACCGTTGCAAAGCTTACCATGTGCAGAAGAGATCCAGCAGCATCATTCATTTGTGGCTCTTCGCCTGTGGGAGCAGAGTCCAATCATTCGTGCACTGAAAACTGGGCAGCCGGACGGCCTGGAGCAGGCATCAAGGATGTATTCAAATGCCCTTTGAGGTGGGAAAGCAACGAGTGAGAGCAATACAGGTGGCACCGTGGCAAAGCTTACCGTGTGCAGTACAGATCCAGCAGCATGTTTTAGCACTGGCTCTTCGCCTGTGGGAGCAGAGTGCAATCATTCGTGCACTGAAAACTGGGGAGCCGGACGGCCTGGAGCAGGCATCAAGGATGTATTCAAATGCACTTTGAGGTGGGAAAGCAAGGAGTGAGAGCAATACAGGTGGCACCGTTCCGAAGCTTTCTGTGTGCAGGAGAGGTCCAGCAGCATCTTTCAGTCCTGGTTCTTTGCCTGTGGGAGCAGAGTACAATCATTCGTGCACTGAAAACTGGGCAGCCGGACGGCCTGGAGCAGGCATCAAGGATGTATTCAAATGCACTTTGAGGTTGGAAACAAGGAGTGAGACCAATGCAGGAGGCACTGTTGCGAAGCTTGCCATGTGCAGAACAGATCCAGCAGCATGTATTAGCACTGGCTCTTCGCCTGTGGCAGCAGAGTGCAATCATTCGTGCACTGAAAACTGGGCAGTCGGACGGCCTGGAGCCGGCATCAAGGATGTATTCAAATGCACTTTGAGGTGGGAAAGCAAGGAGTGAGAGCAATACAGGTGGCACCGTTTCAAAGCTTTCTCTGTGCAGAAGAGGTCCAGCAGCATCTTTCAGTCCTGGCTCTTCGCCTGTGGCAGGAGATTGCAATCATTCGTGCACTGAAAACTGGGCAGCCGGACGGCCTGGAGCAGGCATCAAGGATGTACTCAAATGCCCTTTGAGGTGGGAAAGCAAGGAGTGAGAGTAATACAGGCGGCACCGTTGCAAAGCTTACCGTGTGCAGTACAGATCCAGCAGCATGTTTTAGCACTGGCTCTTCGCCTGTGGCAGCAGAGTGCAATCATTCGTGCACTGAAAACTGGGCAGCCGGACGGCCTGGAGCAGGCATCAAGGATGTATTCAAATGCACTTTGAGTTGGGAAACAAGGAGTGAGACCAATGCAGGTGGCAACTTTGCAAAGCTTACCATGTGCAGAAGAGGTCCAGCAGCACTTTTCATTCCTGGCCCTTTCCCTGTGGAAGCAGAGTGCAATCATTCGTGCACTGAAAACTGGGCGGTTGGACGGCCTGGAGCAGGCATCAAGGATGTATTCAAATGCCCTTTGAGGTGGGAAAACAAGCAGTGAGAGCAATACAGGTGGCACCTTTGCGAAGCTTGCCATGTGCAGAAGAGATCCACCTGCATCTTCCACTCCTGGCTCTTCGCCTGTGGCAGCAGAGTGCAATCATTCGTGCACTGAAACCTGGGCAGGTGGCCAGCCTGGAGCAGGCATCAAGGATGTATTCAAATGCACTTTGAGGTGGGAAACAAGGAGTGAGACCAATGCAGGTGGCACCGTTGCGAAGCTTACCATGTGCAGAAGAAGTCCAGCAGCACTTTTCATTCCTGGCCCTTTCCCTGTGGAAGCAGAGTGCAATCATTCTTGCACTGAAAACTGGACGGCCGGAAGGCCTGGAGCAGGCATCAAGGATGTATTCAAATGCCCTTTGAGGTGGGAAAGCAAGGAGTGAGAGCAATGCAGGTGGCAGCGTTGCGAAGCTTACCGTGTGCAGAACAGATCCAGCAGCATGTTTTAGCACTGGCTCTTCGCCTGTGGCAGCAGAGTCCAATCATTCGTGCACTGAAAACTGGGCAGCCGGACGGCCTGGAGCAGGCATCAAGGATGTATTCAAATACACTTTGAGGTTTAGAACAAGGAGTGAGGCCAATACAGGCGGCACCGTTGCAAAGCTTACCGTATGCAGAAGAGATCCAGCAGCATCTTTCAGTCCTGGCTCTTCGCCTGTGGCAGCAGAGTCAATCATTCGTGCACTGAAAACAGGGCAGCCGGACGGCCTGGAGCAGGCATCAAGGATGTATTCAAATGCACTTTGAGGTGGGAAAGCAAGGAGTGAGAGCAATACAGGTGGCACCTTTGCGAAGTTTACCGCGTGCAGAAGAGGTCCAGCAGCATCTTTCAGTCCTGGCTCTTCGCCTGTGGGAGCAGAGTGCAATCATTCGTGCACTGAAAACTGGGCTGCCGGACGGCCTGGAGCAGGCATTAAGGATGTATTCAAATGCACTTTGAGGTGGGAAACAAGGAGTGAGACCAATGCAGGTGGCACCGTTGCGAAGCTTACCGTGTGCAGAACAAATCCAGCAGCATGTTTTAGCACTGGCTCATCGCCTGTGGCAGCAGAGTCCAATCATTCGTGCACTGAAAACTGGGCAGCCGGACGGCCTGGAGCAGGCATCAAGGATGTATTCAAATGCACTTTGAGGTTGGAAAAAAGGAGTGAGACCAATGCAGGTGGCAACTTTTCGAAGCTTACCATGTGCAGAAGAGGTCCAGCAGCACTTTTCATTCCTGGCCCTTTCCCTGTGGAAGCAGAGTGCAATCATTCGTGCACTGAAAACTGGACGGCCAGACGGCCTGGAGCAGGCATCAAGGATGTATTCAAATGCACTTTCAGGTGGGAAAGCAACGAGTGAGAGCAATACAGGTGGCACCATTTCAAAGCTTACCGTATGCAGAAGAGATCCAGCAGCATCTTTCAGTCCTGGCTCTTCGCCTGTGGCAGCAGAGTCAATCATTCGTGCACTGAAAACAGGGCAGCCGGACGGCCTGGAGCAGGCATCAAGGATGTATTCAAATGCACTTTGAGGTGGGAAAGCAACGAGTGAGAGCAATACAGGTGGCACCATTTCAAAGCTTACCGTATGCAGAAGAGATCCAGCAGCATCTTTCAGTCCTGGCTCTTCGCCTGTGGCTGGAGAGTCCAATCATTCGTGCACTGACAACTGGGCAGCCGGACGGCCTGGAGCAGGCATCAAGGATGTATTCAAATGCACTTTGAGGAGGGAAATCAAGGAGTGAGAGCAATACAGGTGGCACCTTTGCGAAGCTTGCCGTGTGCAGATGAGATCCAGCAGCATCTTTCAGTCCTGGCTCTTTGCCTGTGGGAGCAGAGTCCAATCATTCGTGCACTGAAAACTGCGCAGCCGGACGGCCTGGAGCAGGCATCAAGGATGTATTCAAATGCACTTTGAGGTGGGAAAACAAGCAGTGAGAGCAATACAGGTGGCACCTTTGCGAAGTTTACCGCGTGCAGAAGAGGTCCAGCAGCATCTTTCAGTCCTGGCTCTTCGCCTGTGGGAGCAGAGTCCAATCATTCGTGCACTGAAAACTGGGCAGCCGGACGGCCTGGAGCCGGCATCAGGGATGTATTCAAATGCACTTTGAGGTGGGAAAGCAAGGAGTGAGAGCAATACAGGTGGCACCGTTGCAAAGCTTACCGTGTGCAGTACAGATCCAGCAGCATGTTTTAGCACTGGCTCTTCGCCTGTGGCAGCAGAGTCCAATCATTCGTGCACTGAAAACTGGGCAGCCGGACGGCCTGGAGCCGGCATCAAGGATATAGTCAAATGCACTTTGAGGTGGGAAAGCAAGGAGTGAGAGCAATACAGGTGGCACCGTTGCAAAGCTTACCGTGTGCAGTACAGATCCACAGCATGTTTTAGCACTGGCTCTTCGCATGTGGGAGCAGAGTGCAATCATTCGTGCACTGAAAACTGGGCAGCCGGACGGCCTGGAGCAGGCATCAAGGATGTATTCAAATGCACTTTGAGGTGGGAAAGCAAGGAGTGAGAGCAATACAGGTGGCACCGTTCCGAAGCTTTCTGTGTGCAGGAGAGGTCCAGCAGCATCTTTCAGTCCGGGCTCTTTGCCTGTGGGAGCAGAGTCCAATCATTCGTGCACTGAAAACTGGGCAGCCGGACGGCCTGGAGCAGGCATCAAGGATGTATTCAAATGCACTTTGAGGTGGGAAAGCAAGGAGTGAGAGCAATACAGGTGGCACCTTTGCGAAGCCTGCCATGTGCAGAAGAGATCCGGCGGCATCTTCCAGTCCTGGCTCTTCGCCTGTGGCAGGAGAGTCCAATCATTCGTGCACTGACAACTGGGCAGCCGGCCAGCCTGGAGCAGGCATCAAGGAACTATTCAAATGCACTTTGAGGTGGGAAAACAAGCAGTGAGACCAATGCAGGTGGCACTGTTGCAAAGCTTACCACGTGCAGAAGAGATCCAGCAGCATCTTTAGGTCCTGGCTCTTCGCCTGTGGGAGCAGAGTCCAATCATTCGTGCACTGACAGCTGGGCAGCCGGACAGACTGGAGCAGGCATCAAGGAACTATTCAAATGCACTTTGAGGTGGGAAAACAAGGAGTGAGAGCAATACTGGTGGCACCGTTGCAAAGCTTACCGTGAGCAGAAGAGATCCAGCAGCATCTTTAGGTCCTGGCTCTTCGCCTGTGGGAGCAGAGTCCAATCGTTCGTGCACTGACAACTGGGCAGCCAGCCATCCTGGAGCAGGCATCAGGGAACTATTCAAATGCACTTTGAGGTGGGAAAACAAGCAGTGAGACCAATGCAAGTGGCACCGTTGCAAAGCTTACCACGTGCAGAAGAGATCCAGCAGCATCTTTAGGTCCTGGCTCTTCGGCTGTGGGAGCAGAGTCCAATCATTCGTGCACTGACAACTGGGCAGCCGGCCAGCCTGGAGCAGGCATCAAGGAACTATTCAAATGCACTTTGAGGTGGAAAAACAAGCAGTGAGACCCATGCAGGTGGCATCGTTGCAAAGTTTACCTCGTGCAGAAGAGATCCAGCAGCATCTTTCAGTCCTGGCTCTTTGCCTGCGGGAGTAGAGTCCAATCATTCGTGCACTGACAACTGGGCAGCCGGCCAGCCTGGAGCAGGCATCAAGGAACTATTCAAATGCACTTTGAGGTGGGAAAGCAAGCAGTGAGAGCAATACAGGTGGCACCTTTGCGAAGTTTAACGCGTGCAGAAGAGGTCCAGCAGCATCTTTCAGTCCTGGCTCTTCGCCTGTGGCAGCAGAGTCGAATCATTCGTGCACTAAAAACTGGGCAGCCGGACGGCCTGGAGCAGGCATCAAGGATGCATTCAAATGCACTTTGAGATGGGAAAGCAAGGAGTGAGAGCAATACAGGTGGCACCGTTTCAAACCTTTCTCTGTGCAGAAGAGGTCCAGCAGCATCTTTCAGTCCTGGCTCTTCGCCTGTGGCAGGATATTGCAATCATTCGTGCACTGAAAACTGGGCAGCCGGACGGCCTGGAGCAGGCATCAAGGATGTATTCAAATGCCCTTTGAGGTGGGAAAGCAACGAGTGAGAGCAATACAGGTGGCACCGTTGCAAAGCTTACCGTGTGCAGTACAGATCCAGCAGCATGTTTTAGCACTGGCTCTTCGCCTGTGGGAGCAGAGTGCAATCATTCGTGCACTGAAAACTGCGCAGCCGGACGGCCTGGAGCAGGCATCAAGGATGTATTCAAATGCACTTTGAGGTGGGAAAGCAAGGAGTGAGAGCAATACAGGTGGCACCGTTCCGAAGCTTTCTGTGTGCAGGAGAGGTCCAGCAGCATCTTTCAGTCCTGGTTCTTTGCCTGTGGGAGCAGAGTCCAATCATTCGTGCACTGAAAACTGGGCAGCCGGACGGCCTGGAGCAGGCATCAAGGATGTATTCAAATGCACTTTGAGGTGGGAAACAAGGAGTGAGACCAATGCAGGTGGCACCGTTGCGAAGCTTACCGTGTGCAGAACAGATCCAGCAGCATGTTTCAGCACTGGCATTTCGCCTGTGGGAGTAGAGTCCAATCATTCTTGCACTGAAAACTGGGCAGACGAACGGCCTGGAGCAGGCATCAAGGATGTATTCAAATGCACTTTGAGGTTGGAAACAAGGAGTGAGACCAATGCAGGAGGCACTGTTGCGAAGCTTACCGTGTGCAGAACAGATCCAGCAGCATGTATTAGCACTGGCTCTTCGCCTGTGGCAGCAGAGTCCAATCATTCGTGCACTGAAAACTGGGCAGCCGGACGGCCTGGAGCAGGCATCAAGGATGTATTCAAATGCCCTTTGAGGTGGGAAAGCAAGGAGTGAGAGCAATACAGGTGGCACCTTTGCGAAGCTTACCATGTGCAGAAGAGATCCAGCAGCATCATTCATTTGTGGCTCTTCGCCTGTGGGAGCAGAGTCCAATCATTCGTGCACTGAAAACTGGGCAGCCGGACGGCCTGGAGCAGGCATCAAGGATGTATTCAAATGCCCTTTGAGGTGGGAAAGCAACGAGTGAGAGCAATACAGGTGGCACCGTGGCAAAGCTTACCGTGTGCAGTACAGATCCAGCAGCATGTTTTAGCACTGGCTCTTCGCCTGTGGGAGCAGAGTGCAATCATTCGTGCACTGAAAACTGCGCAGCCGGACGGCCTGGAGCAGGCATCAAGGATGTATTCAAATGCACTTTGAGGTGGGAAAGCAAGGAGTGAGAGTAATACAGGCGGCACCGTTGCAAAGCTTACCGTGTGCAGTACAGATCCAGCAGCATGTTTTAGCACTGGCTCTTCGCCTGTGGCAGCAGAGTGCAATCATTCGTGCACTGAAAACTGGGCAGCCGGACGGCCTGGAGCAGGCATCAAGGATGTATTCAAATGCACTTTGAGGTTGGAAACAAGGAGTGAGACCAATGCAGGTGGCAACTTTGCAAAGCTTACCATGAGCAGAAGAGGTCCAGCAGCACTTTTCATTTCTGGCCCTTTCCCTGTGGAAGCAGAGTGCAATCATTCGTGCACTGAAAACTGGGCGGTTGGACGGCCTGGAGCAGGCATCAAGGATGTATTCAAATGCACTTTGAGGTGGGAAAGCAAGGAGTGAGAGCAATACAGGTGGCACCGTTGCAAAGCTTACCGTATGCAGAAGAGGTCCAGCAGCATCTTTCAGTCCTGGCGCTTCGCCTGTGGGAGCAGAGTCCTATCATTCGTGCACTGAAAACTGGGCAGCCGGACGTCCTGGAGCAGGCATCAAGGATGTATTCAAATGCCCTTTGAGGTGGGAAAGCAAGGAGTGAGAGCAATACAGGTGGCACCTTTGCGAAGCTTGCCATGTGCAGAAGAGATCCACCTGCATCTTCCACTCCTGGCTCTTCGCCTGTGGCAGCAGAGTGCAATCATTCGTGCACTGAAACCTGGGCAGGTGGCCAGCCTGGAGCAGGCATCAAGGATGTATTCAAATGCACTTTGAGGTGGGAAACAAGGAGTGAGACCAATGCAGGTGGCACCGTTGCGAAGCTTACCATGTGCAGAAGAAGTCCAGCAGCACTTTTCATTCCTGGCCCTTTCCCTGTGGAAGCAGAGTGCAATCATTCTTGCACTGAAAACTGGACGGCCGGAAGGCCTGGAGCAGGCATCAAGGATGTATTCAAATGCCCTTTGAGGTGGGAAAGCAAGGAGTGAGAGCAATGCAGGTGGCAGCGTTGCGAAGCTTACCGTGTGCAGAACAGATCCAGCAGCATGTTTTAGCACTGGCTCTTCGCCTGTGGCAGCACAGTCCAATCATTCGTGCACTGAAAACTGGGCAGCCGGACGGCCTGGAGCAGGCATCAAGGATGTATTCAAATACACATTGAGGTTTAGAACAAGGAGTGAGGCCAAAACAGGCGGCACCGTTGCAAAGCTTACCGTATGCAGAAGAGATCCAGCAGCATCTTTCAGTCCTGGCTCTTCGCCTGTGGCAGCAGAGTCAATCATTCGTGCACTGAAAACAGGGCAGCCGGACGTCCTGGAGCAGGCATCAAGGATGTATTCAAATGCACTTTGAGGTGGGAAAGCAAGGAGTGAGAGCAATACAGGTGGCACCTTTGCGAAGTTTACCGCGTGCAGAAGAGGTCCAGCAGCATCTTTCAGTCCTGGCTCTTCGCCTGTGGGAGCAGAGTGCAATCATTCGTGCACTGAAAACTGGGCAGCCGGACGGCCTGGAGCAGGCATTAAGGATGTATTCAAATGCACTTCGAGGTGGGAAACAAGGAGTGAGACCAATGCAGGTGGCACCGTTGCGAAGCTTACCGTGTGCAGAACAAATCCAGCAGCATGTTTTAGCACTGGCTCATCGCCTGTGGCAGCAGAGTCCAATCATTCGTGCACTGAAAACTGGGCAGCCGGACGGCCTGGAGCAGGCATCAAGGATGTATTCAAATGCACTTTGAGGTTGGAAAAAAGGAGTGAGACCAATGCAGGTGGCAACTTTTCGAAGCTTACCATGTGCAGAAGAGGTCCAGCAGCACTTTTCATTCCTGGCCCTTTCCCTGTGGAAGCAGAGTGCAATCATTCGTGCACTGAAAACTGGACGGCCAGACGGCCTGGAGCAGGCATCAAGGATGTATTCAAATGCACTTTCAGGTGGGAAAGCAACGAGTGAGAGCAATACAGGTGGCACCATTTCAAAGCTTACCGTATGCAGAAGAGATCCAGCAGCATCTTTCAGTCCTGGCTCTTCGCCTGTGGCTGGAGAGTCCAATCATTCGTGCACTGACAACTGGGCAGCCGGACGGCCTGGAGCAGGCATCAAGGATGTATTCAAATGCACTTTGAGGAGGGAAATCAAGGAGTGAGAGCAATACAGGTGGCACCTTTGCGAAGCTTGCCGTGTGCAGATGAGATCCAGCAGCATCTTTCAGTCCTGGCTCTTTGCCTGTGGGAGCAGAGTCCAATCATTCGTGCACTGAAAACTGGGCAGCCGGACGGCCTGGAGCAGGCATCAAGGATGTATTCAAATGCACTTTGAGGTGGGAAAACAAGCAGTGAGAGCAATACAGGTGGCACCTTTGCGAAGTTTACCGCGTGCAGAAGAGGTCCAGCAGCATCTTTCAGTCCTGGCTCTTTGCCTGTGGGAGCAGAGTCCAATCATTCGTGCACTGAAAACTGGGCAGCCGGACGGCCTGGAGCCGGCATCAGGGATGTATTCAAATGCACTTTGAGGTGGGAAAGCAAGGAGTGAGAGCAATACAGGTGGCACCGTTGCAAAGCTTACCGTGTGCAGTACAGATCCAGCAGCATGTTTTAGCACTGGCTCTTCGCCTGTGGCAGCAGAGTCCAATCATTCGTGCACTGAAAACTGGGCAGCCGGACGGCCTGGAGCCGGCATCAAGGATATAGTCAAATGCACTTTGAGGTGGGAAAGAAAGGAGTGAGAGCAATACAGGTGGCACCGTTGCAAAGCTTACCATGTGCAGAAGAGATCCAGCAGCATCATTCATTTGTGGCTCTTCGCCTGTGGGAGCAGAGTCCAATCATTCGTGCACTGAAAACTGGGCAGCCGGACGGCCTGGAGCAGGCATCAAGGATGTATTCAAATGCCCTTTGAGGTGGGAAAGCAACGAGTGAGAGCAATACAGGTGGCACCGTGGCAAAGCTTACCGTGTGCAGTACAGATCCAGCAGCATGTTTTAGCACTGGCTCTTCGCCTGTGGGAGCAGAGTGCAATCATTCGTGCACTGAAAACTGGGGAGCCGGACGGCCTGGAGCAGGCATCAAGGATGTATTCAAATGCACTTTGAGGTGGGAAAGCAAGGAGTGAGAGCAATACAGGTGGCACCGTTCCGAAGCTTTCTGTGTGCAGGAGAGGTCCAGCAGCATCTTTCAGTCCTGGTTCTTTGCCTGTGGGAGCAGAGTCCAATCATTCGTGCACTGAAAACTGGGCAGCCGGACGGCCTGGAGCAGGCATCAAGGATGTATTCAAATGCACTTTGAGGTTGGAAACAAGGAGTGACACCAATGCAGGAGGCACTGTTGCGAAGCTTGCCATGTGCAGAACAGATCCAGCAGCATGTATTACCACTGGCTCTTCGCCTGTGGCAGCAGAGTCCAATCATTCGTGCACTGAAAACTGGGCAGTCGGACGGCCTGGAGCCGGCATCAAGGATGTATTCAAATGCCCTTTGAGGTGGGAAAGCAAGGAGTGAGAGCAATACAGGTGGCACCGTTTCAAAGCTTTCTCTGTGCAGAAGAGGTCCAGCAGCATCTTTCAGTCCTGGCTCTTCGCCTGTGGCAGGAGATTGCAATCATTCGTGCACTGAAAACTGGGCAGCCGGACGGCCTGGAGCAGGCATCAAGGATGTACTCAAATGCCCTTTGAGGTGGGAAAGCAAGGAGTGAGAGTAATACAGGCGGCACCGTTGCAAAGCTTACCGTGTGCAGTACAGATCCAGCAGCATGTTTTAGCACTGGCTCTTCGCCTGTGGCAGCAGAGTGCAATCATTCGTGCACTGAAAACTGGGCAGCCGGACGGCCTGGAGCAGGCATCAAGGATGTATTCAAATGCACTTTGAGTTGGGAAACAAGGAGTGAGACCAATGCAGGTGGCAACTTTGCAAAGCTTACCATGTGCAGAAGAGGTCCAGCAGCACTTTTCATTCCTGGCCCTTTCCCTGTGGAAGCAGAGTGCAATCATTCGTGCACTGAAAACTGGACGGTTGGACGGCCTGGAGCAGGCATCAAGGATGTATTCAAATGCCCTTTGAGGTGGGAAAACAAGCAGTGAGAGCAATACAGGTGGCACCTTTGCGAAGCTTGCCATGTGCAGAAGAGATCCACCTGCATCTTCCACTCCTGGCTCTTCGCCTGTGGCAGCAGAGTGCAATCATTCGTGCACTGAAACCTGGGCAGGTGGCCAGCCTTGAGCAGGCATCAAGGATGTATTCAAATGCACTTTGAGGTGGGAAACAAGGAGTGAGACCAATGCAGGTGGCACCGTTGCGAAGCTTACCATGTGCAGAAGAAGTCCAGCAGCACTTTTCATTCCTGGCCCTTTCCCTGTGGAAGCAGAGTGCAATCATTCGTGCACTGAAAACTGGACGGCCGGAAGGCCTGGAGCAGGCATCAAGGGTGTATTCAAATGCCCTTTGAGGTGGGAAAGCAAGGAGTGAGAGCAATGGAGGTGGCACCGTTGCGAAGCTTACCGTGTGCAGAACAGATCCAGCAGCATGTTTTAGCACTGGCTCTTCGCCTGTGGCAGCAGAGTCCAATCATTCGTGCACTGAAAACTGGGCAGCCGGACGGCCTGGAGCAGGCATCAAGGATGTATTCAAATGCACTTTGAGGTTTAGAACAAGGAGTGAGGCCAATACAGGCGGCACCGTTGCAAAGCTTACTGTATGCAGATGAGATCCAGCAGCATCTTCCAGTCCTGGCTCTTCGCCTGTGGGAGCAGAGTGCAATCATTCGTGCACTGAAAACTGGGCAGCCGGACGGCCTGGAGCAGGCATTAAGGATGTATTCAAATGCACTTTGAGGTGGGAAACAAGGAGTGAGACCAATGCAGGTGGCACCGTTGCGAAGCTTACCGTGTGCAGAACAAATCCAGCAGCATGTTTTAGCACTGGCTCATCGCCTGTGGCAGCAGAGTCCAATCAATCGTGCACTGAAAACTGGGCAGCCGGACGGCCTGGAGCAGGCATCAAGGATGTATTCAAATGCACTTTGAGGTTGGAAACAAGGAGTGAGACCAGTGCAGGTGGCAACTTTTCGAAACTTACCATGTGCAGAAGAGGTCCAGCAGCACTTTTCATTCCTGGCCCTTTCCCTGTGGAAGCAGAGTGCAATCATTCGTGCACTGAAAACTGGACGGCCAGACGGCCTGGAGCAGGCATCAAGGATGTATTCAAATGCACTTTCAGGTGGGAAAGCAACGAGTGAGAGCAATACAGTTGGCACCATTTCAAAGCTTACCGTATGCAGAAGAGATCCAGCAGCATCTTTCAGTCCTGGCTCTTCGCCTGTGGCTGGAGAGTCCAATCATTCGTGCACTGACAAATGGGCAGCCGGACGGCCTGGAGCAGGCATCAAGGATGTATTCAAATGCACTTTGAGGTGGGAAAACAAGCAGTGAGAGCAATACAGGTGGCACCTTTGCGAAGTTTACCGCTTGCAGAAGAGGTCCAGCAGCATCTTTCAGTCCTGGCTCTTTGCCTGTGGGAGCAGAGTCCAATCATTCGTGCACTGAAAACTGGGCAGCCGGACGGCCTGGAGACGGCATCAAGGATGTATTCAAATGCACTTTGAGGTGGGAAAGCAAGGAGTGAGAGCAATACAGGTGGCACCTTTGCGAAGCTTACCGTGTGCAGTACAGATCCAGCAGCATGTTTTAGCACTGGCTCTTCGCCTGTGGCAGCAGAGTCCAATCATTCGTGCACTGAAAACTGGGCAGCCGGACGGCTTGGAGCCGGCATCAAGGATATAGTCAAATGCACTTTGAGGTGGGAAAGCAAGGAGTGAGAGCAATACAGGTGGCACCGTTGAAAAGCTTACCGTGTGCAGTACAGATCCACAGCATGTTTTAGCACTGGCTCTTCGCATGTGGGAGCAGAGTGCAATCATTCGTGCACTGAAAACTGGGCAGCCGGACGGCCTGGAGCAGGCATCAAGGATGTATTCAAATGCACTTTGAGGTGGGAAAGCAAGGAGTGAGAGCAATACAGGTGGCACCGTTCCGAAGCTTTCTGTGTGCAGGAGAGGTCCAGCAGCATCTTTCAGTCCTGGCTCTTTGCCTGTGGGAGCAGAGTCCAATCATTCATGCACTGAAAACTGGGCAGCCGGACGGCCTGGAGCAGGCATCAAGGATGTATTCAAATGCACTTTGAGGTGGGAAAGCAAGGAGTGAGAGCAATACAGGTGGCACCTTTGCGAAGCTTGCCATGTGCAGAAGAGATCCGGCGGCATCTTCCAGTCCTGGCTCTTCGCCTGTGGGAGCAGAGTGCAATCATTCGTGCACTGAAAAATGGGCGGCCGGACGGCCTGGAGCAGGCATCAAGGATGTATTCAAATGCACTTTGAGGTGGGAAAGCAAGGAGTGAGAGCAATACAGGTGGCACCGTTCCGAAGCTTTCTGTGTGTAGGAGAGGTCCAGCAGCATCTTTCAGTCCTTGCTCTTTGCCTGTGGGGGCAGAGTCCAATCATTCGTGCACTGAAAACTGGGCAGCCGGACGGCCTGGAGCAGGCATCAGGGGTGTATTCAAATGCACTTTGAGGTTGGAAACAAGGAGTGAGACCAATGCAGGTGGCAACTTTGCAAAGCTTACCATGTGCAGAAAAGGTCCAGCAGCACTTTTCATTCCTGGCCCTTTCCCTGTGGAAGCAGAGTGCAATCATTCGTGCACTGAAAACTGGACGGCCGGACGGCCTGGAGCAGGCATCAAGGATGTATTGAAATGCCCTTTGAGGTGGGAAAGCAAGGAGTGAGAGCAATACAGGTGGCACCTTTGCGAAGCTTGGCATATGCAGAAGAGATCCAGCAGCATCTTTCAGTCCTGGCTCTTCGCCTGTGGCAGGAGAGTCCAATCATTCGTGCACTGAAAACTGGGCAGCCGGATGGCCTGGAGCAGGCATCAAGGATGTATTCAAATGCCCCTTGAGGTGGGAAAGCAAGGAGTGAGAGCAATACAGGTGGCACCGTTGCGAATCTTACCATGTGCAGAAGAGATCCAGCAGCATCATTCATTTGTGGCTCTTCGCCTGTGGGAGCAGAGTCCAATCATTCGTGCACTGAAAACTGGGCAGCCGGACGGCCTGGAGCAGGCATCAAGGATGTATTCAAATGCACTTTGAGGAGGGAAATCAAGGAGTGAGAGCGATACAGGTGGCACCGTTGCGAAGCTTACCGTGTGCAGGAGAGGTCCAGCAGCATCTTTCAGTCCTGGTTCTTTGCCTGTGGGAGCAGAGTCCAATCATTCGTGCACTGAAAACTGGGCAGCCGGACGGCCTGGAGCAGGCATCAAGTATGTATTCAAATGCACTTTGAGGTTGGAAACAAAGTGTGAGACCAATGCAGGTGGCAACTTTGCGAAATTTACCATGTGCAGAAGAGGTCCAGCAGCACGTTTCATTCCTGGCCCATTCCCTGTCGAAGCAGAGTACCATCATTCGTGCACTGAAAACTGGGCAGCCGGACGGCCTGGAGCAGGCATCAAGGATGTATTCAAATGCCCTTTGAGGTGGGAAAGCAAGGAGTGAGAGCAATACAGGTGGCACCGTTGCGAATCTTACCATGTGCAGAAGAGATCCAGCAGCATCATTCATTTGTGGCTCTTCGCCTGTGGGAGCAGAGTCCAATCATTCGTGCACTGAAAACTGGGCAGCCGGACGACCTGGAGCAGGCATCAAGGATGTATTCAAATGCACTTTGAGGTTGGAAACAAGGAGTGAGACAAATGCAGGTGGCACCGTTGCGAAGCTTACCGTGTGCAGAACAGATCCAGCAGCATGTTTTAGCACTGGCTCTTCGCCTGCGGCATCAGAGTCCAATAATTCGTGCACTGAAAACTGGGCAGCCGGACGGCCTGGAGCAGGCATCAAGGATGTATTCAAATGCACTTTGAGGTTGGAAACAAGAATTGAGAGCAATGCAGGCGGCAACTTTGCAAAGCTTACCATGTGCAGAAGAGGTCCAGCAGCACTTTTCATTCCTGGCCCTTTCCCTGTGGAAGCAGAGTGCAATCATTCGTGCACTGAAAACTGGGCGGCCGGACGGCCTGGAGCAGGCATCAAGGATGTATTCAAATGCCCTTTGAGGTGGGAAAGCAACGAGTGAGAGCAATACAGGTGGCACCGTTGCAAAGCTTACCGTATGCAGAAGAGATCCAGCAGCATCTTTCAGTCCTGGCTCTTCGCCTGTGGCAGGAGTGTCCAATCATACGTGCACTGAAAACTGGGCAGCCGGACGGCCTGGAGCAGGCATCAAGGATGTATTCAAATGCCCTTTGAGGTGGGAAAGCAAGGAGTGAGAGCAATACAGGTGGCACCGTTGCGAAGTTTACCGTGTGCAGAACATATCCAGCAGCATATTTTAGCACTGGCTCTTCGCCTGTGGGGGCAGAGTCCAATCATTCGTGCACTGAAAACTGGGCAGCCGGACGGCCTGGAGCAGGCATCAAGGATGTATTCAAATTCCCTTTGAGGTGGGAAAGCAAGGAGTGAGAGCAATACAGGTGGCAGCGTTGCGAAGCTTACCGTGCGCAGGAGAGCTCCAGCAGCAACTTTCAGTCCTGGCTCTTCGCCTTCGGAGCGGAGTCCAAACATTCGTGCCCTGAAACCTGGGCAGCCGGCCAGCCTGGAGCAGGCATCAAGGATGTATTCAAATGCACTTTGAGGTGGGAAAGCAAGGAGTGAGAGCAATGCAGGTGGCACCTTTGCGAAGTTTACCGCGTGCAGAAGAGGTCCAGCAGCATCTTTCAGTCCTGGCTCTTCGCCTGTGGCAGCAGAGTCCAATCATTCGTGCACTGAAAACTGGGCAGCCGGGCGGCCTGGAGCCGGCATCAAGGATGTATTCAAATGCACTTTGAGGTTGGAAGCAAGGAGTGAGAGCAATACAGGTGGCACCGTTGCAAAGCTTACCAAGTGCAGAAGAGGTCCAGCAGCATCTTTCAGTCCTGGCTCTTCGCCTGTGGCAGGAGATTGCGATCATTTGTGCACTGAAAACTGGGCAGCCGGACGGCCTGGAGCAGGCATCAAGGATGTATTCAAATGCCCTTTGAGGTGGGAAAGCAACGAGTGAGAGCAATACAGGTGGCACCGTTGCAAAGCTTACCGTATGCAGAAGAGATCCAGCAGCATCATTCATTTGTGGCTCTTCGCCTGTGGGAGCAGAGTCCAATCATTCGTGCACTGAAAACTGGGCAGCCGGACGGCCTGGAGCAGCCATCAAGGATGTATTCAAATGCCCTTTGAGGTTGGAAACAAGGAGTGAGACAAATGCAGGTGGCACCGTTTCGAAGCTTACCGTGTGCAGAACAGATCCAGCAGCATGTTTTAGCACTGGCTCTTCGCCTGCGGCAGCAGAGTCCAATAATTCGTGCACTGAAAACTGGGCAGCCGGACGGCCTGGAGCAGGCATCAAGGATGTATTCAAATGCACTTTGAGGTTGGAAACAAGAATTGAGAGCAATGCAGGCGGCAACTTTGCAAAGCTTACCATGTGCAGAAGAGGTCCAGCAGCACTTTTCATTCCTGGCCCTTTCCCTGTGGAAGCAGAGTGCAATCATTCGTGCACTGAAAACTGGGCAGCCGGACGGCCTGGAGCAGGCATCAAGGATGTATTCAAATGCCCTTTGAGGTGGGAAAGCAACGAGTGAGAGCAATACAGGTGGCACCGTTGCAAAGCTTACCGTATGCAGAAGAGATCCAGCAGCATCTTTCAGTCCTGGCTCTTCGCCTGTGGCAGGAGTGTCCAATCATACGTGCACTGAAAACTGGGCAGCCGGACGGCCTGTAGCAGGCATCAAGGATGTATTCAAATGCCCTTTGAGGTGGGAAAGCAAGGAGTGAGAGCAATACAGGTGGCACCGTTGCGAAGTTTACCGTGTGCAGAACAGATCCAGCAGCATATTTTAGCACTGGCTCTTCGCCTGTGGGAGCAGAGTCCAATCATTCGTGCACTGAAAACTGGGCAGCCGGACGGCCTGGAGCAGGCATCAAGGATGTATTCAAATTCCCTTTGAGGTGGGAAAGCAAGGAGTGAGAGCAATACAGGTGGCACCGTTCCGAAGCTTTCTGTGTGCAGGAGAGCTCCAGCAGCAACTTTCAGTCCTGGCTCTTCGCCTTCGGAGCGGAGTCCAAACATTCGTGCCCTGAAACCTGGGCAGCCGGCCAGCCTGGAGCAGGCATCAAGGATGTATTCAAATGCACTATGAGGTGGGAAAGCAAGGAGTGAGAGCAATGCAGGTGGCACCTTTGCGAAGTTTACCGCGGGCAGAAGAGGTCCAGCAGCATCTTTCAGTCCTGGCTCTTCGCCTGTGGCAGCAGAGTCCAATCATTCGTGCACTGAAAACTGGGCAGCCGGGCGGCCTGGAGCCGGCATCAAGGATGTATTCAAATGCACTTTGAGGTGGGAAAGCAAGGAGTGAGAGCAATACAGGTGGCACCGTTGCAAAGCTTACCAAGTGCAGAAGAGGTCCAGCAGCATCTTTCAGTCCTGGCTCTTCGCCTGTGGCAGGAGATTGCGATCATTTGTGCACTGAAAACTGGGCAGCCGGACGGCCTGGAGCAGGCATCAAGGATGTATTCAAATGCCCTTTGAGGTGGGAAAGCAACGAGTGAGAGCAATACAGGTGGCACCGTTGCAAAGCTTACCGTATGCAGAAGAGATCCAGCAGCATCATTCATTTGTGGCTCTTCGCCTGTGGGAGCAGAGTCCAATCATTCGTGCACTGAAAACTGGGCAGCCGGACGGCCTGGAGCAGCCATCAAGGATGTATTCAAATGCCCTTTGAGGTGGGAAAGCAACGAGTGAGAGCAATACAGGTGGCACCGTTGCAAAGCTTACCGTATGCAGAAGAGATCCAGCAGCATCTTTCAGTCCTGGCTCTTCGCCTGTGGCAGGAGAGTCCAATAATTCGTGCACTGAAAACTGGGCAGCCGGACGACCTGGAGCAGGCATCAAGGATGTATTCAAATGCACTTTGAGGTTGGAAACAAGGAGTGAGACAAATGCAGGTGGCACCGTTGCGAAGCTTACCGTGTGCAGAACAGATCCAGCAGCATGTTTTAGCACTGGCTCTTCGCCTGCGGCAGCAGAGTCCAATAATTCGTGCACTGAAAACTGGGCAGCCGGACGGCCTGGAGCAGGCATCAAGGATGTATTCAAATGCACTTTGAGGTTGGAAACAAGAATTGAGAGCAATGCAGGCGGCAACTTTGCAAAGCTTACCATGTGCAGAAGAGGTCCAGCAGCACTTTTCATTCCTGGCCCTTTCCCTGTGGAAGCAGAGTGCAATCATTCGTGCACTGAAAACTGGGCGGCCGGACGGCCTGGAGCAGGCATCAAGGATGTATTCAAATGCCCTTTGAGGTGGGAAAGCAACGAGTGAGAGCAATACAGGTGGCACCGTTGCAAAGCTTACCGTATGCAGAAGAGATCCAGCAGCATCTTTCAGTCCTGCCTCTTCGCCTGTGGCAGGAGTGTCCAATTGTACGTGCACTGAAAACTGGGCAGCCGGACGGCCTGGAGCAGGCATCAAGGATGTATTCAAATGCCCTTTGAGGTGGGAAAGCAAGGAGTGAGAGCAATACAGGTGGCACCGTTGCGAAGTTTACCGTGTGCAGAACAGATCCAGCAGCATATTTTAGCACTGGCTCTTCGCCTGTGGGAGCAGAGTCCAATCATTCGTGCACTGAAAACTGGGCAGCCGGACGGCCTGGAGCAGGCATCAAGGATGTATTCAAATTCCCTTTGAGGTGGGAAAGCAAGGAGTGAGAGCAATACAGGTGGCACCGTTCCGAAGCTTTCTGTGTGCAGGAGAGCTCCAGCAGCAACTTTCAGTCCTGGCTCTTCGCCTTCGGAGCGGAGTCCAAACATTCGTGCCCTGAAACCTGGGCAGCCGGCCAGCCTGGAGCAGGCATCAAGGATGTATTCAAATGCACTATGAGGTGGGAAAGCAAGGAGTGAGAGCAATGCAGGTGGCACCTTTGCGAAGTTTACCGCGGGCAGAAGAGGTCCAGCAGCATCTTTCAGTCCTGGCTCTTCGCCTGTGGCAGCAGAGTCCAATCATTCGTGCACTGAAAACTGGGCAGCCGGGCGGCCTGGAGCCGGCATCAAGGATGTATTCAAATGCACTTTGAGGTGGGAAAGCAAGGAGTGAGAGCAATACAGGTGGCACCGTTGCAAAGCTTACCAAGTGCAGAAGAGGTCCAGCAGCATCTTTCAGTCCTGGCTCTTCGCCTGTGGCAGGAGATTGCGATCATTTGTGCACTGAAAACTGGGCAGCCGGACGGCCTGGAGCAGGCATCAAGGATGTATTCAAATGCCCTTTGAGGTGGGAAAGCAACGAGTGAGAGCAATACAGGTGGCACCGTTGCAAAGCTTACCGTATGCAGAAGAGATCCAGCAGCATCATTCATTTGTGGCTCTTCGCCTGTGGGAGCAGAGTCCAATCATTCGTGCACTGAAAACTGGGCAGCCGGACGGCCTGGAGCAGCCATCAAGGATGTATTCAAATGCCCTTTGAGGTGGGAAAGCAACGAGTGAGAGCAATACAGGTGGCACCGTTGCAAAGCTTACCGTATGCAGAAGAGATCCAGCAGCATCTTTCAGTCCTGGCTCTTCGCCTGTGGCAGGAGAGTCCAATAATTCGTGCACTGAAAACTGGGCAGCCGGACGACCTGGAGCAGGCATCAAGGATGTATTCAAATGCACTTTGAGGTTGGAAACAAGGAGTGAGACAAATGCAGGTGGCACCGTTGCGAAGCTTACCGTGTGCAGAACAGATCCAGCAGCATGTTTTAGCACTGGCTCTTCGCCTGCGGCAGCAGAGTCCAATAATTCGTGCACTGAAAACTGGGCAGCCGGACGGCCTGGAGCAGGCATCAAGGATGTATTCAAATGCACTTTGAGGTTGGAAACAAGAATTGAGAGCAATGCAGGCGGCAACTTTGCAAAGCTTACCATGTGCAGAAGAGGTCCAGCAGCACTTTTCATTCCTGGCCCTTTCCCTGTGGAAGCAGAGTGCAATCATTCGTGCACTGAAAACTGGGCGGCCGGACGGCCTGGAGCAGGCATCAAGGATGTATTCAAATGCCCTTTGAGGTGGGAAAGCAACGAGTGAGAGCAATACAGGTGGCACCGTTGCAAAGCTTACCGTATGCAGAAGAGATCCAGCAGCATCTTTCAGTCCTGCCTCTTCGCCTGTGGCAGGAGTGTCCAATTGTACGTGCACTGAAAACTGGGCAGCCGGACGGCCTGGAGCAGGCATCAAGGATGTATTCAAATGCCCTTTGAGGTGGGAAAGCAAGGAGTGAGAGCAATACAGGTGGCACCGTTGCGAAGTTTACCGTGTGCAGAACAGATCCAGCAGCATATTTTAGCACTGGCTCTTCGCCTGTGGGAGCAGAGTCCAATCATTCGTGCACTGAAAACTGGGCAGCCGGACGGCCTGGAGCAGGCATCAAGGATGTATTCAAATTCCCTTTGAGGTGGGAAAGCAAGGAGTGAGAGCAATACAGGTGGCAGCGTTGCGAAGCTTACCGTGCGCAGGAGAGCTCCAGCAGCAACTTTCAGTCCTGGCTCTTCGCCTTCGGAGCGGAGTCCAAACATTCGTGCCCTGAAACCTGGGCAGCCGGCCAGCCTGGAGCAGGCATCAAGGAACTATTCAAATGCACTTTGAGGTGGGAAAGCAAGGAGTGAGAGCAATGCAGGTGGCACCTTTGCGAAGTTTACCGCGTGCAGAAGAGGTCCAGCAGCATCTTTCAGTCCTGGCTCTTCGCCTGTGGCAGCAGAGTCCAATCATTCGTGCACTGAAAACTGGGCAGCCGGGCGGCCTGGAGCCGGCATCAAGGATGTATTCAAATGCACTTTGAGGTGGAAAAGCAAGGAGTGAGAGCAATACAGGTGGCACCGTTCCGAAGCTTTCTTTGTGCAAGAGAGGTCCAGCAGCATCTTTCAGTCCTGGCTCTTTGCCTGTGGGAGCAGAGTCCAATCATTCGTGCACTGAAAACTGGGCAGCCGGACGGCCTGGAGCAGGCATCAAGGATGTATTCCAATGCACTTTGAGGTGGGAAAGCAAGGAGTGAGAGCAATACAGGAGGCACCTTTGCGAAGCTTGCCATATGCAGAAGAGATCCAGCACCATCTTTCAGTTTTGGCTCTTTGCCTGTGGCAGGAGAGTCCAATCATTCTTGCACTGAAAACTGGGCAGCCGGATGGCCTGGAGCAGGCATCAGGGATGTATTCAAATGCCCTTTGAGGTGGGAAAGCAAGGAGTGAGAGCAATACAGGTGGCACCTTTGCGAATCTTACCATGTGCAGAGGAGATCCAGCAGCATCATTCATTTGTGGCTCTTCGCCTGTGGGAGCGGAGTCCAATCATTCGTGCACTGAAAACTGGGCAGCCGGACGGCCTGGAGCAGGCATCATTGATGTACTCAAATGCCCTTTGAGGTGGGAAAGCAAAGAGTGAGAGCAATTCAGGTGGCACCGTTTCAAAGCTTTCTCTGTGCAGAAGAGGTCCAGCAGCATCTTTCAGTCCTGGCTCTTCGCCTGTGGGAGCAGAGTCCAATCATTCGTGCCCTGAAAACTGGGCAGCCGGACGGCCTGGAGCAGGCATCAAGGATGTATTCAAATGCCCTTTGAGGTGGGAAAGCAAGGAGTGAGAGCAATACAGGTGGCACCGTTGCAAAGCTTACCGTGTGCAGCACAGATCCAGCAGCATGTTTTAGCACTGGCTCTTCGCCTGTGGCAGCAGAGTGCAATCATTCGTGCACTGAAACCTGGCAGCCGGATGGCCTGGAGCAGGCATCAAGGATGTATTCAAATGCCCTTTGAGTGGGAAAGCAACGAGTGAGAGCAGTACAGGTGGCACATTTGCAAAGCTTACCGTGTGCAGTACAGATCCAGCAGCATGTTTTAGCACTGGCTCTTCGCCTGTGGCAGCAGAGTCCAATCATTCGTGCACTGAAAACTGGGCAGCCGGACGGCCTGGAGCCGGCATCAGTATATAGTCAAATGCACTTTGAGGTGGGAAAGCAAGGAGTGAGAGCAATACAGGTGGCACCGTTCCGAATCTTTCTTTGTGCAGGAGAGGTCCAGCAGCATCTTTCAGTCCTCGCTCTTTGCCTGTGGGAGCAGAGTCCAATCATTCATGCACTGAAAACTGGGCAGCCGGACGGCCTGGAGCAGGCATCAAGGATGTATTCAAATGCACTTTGAGGTGGGAAAGCAAGGAGTGAGAGCAATACAGGTGGCACCTTTGCGAAGCCTGCCATGTGCAGAAGAGATCCGGCGGCATCTTCCAGTCCTGGCTCTTCGCCTGTGGCAGGAGAGTCCAATCATTCGTGCACTGATAACTGGGCAGCCGGACGGCCTGGAGCGGGTATCAAGGATGTATTCAAATGCACTTTGAGGTGGGAAACAAGGAGTGAGACCAATGCAGGTGGCACCGTTTCGAAGCTTACCGTGTGCAGAACAGATCCAGCAGCATCTTTCAGTCCTGGCTCTTCGCCTGTGGGAGCAGAGTCCAATCATTCGTGCACTGAAAACTGGGCGGCCGGACGGCCTGGAGCAGGCATCAAGGATGTATTCAAATGCCCTTTGAGGTGGGAAAGCAACGAGTGAGAGCAATACAGGTGGCACCGTTGCAAAGCTTACCGTATGCAGAAGAGATCCAGCAGCATCTTTCAGTCCTGGCTCTTCGCCTGTGGCAGGAGTGTCCAATCATACGTGCACTGAAAACTGGGCAGCCGGACGGCCTGTAGCAGGCATCAAGGATGTATTCAAATGCCCTTTGAGGTGGGAAAGCAAGGAGTGAGAGCAATACAGGTGGCACCGTTGCGAAGTTTACCATGTGCAGAAGAGATCCAGCAGCATATTTTAGCACTGGCTCTTCGCCTGTGGGAGCAGAGTCCAATCATTCGTGCACTGAAAACTGGGCAGCCGGACGGCCTGGAGCAGGCATCAAGGATGTATTCAAATTCCCTTTGAGGTGGGAAAGCAAGGAGTGAGAGCAATACAGGTGGCAGCGTTGCGAAGCTTACCGTGCGCAGGAGAGCTCCAGCAGCAAATTTCAGTCCTGGCTCTTCGCCTTCGGAGCGGAGTCCAAACATTCGTGCCCTGAAACCTGGGCAGCCGGCCAGCCTGGAGCAGGCATCAAGGATGTATTCAAATGCACTTTGAGGTGGGAAAGCAAGGAGTGAGAGCAATGCAGGTGGCACCTTTGCGAAGTTTACCGCGTGCAGAAGAGGTCCAGCAGCATCTTTCAGTCCTGGCTCTTCGCCTGTGGCAGCAGAGTCCAATCATTCGTGCACTGAAAACTGGGCAGCCGGGCGGCCTGGAGCCGGCATCAAGGATGTATTCAAATGCACTTTGAGGTGGGAAAGCAAGGAGTGAGAGCAATACAGGTGGCACCGTTGCAAAGCTTACCAAGTGCAGAAGAGGTCCAGCAGCATCTTTCAGTCCTGGCTCTTCGCCTGTGGCAGGAGATTGCGATCATTTGTGCACTGAAAACTGGGCAGCCGGACGGCCTGGAGCAGGCATCAAGGATGTATTCAAATGCCCTTTGAGGTGGGAAAGCAAGGAGTGAGAGCAATACAGGTGGCACCGTTGCAAAGCTTACCGTGTGCAGTACAGATCCAGCAGCATGTTTTAGCACTGGCTCTTCGCCTGTGGCAGCAGAGTCCAATCATTCGTGCACTGAAAACTGGGCAGCCGGACGGCCTGGAGCCGGCATCAAGGATATAGTCAAATGCACTTTGAGGTGGGAAAGCAAGGAGTGAGAGCAATACAGGTGGCACCGTTGCAAAGCTTACCGTGTGCAGTACAGATCCACAGCATGTTTTAGCACTGGCTCTTCGCATGTGGGAGCAGAGTGCAATCATTCGTGCACTGAAAACTGGGCAGCCGGACGGCCTGGAGCAGGCATCAAGGATGTATTCAAATGCACTTTGAGGTGGGAAAGCAAGGAGTGAGAGCAATACAGGTGGCACCGTTCCGAAGCTTTCTGTGTGCAGGAGAGGTCCAGCAGCATCTTTCAGTCCGGGCTCTTTGCCTGTGGGAGCAGAGTCCAATCATTCGTGCACTGAAAACTGGGCAGCCGGACGGCCTGGAGCAGGCATCAAGGATGTATTCAAATGCACTTTGAGGTGGGAAAGCAAGGAGTGAGAGCAATACAGGTGGCACCTTTGCGAAGCCTGCCATGTGCAGAAGAGATCCGGCGGCATCTTCCAGTCCTGGCTCTTCGCCTGTGGCAGGAGAGTCCAATCATTCGTGCACTGACAACTGGGCAGCCGGCCAGCCTGGAGCAGGCATCAAGGAACTATTCAAATGCACTTTGAGGTGGGAAAACAAGCAGTGAGACCAATGCAGGTGGCACTGTTGCAAAGCTTACCACGTGCAGAAGAGATCCAGCAGCATCTTTAGGTCCTGGCTCTTCGCCTGTGGGAGCAGAGTCCAATCATTCGTGCACTGACAGCTGGGCAGCCGGACAGACTGGAGCAGGCATCAAGGAACTATTCAAATGCACTTTGAGGTGGGAAAACAAGGAGTGAGAGCAATACTGGTGGCACCGTTGCAAAGCTTACCGTGAGCAGAAGAGATCCAGCAGCATCTTTAGGTCCTGGCTCTTCGCCTGTGGGAGCAGAGTCCAATCGTTCGTGCACTGACAACTGGGCAGCCAGCCATCCTGGAGCAGGCATCAGGGAACTATTCAAATGCACTTTGAGGTGGGAAAACAAGCAGTGAGACCAATGCAAGTGGCACCGTTGCAAAGCTTACCACGTGCAGAAGAGATCCAGCAGCATCTTTAGGTCCTGGCTCTTCGGCTGTGGGAGCAGAGTCCAATCATTCGTGCACTGACAACTGGGCAGCCGGCCAGCCTGGAGCAGGCATCAAGGAACTATTCAAATGCACTTTGAGGTGGAAAAACAAGCAGTGAGACCCATGCAGGTGGCATCGTTGCAAAGTTTACCTCGTGCAGAAGAGATCCAGCAGCATCTTTCAGTCCTGGCTCTTTGCCTGCGGGAGTAGAGTCCAATCATTCGTGCACTGACAACTGGGCAGCCGGCCAGCCTGGAGCAGGCATCAAGGAACTATTCAAATGCACTTTGAGGTGGGAAAGCAAGCAGTGAGAGCAATACAGGTGGCACCTTTGCGAAGTTTAACGCGTGCAGAAGAGGTCCAGCAGCATCTTTCAGTCCTGGCTCTTCGCCTGTGGCAGCAGAGTCGAATCATTCGTGCACTAAAAACTGGGCAGCCGGACGGCCTGGAGCAGGCATCAAGGATGCATTCAAATGCACTTTGAGATGGGAAAGCAAGGAGTGAGAGCAATACAGGTGGCACCGTTTCAAACCTTTCTCTGTGCAGAAGAGGTCCAGCAGCATCTTTCAGTCCTGGCTCTTCGCCTGTGGCAGGATATTGCAATCATTCGTGCACTGAAAACTGGGCAGCCGGACGGCCTGGAGCAGGCATCAAGGATGTATTCAAATGCCCTTTGAGGTGGGAAAGCAACGAGTGAGAGCAATACATGTGGCACCGTTGCAAAGCTTACCGTGTGCAGTACAGATCCAGCAGCATGTTTTAGCACTGGCTCTTCGCCTGTGGGAGCAGAGTGCAATCATTCGTGCACTGAAAACTGCGCAGCCGGACGGCCTGGAGCAGGCATCAAGGATGTATTCAAATGCACTTTGAGGTGGGAAAGCAAGGAGTGAGAGCAATACAGGTGGCACCGTTCCGAAGCTTTCTGTGTGCAGGAGAGGTCCAGCAGCATCTTTCAGTCCTGGTTCTTTGCCTGTGGGAGCAGAGTCCAATCATTCGTGCACTGAAAACTGGGCAGCCGGACGGCCTGGAGCAGGCATCAAGGATGTATTCAAATGCACTTTGAGGTGGGAAACAAGGAGTGAGACCAATGCAGGTGGCACCGTTGCGAAGCTTACCGTGTGCAGAACAGATCCAGCAGCATGTTTCAGCACTGGCATTTCGCCTGTGGGAGTAGAGTCCAATCATTCTTGCACTGAAAACTGGGCAGACGAACGGCCTGGAGCAGGCATCAAGGATGTATTCAAATGCACTTTGAGGTTGGAAACAAGGAGTGAGACCAAAGCAGGAGGCACTGTTGCGAAGCTTACCGTGTGCAGAACAGATCCAGCAGCATGTATTAGCACTGGCTCTTCGCCTGTGGCAGCAGAGTCCAATCATTCGTGCACTGAAAACTGCGCAGCCGGACGGCCTGGAGCAGGCATCAAGGATGTATTCAAATGCCCTTTGAGGTGGGAAAGCAAGGAGTGAGAGCAATACAGGTGGCACCTTTGCGAAGCTTACCATGTGCAGAAGAGATCCAGCAGCATCATTCATTTGTGGCTCTTCGCCTGTGGGAGCAGAGTCCAATCATTCGTGCACTGAAAACTGGGCAGCCGGACGGCCTGGAGCAGGCATCAAGGATGTATTCAAATGCCCTTTGAGGTGGGAAAGCAACGAGTGAGAGCAATACAGGTGGCACCGTGGCAAAGCTTACCGTGTGCAGTACAGATCCAGCAGCATGTTTTAGCACTGGCTCTTCGCCTGTGGGAGCAGAGTGCAATCATTCGTGCACTGAAAACTGGGCAGCCGGACGGCCTGGAGCAGGCATCAAGGATGTATTCAAATGCACTTTGAGGTGGGAAAGCAAGGAGTGAGAGTAATACAGGCGGCACCGTTGCAAAGCTTACCGTGTGCAGTACAGATCCAGCAGCATGTTTTAGCACTGGCTCTTCGCCTGTGGCAGCAGAGTGCAATCATTCGTGCACTGAAAACTGGGCAGCCGGACGGCCTGGAGCAGGCATCAAGGATGTATTCAAATGCACTTTGAGGTTGGAAACAAGGAGTGAGACCAATGCAGGTGGCAACTTTGCAAAGCTTACCATGAGCAGAAGAGGTCCAGCAGCACTTTTCATTTCTGGCCCTTTCCCTGTGGAAGCAGAGTGCAATCATTCGTGCACTGAAAACTGGGCGGTTGGACGGCCTGGAGCAGGCATCAAGGATGTATTCAAATGCACTTTGAGGTGGGAAAGCAAGGAGTGAGAGCAATACAGGTGGCACCGTTGCAAAGCTTACCGTATGCAGAAGAGGTCCAGCAGCATCTTTCAGTCCTGGCGCTTCGCCTGTGGGAGCAGAGTCCTATCATTCGTGCACTGAAAACTGGGCAGCCGGACGTCCTGGAGCAGGCATCAAGGATGTATTCAAATGCCCTTTGAGGTGGGAAAGCAAGGAGTGAGAGCAATACAGGTGGCACCTTTGCGAAGCTTGCCATGTGCAGAAGAGATCCACCTGCATCTTCCACTCCTGGCTCTTCGCCTGTGGCAGCAGAGTGCAATCATTCGTGCACTGAAACCTGGGCAGGTGGCCAGCCTGGAGCAGGCATCAAGGGTGTATTCAAATGCACTTTGAGGTGGGAAACAAGGAGTGAGACCAATGCAGGTGGCACCGTTGCGAAGCTTACCATGTGCAGAAGAAGTCCAGCAGCACTTTTCATTCCTGGCCCTTTCCCTGTGGAAGCAGAGTGCAATCATTCTTGCACTGAAAACTGGACGGCCGGAAGGCCTGGAGCAGGCATCAAGGATGTATTCAAATGCCCTTTGAGGTGGGAAAGCAAGGAGTGAGAGCAATGCAGGTGGCAGCGTTGCGAAGCTTACCGTGTGCAGAACAGATCCAGCAGCATGTTTTAGCACTGGCTCTTCGCCTGTGGCAGCAGAGTCCAATCATTCGTGCACTGAAAACTGGGCAGCCGGACGGCCTGGAGCAGGCATCAAGGATGTATTCAAATACACTTTGAGGTTTAGAACAAGGAGTGAGGCCAATACAGGCGGCACCGTTGCAAAGCTTACCGTATGCAGAAGAGATCCAGCAGCATCTTTCAGTCCTGGCTCTTCGCCTGTGGCAGCAGAGTCAATCATTCGTGCACTGAAAACAGGGCAGCCGGACGGCCTGGAGCAGGCATCAAGGATGTATTCAAATGCACTTTGAGGTGGGAAAGCAAGGAGTGAGAGCAATACAGGTGGCACCTTTGCGAAGTTTACCGCGTGCAGAAGAGGTCCAGCAGCATCTTTCAGTCCTGGCTCTTCGCCTGTGGGAGCAGAGTGCAATCATTCGTGCACTGAAAACTGGGCTGCCGGACGGCCTGGAGCAGGCATTAAGGATGTATTCAAATGCACTTTGAGGTGGGAAACAAGGAGTGAGACCAATGCAGGTGGCACCGTTGCGAAGCTTACCGTGTGCAGAACAAATCCAGCAGCATGTTTTAGCACTGGCTCATCGCCTGTGGCAGCAGAGTCCAATCATTCGTGCACTGAAAACTGGGCAGCCGGACGGCCGGGAGCAGGCATCAAGGATGTATTCAAATGCACTTTGAGGTTGGAAAAAAGGAGTGAGACCAATGCAGGTGGCAACTTTTCGAAGCTTACCATGTGCAGAAGAGGTCCAGCAGCACTTTTCATTCCTGGCCCTTTCCCTGTGGAAGCAGAGTGCAATCATTCGTGCACTGAAAACTGGACGGCCAGACGGCCTGGAGCAGGCATCAAGGATGTATTCAAATGCACTTTCAGGTGGGAAAGCAACGAGTGAGAGCAATACAGGTGGCACCATTTCAAAGCTTACCGTATGCAGAAGAGATCCAGCAGCATCTTTCAGTCCTGGCTCTTCGCCTGTGGCTGGAGAGTCCAATCATTCGTGCACTGACAACTGGGCAGCCGGACGGCCTGGAGCAGGCATCAAGGATGTATTCAAATGCACTTTGAGGAGGGAAATCAAGGAGTGAGAGCAATACAGGTGGCACCTTTGCGAAGCTTGCCGTGTGCAGATGAGATCCAGCAGCATCTTTCAGTCCTGGCTCTTTGCCTGTGGGAGCAGAGTCCAATCATTCGTGCACTGAAAACTGGGCAGCCGGACGGCCTGGAGCAGGCATCAAGGATGTATTCAAATGCACTTTGAGGTGGGAAAACAAGCAGTGAGAGCAATACAGGTGGCACCTTTGCGAAGTTTACCGCGTGCAGAAGAGGTCCAGCAGCATCTTTCAGTCCTGGCTCTTTGCCTGTGGGAGCAGAGTCCAATCATTCGTGCACTGAAAACTGGGCAGCCGGACGGCCTGGAGCCGGCATCAGGGATGTATTCAAATGCACTTTGAGGTGGGAAAGCAAGGAGTGAGAGCAATACAGGTGGCACCGTTGCAAAGCTTACCGTGTGCAGTACAGATCCAGCAGCATGTTTTAGCACTGGCTCTTCGCCTGTGGCAGCAGAGTCCAATCATTCGTGCACTGAAAACTGGGCAGCCGGACGGCCTGGAGCCGGCATCAAGGATATAGTCAAATGCACTTTGAGGTGGGAAAGAAAGGAGTGAGAGCAATACAGGTGGCACCGTTGCAAAGCTTACCATGTGCAGAAGAGATCCAGCAGCATCATTCATTTGTGGCTCTTCGCCTGTGGGAGCAGAGTCCAATCATTCGTGCACTGAAAACTGGGCAGCCGGACGGCCTGGAGCAGGCATCAAGGATGTATTCAAATGCCCTTTGAGGTGGGAAAGCAACGAGTGAGAGCAATACAGGTGGCACCGTGGCAAAGCTTACCGTGTGCAGTACAGATCCAGCAGCATGTTTTAGCACTGGCTCTTCGCCTGTGGGAGCAGAGTGCAATCATTCGTGCACTGAAAACTGGGGAGCCGGACGGCCTGGAGCAGGCATCAAGGATGTATTCAAATGCACTTTGAGGTGGGAAAGCAAGGAGTGAGAGCAATACAGGTGGCACCGTTCCGAAGCTTTCTGTGTGCAGGAGAGGTCCAGCAGCATCTTTCAGTCCTGGTTCTTTGCCTGTGGGAGCAGAGTACAATCATTCGTGCACTGAAAACTGGGCAGCCGGACGGCCTGGAGCAGGCATCAAGGATGTATTCAAATGCACTTTGAGGTTGGAAACAAGGAGTGAGACCAATGCAGGAGGCACTGTTGCGAAGCTTGCCATGTGCAGAACAGATCCAGCAGCATGTATTAGCACTGGCTCTTCGCCTGTGGCAGGAGAGTCCAATCATTCGTGCACTGAAAACTGGGCAGTCGGACGGCCTGGAGCCGGCATCAAGGATGTATTCAAATGCACTTTGAGGTGGGAAAGCAAGGAGTGAGAGCAATACAGGTGGCACCGTTTCAAAGCTTTCTCTGTGCAGAAGAGGTCCAGCAGCATCTTTCAGTCCTGGCTCTTCGCCTGTGGCAGGAGATTGCAATCATTCGTGCACTGAAAACTGGGCAGCCGGACGGCCTGGAGCAGGCATCAAGGATGTACTCAAATGCCCTTTGAGGTGGGAAAGCAAGGAGTGAGAGTAATACAGGCGGCACCGTTGCAAAGCTTACCGTGTGCAGTACAGATCCAGCAGCATGTTTTAGCACTGGCTCTTCGCCTGTGGCAGCAGAGTGCAATCATTCGTGCACTGAAAACTGGGCAGCCGGACGGCCTGGAGCAGGCATCAAGGATGTATTCAAATGCACTTTGAGTTGGGAAACAAGGAGTGAGACCAATGCAGGTGGCAACTTTGCAAAGCTTACCATGTGCAGAAGAGGTCCAGCAGCACTTTTCATTCCTGGCCCTTTCCCTGTGGAAGCAGAGTGCAATCATTCGTGCACTGAAAACTGGGCGGTTGGACGGCCTGGAGCAGGCATCAAGGATGTATTCAAATGCCCTTTGAGGTGGGAAAACAAGCAGTGAGAGCAATACAGGTGGCACCTTTGCGAAGCTTGCCATGTGCAGAAGAGATCCACCTGCATCTTCCACTCCTGGCTCTTCGCCTGTGGCAGCAGAGTGCAATCATTCGTGCACTGAAACCTGGGCAGGTGGCCAGCCTGGAGCAGGCATCAAGGATGTATTCAAATGCACTTTGAGGTGGGAAACAAGGAGTGAGACCAATGCAGGTGGCACCGTTGCGAAGCTTACCATGTGCAGAAGAAGTCCAGCAGCACTTTTCATTCCTGGCCCTTTCCCTGTGGAAGCAGAGTGCAATCATTCTTGCACTGAAAACTGGACGGCCGGAAGGCCTGGAGCAGGCATCAAGGATGTATTCAAATGCCCTTTGAGGTGGGAAAGCAAGGAGTGAGAGCAATGCAGGTGGCAGCGTTGCGAAGCTTACCGTGTGCAGAACAGATCCAGCAGCATGTTTTAGCACTGGCTCTTCGCCTGTGGCAGCAGAGTCCAATCATTCGTGCACTGAAAACTGGGCAGCCGGACGGCCTTGAGCAGGCATCAAGGATGTATTCAAATACACTTTGAGGTTTAGAACAAGGAGTGAGGCCAATACAGGCGGCACCGTTGCAAAGCTTACCGTATGCAGAAGAGATCCAGCAGCATCTTTCAGTCCTGGCTCTTCGCCTGTGGCAGCAGAGTCAATCATTCGTGCACTGAAAACAGGGCAGCCGGACGGCCTGGAGCAGGCATCAAGGATGTATTCAAATGCACTTTGAGGTGGGAAAGCAAGGAGTGAGAGCAATACAGGTGGCACCTTTGCGAAGTTTACCGCGTGCAGAAGAGGTCCAGCAGCATCTTTCAGTCCTGGCTCTTCGCCTGTGGGAGCAGAGTGCAATCATTCGTGCACTGAAAACTGGGCTGCCGGACGGCCTGGAGCAGGCATTAAGGATGTATTCAAATGCACTTTGAGGTGGGAAACAAGGAGTGAGACCAATGCAGGTGGCACCGTTGCGAAGCTTACCGTGTGCAGAACAAATCCAGCAGCATGTTTTAGCACTGGCTCATCGCCTGTGGCAGCAGAGTCCAATCATTCGTGCACTGAAAACTGGGCAGCCGGACGGCCTGGAGCAGGCATCAAGGATGTATTCAAATGCACTTTGAGGTTGGAAAAAAGGAGTGAGACCAATGCAGGTGGCAACTTTTCGAAGCTTACCATGTGCAGAAGAGGTCCAGCAGCACTTTTCATTCCTGGCCCTTTCCCTGTGGAAGCAGAGTGCAATCATTCGTGCACTGAAAACTGGACGGCCAGACGGCCTGGAGCAGGCATCAAGGATGTATTCAAATGCACTTTCAGGTGGGAAAGCAACGAGTGAGAGCAATACAGGTGGCACCATTTCAAAGCTTACCGTATGCAGAAGAGATCCAGCAGCATCTTTCAGTCCTGGCTCTTCGCCTGTGGCTGGAGAGTCCAATCATTCGTGCACTGACAACTGGGCAGCCGGACGGCCTGGAGCAGGCATCAAGGATGTATTCAAATGCACTTTGAGGAGGGAAATCAAGGAGTGAGAGCAATACAGGTGGCACCTTTGCGAAGCTTGCCGTGTGCAGATGAGATCCAGCAGCATCTTTCAGTCCTGGCTCTTTGCCTGTGGGAGCAGAGTCCAATCATTCGTGCACTGAAAACTGGGCAGCCGGACGGCCTGGAGCAGGCATCAAGGATGTATTCAAATGCACTTTGAGGTGGGAAAACAAGCAGTGAGAGCAATACAGGTGGCACCTTTGCGAAGTTTACCGCGTGCAGAAGAGGTCCAGCAGCATCTTTCAGTCCTGGCTCTTTGCCTGTGGGAGCAGAGTCCAATCATTCGTGCACTGAAAACTGGGCAGCCGGACGGCCTGGAGCCGGCATCAGGGATGTATTGAAATGCACTTTGAGGTGGGAAAGCAAGGAGTGAGAGCAATACAGGTGGCACCGTTGCAAAGCTTACCGTGTGCAGTACAGATCCAGCAGCATGTTTTAGCACTGGCTCTTCGCCTGTGGCAGCAGAGTCCAATCATTCGTGCACTGAAAACTGGGCAGCCGGACGGCCTGGAGCCGGCATCAAGGATATAGTCAAATGCACTTTGAGGTGGGAAAGCAAGGAGTGAGAGCAATACAGGTGGCACCGTTGCAAAGCTTACCGTGTGCAGTACAGATCCACAGCATGTTTTAGCACTGGCTCTTCGCATGTGGGAGCAGAGTGCAATCATTCGTGCACTGAAAACTGGGCAGCCGGACGGCCTGGAGCAGGCATCAAGGATGTATTCAAATGCACTTTGAGGTGGGAAAGCAAGGAGTGAGAGCAATACAGGTGGCACCTTTGCGAAGCCTGCCATGTGCAGAAGAGATCCGGCGGCATCTTCCAGTCCTGGCTCTTCGCCTGTGGCAGCAGAGTCCAATCATTCGTGCACTGATAACTGGGCAGCCGGACGGCCTGGAGCAGGCATCAAGGATGTATTCAAATGCACTTTGAGGTGGGAAACAAGGAGTGAGACCAATGCAGGTGGCAACTTTTCGAACCTTACCATGTGCAGAAGAGGTCCAGCAGCACTTTTCAGTCCTGGCCCTTTCCCTGTGGAAGCAGAGTGCACTCATTCGTGCACTGAAAACTGGGCAGCCGGACGGCCTGGAGCAGGCATCAAGGATGTATTCAAATGCCCTTTGAGGTGGGAAAGCAAGGAGTGAGAGCAATACAGGTGGCACCTTTGCGAAGCTTACCATGTGCAGAAGAGATCCAGCAGCATCATTCATTTGTGGCTCTTCGCCTGTGGGAGCAGAGTCCAATCATTCGTGCACTGAAAACTGGGCAGCCGGACGGCCTGGAGCAGGCATCAAGGATGTATTCAAATGCCCTTTGAGGTGGGAAAGCAACGAGTGAGAGCAATACAGGTGGCACCGTGGCAAAGCTTACCGTGTGCAGTACAGATCCAGCAGCATGTTTTAGCACTGGCTCTTCGCCTGTGGGAGCAGAGTGCAATCATTCGTGCACTGAAAACTGGGGAGCCGGACGGCCTGGAGCAGGCATCAAGGATGTATTCAAATGCACTTTGAGGTGGGAAAGCAAGGAGTGAGAGCAATACAGGTGGCACTGTTCCGAAGCTTTCTGTGTGCAGGAGAGGTCCAGCAGCATCTTTCAGTCCTGGCTCTTCGCCTGTGGGAGCAGAGTGCAATCATTCGTGCACTGAAAACTGGGCAGCCGGACGGCCTGGAGCAGGCATTAAGGATGTATTCAAATGCACTTTGAGGTGGGAAACAAGGAGTGAGACCAATGCAGGGGGCACCGTTGCGAAGCTTACCGTGTGCAGAACAAATCCAGCAGCATGTTTTAGCACTGGCTCATCGCCTGTGGCAGCAGAGTCCAATCATTCGTGCACTGAAAACTGGGCAGCCGGACGGCCTGGAGCAGGCATCAAGGATGTATTCAAATGCACTTTCAGGTGGGAAACAAGGAGTGAGACCAGTGCAGGTGGCAACTTTTCGAAACCTACCATGTGCAGAAGAGGTCCAGCAGCCCTTTTCATTCCTGGCCCTTTCCCTGTGGAAGCAGAGTGCAATCATTCGTGCACTGAAAACTGGACGGCCAGACGGCCTGGAGCAGGCATCAAGGATGTATTCAAATGCACTTTCAGGTGGGAAAGCAACGAGTGAGAGCAATACAGTTGGCACCATTTCAAACCTTACCGTATGCAGAAGAGATCCAGCAGCATCTTTCAGTCCTGGCTCTTCGCCTGTGGCTGGAGAGTCCAATCATTCGTGCACTGACAACTGGGCAGCCGGACGGCCTGGAGCAGGCATCAAGGATGTATTCAAATGCACTTTGAGGTGGGAAAGCAAGGAGTGAGAGCAATGCAGGTGGCACCTTTGCGAAGTTTACGGCGTGCAGAAGAGGTCCAGCAGCATCTTTCAGTCCTGGCTCTTTGCCTGTGGGAGCAGAGTCCAATCATTCGTGCACTGAAAACTGGGCAGCCGGACGGCCTGGAGCAGGCATCAAGGATGTATTCAAATGCACTTTGAGGTGGGAAAGCAAGGAGTGAGAGCAATACAGGTGGCACCGTTGCAAAGCTTACCGTGTGCAGTACAGATCCAGCAGCATGTTTTAGCACTGGATCTTCGCCTGTGGCAGCAGAGTCCAATCATTCGTGCACTGAAAACTGGGCAGCCGGACGGCCTGGAGCCGGCATCAAGGATATAGTCAAATGCACTTTGAGGTGGGAAAGCAAGGAGTGAGAGCAATACAGGTGGCACCGTTCCGAAGCTTACCGTGTGCAGTACAGATCCACAGCATGTTTTAGCACTGGCTCTTCGCATGTGGGAGCAGAGTGCAATCATTCGTGCACTGAAAACTGGGCAGCCGCACGGCCTGGAGCAGGCATCAAGGATGTATTCAAATGCACTTTGAGGTGGGAAAGCAAGGAGTGAGAGCAATAGAGGTGGCACCGTTCCGAAGCTTTCTGTGTGCAGGAGAGGTCCAGCAGCATCTTTCAGTCCTGGCTCTTTGCCTGTGGGAGCAGAGTCCAATCATTCATGCACTGAAAACTGGGCAGCCGGACGGCCTGGAGCAGGCATCAAGGATGTATTCAAATGCACTTTGAGGTGGGAAAGCAAGGAGTGAGAGCAATACAGGTGGCACCTTTGCGAAGCTTGCCATGTGCAGAAGAGATCCGGCGGCATCTTCCAGTCCTGGCTCTTCGCCTGTGGGAGCAGAGTGCAATCATTCGTGCACTGAAAACTGGGCAGCCGGACGGCCTGGAGCAGGCATCAAGGATGTATTCAAATGCACTTTGAGGTGGGAAAGCAAGGAGTGAGAGCAATACAGGTGGCACCGTTCCGAAGCTTTCTGTGTGCAGGAGAGGTCCAGCAGCATCTTTCAGTCCTTGCTCTTTGCCTGTGGTAGCAGAGTCCAATCATTCGTGCACTGAAAACTGGGCAGCCGGACGGCCTGGAGCAGGCATCAGGGATGTATTCAAATGCACTTTGAGGTTGGAAACAAGGAGTGAGACCAATGCAGGTGGCAACTTTGCAAAGCTTACCATGTGCAGAAAAGGTCCAGCAGCACTTTTCATTCCTGGCCCTTTCCCTGTGGAAGCAGAGTGCAATCATTCGTGCACTGAAAACTGGGCAGCCGGACGGCCTGGAGCAGGCATCAAGGATGTATTGAAATGCCCTTTGAGGTGGGAAAGCAAGGAGTGAGAGCAATACAGGTGGCACCTTTGCGAAGCTTGGCATATGCAGAAGAGATCCAGCAGCATCTTTCAGTCCTGGCTCTTCGCCTGTGGCAGGAGAGTCCAATCATTCGTGCACTGAAAACTGGGCAGCCGGATGGCCTGGAGCAGGCATCAAGGATGTATTCAAATGCCCTTTGAGGTGGGAAAGCAAGGAGTGAGAGCAATACAGGTGGCACCGTTGCGAATCTTACAATGTGCAGAAGAGATCCAGCAGCATCATTCATTTGTGGCTCTTCGCCTGTGGGAGCAGAGTCCAATCATTCGTGCACTGAAAACTGGGCAGCCGGACGGCCTGGAGCAGCCATCAAGGATGTATTCAAATGCCCTTTGAGGTGGGAAAGCAACGAGTGAGAGCAATACAGGTGGCACCGTTGCGAAGTTTACCGTGTGCAGAACAGATCCAGCTGCATATTTTAGCACTGGCTCTTCGCCTGTGGGAGCAGAGTCCAATCATTCGTGCACTGAAAACTGGGCAGCCGGACGGCCTGGAGCAGGCATCAAGGATGTATTCAAATTCCCTTTGAGGTGGGAAAGCAAGGAGTGAGAGCAATAGAGGTGGCAGCGTTGCGAAGCTTACCGTGCGCAGGAGAGCTCCAGCAGCAACTTTCAGTCCTGGCTCTTCGCCTTCGGAGCGGAGTCCAAACATTCGTGCCCTGAAACCTGGGCAGCCGGCCAGCCTGGAGAAGGCATCAAGGATGTATTCAAATGCACTTTGAGGTGGGAAAGCAAGGAGTGAGAGCAATGCAGGTGGCACCTTTGCGAAGTTTACCGCGTGCAGAAGAGGTCCAGCAGCATCTTTCAGTCCTGGCTCTTCGCCTGTGGCAGCAGAGTCCAATCATTCGTGCACTGAAAACTGGGCAGCCGGACGGCCTGGAGCCGGCATCAAGGATGTATTCAAATGCACTTTGAGGTGGGAAAGCAAGGAGTGAGAGCAATACAGGTGGCACCGTTGCAAAGCTTACCAAGTGCAGAAGAGGTCCAGCAGCATCTTTCAGTCCTGGCTCTTCGCCTGTGGCAGGAGAATGCGATCATTTGTGCACTGAAAACTGGGCAGCCGGACGGCCTGGAGCAGGCATCAAGGATGTATTCAAATGCCCTTTGAGGGGGGAAAGCAACGAGTGAGAGCAGTACAGGTGGCGCCTTTGCAAAGCTTACCGTGTGCAGTACAGATCCAGCAGCATGTTTTAGCATTGGCTCTTCGCCTGTGGCAGCAGAGTGCAATCATTCGTGCACTGAAAACTGGGCAGCCGGACGGCCTGGAGCAGGCATCAAGGATGTATTCAAATGCACTTTGAGGTGGAAAAGCAAGGAGTGAGAGCAATACAGGTGGCACCGTTCAGAAGCTTTCTGTGTGCAGGAGAGGTCCAGCAGCATCTTTCAGTCCTGGCTCTCTGCCTGTGGTAGCAGAGTCCAATCATTCGTGCACTGAAAACTGGGCAGCTGGACGGCCTGGAGCAGGCATCAGGGATGTATTCAAATGCCCTTTGAGGTGGGAAAGCAAGGAGTGAGAGCAATACAGGAGGCACCTTTGCGAAGCTTACCATGTGCAGAGGAGATCCAGCAGCATCATTAATTTGTGGCTCTTCGCCTGTGGGAGCAGAGTCCAATCATTCGTGCACTGAAAACTGGGCAGCCGGACGGCCTGGAGCAGGCATCAAGGATGTATTCAAATGCCCTTTGAGGTGGGAAAGCAAGGAGTGAGAGCAATACAGGTGGCACCGTTGCAAAGCTTACCGTGTGCAGCACAGATCCAGCAGCATGTTTTAGCACTGGCTCTTCGCCTGTGGCAGCAGAGTGCAATCATTCGTGCACTGAAACCTGGCAGCCGGATGGCCTGGAGCAGGCATCAAGGATGTATTCAAATGCCCTTTGAGGTGGGAAAGCAACGAGTGAGAGCAGTACAGGTGGCACATTTGCAAAGCTTACCGTGTGCAGTACAGATCCAGCAGCATGTTTTAGCACTGGCTCTTCGCCTGTGGGAGCAGAGTCCAATCATTCGTGCACTGAAAACTGGGCAGCCGGACGGCCTGGAGCCGGCATCAAGGATATAGTCAAATGCACTTTGAGGTGGGAAAGCGAGGAGTGAGAGCAATACAGGTGGCACCGTTCCGAAGCTTTCTTTGTGCAGGAGAGGTCCAGCAGCATCTTTCAGTCCTGGCTCTTTGCCTGTGGGAGCAGAGTCCAATCATTCATGCACTGAAAACTGGGCAGCCGGACGGCCTGGAGCAGGCATCAAGGATGTATTCAAATGCACTTTGAGGTGGGAAAGCAAGGAGTGAGAGCAATACAGGTGGCACCTTTGCGAAGCCTGCCATGTGCAGAAGAGATCCGGCGGCATCTTCCAGTCCTGGCTCTTCGCCTGTGGCAGGAGAGTCCAATCATTCGTGCACTGATAACTGGGCAGCCGGACGGCCTGGAGCGGGTATCAAGGATGTATTCAAATGCACTTTGAGGTGGGAAACAAGGAGTGAGACCAATGCAGGTGGCACCGTTTCGAAGCTTACCGTGTGCAGAACAGATCCAGCAGCATGTTTCAGCACTGGCTCTTCGCCTGTGGGAGCAGAGTGCAATCATTCGTGCACTGAAAACTGGGCAGCCGGACGGCCTGGAGCAGGCAGCAAGGATGTATTCAAATGCACTTTGAGGTGGGAAACAAGGAGTGAGACCAATGCAGGTGGCAACTTTTCGAACCTTACCATGTGCAGAAGAGGTCCAGCAGCACTTTTCAGTCCTGGCCCTTTCCCTGTGGAAGCAGAGTGCACTCATTCGTGCACTGAAAACTGGGCAGCCGGACGGCCTGGAGCAGGCATCAAGGATGTATTCAAATGCCCTTTGAGGTGGGAAAGCAAGGAGTGAGAGCAATAGAGGTGGCACCTTTGCGAAGCTTACCATGTGCAGAAGAGATCCAGCAGCATCATTCATTTGTGGCTCTTCGCCTGTGGGAGCAGAGTCCAATCATTCGTGCACTGAAAACTGGGCAGCCGGAGGGCCTGGAGCAGGCATCAAGGATGTATTCAAATGCCCTTTGAGGTGGGAAAGCAACGAGTGAGAGCAATACAGGTGGCACCGTGGCAAAGCTTACCGTGTGCAGTACAGATCCAGCAGCATGTTTTAGCACTGGCTCTTCGCCTGTGGGAGCAGAGTGCAATCATTCGTGCACTGAAAACTGGGAGGCCGGACGGCCTGGAGCAGGCATCAAGGATGTATTCAAATTCCCTTTGAGGTGGGAAAGCAAGGAGTGAGAGCAATACAGTTGGCACCATTTCAAAGCTTACCGTATGCAGAAGAGATCCAGCAGCATCTTTCAGTCCTGGCTCTTCGCCTGTGGCTAGAGATTCCAATCATTCGTGCACTGACAACTGGGCAGCCGGACGGCCTGGAGCAGGCATCAAGGATGTATTCAAATGCACTTTGAGGTGGGAAAACAAGCAGGGAGAGCAATACAGGTGGCACCTTTGCGAAGTTTACGGCGTGCAGAAGAGGTCCAGCAGCATCTTTCAGTCCTGGCTCTTTGCCTGTGGGAGCAGAGTCCAATCATTCATGCACTGAAAACTGGGCAGCCGGACGGCCTGGAGCAGGCATCAAGGATGTATTCAAATGCACTTTGAGGTGGGAAAGCAAGGAGTGAGAGCAATACAGGTGGCACCTTTGCGAAGCCTGCCATGTGCAGAAGAGATCCGGCGGCATCTTCCAGTCCTGGCTCTTCGCCTGTGGCAGGAGAGTCCAATCATTCGTGCACTGATAACTGGGCAGCCGGACGGCCTGGAGCGGGTATCAAGGATGTATTCAAATGCACTTTGAGGTGGGAAACAAGGAGTGAGACCAATGCAGGTGGCACCGTTTCGAAGCTTACCGTGTGCAGAAGAGATCCAGCAGCATGTTTCAGCACTGGCTCTTCGCCTGTGGGAGCAGAGTGCAATCATTCGTGCACTGAAAACTGGGCAGCCGGACGGCCTGGAGCAGGCATCAAGGATGTATTCAAATGCACTTTGAGGTGGGAAACAAGGAGTGAGACCAATGCAGGTGGCAACTTTTCGAACCTTACCATGTGCAGAAGAGGTCCAGCAGCACTTTTCAGTCCTGGCCCTTTCCCTGTGGAAGCAGAGTGCACTCATTCGTGCACTGAAAACTGGGCAGCCGGACGGCCTGGAGCAGGCATCAAGGATGTATTCAAATGCCCTTTGAGGTGGGAAAGCAAGGAGTGAGAGCAATACAGGTGGCACCTTTGCGAAGCTTACCATGTGCAGAAGAGATCCAGCAGCATCATTCATTTGTGGCTCTTCGCCTGTGGGAGCAGAGTCCAATCATTCGTGCACTGAAAACTGGGCAGCCGGAGGGCCTGGAGCAGGCATCAAGGATGTATTCAAATGCCCTTTGAGGTGGGAAAGCAACGAGTGAGAGCAATACAGGCGGCACCGTGGCAAAGCTTACCGTGTGCAGTACAGATCCAGCAGCATGTTTTAGCACTGGCTCTTCGCCTGTGGGAGCAGAGTGCAATCATTCGTGCACTGAAAACTGGGGAGCCGGACGGCCTGGAGCAGGCATCAAGGATGTATTCAAATGCACTTTGAGGTGGGAAAGCAAGGAGTGAGAGCAATACAGGTGGCACCGTTCCGAAGCTTTCTGTGTGCAGGAGAGGTCCAGCAGCATCTTTCAGTCCTGGCTCTTCGCCTGTGGGAGCAGAGTGCAATCATTCGTGCACTGAAAACTGGGCAGCCGGACGGCCTGGAGCAGGCATTAAGGATGTATTCAAATGCACTTTGAGGTGGGAAACAAGGAGTGAGACCAATGCAGGTGGCACCGTTGCGAAGCTTACCGTGTGCAGAACAAATCCAGCAGCATGTTTTAGCACTGGCTCATCGCCTGTGGCAGCAGAGTCCAATCATTCGTGCACTGAAAACTGGGCAGCCGGACGGCCTGGAGCAGGCATCAAGGATGTATTCAAATGCACTTTGAGGTGGGAAAGCAAGGAGTGAGAGCAATACAGGTGGCACCGTTGCAAAGCTTACCGTGTGCAGTACAGATCCACAGCATGTTTTAGCACTGGCTCTTCGCATGTGGGAGCAGAGTGCAATCATTCGTGCACTGAAAACTGGGCAGCCGGACGGCCTGGAGCAGGCATCAAGGATGTATTCAAATGCACTTTGAGGTGGGAAAGCAAGGAGTGAGAGCAATACAGGTGGCACCGTTCCGAAGCTTTCTGTGTGCAGGAGAGGTCCAGCAGCATCTTTCAGTCCTGGCTCTTTGCCTGTGGGAGCAGAGTCCAATCATTCATGCACTGAAAACTGGGCAGCCGGACGGCCTGGAGCAGGCATCAAGGATGTATTCAAATGCCCATTGAGGTGGGAAAGCAAGGAGTGAGAGCAATACAGGTGGCACCTTTGCGAAGCTTGCCATGTGCAGAAGAGATCCGGCGGCATCTTCCAGTCCTGGCTCTTCGCCTGTGGGAGCAGAGTGCAATCATTCGTGCACTGAAAACTGGGCAGCCGGACGGCCTGGAGCAGGCATCAAGGATGTATTCAAATGCACTTTGAGGTGGGAAAGCAAGGAGTGAGAGCAATACAGGTGGCACCGTTCCGAAGCTTTCTGTGTGCAGGAGAGGTCCAGCAGCATCTTTCAGTCCTTGCTCTTTGCCTGTGGTAGCAGAGTCCAATCATTCGTGCACTGAAAACTGGGCAGCCGGACGGCCTGGAGCAGGCATCAGGGATGTATTCAAATGCACTTTGAGGTTGGAAACAAGGAGTGAGACCAATGCAGGTGGCAACTTTGCAAAGCTTACCATGTGCAGAAAAGGTCCAGCAGCACTTTTCATTCCTGGCCCTTTCCCTGTGGAAGCAGAGTGCAATCATTCGTGCACTGAAAACTGGGCAGCCGGACGGCCTGGAGCAGGCATCAAGGATGTATTGAAATGCCCTTTGAGGTGGGAAAGCAAGGAGTGAGAGCAATACAGGTGGCACCTTTGCGAAGCTTGGCATATGCAGAAGAGATCCAGCAGCATCTTTCAGTCCTGGCTCTTCGCCTGTGGCAGGAGAGTCCAATCATTCGTGCACTGAAAACTGGGCAGCCGGATGGCCTGGAGCAGGCATCAAGGATGTATTCAAATGCCCTTTGAGGTGGGAAAGCAAGGAGTGAGAGCAATACAGGTGGCACCGTTGCGAATCTTACCATGTGCAGAAGAGATCCAGCAGCATCATTCATTTGTGGCTCTTCGCCTGTGGGAGCAGAGTCCAATCATTCGTGCACTGAAAACTGGGCAGCCGGACGGCCTGGAGCAGCCATCAAGGATGTATTCAAATGCCCTTTGAGGTGGGAAAGCAACGAGTGAGAGCAATACAGGTGGCACCGTTGCAAAGCTTACCGTATGCAGAAGAGATCCAGCAGCATCTTTCAGTCCTGGCTCTTCGCCTGTGGCAGGAGAGTCCAATAATTCGTGCACTGAAAACTGGGCAGCCGGACGACCTGGAGCAGGCATCAAGGATGTATTCAAATGCACTTTGAGGTTGGAAACAAGGAGTGAGACAAATGCAGGTGGCACCGTTGCGAAGCTTACCGTGTGCAGAACAGATCCAGCAGCATGTTTTAGCACTGGCTCTTCGCCTGCGGCAGCAGAGTCCAATAATTCGTGCACTGAAAACTGGGCAGCCGGACGGCCTGGAGCAGGCATCAAGGATGTATTCAAATGCACTTTGAGGTTGGAAACAAGAATTGAGAGCAATGCAGGCGGCAACTTTGCAAAGCTTACCATGTGCAGAAGAGGTCCAGCAGCACTTTTCATTCCTGGCCCTTTCCCTGTGGAAGCAGAGTGCAATCATTCGTGCACTGAAAACTGGGCGGCCGGACGGCCTGGAGCAGGCATCAAGGATGTATTCAAATGCCCTTTGAGGTGGGAAAGCAACGAGTGAGAGCAATACAGGTGGCACCGTTGCAAAGCTTACCGTATGCAGAAGAGATCCAGCAGCATCTTTCAGTCCTGGCTCTTCGCCTGTGGCAGGAGTGTCCAATCATACGTGCACTGAAAACTGGGCAGCCGGACGGCCTGGAGCAGGCATCAAGGATGTATTCAAATGCCCTTTGAGGTGGGAAAGCAAGGAGTGAGAGCAATACAGGTGGCACCGTTGCGAAGTTTACCGTGTGCAGAACAGATCCAGCAGCATATTTTAGCACTGGCTCTTCGCCTGTGGGAGCAGAGTCCAATCATTCGTGCACTGAAAACTGGGCAGCCGGACGGCCTGGAGCAGGCATCAAGGATGTATTCAAATGCACTTTGAGGTGGGAAAGCAAGGAGTGAGAGCAATGCAGGTGGCACCTTTGCGAAGTTTACCGCGTGCAGAAGAGGTCCAGCAGCATCTTTCAGTCCTGGCTCTTCGCCTGTGGCAGCAGAGTCCAATCATTCGTGCACTGAAAACTGGGCAGCCGGGCGGCCTGGAGCCGGCATCAAGGATGTATTCAAATGCACTTTGAGGTGGGAAAGCAAGGAGTGAGAGCAATACAGGTGGCACCGTTGCAAAGCTTACCAAGTGCAGAAGAGGTCCAGCAGCATCTTTCAGTCCTGGCTCTTCGCCTGTGGCAGGAGATTGCGATCATTTGTGCACTGAAAACTGGGCAGCCGGACGGCCTGGAGCAGGCATCAAGGATGTATTCAAATGCCCTTTGAGGGGGGAAAGCAACGAGTGAGAGCAGTACAGGTGGCGTCTTTGCAAAGCTTACCGTGTGCAGTACAGATCCAGCAGCATGTTTTAGCACTGGCTCTTCGCCTGTGGCAGCAGAGTGCAATCATTCGTGCACTGAAAACTGCGCAGCCGGACGGCCTGGAGCAGGCATCAAGGATGTATTCAAATGCACTTTGAGGTGGAAAAGCAACGAGTGAGAGCAATACAGGTGGCACCGTTCCGAAGCTTTCTTTGTGCAAGAGAGGTCCAGCAGCATCTTTCAGTCCTGGCTCTTCGCCTGTGGGAGCAGAGTCCAATCATTCGTGCACTGAAAACTGGGCAGCCGGACGGCCTGGAGCAGGCATCAAGGATGTATTCAAATGCACTTTGAGGTGGGAAAGCAAGGAGTGAGAGCAATACAGGTGGCACCGTTCCGAAGCTTTCTGTGTGCAGGAGAGGTCCAGCAGCATCTTTCAGTCCTGGCTCTTTGCCTGTGGGAGCAGAGTCCAATCATTCATGCACTGAAAACTGGGCAGCCGGACGGCCTGGAGCAGGCATCAAGGATGTATTCAAATGCCCATTGAGGTGGGAAAGCAAGGAGTGAGAGCAATACAGGTGGCACCTTTGCGAAGCTTGCCATGTGCAGAAGAGATCCGGCGGCATCTTCCAGTCCTGGCTCTTCGCCTGTGGGAGCAGAGTGCAATCATTCGTGCACTGAAAACTGGGCAGCCGGACGGCCTGGAGCAGGCATCAAGGATGTATTCAAATGCCCTTTGAGGTGGGAAAGCAAGGAGTGAGAGCAATACAGGTGGCACCGTTGCGAATCTTACCATGTGCAGAAGAGATCCAGCAGCATCATTCATTTGTGGCTCTTCGCCTGTGGGAGCAGAGTCCAATCATTCGTGCACTGAAAACTGGGCAGCCGGACGGCCTGGAGCAGCCATCAAGGATGTATTCAAATGCCCTTTGAGGTGGGAAAGCAACGAGTGAGAGCAATACAGGTGGCACCGTTGCAAAGCTTACCGTATGCAGAAGAGATTCAGCAGCATCTTTCAGTCCTGGCTCTTCGCCTGTGGCAGGAGAGTCCAATAATTCGTGCACTGAAAACTGGGCAGCCGGACGACCTGGAGCAGGCATCAAGGATGTATTCAAATGCACTTTGAGGTTGGAAACAAGGAGTGAGACAAATGCAGGTGGCACCGTTGCGAAGCTTACCGTGTGCAGAACAGATCCAGCAGCATGTTTTAGCACTGGCTCTTCGCCTGCGGCAGCAGAGTCCAATAATTCGTGCACTGAAAACTGGGCAGCCGGACGGCCTGGAGCAGGCATCAAGGATGTATTCAAATGCACTTTGAGGTTGGAAACAAGAATTGAGAGCAATGCAGGCGGCAACTTTGCAAAGCTTACCATGTGCAGAAGAGGTCCAGCAGCACTTTTCATTCCTGGCCCTTTCCCTGTGGAAGCAGAGTGCAATCATTCGTGCACTGAAAACTGGGCGGCCGGACGGCCTGGAGCAGGCATCAAGGATGTATTCAAATGCCCTTTGAGGTGGGAAAGCAACGAGTGAGAGCAATACAGGTGGCACCGTTGCAAAGCTTACCGTATGCAGAAGAGATCCAGCAGCATCTTTCAGTCCTGGCTCTTCGCCTGTGGCAGGAGTGTCCAATCATACGTGCACTGAAAACTGGGCAGCCGGACGGCCTGGAGCAGGCATCAAGGATGTATTCAAATGCCCTTTGAGGTGGGAAAGCAAGGAGTGAGAGCAATACAGGTGGCACCGTTGCGAAGTTTACCGTGTGCAGAACAGATCCAGCAGCATATTTTAGCACTGGCTCTTCGCCTGTGGGAGCAGAGTCCAATCATTCGTGCACTGAAAACTGGGCAGCCGGACGGCCTGGAGCAGGCATCAAGGATGTATTCAAATGCACTTTGAGGTGGGAAAGCAAGGAGTGAGAGCAAGGCAGGTGGCACCTTTGCGAAGTTTACCGCGTGCAGAAGAGGTCCAGCAGCATCTTTCAGTCCTGGCTCTTCGCCTGTGGCAGCAGAGTCCAATCATTCGTGCACTGAAAACTGGGCAGCCGGGCGGCCTGGAGCCGGCATCAAGGATGTATTCAAATGCACTTTGAGGTGGGAAAGCAAGGAGTGAGAGCAATACAGGTGGCACCGTTGCAAAGCTTACCAAGTGCAGAAGAGGTCCAGCAGCATCTTTCAGTCCTGGCTCTTCGCCTGTGGCAGGAGATTGCGATCATTTGTGCACTGAAAACTGGGCAGCCGGATGGCCTGGAGCAGGCATCAAGGATGTATTCAAATGCCCTTTGAGGGGGGAAAGCAACGAGTGAGAGCAGTACAGGTGGCGTCTTTGCAAAGCTTACCGTGTGCAGTACAGATCCAGCAGCATGTTTTAGCACTGGCTCTTCGCCTGTGGCAGCAGAGTGCAATCATTCGTGCACTGAAAACTGCGCAGCCGGACGGCCTGGAGCAGGCATCAAGGATGTATTCAAATGCACTTTGAGGTGGAAAAGCAACGAGTGAGAGCAATACAGGTGGCACCGTTCCGAAGCTTTCTTTGTGCAAGAGAGGTCCAGCAGCATCTTTCAGTCCTGGCTCTTCGCCTGTGGGAGCAGAGTCCAATCATTCGTGCACTGAAAACTGGGCAGCCGGACGGCCTGGAGCAGGCATCAAGGATGTATTCAAATGCACTTTGAGGTGGGAAAGCAAGGAGTGAGAGCAATACAGGTGGCAACGTTCAGAAGCTTTCTGTGTGCAGGAGAGGTCCAGCAGCATCTTTCAGTCCTGGCTCTTCGCCTGTGGTAGCAGAGTCCAATCATTCGTGCACTGAAAACTGGGCAGCCGGACGGCCTGGAGCAGGCATCAGGGATGTATTCAAATGCCCTTTGAGGTGGGAAAGCAAGGAGTGAGAGCAATACAGGAGGCACCTTTGCGAAGCTTGCCATATGCAGAAGAGATCCAGCACCATCTTTCAGTTTTGGCTCTTTGCCTGTGGCAGGAGAGTCCAATCATTCGTGCACTGAAAACTGGGCAGCCGGATGGCCTGGAGCAGGCATCAAGGATGTATTCAAATGCCCTTTGAGGTGGGAAAGCAAGGAGTGAGAGCAATACAGGTGGCACCTTTGCGAATCTTACCATGTGCAGAGGAGATCCAGCAGCATCATTCATTTGTGGCTCTTCGCCTGTGGGAGCAGAGTCCAATCATTCGTGCACTGAAAACTGGGCAGCCGGACGGCCTGGAGCAGGCATCATTGATGTACTCAAATGCCCTTTGAGGTGGGAAAGCAAGGAGTGAGAGCAATTCAGGTGGCACCGTTTCAAAGCTTTCTCTGTGCAGAAGAGGTCCAGCAGCATCTTTCAGTCCTGGCTCTTCGCCTGTGGGAGCAGAGTCCAATCATTCGTGCACTGAAAACTGGGCAGCCGGACGGCCTGGAGCAGGCATCAAGGATGTATTCAAATGCCCTTTGAGGTGGGAAAGCAAGGAGTGAGAGCAATACAGGTGGCACCGTTGCAAAGCTTACCGTGTGCAGCACAGATCCAGCAGCATGTTTTAGCACTGGCTCTTCGCCTGTGGCAGCAGAGTGCAATCATTCGTGCACTGAAACCTGGCAGCCGGATGGCCTGGAGCAGGCATCAAGGATGTATTCAAATGCCCTTTGAGGTGGGAAAGCAACGAGTGAGAGCAGTACAGGTGGCACATTTGCAAAGCTTACCGTGTGCAGTACAGATCCAGCAGCATGTTTTAGCACTGGCTCTTCGCCTGTGGGAGCAGAGTCCAATCATTCGTGCACTGAAAACTGGGCAGCCGGACGGCCTGGAGCCGGCATCAAGGATATAGTCAAATGCACTTTGAGGTGGGAAAGCAAGGAGTGAGAGCAATACAGGTGGCACCGTTCCGAAGCTTTCTTTGTGCAGGAGAGGTCCAGCAGCATCTTTCAGTCCTGGCTCTTTGCCTGTGGGAGCAGAGTCCAATCATTCATGCACTGAAAACTGGGCAGCCGGACGGCCTGGAGCAGGCATCAAGGATGTATTCAAATGCACTTTGAGGTGGGAAAGCAAGGAGTGAGAGCAATACAGGTGGCACCTTTGCGAAGCCTGCCATGTGCAGAAGAGATCCGGCGGCATCTTCCAGTCCTGGCTCTTCGCCTGTGGCAGGAGAGTCCAATCATTCGTGCACTGATAACTGGGCAGCCGGACGGCCTGGAGCGGGTATCAAGGATGTATTCAAATGCACTTTGAGGTGGGAAACAAGGAGTGAGACCAATGCAGGTGGCACCGTTTCGAAGCTTACCGTGTGCAGAACAGATCCAGCAGCATGTTTCAGCACTGGCTCTTCGCCTGTGGGAGCAGAGTGCAATCATTCGTGCACTGAAAACTGGGCAGCCGGACGGCCTGGAGCAGGCATCAAGGATGTATTCAAATGCACTTTGAGGTGGGAAACAAGGAGTGAGACCAATGCAGGTGGCAACTTTTCGAACCTTACCATGTGCAGAAGAGGTCCAGCAGCACTTTTCAGTCCTGGCCCTTTCCCTGTGGAAGCAGAGTGCACTCATTCGTGCACTGAAAACTGGGCAGCCGGACGGCCTGGAGCAGGCATCAAGGATGTATTCAAATGCCCTTTGAGGTGGGAAAGCAACGAGTGAGAGCAATACAGGTGGCACCGTGGCAAAGCTTACCGTGTGCTGTACAGATCCAGCAGCATGTTTTAGCACTGGCTCTTCGCCTGTGGGAGCAGAGTGCAATCATTCGTGCACTGAAAACTGGGGAGCCGGACGGCCTGGAGCAGGCATCAAGGATGTATTCAAATGCACTTTGAGGTTGGAAAGCAAGGAGTGAGAGCAATACAGGTGGCACCTTTGCGAAGCTTACCATGTGCAGAAGAGATCCAGCAGCATCATTCATTTGTGGCTCTTCGCCTGTGGGAGCAGAGTCCAATCATTCGTGCACTGAAAACTGGGCAGCCGGAGGGCCTGGAGCAGGCATCAAGGATGTATTCAAATGCCCTGTGAGGTGGGAAAGCAACGAGTGAGAGCAATACAGGTGGCACCGTGGCAAAGCTTACCGTGTGCAGTACAGATCCAGCAGCATGTTTTAGCACTGGCTCTTTGCCTGTGGGAGCAGAGTGCAATCATTCGTGCACTGAAAACTGGGGAGCCGGACGGCCTGGAGCAGGCATCAAGGATGTATTCAAATGCACTTTGAGGTGGGAAAGCAAGGAGTGAGAGCAATACAGGTGGCACCGTTCCGAAGCTTTCTGTGTGCAGGAGAGGTCCAGCAGCATCTTTCAGTCCTGGCTCTTTGCCTGTGGGAGCAGAGTCCAATCATTCATGCACTGAAAACTGGGCAGCCGGACGGCCTGGAGCAGGCATCAAGGATGTATTCAAATGCCCTTTGAGGTGGGAAAGCAAGGAGTGAGAGCAATACAGGTGGCACCTTTGCGAAGCTTGCCATGTGCAGAAGAGATCCGGCGGCATCTTCCAGTCCTGGCTCTTCGCCTGTGGGAGCAGAGTGCAATCATTCGTGCACTGAAAACTGGGCAGCCGGACGGCCTGGAGCAGGCATCAAGGATGTATTCAAATGCACTTTGAGGTGGGAAAGCAAGGAGTGAGAGCAATACAGGTGGCACCGTTCCGAAGCTTTCTGTGTGCAGGAGAGGTCCAGCAGCATCTTTCAGTCCTTGCTCTTTGCCTGTGGTAGCAGAGTCCAATCATTCGTGCACTGAAAACTGGGCAGCCGGACGGCCTGGAGCAGGCATCAGGGATGTATTCAAATGCACTTTGAGGTTGGAAACAAGGAGTGAGACCAATGCAGGTGGCAACTTTGCAAAGCTTACCATGTGCAGAAAAGGTCCAGCAGCACTTTTCATTCCTGGCCCTTTCCCTGTGGAAGCAGAGTGCAATCATTCGTGCACTGAAAACTGGGCAGCCGGACGGCCTGGAGCAGGCATCAAGGATGTATTCAAATGCCCTTTGAGGTGGGAAAGCAAGGAGTGAGAGCAATACAGGTGGCACCGTTGCGAAGTTTACCGTGTGCAGAACAGATCCAGCAGCATATTTTAGCACTGGCTCTTCGCCTGTGGGAGCAGAGTCCAATCATTCGTGCACTGAAAACTGGGCAGCCGGACGGCCTGGAGCAGGCATCAAGGATGTATTGAAATGCCCTTTGAGGTGGGAAAGCAAGGAGTGAGAGCAATACAGGTGGCACCTTTGCGAAGCTTGGCATATGCAGAAGAGATCCAGCAGCATCTTTCAGTCCTGGCTCTTCGCCTGTGGCAGGAGAGTCCAATCATTCGTGCACTGAAAACTGGGCAGCCGGATGGCCTGGAGCAGGCATCAAGGATGTATTCAAATGCCCTTTGAGGTGGGAAAGCAAGGAGTGAGAGCAATACAGGTGGCACCGTTGCGAATCTTACCATGTGCAGAAGAGATCCAGCAGCATCATTCATTTGTGGCTCTTCGCCTGTGGGAGCAGAGTCCAATCATTCGTGCACTGAAAACTGGGCAGCCGGACGGCCTGGAGCAGCCATCAAGGATGTATTCAAATGCCCTTTGAGGTGGGAAAGCAACGAATGAGAGCAATACAGGTGGCACCGTTGCAAAGCTTACCGTATGCAGAAGAGATCCAGCAGCATCTTTCAGTCCTGGCTCTTCGCCTGTGGCAGGAGAGTCCAATAATTCGTGCACTGAAAACTGGGCAGCCGGACGACCTGGAGCAGGCATCAAGGATGTATTCAAATGCACTTTGAGGTTGGAAACAAGGAGTGAGACAAATGCAGGTGGCACCGTTGCGAAGCTTACCGTGTGCAGAACAGATCCAGCAGCATGTTTTAGCACTGGCTCTTCGCCTGCGGCAGCAGAGTCCAATAATTCGTGCACTGAAAACTGGGCAGCCGGACGGCCTGGAGCAGGCATCAAGGATGTATTCAAATGCACTTTGAGGTTGGAAACAAGAATTGAGAGCAATGCAGGCGGCAACTTTGCAAAGCTTACCATGTGCAGAAGAGGTCCAGCAGCACTTTTCATTCCTGGCCCTTTCCCTGTGGAAGCAGAGTGCAATCATTCGTGCACTGAAAACTGGGCGGCCGGACGGCCTGGAGCAGGCATCAAGGATGTATTCAAATGCCCTTTGAGGTGGGAAAGCAACGAGTGAGAGCAATACAGGTGGCACCGTTGCAAAGCTTACCGTATGCAGAAGAGATCCAGCAGCATCTTTCAGTCCTGGCTCTTCGCCTGTGGCAGGAGTGTCCAATCATACGTGCACTGAAAACTGGGCAGCCGGACGGCCTGGAGCAGGCATCAAGGATGTATTCAAATGCCCTTTGAGGTGGGAAAGCAAGGAGTGAGAGCAATACAGGTGGCACCGTTGCGAAGTTTACCGTGTGCAGAACAGATCCAGCAGCATATTTTAGCACTGGCTCTTCGCCTGTGGGAGCAGAGTCCAATCATTCGTGCACTGAAAACTGGGCAGCCGCACGGCCTGGAGCAGGCATCAAGGATGTATTCAAATTCCCTTTGAGGTGGGAAAGCAAGGAGTGAGAGCAATACAGGTGGCAGCGTTGCGAAGCTTACCGTGCGCAGGAGAGCTCCAGCAGCAACTTTCAGTCCTGGCTCTTCGCCTTCGGAGCGGAGTCCAAACATTCGTGCCCTGAAACCTGGGCAGCCGGCCAGCCTGGAGCAGGCATCAAGGATGTATTCAAATGCACTTTGAGGTGGGAAAGCAAGGAGTGAGAGCAATGCAGGTGGCACCTTTGCGAAGTTTACCGCGTGCAGAAGAGGTCCAGCAGCATCTTTCAGTCCTGGCTCTTCGCCTGTGGCAGCAGAGTCCAATCATTCGTGCACTGAAAACTGGGCAGCCGGGCGGCCTGGAGCCGGCATCAAGGATGTATTCAAATGCACTTTGAGGTGGGAAAGCAAGGAGTGAGAGCAATACAGGTGGCACCGTTGCAAAGCTTACCAAGTGCAGAAGAGGTCCAGCAGCATCTTTCAGTCCTGGCTCTTCGCCTGTGGCAGGAGATTGCGATCATTTGTGCACTGAAAACTGGGCAGCCGGACGGCCTGGAGCAGGCATCAAGGATGTATTCAAATGCCCTTTGAGGGGGGAAAGCAACGAGTGAGAGCAGTACAGGTGGCGTCTTTGCAAAGCTTACCGTGTGCAGTACAGATCCAGCAGCATGTTTTAGCACTGGCTCTTCGCCTGTGGCAGCAGAGTGCAATCATTCGTGCACTGAAAACTGCGCAGCCGGACGGCCTGGAGCAGGCATCAAGGATGTATTCAAATGCACTTTGAGGTGGAAAAGCAAGGAGTGAGAGCAATACAGGTGGCACCGTTCCGAAGCTTTCTTTGTGCAAGAGAGGTCCAGCAGCATCTTTCAGTCCTGGCTCTTTGCCTGTGGGAGCAGAGTGCAATCATTCGTGCACTGAAAACTGGGCAGCCGGACGGCCTGGAGCAGGCATCAAGGATGTATTCAAATGCACTTTGAAGTGGGAAAGCAAGGAGTGAGAGCAATACAGGTGGCAACGTTCAGAAGCTTTCTGTGTGCAGGAGAGCTCCAGCAGCATCTTTCAGTCCTGGCTCTTCGCCTGTGGTAGCAGAGTCCAATCATTCGTGCACTGAAAACTGGGCAGCCGGACGGCCTGGAGCAGGCATCAGGGATGTATTCAAATGCCCTTTGAGGTGGGAAAGCAAGGAGTGAGAGCAATACAGGAGGCACCTTTGCGAAGCTTGCCATATGCAGAAGAGATCCAGCACCATCTTTCAGTTTTGGCTCTTTGCCTGTGGCAGGAGAGTCCAATCATTCGTGCACTGAAAACTGGGCAGCCGGATGGCCTGGAGCAGGCATCAAGGATGTATTCAAATGCCCTTTGAGGTGGGAAAGCAAGGAGTGAGAGCAATACAGGTGGCACCTTTGCGAATCTTACCATGTGCAGAGGAGATCCAGCAGCATCATTCATTTGTGGCTCTTCGCCTGTGGGAGCAGAGTGCAATCATTCGTGCACTGAAAACTGGGCAGCCGGACGGCCTGGAGCAGGCATCATTGATGTACTCAAATGCCCTTTGAGGTGGGAAAGCAAGGAGTGAGAGCAATTCAGGTGGCACCGTTTCAAAGCTTTCTCTGTGCAGAAGAGGTCCAGCAGCATCTTTCAGTCCTGGCTCTTTGCCTGTGGGAGCAGAGTCCAATCATTCGTGCCCTGAAAACTGGGCAGCCGGACGGCCTGGAGCAGGCATCAAGGATGTATTCAAATGCCCTTTGAGGTGGGAAAGCAAGGAGTGAGAGCAATACAGGTGGCACCGTTGCAAAGCTTACCGTGTGCAGCACAGATCCAGCAGCATGTTTTAGCACTGGCTCTTCGCCTGTGGCAGCAGAGTGCAATCATTCGTGCACTGAAACCTGGCAGCCGGATGGCCTGGAGCAGGCATCAAGGATGTATTCAAATGCCCTTTGAGGTGGGAAAGCAACGAGTGAGAGCAGTACAGGTGGCACATTTGCAAAGCTTACCGTGTGCAGTACAGATCCAGCAGCATGTTTTAGCACTGGCTCTTCGCCTGTGGGAGCAGAGTCCAATCATTCGTGCACTGAAAACTGGGCAGCCGGACGGCCTGGAGCCGGCATCAAGGATATAGTCAAATGCACTTTGAGGTGGGAAAGCAAGGAGTGAGAGCAATACAGGTGGCACCGTTCCGAAGCTTTCTTTGTGCAGGAGAGGTCCAGCAGCATCTTTCAGTCCTGGCTCTTTGCCTGTGGGAGCAGAGTCCAATCATTCATGCACTGAAAACTGGGCAGCCGGACGGCCTGGAGCAGGCATCAAGGATGTATTCAAATGCACTTTGAGGTGGGAAAGCAAGGAGTGAGAGCAATACAGGTGGCACCTTTGCGAAGCCTGCCATGTGCAGAAGAGATCCGGCGGCATCTTCCAGTCCTGGCTCTTCGCCTGTGGCAGGAGAGTCCAATCATTCGTGCACTGATAACTGGGCAGCCGGACGGCCTGGAGCGGGTATCAAGGATGTATTCAAATGCACTTTGAGGTGGGAAACAAGGAGTGAGACCAATGCAGGTGGCACCGTTTCGAAGCTTACCGTGTGCAGAACAGATCCAGCAGCATGTTTCAGCACTGGCTCTTCGCCTGTGGGAGCAGAGTGCAATCATTCGTGCACTGAAAACTGGGCAGCCGGACGGCCTGGAGCAGGCATCAAGGATGTATTCAAATGCACTTTGAGGTGGGAAACAAGGAGTGAGACCAATGCAGGTGGCAACTTTTCGAACCTTACCATGTGCAGAAGAGGTCCAGCAGCACTTTTCAGTCCTGGCCCTTTCCCTGTGGAAGCAGAGTGCACTCATTCGTGCACTGAAAACTGGGCAGCCGGACGGCCTGGAGCAGGCATCAAGGATGTATTCAAATGCCCTTTGAGGTGGGAAAGCAAGGAGTGAGAGCAATACAGGTGGCACCTTTGCGAAGCTTACCATGTGCAGAAGAGATCCAGCAGCATCATTCATTTGTGGCTCTTCGCCTGTGGGAGCAGAGTCCAATCATTCGTGCACTGAAAACTGGGCAGCCGGACGGCCTGGAGCAGGCATCAAGGATGTATTCAAATGCCCTTTGAGGTGGGAAAGCAACGAGTGAGAGCAATACAGGCGGCACCGTGGCAAAGCTTACCGTGTGCAGTACAGATCCAGCAGCATGTTTTAGCACTGGCTCTTCGCCTGTGGGAGCAGAGTGCAATCATTCGTGCACTGAAAACTGGGCAGCCGGACGGCCTGGAGCAGGCATCAAGGATGTATTCAAATGCACTTTGAGGTGGGAAACAAGGAGTGAGACCAATGCAGGTGGCACCGTTGCGAAGCTTACCGTGTGCAGAACAGATCCAGCAGCATGTTTCAGCACTGGCATTTCGCCTGTGGGAGTAGAGTCCAATCATTCTTGCACTGAAAACTGGGCAGACGAACGGCCTGGAGCAGGCATCAAGGATGTATTCAAATGCACTTTGAGGTTGGAAACAAGGAGTGAGACCAATGCAGGAGGCACTGTTGCGAAGCTTACCGTGTGCAGAACAGATCCAGCAGCATGTATTAGCACTGGCTCTTCGCCTGTGGCAGCAGAGTCCAATCATTCGTGCACTGAAAACTGGGCAGCCGGATGGCCTGGAGCAGGCATCAAGGATGTATTCAAATGCCCTTTGAGGTGGGAAAGCAAGGAGTGAGAGCAATACAGGTGGCACCTTTGCGAAGCTTACCGTGTGCAGAAGAGATCCAGCAGCATCATTCATTTGTGGCTCTTCGCCTGTGGGAGCAGAGTCCAATCATTCGTGCACTGAAAACTGGGCAGCCGGACGGCCTGGAGCAGGCATCAAGGATGTATTCAAATGCCCTTTGAGGTGGGAAAGCAACGAGTGAGAGCAATACAGGTGGCACCGTGGCAAAGCTTACCGTGTGCAGTACAGATCCAGCAGCATGTTTTAGCACTGGCTCTTCGCCTGTGGGAGCAGAGTGCAATCATTCGTGCACTGAAAACTGGGCAGCCGGACGGCCTGGAGCAGGCATCAAGGATGTATTCAAATGCACTTTGAGGTGGGAAAGCAAGGAGTGAGAGTAATACAGGCGGCACCGTTGCAAAGCTTACCGTGTGCAGTACAGATCCAGCAGCATGTTTTAGCACTGGCTCTTCGCCTGTGGCAGCAGAGTCCAATCATTCGTGCACTGAAAACTGGGCAGCCGGACGGCCTGGAGCAGGCATCAAGGATGTATTCAAATGCACTTTGAGGTTGGAAACAAGGAGTGAGACCAATGCAGGTGGCAACTTTGCAAAGCTTACCATGTGCAGAAGAGGTCCAGCAGCACTTTTCATTTCTGGCCCTTTCCCTGTGGAAGCAGAGTGCAATCATTCGTGCACTGAAAACTGGGCGGTTGGACGGCCTGGAGCAGGCATCAAGGATGTATTCAAATGCACTTTGAGGTGGGAAAGCAAGGAGTGAGAGCAATACAGGTGGCACCGTTGCAAAGCTTACCGTATGCAGAAGAGGTCCAGCAGCATCTTTCAGTCCTGGCGCTTCGCCTGTGGGAGCAGAGTCCTATCATTCGTGCACTGAAAACTGGGCAGCCGGACGTCCTGGAGCAGGCATCAAGGATGTATTCAAATGCCCTTTGAGGTGGGAAAGCAAGGAGTGAGAGCAATACAGGTGGCACCTTTGCGAAGCTTGCCATGTGCAGAAGAGATCCACCTGCATCTTCCACTCCTGGCTCTTCGCCTGTGGCAGCAGAGTGCAATCATTCGTGCACTGAAACCTGGGCAGGTGGCCAGCCTGGAGCAGGCATCAAGGATGTATTCAAATGCACTTTGAGGTGGGAAACAAGGAGTGAGACCAATGCAGGTGGCACCGTTGCGAAGCTTACCATGTGCAGAAGAAGTCCAGCAGCACTTTTCATTCCTGGCCCTTTCCCTGTGGAAGCAGAGTGCAATCATTCTTGCACTGAAAACTGGACGGCCGGAAGGCCTGGAGCAGGCATCAAGGATGTATTCAAATGCCCTTTGAGGTGGGAAAGCAAGGAGTGAGAGCAATGCAGGTGGCAGCGTTGCGAAGCTTACCGTGTGCAGAACAGATCCAGCAGCATGTTTTAGCACTGGCTCTTCGCCTGTGGCAGCAGAGTCCAATCATTCGTGCACTGAAAACTGGGCAGCCGGACGGCCTGGAGCAGGCATCAAGGATGTATTCAAATACACTTTGAGGTTTAGAACAAGGAGTGAGGCCAATACAGGCGGCACCGTTGCAAAGCTTACCGTATGCAGAAGAGATCCAGCAGCATCTTTCAGTCCTGGCTCTTCGCCTGTGGCAGCAGAGTCAATCATTCGTGCACTGAAAACAGGGCAGCCGGACGGCCTGGAGCAGGCATCAAGGATGTATTCAAATGCACTTTGAGGTGGGAAAGCAAGGAGTGAGAGCAATACAGGTGGCACCTTTGCGAAGTTTACCGCGTGCAGAAGAGGTCCAGCAGCATCTTTCAGTCCTGGCTCTTCGCCTGCGGGAGCAGAGTGCAATCATTCGTGCACTGAAAACTGGGCTGCCGGACGGCCTGGAGCAGGCATTAAGGATGTATTCAAATGCACTTTGAGGTGGGAAACAAGGAGTGAGACCAATGCAGGTGGCACCGTTGCGAAGCTTACTGTGTGCAGAACAAATCCAGCAGCATGTTTTAGCACTGGCTCATCGCCTGTGGCAGCAGAGTCCAATCATTCGTGCACTGAAAACTGGGCAGCCGGACGGCCTGGAGCAGGCATCAAGGATGTATTCAAATGCACTTTGAGGTTGGAAAAAAGGAGTGAGACCAATGCAGGTGGCAACTTTTCGAAGCTTACCATGTGCAGAAGAGGTCCAGCAGCACTTTTCATTCCTGGCCCTTTCCCTGTGGAAGCAGAGTGCAATCATTCGTGCACTGAAAACTGGACGGCCAGACGGCCTGGAGCAGGCATCAAGGATGTATTCAAATGCACTTTCAGGTGGGAAAGCAACGAGTGAGAGCAATACAGGTGGCACCATTTCAAAGCTTACCGTATGCAGAAGAGATCCAGCAGCATCTTTCAGTCCTGGCTCTTCGCCTGTGGCTGGAGAGTCCAATCATTCGTGCACTGACAACTGGGCAGCCGGACGGCCTGGAGCAGGCATCAAGGATGTATTCAAATGCACTTTGAGGAGGGAAATCAAGGAGTGAGAGCAATACAGGTGGCACCTTTGCGAAGCTTGCCGTGTGCAGATGAGATCCAGCAGCATCTTTCAGTCCTGGCTCTTTGCCTGTGGGAGCAGAGTCCAATCATTCGTGCACTGAAAACTGGGCAGCCGGACGGCCTGGAGCAGGCATCAAGGATGTATTCAAATGCACTTTGAGGTGGGAAAACAAGCAGTGAGAGCAATACAGGTGGCACCTTTGCGAAGTTTACCGCGTGCAGAAGAGGTCCAGCAGCATCTTTCAGTCCTGGCTCTTTGCCTGTGGGAGCAGAGTCCAATCATTCGTGCACTGAAAACTGGGCAGCCGGACGGCCTGGAGCCGGCATCAGGGATGTATTCAAATGCACTTTGAGGTGGGAAAGCAAGGAGTGAGAGCAATACAGGTGGCACCGTTGCAAAGCTTACCGTGTGCAGTACAGATCCAGCAGCATGTTTTAGCACTGGCTCTTCGCCTGTGGCAGCAGAGTCCAATCATTCGTGCACTGAAAACTGGGCAGCCGGACGGCCTGGAGCCGGCATCAAGGATATAGTCAAATGCACTTTGAGGTGGGAAAGAAAGGAGTGAGAGCAATACAGGTGGCACCGTTGCAAAGCTTACCGTGTGCAGTACAGATCCACAGCATGTTTTAGCACTGGCTCTTCGCATGTGGGAGCAGAGTGCAATCATTCGTGCACTGAAAACTGGGCAGCCGGACGGCCTGGAGCAGGCATCAAGGATGTATTCAAATGCCCTTTGAGGTGGGAAAGCAAGGAGTGAGAGCAATACAGGTGGCACCTTTGCGAAGCTTACCATGTGCAGAAGAGATCCAGCAGCATCATTCATTTGTGGCTCTTCGCCTGTGGGAGCAGAGTCCAATCATTCGTGCACTGAAAACTGGGCAGCCGGACGGCCTGGAGCAGGCATCAAGGATGTATTCAAATGCCCTTTGAGGTGGGAAAGCAACGAGTGAGAGCAATACAGGCGGCACCGTGGCAAAGCTTACCGTGTGCAGTACAGATCCAGCAGCATGTTTTAGCACTGGCTCTTCGCCTGTGGGAGTAGAGTGCAATCATTCGTGCACTGAAAACTGGGGAGCCGGACGGCCTGGAGCAGGCATCAAGGATGTATTCAAATGCACTTTGAGTTGGGAAACAAGGAGTGAGACCAATGCAGGTGGCAACTTTGCAAAGCTTACCATGTGCAGAAGAGGTCCAGCAGCACTTTTCATTCCTGGCCCTTTCCCTGTGGAAGCAGAGTGCAATCATTCGTGCACTGAAAACTGGGCGGTTGGACGGCCTGGAGCAGGCATCAAGGATGTATTCAAATGCCCTTTGAGGTGGGAAAACAAGCAGTGAGAGCAATACAGGTGGCACCTTTGCGAAGCTTGCCATGTGCAGAAGAGATCCACCTGCATCTTCCACTCCTGGCTCTTCGCCTGTGGCAGCAGAGTGCAATCATTCGTGCACTGAAACCTGGGCAGGTGGCCAGCCTGGAGCAGGCATCAAGGATGTATTCAAATGCACTTTGAGGTGGGAAACAAGGAGTGAGACCAATGCAGGTGGCACCGTTGCGAAGCTTACCATGTGCAGAAGAAGTCCAGCAGCACTTTTCATTCCTGGCCCTTTCCCTGTGGAAGCAGAGTGCAATCATTCGTGCACTGAAAACTGGACGGCCGGAAGGCCTGGAGCAGGCATCAAGGGTGTATTCAAATGCCCTTTGAGGTGGGAAAGCAAGGAGTGAGAGCAATGGAGGTGGCACCGTTGCGAAGCTTACCGTGTGCAGAACAGATCCAGCAGCATGTTTTAGCACTGGCTCTTCGCCTGTGGCAGCAGAGTCCAATCATTCGTGCACTGAAAACTGGGCAGCCGGACGGCCTGGAGCAGGCGTCAAGGATGTATTCAAATGCACTTTGAGGTTTAGAACAAGGAGTGAGGCCAATACAGGCGGCACCGTTGCAAAGCTTACCGTATGCAGATGAGATCCAGCAGCATCTTCCAGTCCTGGCTCTTCGCCTGTGGGAGCAGAGTGCAATCATTCGTGCACTGAAAACTGGGCAGCCGGACGGCCTGGAGCAGGCATTAAGGATGTATTCAAATGCACTTTGAGGTGGGAAACAAGGAGTGAGACCAATGCAGGTGGCACCGTTGCGAAGCTTACCGTGTGCAGAACAAATCCAGCAGCATGTTTTAGCACTGGCTCATCGCCTGTGGCAGCAGAGTCCAATCAATCGTGCACTGAAAACTGGGCAGCCGGACGGCCTGGAGCAGGCATCAAGGATGTATTCAAATGCACTTTGAGGTTGGAAACAAGGAGTGAGACCAGTGCAGGTGGCAACTTTTCGAAACTTACCATGTGCAGAAGAGGTCCAGCAGCACTTTTCATTCCTGGCCCTTTCCCTGTGGAAGCAGAGTGCAATCATTCGTGCACTGAAAACTGGACGGCCAGACGGCCTGGAGCAGGCATCAAGGATGTATTCAAATGCACTTTCAGGTGGGAAAGCAACGAGTGAGAGCAATACAGGTGGCACCATTTCAAAGCTTACCGTATGCAGAAGAGATCCAGCAGCATCTTTCAGTCCTGGCTCTTCGCCTGTGGCTGGAGAGTCCAATCATTCGTGCACTGACAACTGGGCAGCCGGACGGCCTGGAGCAGGCATCAAGGATGTATTCAAATGCACTTTGAGGTGGGAAAACAAGCAGTGAGAGCAATACAGGAGGCACCTTTGCGAAGTTTACCGCTTGCAGAAGAGGTCCAGCAGCATCATTCAGTCCTGGCTCTTTGCCTGTGGGAGCAGAGTCCAATCATTCGTGCACTGAAAACTGGGCAGCCGGACGGCCTGGAGACGGCATCAAGGATGTATTCAAATGCCCTTTGAGGTGGGAAAGCAACGAGTGAGAGCAATACAGGTGGCACCTTTGCGAAGCTTACCGTGTGCAGTACAGATCCAGCAGCATGTTTTAGCACTGGCTCTTCGCCTGTGGCAGCAGAGTCCAATCATTCGTGCACTGAAAACTGGGCAGCCGGACGGCTTGGAGCCTGCATCAAGGATATAGTCAAATGCACTTTGAGGTGGGAAAGCAAGGAGTGAGAGCAATACAGGTGGCACCGTTGAAAAGCTTACCGTGTGCAGTACAGATCCACAGCATGTTTTAGCACTGGCTCTTCGCCTGTGGGAGCAGAGTGCAATCATTCGTGCACTGAAAACTGGGCAGCCGGACGGCCTGGAGCAGGCATCAAGGATGTATTCAAATGCACTTTGAGGTGGGAAAGCAAGGAGTGAGAGCAATACAGGTGGCACCGTTCCGAAGCTTTCTGTGTGCAGGAGAGGTCCAGCAGCATCTTTCAGTCCTGGCTCTTTGCCTGTGGGAGCAGAGTCCAATCATTCACGCACTGAAAACTGGGCAGCCGGACGGCCTGGAGCAGGCATCAAGGATGTATTCAAATGCACTTTGAGGTGGGAAAGCAAGGAGTGAGAGCAATACAGGTGGCACCTTTGCGAAGCTTGCCATGTGCAGAAGAGATCCGGCGGCATCTTCCAGTCCTGGCTCTTCGCCTGTGGGAGCAGAGTGCAATCATTCGTGCACTGAAAACTGGGCAGCCGGACGGCCTGGAGCAGGCATCAAGGATGTATTCAAATGCACTTTGAGGTGGGAAAGCAAGGAGTGAGAGCAATACAGGTGGCACCGTTCCGAAGCTTTCTGTGTGTAGGAGAGGTCCAGCAGCATCTTTCAGTCCTTGCTCTTTGCCTGTGGGGGCAGAGTCCAATCACTCGTGCACTGAAAACTGGGCAGCCGGACGGCCTGGAGCAGGCATCAGGGATGTATTCAAATGCACTTTGAGGTTGGAAACAAGGAGTGAGACCAATGCAGGTGGCAACTTTGCAAAGCTTACCATGTGCAGAAAAGGTCCAGCAGCACTTTTCATTCCTGGCCCTTTCCCTGTGGAAGCAGAGTGCAATCATTCGTGCACTGAAAACTGGACGGCCGGACGGCCTGGAGCAGGCATCAAGGATGTATTGAAATGCCCTTTGAGGTGGGAAAGCAAGGAGTGAGAGCAATACAGGTGGCACCTTTGCGAAGCTTGGCATATGCAGAAGAGATCCAGCAGCATCTTTCAGTCCTGGCTCTTCGCCTGTGGCAGGAGAGTCCAATCATTCGTGCACTGAAAACTGGGCAGCCGGATGGCCTGGAGCAGGCATCAAGGATGTATTCAAATGCCCCTTGAGGTGGGAAAGCAAGGAGTGAGAGCAATACAGGTGGCACCGTTGCGAATCTTACCATGTGCAGAAGAGATCCAGCAGCATCATTCATTTGTGGCTCTTCGCCTGTGGGAGCAGAGTCCAATCATTCGTGCACTGAAAACTGGGCAGCCGGACGGCCTGGAGCAGGCATCAAGGATGTATTCAAATGCACTTTGAGGAGGGAAATCAAGGAGTGAGAGCGATACAGGTGGCACCGTTGCGAAGCTTACCGTGTGCAGGAGAGGTCCAGCAGCATCTTTCAGTCCTGGTTCTTTGCCTGTGGGAGCAGAGTCCAATCATTCGTGCACTGAAAACTGGGCAGCCGGACGGCCTGGAGCAGGCATCAAGTATGTATTCAAATGCACTTTGAGGTTGGAAACAAAGTGTGAGACCAATGCAGGTGGCAACTTTGCGAAATTTACCATGTGCAGAAGAGGTCCAGCAGCACGTTTCATTCCTGGCCCATTCCCTGTCGAAGCAGAGTACCATCATTCGTGCACTGAAAACTGGGCAGCCGGACGGCCTGGAGCAGGCATCAAGGATGTATTCAAATGCCCTTTGAGGTGGGAAAGCAAGGAGTGAGAGCAATACAGGTGGCACCGTTGCGAATCTTACCATGTGCAGAAGAGATCCAGCAGCATCATTCATTTGTGGCTCTTCGCCTGTGGGAGCAGAGTCCAATCATTCGTGCACTGAAAACTGGGCAGCCGGACGACCTGGAGCAGGCATCAAGGATGTATTCAAATGCACTTTGAGGTTGGAAACAAGGAGTGAGACAAATGCAGGTGGCACCGTTGCGAAGCTTACCGTGTGCAGAACAGATCCAGCAGCATGTTTTAGCACTGGCTCTTCGCCTGCGGCATCAGAGTCCAATAATTCGTGCACTGAAAACTGGGCAGCCGGACGGCCTGGAGCAGGCATCAAGGATGTATTCAAATGCACTTTGAGGTTGGAAACAAGAATTGAGAGCAATGCAGGCGGCAACTTTGCAAAGCTTACCATGTGCAGAAGAGGTCCAGCAGCACTTTTCATTCCTGGCCCTTTCCCTGTGGAAGCAGAGTGCAATCATTCGTGCACTGAAAACTGGGCGGCCGGACGGCCTGGAGCAGGCATCAAGGATGTATTCAAATGCCCTTTGAGGTGGGAAAGCAACGAGTGAGAGCAATACAGGTGGCACCGTTGCAAAGCTTACCGTATGCAGAAGAGATCCAGCAGCATCTTTCAGTCCTGGCTCTTCGCCTGTGGCAGGAGTGTCCAATCATACGTGCACTGAAAACTGGGCAGCCGGACGGCCTGGAGCAGGCATCAAGGATGTATTCAAATGCCCTTTGAGGTGGGAAAGCAAGGAGTGAGAGCAATACAGGTGGCACCGTTGCGAAGTTTACCGTGTGCAGAACAGATCCAGCAGCATATTTTAGCACTGGCTCTTCGCCTGTGGGAGCAGAGTCCAATCATTCGTGCACTGAAAACTGGGCAGCCGCACGGCCTGGAGCAGGCATCAAGGATGTATTCAAATTCCCTTTGAGGTGGGAAAGCAAGGAGTGAGAGCAATACAGGTGGCAGCGTTGCGAAGCTTACCGTGCGCAGGAGAGCTCCAGCAGCAACTTTCAGTCCTGGCTCTTCGCCTTCGGAGCGGAGTCCAAACATTCGTGCCCTGAAACCTGGGCAGCCGGCCAGCCTGGAGCAGGCATCAAGGATGTATTCAAATGCCCTTTGAGGTGGGAAAGCAAGGAGTGAGAGCAATACAGGTGGCAGCGTTGCGAAGCTTACCGTGCGCAGGAGAGCTCCAGCAGCAACTTTCAGTCCTGGCTCTTCGCCTTCGGAGCGGAGTCCAAACATTCGTGCCCTGAAACCTGGGCAGCCGGCCAGCCTGGAGCAGGCATCAAGGATGTATTCAAATGCACTTTGAGGTGGGAAAGCAAGGAGTGAGAGCAATGCAGGTGGCACCTTTGCGAAGTTTACCGCGTGCAGAAGAGGTCCAGCAGCATCTTTCAGTCCTGGCTCTTCGCCTGTGGCAGCAGAGTCCAATCATTCGTGCACTGAAAACTGGGCAGCCGGGCGGCCTGGAGCCGGCATCAAGGATGTATTCAAATGCACTTTGAGGTGGGAAAGCAAGGAGTGAGAGCAATACAGGTGGCACCGTTGCAAAGCTTACCAAGTGCAGAAGAGGTCCAGCAGCATCTTTCAGTCCTGGCTCTTCGCCTGTGGCAGGAGATTGCGATCATTTGTGCACTGAAAACTGGGCAGCCGGACGGCCTGGAGCAGGCATCAAGGATGTATTCAAATGCCCTTTGAGGTGGGAAAGCAACGAGTGAGAGCAATACAGGTGGCACCGTTGCAAAGCTTACCGTATGCAGAAGAGATCCAGCAGCATCATTCATTTGTGGCTCTTCGCCTGTGGGAGCAGAGTCCAATCATTCGTGCACTGAAAACTGGGCAGCCGGACGGCCTGGAGCAGCCATCAAGGATGTATTCAAATGCCCTTTGAGGTGGGAAAGCAACGAGTGAGAGCAATACAGGTGGCACCGTTGCAAAGCTTACCGTATGCAGAAGAGATCCAGCAGCATCTTTCAGTCCTGGCTCTTCGCCTGTGGCAGGAGAGTCCAATAATTCGTGCACTGAAAACTGGGCAGCCGGACGACCTGGAGCAGGCATCAAGGATGTATTCAAATGCACTTTGAGGTTGGAAACAAGGAGTGAGACAAATGCAGGTGGCACCGTTGCGAAGCTTACCGTGTGCAGAACAGATCCAGCAGCATGTTTTAGCACTGGCTCTTCGCCTGCGGCAGCAGAGTCCAATAGTTCGTGCACTGAAAACTGGGCAGCCGGACGGCCTGGAGCAGGCATCAAGGATGTATTCAAATGCACTTTGAGGTTGGAAACAAGAATTGAGAGCAATGCAGGCGGCAACTTTGCAAAGCTTACCATGTGCAGAAGAGGTCCAGCAGCACTTTTCATTCCTGGCCCTTTCCCTGTGGAAGCAGAGTGCAATCATTCGTGCACTGAAAACTGGGCGGCCGGACGGCCTGGAGCAGGCATCAAGGATGTATTCAAATGCCCTTTGAGGTGGGAAAGCAACGAGTGAGAGCAATACAGGTGGCACCGTTGCAAAGCTTACCGTATGCAGAAGAGATCCAGCAGCATCTTTCAGTCCTGGCTCTTCGCCTGTGGCAGGAGTGTCCAATCATACGTGCACTGAAAACTGGGCAGCCGGACGGCCTGTAGCAGGCATCAAGGATGTATTCAAATGCCCTTTGAGGTGGGAAAGCAAGGAGTGAGAGCAATACAGGTGGCACCGTTCCGAAGCTTTCTGTGTGCAGGAGAGGTCCAGCAGCATCTTTCAGTCCTGGTTCTTTGCCTGTGGGAGCAGAGTCCAATCATTCGTGCACTGAAAACTGGGCAGCCGGACGGCCTGGAGCAGGCATCAAGGATGTATTCAAATGCACTTTGAGGTGGGAAACAAGGAGTGAGACCAATGCAGGTGGCACCGTTGCGAAGCTTACCGTGTGCAGAACAGATCCAGCAGCATGTTTCAGCACTGGCATTTCGCCTGTGGGAGTAGAGTCCAATCATTCTTGCACTGAAAACTGGGCAGACGAACGGCCTGGAGCAGGCATCAAGGATGTATTCAAATGCACTTTGATGTTGGAAACAAGGAGTGAGACCAATGCAGGAGGCACTGTTGCGAAGCTTACCGTGTGCAGAACAGATCCAGCAGCATGTATTAGCACTGGCTCTTCGCCTGTGGCAGCAGAGTCCAATCATTCGTGCACTGAAAACTGGGCAGCCGGACGGCCTGGAGCAGGCATCAAGGATGTATTCAAATGCCCTTTGAGGTGGGAAAGCAAGGAGTGAGAGCAATACAGGTGGCACCTTTGCGAAGCTTACCATGTGCAGAAGAGATCCAGCAGCATCATTCATTTGTGGCTCTTCGCCTGTGGGAGCAGAGTCCAATCATTCGTGCACTGAAAACTGGGCAGCCGGACGGCCTGGAGCAGGCATCAAGGATGTATTCAAATGCCCTTTGAGGTGGGAAAGCAACGAGTGAGAGCAATACAGGTGGCACCGTGGCAAAGCTTACCGTGTGCAGTACAGATCCAGCAGCATGTTTTAGCACTGGCTCTTCGCCTGTGGGAGCAGAGTGCAATCATTCGTGCACTGAAAACTGGGGAGCCGGACGGCCTGGAGCAGGCATCAAGGATGTATTCAAATGCACTTTGAGGTGGGAAAGCAAGGAGTGAGAGTAATACAGGCGGCACCGTTGCAAAGCTTACCGTGTGCAGTACAGATCCAGCAGCATGTTTTAGCACTGGCTCTTCGCCTGTGGCAGCAGAGTGCAATCATTCGTGCACTGAAAACTGGGCAGCCGGACGGCCTGGAGCAGGCATCAAGGATGTATTCAAATGCACTTTGAGGTTGGAAACAAGGAGTGAGACCAATGCAGGTGGCAACTTTGCAAAGCTTACCATGTGCAGAAGAGGTCCAGCAGCACTTTTCATTTCTGGCCCTTTCCCTGTGGAAGCAGAGTGCAATCATTCGTGCACTGAAAACTGGGCGGTTGGACGGCCTGGAGCAGGCATCAAGGATGTATTCAAATGCCCTTTGAGGTGGGAAAGCAAGGAGTGAGAGCAATACAGGTGGCACCGTTGCAAAGCTTACCGTATGCAGAAGAGGTCCAGCAGCATCTTTCAGTCCTGGCGCTTCGCCTGTGGGAGCAGAGTCCTATCATTCGTGCACTGAAAACTGGGCAGCCGGACGTCCTGGAGCAGGCATCAAGGATGTATTCAAATGCCCTTTGAGGTGGGAAAGCAAGGAGTGAGAGCAATACAGGTGGCACCTTTGCGAAGCTTGCCATGTGCAGAAGAGATCCACCTGCATCTTCCACTCCTGGCTCTTCGCCTGTGGCAGCAGAGTGCAATCATTCGTGCACTGAAACCTGGGCAGGTGGCCAGCCTGGAGCAGGCATCAAGGATGTATTCAAATGCACTTTGAGGTGGGAAACAAGGAGTGAGACCAATGCAGGTGGCACCGTTGCGAAGCTTACCATGTGCAGAAGAAGTCCAGCAGCACTTTTCATTCCTGGCCCTTTCCCTGTGGAAGCAGAGTGCAATCATTCTTGCACTGAAAACTGGACGGCCGGAAGGCCTGGAGCAGGCATCAAGGATGTATTCAAATGCCCTTTGAGGTGGGAAAGCAAGGAGTGAGAGCAATGCAGGTGGCAGCGTTGCGAAGCTTACCGTGTGCAGAACAGATCCAGCAGCATGTTTTAGCACTGGCTCTTCGCCTGTGGCAGCAGAGTCCAATCATTCGTGCACTGAAAACTGGGCAGCCGGACGGCCTGGAGCAGGCATCAAGGATGTATTCAAATACACTTTGAGGTTTAGAACAAGGAGTGAGGCCAATACAGGCGGCACCGTTGCAAAGCTTACCGTATGCAGAAGAGATCCAGCAGCATCTTTCAGTCCTGGCTCTTCGCCTGTGGCAGCAGAGTCAATCATTCGTGCACTGAAAACAGGGCAGCCGGACGGCCTGGAGCAGGCATCAAGGATGTATTCAAATGCACTTTGAGGTGGGAAAGCAAGGAGTGAGAGCAATACAGGTGGCACCTTTGCGAAGTTTACCGCGTGCAGAAGAGGTCCAGCAGCATCTTTCAGTCCTGGCTCTTCGCCTGTGGGAGCAGAGTGCAATCATTCGTGCACTGAAAACTGGGCTGCCGGACGGCCTGGAGCAGGCATCAAGGATGTATTCAAATGCACTTTGAGGTGGGAAACAAGGAGTGAGACCAATGCAGGTGGCACCGTTGCGAAGCTTACCGTGTGCAGAACAAATCCAGCAGCATGTTTTAGCACTGGCTCATCGCCTGTGGCAGCAGAGTCCAATCATTCGTGCACTGAAAACTGGGCAGCCGGACGGCCTGGAGCAGGCATCAAGGATGTATTCAAATGCACTTTGAGGTTGGAAAAAAGGAGTGAGACCAATGCAGGTGGCAACTTTTCGAAGCTTACCATGTGCAGAAGAGGTCCAGCAGCACTTTTCATTCCTGGCCCTTTCCCTGTGGAAGCAGAGTGCAATCATTCGTGCACTGAAAACTGGACGGCCAGACGGCCTGGAGCAGGCATCAAGGATGTATTCAAATGCACTTTCAGGTGGGAAAGCAACGAGTGAGAGCAATACAGGTGGCACCATTTCAAAGCTTTCCGTATGCAGAAGAGATCCAGCAGCATCTTTCAGTCCTGGCTCTTCGCCTGTGGCAGCAGAGTCAATCATTCGTGCACTGAAAACAGGGCAGCCGGACGGCCTGGAGCAGGCATCAAGGATGTATTCAAATGCACTTTGAGGTGGGAAAGCAACGAGTGAGAGCAATACAGGTGGCACCATTTCAAAGCTTACCGTATGCAGAAGAGATCCAGCAGCATCTTTCAGTCCTGGCTCTTCGCCTGTGGCTGGAGAGTCCAATCATTCGTGCACTGACAACTGGGCAGCCGGACGGCCTGGAGCAGGCATCAAGGATGTATTCAAATGCACTTTGAGGAGGGAAATCAAGGAGTGAGAGCAATACAGGTGGCACCTTTGCGAAGCTTGCCGTGTGCAGATGAGATCCAGCAGCATCTTTCAGTCCTGGCTCTTTGCCTGTGGGAGCAGAGTCCAATCATTCGTGCACTGAAAACTGCGCAGCCGGACGGCCTGGAGCAGGCATCAAGGATGTATTCAAATGCACTTTGAGGTGGGAAAACAAGCAGTGAGAGCAATACAGGTGGCACCTTTGCGAAGTTTACCGCGTGCAGAAGAGGTCCAGCAGCATCTTTCAGTCCTGGCTCTTTGCCTGTGGGAGCAGAGTCCAATCATTCGTGCACTGAAAACTGGGCAGCCGGACGGCCTGGAGCCGGCATCAGGGATGTATTCAAATGCACTTTGAGGTGGGAAAGCAAGGAGTGAGAGCAATACAGGTGGCACCGTTGCAAAGCTTACCGTGTGCAGTACAGATCCAGCAGCATGTTTTAGCACTGGCTCTTCGCCTGTGGCAGCAGAGTCCAATCATTCGTGCACTGAAAACTGGGCAGCCGGACGGCCTGGAGCCGGCATCAAGGATATAGTCAAATGCACTTTGAGGTGGGAAAGCAAGGAGTGAGAGCAATACAGGTGGCACCGTTGCAAAGCTTACCGTGTGCAGTACAGATCCACAGCATGTTTTAGCACTGGCTCTTCGCATGTGGGAGCAGAGTGCAATCATTCGTGCACTGAAAACTGGGCAGCCGGACGGCCTGGAGCAGGCATCAAGGATGTATTCAAATGCACTTTGAGGTGGGAAAGCAAGGAGTGAGAGCAATACAGGTGGCACCGTTCCGAAGCTTTCTGTGTGCAGGAGAGGTCCAGCAGCATCTTTCAGTCCGGGCTCTTTGCCTGTGGGAGCAGAGTCCAATCATTCGTGCACTGAAAACTGGGCAGCCGGACGGCCTGGAGCAGGCATCAAGGATGTATTCAAATGCACTTTGAGGTGGGAAAGCAAGGAGTGAGAGCAATACAGGTGGCACCTTTGCGAAGCCTGCCATGTGCAGAAGAGATCCGGCGGCATCTTCCAGTCCTGGCTCTTCGCCTGTGGCAGGAGAGTCCAATCATTCGTGCACTGACAACTGGGCAGCCGGCCAGCCTGGAGCAGGCATCAAGGAACTATTCAAATGCACTTTGAGGTGGGAAAACAAGCAGTGAGACCAATGCAGGTGGCACTGTTGCAAAGCTTACCACGTGCAGAAGAGATCCAGCAGCATCTTTAGGTCCTGGCTCTTCGCCTGTGGGAGCAGAGTCCAATCATTCGTGCACTGACAGCTGGGCAGCCGGACAGACTGGAGCAGGCATCAAGGAACTATTCAAATGCACTTTGAGGTGGGAAAACAAGGAGTGAGAGCAATACTGGTGGCACCGTTGCAAAGCTTACCGTGAGCAGAAGAGATCCAGCAGCATCTTTAGGTCCTGGCTCTTCGCCTGTGGGAGCAGAGTCCAATCGTTCGTGCACTGACAACTGGGCAGCCAGCCATCCTGGAGCAGGCATCAGGGAACTATTCAAATGCACTTTGAGGTGGGAAAACAAGCAGTGAGACCAATGCAAGTGGCACCGTTGCAAAGCTTACCACGTGCAGAAGAGATCCAGCAGCATCTTTAGGTCCTGGCTCTTCGGCTGTGGGAGCAGAGTCCAATCATTCGTGCACTGACAACTGGGCAGCCGGCCAGCCTGGAGCAGGCATCAAGGAACTATTCAAATGCACTTTGAGGTGGAAAAACAAGCAGTGAGACCCATGCAGGTGGCATCGTTGCAAAGTTTACCTCGTGCAGAAGAGATCCAGCAGCATCTTTCAGTCCTGGCTCTTTGCCTGCGGGAGTAGAGTCCAATCATTCGTGCACTGACAACTGGGCAGCCGGCCAGCCTGGAGCAGGCATCAAGGAACTATTCAAATGCACTTTGAGGTGGGAAAGCAAGCAGTGAGAGCAATACAGGTGGCACCTTTGCGAAGTTTAACGCGTGCAGAAGAGGTCCAGCAGCATCTTTCAGTCCTGGCTCTTCGCCTGTGGCAGCAGAGTCGAATCATTCGTGCACTAAAAACTGGGCAGCCGGACGGCCTGGAGCAGGCATCAAGGATGCATTCAAATGCACTTTGAGATGGGAAAGCAAGGAGTGAGAGCAATACAGGTGGCACCGTTTCAAACCTTTCTCTGTGCAGAAGAGGTCCAGCAGCATCTTTCAGTCCTGGCTCTTCGCCTGTGGCAGGATATTGCAATCATTCGTGCACTGAAAACTGGGCAGCCGGACGGCCTGGAGCAGGCATCAAGGATGTATTCAAATGCCCTTTGAGGTGGGAAAGCAACGAGTGAGAGCAATACAGGTGGCACCGTTGCAAAGCTTACCGTGTGCAGTACAGATCCAGCAGCATGTTTTAGCACTGGCTCTTCGCCTGTGGGAGCAGAGTGCAATCATTCGTGCACTGAAAACTGCGCAGCCGGACGGCCTGGAGCAGGCATCAAGGATGTATTCAAATGCACTTTGAGGTGGGAAAGCAAGGAGTGAGAGCAATACAGGTGGCACCGTTCCGAAGCTTTCTGTGTGCAGGAGAGGTCCAGCAGCATCTTTCAGTCCTGGTTCTTTGCCTGTGGGAGCAGAGTCCAATCATTCGTGCACTGAAAACTGGGCAGCCGGACGGCCTGGAGCAGGCATCAAGGATGTATTCAAATGCACTTTGAGGTGGGAAACAAGGAGTGAGACCAATGCAGGTGGCACCGTTGCGAAGCTTACCGTGTGCAGAACAGATCCAGCAGCATGTTTCAGCACTGGCATTTCGCCTGTGGGAGTAGAGTCCAATCATTCTTGCACTGAAAACTGGGCAGACGAACGGCCTGGAGCAGGCATCAAGGATGTATTCAAATGCACTTTGAGGTTGGAAACAAGGAGTGAGACCAATGCAGGAGGCACTGTTGCGAAGCTTACCGTGTGCAGAACAGATCCAGCAGCATGTATTAGCACTGGCTCTTCGCCTGTGGCAGCAGAGTCCAATCATTCGTGCACTGAAAACTGGGCAGCCGGACGGCCTGGAGCAGGCATCAAGGATGTATTCAAATGCCCTTTGAGGTGGGAAAGCAAGGAGTGAGAGCAATACAGGTGGCACCTTTGCGAAGCTTACCATGTGCAGAAGAGATCCAGCAGCATCATTCATTTGTGGCTCTTCGCCTGTGGGAGCAGAGTCCAATCATTCGTGCACTGAAAACTGGGCAGCCGGACGGCCTGGAGCAGGCATCAAGGATGTATTCAAATGCCCTTTGAGGTGGGAAAGCAACGAGTGAGAGCAATACAGGTGGCACCGTGGCAAAGCTTACCGTGTGCAGTACAGATCCAGCAGCATGTTTTAGCACTGGCTCTTCGCCTGTGGGAGCAGAGTGCAATCATTCGTGCACTGAAAACTGCGCAGCCGGACGGCCTGGAGCAGGCATCAAGGATGTATTCAAATGCACTTTGAGGTGGGAAAGCAAGGAGTGAGAGTAATACAGGCGGCACCGTTGCAAAGCTTACCGTGTGCAGTACAGATCCAGCAGCATGTTTTAGCACTGGCTCTTCGCCTGTGGCAGCAGAGTGCAATCATTCGTGCACTGAAAACTGGGCAGCCGGACGGCCTGGAGCAGGCATCAAGGATGTATTCAAATGCACTTTGAGGTTGGAAACAAGGAGTGAGACCAATGCAGGTGGCAACTTTGCAAAGCTTACCATGAGCAGAAGAGGTCCAGCAGCACTTTTCATTTCTGGCCCTTTCCCTGTGGAAGCAGAGTGCAATCATTCGTGCACTGAAAACTGGGCGGTTGGACGGCCTGGAGCAGGCATCAAGGATGTATTCAAATGCCCTTTGAGGTGGGAAAGCAAGGAGTGAGAGCAATACAGGTGGCACCGTTGCAAAGCTTACCGTATGCAGAAGAGGTCCAGCAGCATCTTTCAGTCCTGGCGCTTCGCCTGTGGGAGCAGAGTCCTATCATTCGTGCACTGAAAACTGGGCAGCCGGACGTCCTGGAGCAGGCATCAAGGATGTATTCAAATGCCCTTTGAGGTGGGAAAGCAAGGAGTGAGAGCAATACAGGTGGCACCTTTGCGAAGCTTGCCATGTGCAGAAGAGATCCACCTGCATCTTCCACTCCTGGCTCTTCGCCTGTGGCAGCAGAGTGCAATCATTCGTGCACTGAAACCTGGGCAGGTGGCCAGCCTGGAGCAGGCATCAAGGATGTATTCAAATGCACTTTGAGGTGGGAAACAAGGAGTGAGACCAATGCAGGTGGCACCGTTGCGAAGCTTACCATGTGCAGAAGAAGTCCAGCAGCACTTTTCATTCCTGGCCCTTTCCCTGTGGAAGCAGAGTGCAATCATTCTTGCACTGAAAACTGGACGGCCGGAAGGCCTGGAGCAGGCATCAAGGATGTATTCAAATGCCCTTTGAGGTGGGAAAGCAAGGAGTGAGAGCAATGCAGGTGGCAGCGTTGCGAAGCTTACCGTGTGCAGAACAGATCCAGCAGCATGTTTTAGCACTGGCTCTTCGCCTGTGGCAGCACAGTCCAATCATTCGTGCACTGAAAACTGGGCAGCCGGACGGCCTGGAGCAGGCATCAAGGATGTATTCAAATACACATTGAGGTTTAGAACAAGGAGTGAGGCCAAAACAGGCGGCACCGTTGCAAAGCTTACCGTATGCAGAAGAGATCCAGCAGCATCTTTCAGTCCTGGCTCTTCGCCTGTGGCAGCAGAGTCAATCATTCGTGCACTGAAAACAGGGCAGCCGGACGTCCTGGAGCAGGCATCAAGGATGTATTCAAATGCACTTTGAGGTGGGAAAGCAAGGAGTGAGAGCAATACAGGTGGCACCTTTGCGAAGTTTACCGCGTGCAGAAGAGGTCCAGCAGCATCTTTCAGTCCTGGCTCTTCGCCTGTGGGAGCAGAGTGCAATCATTCGTGCACTGAAAACTGGGCTGCCGGACGGCCTGGAGCAGGCATTAAGGATGTATTCAAATGCACTTCGAGGTGGGAAACAAGGAGTGAGACCAATGCAGGTGGCACCGTTGCGAAGCTTACCGTGTGCAGAACAAATCCAGCAGCATGTTTTAGCACTGGCTCATCGCCTGTGGCAGCAGAGTCCAATCATTCGTGCACTGAAAACTGGGCAGCCGGACGGCCTGGAGCAGGCATCAAGGATGTATTCAAATGCACTTTGAGGTTGGAAAAAAGGAGTGAGACCAATGCAGGTGGCAACTTTTCGAAGCTTACCATGTGCAGAAGAGGTCCAGCAGCACTTTTCATTCCTGGCCCTTTCCCTGTGGAAGCAGAGTGCAATCATTCGTGCACTGAAAACTGGACGGCCAGACGGCCTGGAGCAGGCATCAAGGATGTATTCAAATGCACTTTCAGGTGGGAAAGCAACGAGTGAGAGCAATACAGGTGGCACCATTTCAAAGCTTACCGTATGCAGAAGAGATCCAGCAGCATCTTTCAGTCCTGGCTCTTCGCCTGTGGCTGGAGAGTCCAATCATTCGTGCACTGACAACTGGGCAGCCGGACGGCCTGGAGCAGGCATCAAGGATGTATTCAAATGCACTTTGAGGAGGGAAATCAAGGAGTGAGAGCAATACAGGTGGCACCTTTGCGAAGCTTGCCGTGTGCAGATGAGATCCAGCAGCATCTTTCAGTCCTGGCTCTTTGCCTGTGGGAGCAGAGTCCAATCATTCGTGCACTGAAAACTGGGCAGCCGGACGGCCTGGAGCAGGCATCAAGGATGTATTCAAATGCACTTTGAGGTGGGAAAACAAGCAGTGAGAGCAATACAGGTGGCACCTTTGCGAAGTTTACCGCGTGCAGAAGAGGTCCAGCAGCATCTTTCAGTCCTGGCTCTTTGCCTGTGGGAGCAGAGTCCAATCATTCGTGCACTGAAAACTGGGCAGCCGGACGGCCTGGAGCCGGCATCAGGGATGTATTCAAATGCACTTTGAGGTGGGAAAGCAAGGAGTGAGAGCAATACAGGTGGCACCGTTGCAAAGCTTACCGTGTGCAGTACAGATCCAGCAGCATGTTTTAGCACTGGCTCTTCGCCTGTGGCAGCAGAGTCCAATCATTCGTGCACTGAAAACTGGGCAGCCGGACGGCCTGGAGCCGGCATCAAGGATATAGTCAAATGCACTTTGAGGTGGGAAAGAAAGGAGTGAGAGCAATACAGGTGGCACCGTTGCAAAGCTTACCATGTGCAGAAGAGATCCAGCAGCATCATTCATTTGTGGCTCTTCGCCTGTGGGAGCAGAGTCCAATCATTCGTGCACTGAAAACTGGGCAGCCGGACGGCCTGGAGCAGGCATCAAGGATGTATTCAAATGCCCTTTGAGGTGGGAAAGCAACGAGTGAGAGCAATACAGGTGGCACCGTGGCAAAGCTTACCGTGTGCAGTACAGATCCAGCAGCATGTTTTAGCACTGGCTCTTCGCCTGTGGGAGCAGAGTGCAATCATTCGTGCACTGAAAACTGGGGAGCCGGACGGCCTGGAGCAGGCATCAAGGATGTATTCAAATGCACTTTGAGGTGGGAAAGCAAGGAGTGAGAGCAATACAGGTGGCACCGTTCCGAAGCTTTCTGTGTGCAGGAGAGGTCCAGCAGCATCTTTCAGTCCTGGTTCTTTGCCTGTGGGAGCAGAGTCCAATCATTCGTGCACTGAAAACTGGGCAGCCGGACGGCCTGGAGCAGGCATCAAGGATGTATTCAAATGCACTTTGAGGTTGGAAACAAGGAGTGACACCAATGCAGGAGGCACTGTTGCGAAGCTTGCCATGTGCAGAACAGATCCAGCAGCATGTATTACCACTGGCTCTTCGCCTGTGGCAGCAGAGTCCAATCATTCGTGCACTGAAAACTGGGCAGTCGGACGGCCTGGAGCCGGCATCAAGGATGTATTCAAATGCCCTTTGAGGTGGGAAAGCAAGGAGTGAGAGCAATACAGGTGGCACCGTTTCAAAGCTTTCTCTGTGCAGAAGAGGTCCAGCAGCATCTTTCAGTCCTGGCTCTTCGCCTGTGGCAGGAGATTGCAATCATTCGTGCACTGAAAACTGGGCAGCCGGACGGCCTGGAGCAGGCATCAAGGATGTACTCAAATGCCCTTTGAGGTGGGAAAGCAAGGAGTGAGAGTAATACAGGCGGCACCGTTGCAAAGCTTACCGTGTGCAGTACAGATCCAGCAGCATGTTTTAGCACTGGCTCTTCGCCTGTGGCAGCAGAGTGCAATCATTCGTGCACTGAAAACTGGGCAGCCGGACGGCCTGGAGCAGGCATCAAGGATGTATTCAAATGCACTTTGAGTTGGGAAACAAGGAGTGAGACCAATGCAGGTGGCAACTTTGCAAAGCTTACCATGTGCAGAAGAGGTCCAGCAGCACTTTTCATTCCTGGCCCTTTCCCTGTGGAAGCAGAGTGCAATCATTCGTGCACTGAAAACTGGGCAGCCGGACGGCCTGGAGCAGGCATCAAGGATGTATTCAAATGCCCTTTGAGGTGGGAAAACAAGCAGTGAGAGCAATACAGGTGGCACCTTTGCGAAGCTTGCCATGTGCAGAAGAGATCCACCTGCATCTTCCACTCCTGGCTCTTCGCCTGTGGCAGCAGAGTGCAATCATTCGTGCACTGAAACCTGGGCAGGTGGCCAGCCTTGAGCAGGCATCAAGGATGTATTCAAATGCACTTTGAGGTGGGAAACAAGGAGTGAGACCAATGCAGGTGGCACCGTTGCGAAGCTTACCATGTGCAGAAGAAGTCCAGCAGCACTTTTCATTCCTGGCCCTTTCCCTGTGGAAGCAGAGTGCAATCATTCGTGCACTGAAAACTGGACGGCCGGAAGGCCTGGAGCAGGCATCAAGGGTGTATTCAAATGCCCTATGAGGTGGGAAAGCAAGGAGTGAGAGCAATGGAGGTGGCACCGTTGCGAAGCTTACCGTGTGCAGAACAGATCCAGCAGCATGTTTTAGCACTGGCTCTTCGCCTGTGGCAGCAGAGTCCAATCATTCGTGCACTGAAAACTGGGCAGCCGGACGGCCTGGAGCAGGCATCAAGGATGTATTCAAATGCACTTTGAGGTTTAGAACAAGGAGTGAGGCCAATACAGGCGGCACCGTTGCAAAGCTTACCGTATGCAGATGAGATCCAGCAGCATCTTCCAGTCCTGGCTCTTCGCCTGTGGGAGCAGAGTGCAATCATTCGTGCACTGAAAACTGGGCAGCCGGACGGCCTGGAGCAGGCATTAAGGATGTATTCAAATGCACTTTGAGGTGGGAAACAAGGAGTGAGACCAATGCAGGTGGCACCGTTGCGAAGCTTACCGTGTGCAGAACAAATCCAGCAGCATGTTTTAGCACTGGCTCATCGCCTGTGGCAGCAGAGTCCAATCAATCGTGCACTGAAAACTGGGCAGCCGGACGGCCTGGAGCAGGCATCAAGGATGTATTCAAATGCACTTTGAGGTTGGAAACAAGGAGTGAGACCAGTGCAGGTGGCAACTTTTCGAAACTTACCATGTGCAGAAGAGGTCCAGCAGCACTTTTCATTCCTGGCCCTTTCCCTGTGGAAGCAGAGTGCAATCATTCGTGCACTGAAAACTGGACGGCCAGACGGCCTGGAGCAGGCATCAAGGATGTATTCAAATGCACTTTCAGGTGGGAAAGCAACGAGTGAGAGCAATACAGTTGGCACCATTTCAAAGCTTACCGTATGCAGAAGAGATCCAGCAGCATCTTTCAGTCCTGGCTCTTCGCCTGTGGCTGGAGAGTCCAATCATTCGTGCACTGACAAATGGGCAGCCGGACGGCCTGGAGCAGGCATCAAGGATGTATTCAAATGCACTTTGAGGTGGGAAAACAAGCAGTGAGAGCAATACAGGTGGCACCTTTGCGAAGTTTACCGCTTGCAGAAGAGGTCCAGCAGCATCTTTCAGTCCTGGCTCTTTGCCTGTGGGAGCAGAGTCCAATCATTCGTGCACTGAAAACTGGGCAGCCGGACGGCCTGGAGACGGCATCAAGGATGTATTCAAATGCACTTTGAGGTGGGAAAGCAAGGAGTGAGAGCAATACAGGTGGCACCTTTGCGAAGCTTACCGTGTGCAGTACAGATCCAGCAGCATGTTTTAGCACTGGCTCTTCGCCTGTGGCAGCAGAGTCCAATCATTCGTGCACTGAAAACTGGGCAGCCGGACGGCTTGGAGCCGGCATCAAGGATATAGTCAAATGCACTTTGAGGTGGGAAAGCAAGGAGTGAGAGCAATACAGGTGGCACCGTTGAAAAGCTTACCGTGTGCAGTACAGATCCACAGCATGTTTTAGCACTGGCTCTTCGCATGTGGGAGCAGAGTGCAATCATTCGTGCACTGAAAACTGGGCAGCCGGACGGCCTGGAGCAGGCATCAAGGATGTATTCAAATGCACTTTGAGGTGGGAAAGCAAGGAGTGAGAGCAATACAGGTGGCACCGTTCCGAAGCTTTCTGTGTGCAGGAGAGGTCCAGCAGCATCTTTCAGTCCTGGCTCTTTGCCTGTGGGAGCAGAGTCCAATCATTCATGCACTGAAAACTGGGCAGCCGGACGGCCTGGAGCAGGCATCAAGGATGTATTCAAATGCACTTTGAGGTGGGAAAGCAAGGAGTGAGAGCAATACAGGTGGCACCTTTGCGAAGCTTGCCATGTGCAGAAGAGATCCGGCGGCATCTTCCAGTCCTGGCTCTTCGCCTGTGGGAGCAGAGTGCAATCATTCGTGCACTGAAAAATGGGCAGCCGGACGGCCTGGAGCAGGCATCAAGGATGTATTCAAATGCACTTTGAGGTGGGAAAGCAAGGAGTGAGAGCAATACAGGTGGCACCGTTCCGAAGCTTTCTGTGTGTAGGAGAGGTCCAGCAGCATCTTTCAGTCCTTGCTCTTTGCCTGTGGGGGCAGAGTCCAATCATTCGTGCACTGAAAACTGGGCAGCCGGACGGCCTGGAGCAGGCATCAGGGGTGTATTCAAATGCACTTTGAGGTTGGAAACAAGGAGTGAGACCAATGCAGGTGGCAACTTTGCAAAGCTTACCATGTGCAGAAAAGGTCCAGCAGCACTTTTCATTCCTGGCCCTTTCCCTGTGGAAGCAGAGTGCAATCATTCGTGCACTGAAAACTGGACGGCCGGACGGCCTGGAGCAGGCATCAAGGATGTATTGAAATGCCCTTTGAGGTGGGAAAGCAAGGAGTGAGAGCAATACAGGTGGCACCTTTGCGAAGCTTGGCATATGCAGAAGAGATCCAGCAGCATCTTTCAGTCCTGGCTCTTCGCCTGTGGCAGGAGAGTCCAATCATTCGTGCACTGAAAACTGGGCAGCCGGATGGCCTGGAGCAGGCATCAAGGATGTATTCAAATGCCCCTTGAGGTGGGAAAGCAAGGAGTGAGAGCAATACAGGTGGCACCGTTGCGAATCTTACCATGTGCAGAAGAGATCCAGCAGCATCATTCATTTGTGGCTCTTCGCCTGTGGGAGCAGAGTCCAATCATTCGTGCACTGAAAACTGGGCAGCCGGACGGCCTGGAGCAGGCATCAAGGATGTATTCAAATGCACTTTGAGGAGGGAAATCAAGGAGTGAGAGCGATACAGGTGGCACCGTTGCGAAGCTTACCGTGTGCAGGAGAGGTCCAGCAGCATCTTTCAGTCCTGGTTCTTTGCCTGTGGGAGCAGAGTCCAATCATTCGTGCACTGAAAACTGGGCAGCCGGACGGCCTGGAGCAGGCATCAAGTATGTATTCAAATGCACTTTGAGGTTGGAAACAAAGTGTGAGACCAATGCAGGTGGCAACTTTGCGAAATTTACCATGTGCAGAAGAGGTCCAGCAGCACGTTTCATTCCTGGCCCATTCCCTGTCGAAGCAGAGTACCATCATTCGTGCACTGAAAACTGGGCAGCCGGACGGCCTGGAGCAGGCATCAAGGATGTATTCAAATGCCCTTTGAGGTGGGAAAGCAAGGAGTGAGAGCAATACAGGTGGCACCGTTGCGAATCTTACCATGTGCAGAAGAGATCCAGCAGCATCATTCATTTGTGGCTCTTCGCCTGTGGGAGCAGAGTCCAATCATTCGTGCACTGAAAACTGGGCAGCCGGACGACCTGGAGCAGGCATCAAGGATGTATTCAAATGCACTTTGAGGTTGGAAACAAGGAGTGAGACAAATGCAGGTGGCACCGTTGCGAAGCTTACCGTGTGCAGAACAGATCCAGCAGCATGTTTTAGCACTGGCTCTTCGCCTGCGGCATCAGAGTCCAATAATTCGTGCACTGAAAACTGGGCAGCCGGACGGCCTGGAGCAGGCATCAAGGATGTATTCAAATGCACTTTGAGGTTGGAAACAAGAATTGAGAGCAATGCAGGCGGCAACTTTGCAAAGCTTACCATGTGCAGAAGAGGTCCAGCAGCACTTTTCATTCCTGGCCCTTTCCCTGTGGAAGCAGAGTGCAATCATTCGTGCACTGAAAACTGGGCGGCCGGACGGCCTGGAGCAGGCATCAAGGATGTATTCAAATGCCCTTTGAGGTGGGAAAGCAACGAGTGAGAGCAATACAGGTGGCACCGTTGCAAAGCTTACCGTATGCAGAAGAGATCCAGCAGCATCTTTCAGTCCTGGCTCTTCGCCTGTGGCAGGAGTGTCCAATCATACGTGCACTGAAAACTGGGCAGCCGGACGGCCTGGAGCAGGCATCAAGGATGTATTCAAATGCCCTTTGAGGTGGGAAAGCAAGGAGTGAGAGCAATACAGGTGGCACCGTTGCGAAGTTTACCGTGTGCAGAACATATCCAGCAGCATATTTTAGCACTGGCTCTTCGCCTGTGGGGGCAGAGTCCAATCATTCGTGCACTGAAAACTGGGCAGCCGGACGGCCTGGAGCAGGCATCAAGGATGTATTCAAATTCCCTTTGAGGTGGGAAAGCAAGGAGTGAGAGCAATACAGGTGGCAGCGTTGCGAAGCTTACCGTGCGCAGGAGAGCTCCAGCAGCAACTTTCAGTCCTGGCTCTTCGCCTTCGGAGCGGAGTCCAAACATTCGTGCCCTGAAACCTGGGCAGCCGGCCAGCCTGGAGCAGGCATCAAGGATGTATTCAAATGCACTTTGAGGTGGGAAAGCAAGGAGTGAGAGCAATGCAGGTGGCACCTTTGCGAAGTTTACCGCGTGCAGAAGAGGTCCAGCAGCATCTTTCAGTCCTGGCTCTTCGCCTGTGGCAGCAGAGTCCAATCATTCGTGCACTGAAAACTGGGCAGCCGGGCGGCCTGGAGCCGGCATCAAGGATGTATTCAAATGCACTTTGAGGTGGGAAAGCAAGGAGTGAGAGCAATACAGGTGGCACCGTTGCAAAGCTTACCAAGTGCAGAAGAGGTCCAGCAGCATCTTTCAGTCCTGGCTCTTCGCCTGTGGCAGGAGATTGCGATCATTTGTGCACTGAAAACTGGGCAGCCGGACGGCCTGGAGCAGGCATCAAGGATGTATTCAAATGCCCTTTGAGGTGGGAAAGCAACGAGTGAGAGCAATACAGGTGGCACCGTTGCAAAGCTTACCGTATGCAGAAGAGATCCAGCAGCATCATTCATTTGTGGCTCTTCGCCTGTGGGAGCAGAGTCCAATCATTCGTGCACTGAAAACTGGGCAGCCGGACGGCCTGGAGCAGCCATCAAGGATGTATTCAAATGCCCTTTGAGGTGGGAAAGCAACGAGTGAGAGCAATACAGGTGGAACCGTTGCAAAGCTTACCGTATGCAGAAGAGATCCAGCAGCATCTTTCAGTCCTGGCTCTTCGCCTGTGGCAGGAGAGTCCAATAATTCGTGCACTGAAAACTGGGCAGCCGGACGACCTGGAGCAGGCATCAAGGATGTATTCAAATGCACTTTGAGGTTGGAAACAAGGAGTGAGACAAATGCAGGTGGCACCGTTTCGAAGCTTACCGTGTGCAGAACAGATCCAGCAGCATGTTTTAGCACTGGCTCTTCGCCTGCGGCAGCAGAGTCCAATAATTCGTGCACTGAAAACTGGGCAGCCGGACGGCCTGGAGCAGGCATCAAGGATGTATTCAAATGCACTTTGAGGTTGGAAACAAGAATTGAGAGCAATGCAGGCGGCAACTTTGCAAAGCTTACCATGTGCAGAAGAGGTCCAGCAGCACTTTTCATTCCTGGCCCTTTCCCTGTGGAAGCAGAGTGCAATCATTCGTGCACTGAAAACTGGGCAGCCGGACGGCCTGGAGCAGGCATCAAGGATGTATTCAAATGCCCTTTGAGGTGGGAAAGCAACGAGTGAGAGCAATACAGGTGGCACCGTTGCAAAGCTTACCGTATGCAGAAGAGATCCAGCAGCATCTTTCAGTCCTGGCTCTTCGCCTGTGGCAGGAGTGTCCAATCATACGTGCACTGAAAACTGGGCAGCCGGACGGCCTGTAGCAGGCATCAAGGATGTATTCAAATGCCCTTTGAGGTGGGAAAGCAAGGAGTGAGAGCAATACAGGTGGCACCGTTGCGAAGTTTACCGTGTGCAGAACAGATCCAGCAGCATATTTTAGCACTGGCTCTTCGCCTGTGGGAGCAGAGTCCAATCATTCGTGCACTGAAAACTGGGCAGCCGGACGGCCTGGAGCAGGCATCAAGGATGTATTCAAATTCCCTTTGAGGTGGGAAAGCAAGGAGTGAGAGCAATACAGGTGGCACCGTTCCGAAGCTTTCTGTGTGCAGGAGAGCTCCAGCAGCAACTTTCAGTCCTGGCTCTTCGCCTTCGGAGCGGAGTCCAAACATTCGTGCCCTGAAACCTGGGCAGCCGGCCAGCCTGGAGCAGGCATCAAGGATGTATTCAAATGCACTATGAGGTGGGAAAGCAAGGAGTGAGAGCAATGCAGGTGGCACCTTTGCGAAGTTTACCGCGGGCAGAAGAGGTCCAGCAGCATCTTTCAGTCCTGGCTCTTCGCCTGTGGCAGCAGAGTCCAATCATTCGTGCACTGAAAACTGGGCAGCCGGGCGGCCTGGAGCCGGCATCAAGGATGTATTCAAATGCACTTTGAGGTGGGAAAGCAAGGAGTGAGAGCAATACAGGTGGCACCGTTGCAAAGCTTACCAAGTGCAGAAGAGGTCCAGCAGCATCTTTCAGTCCTGGCTCTTCGCCTGTGGCAGGAGATTGCGATCATTTGTGCACTGAAAACTGGGCAGCCGGACGGCCTGGAGCAGGCATCAAGGATGTATTCAAATGCCCTTTGAGGTGGGAAAGCAACGAGTGAGAGCAATACAGGTGGCACCGTTGCAAAGCTTACCGTATGCAGAAGAGATCCAGCAGCATCATTCATTTGTGGCTCTTCGCCTGTGGGAGCAGAGTCCAATCATTCGTGCACTGAAAACTGGGCAGCCGGACGGCCTGGAGCAGCCATCAAGGATGTATTCAAATGCCCTTTGAGGTGGGAAAGCAACGAGTGAGAGCAATACAGGTGGCACCGTTGCAAAGCTTACCGTATGCAGAAGAGATCCAGCAGCATCTTTCAGTCCTGGCTCTTCGCCTGTGGCAGGAGAGTCCAATAATTCGTGCACTGAAAACTGGGCAGCCGGACGACCTGGAGCAGGCATCAAGGATGTATTCAAATGCACTTTGAGGTTGGAAACAAGGAGTGAGACAAATGCAGGTGGCACCGTTGCGAAGCTTACCGTGTGCAGAACAGATCCAGCAGCATGTTTTAGCACTGGCTCTTCGCCTGCGGCAGCAGAGTCCAATAATTCGTGCACTGAAAACTGGGCAGCCGGACGGCCTGGAGCAGGCATCAAGGATGTATTCAAATGCACTTTGAGGTTGGAAACAAGAATTGAGAGCAATGCAGGCGGCAACTTTGCAAAGCTTACCATGTGCAGAAGAGGTCCAGCAGCACTTTTCATTCCTGGCCCTTTCCCTGTGGAAGCAGAGTGCAATCATTCGTGCACTGAAAACTGGGCGGCCGGACGGCCTGGAGCAGGCATCAAGGATGTATTCAAATGCCCTTTGAGGTGGGAAAGCAACGAGTGAGAGCAATACAGGTGGCACCGTTGCAAAGCTTACCGTATGCAGAAGAGATCCAGCAGCATCTTTCAGTCCTGCCTCTTCGCCTGTGGCAGGAGTGTCCAATTGTACGTGCACTGAAAACTGGGCAGCCGGACGGCCTGGAGCAGGCATCAAGGATGTATTCAAATGCCCTTTGAGGTGGGAAAGCAAGGAGTGAGAGCAATACAGGTGGCACCGTTGCGAAGTTTACCGTGTGCAGAACAGATCCAGCAGCATATTTTAGCACTGGCTCTTCGCCTGTGGGAGCAGAGTCCAATCATTCGTGCACTGAAAACTGGGCAGCCGGACGGCCTGGAGCAGGCATCAAGGATGTATTCAAATTCCCTTTGAGGTGGGAAAGCAAGGAGTGAGAGCAATACAGGTGGCAGCGTTGCGAAGCTTACCGTGCGCAGGAGAGCTCCAGCAGCAACTTTCAGTCCTGGCTCTTCGCCTTCGGAGCGGAGTCCAAACATTCGTGCCCTGAAACCTGGGCAGCCGGCCAGCCTGGAGCAGGCATCAAGGAACTATTCAAATGCACTTTGAGGTGGGAAAGCAAGGAGTGAGAGCAATGCAGGTGGCACCTTTGCGAAGTTTACCGCGTGCAGAAGAGGTCCAGCAGCATCTTTCAGTCCTGGCTCTTCGCCTGTGGCAGCAGAGTCCAATCATTCGTGCACTGAAAACTGGGCAGCCGGGCGGCCTGGAGCCGGCATCAAGGATGTATTCAAATGCACTTTGAGGTGGAAAAGCAAGGAGTGAGAGCAATACAGGTGGCACCGTTCCGAAGCTTTCTTTGTGCAAGAGAGGTCCAGCAGCATCTTTCAGTCCTGGCTCTTTGCCTGTGGGAGCAGAGTCCAATCATTCGTGCACTGAAAACTGGGCAGCCGGACGGCCTGGAGCAGGCATCAAGGATGTATTCCAATGCACTTTGAGGTGGGAAAGCAAGGAGTGAGAGCAATACAGGAGGCACCTTTGCGAAGCTTGCCATATGCAGAAGAGATCCAGCACCATCTTTCAGTTTTGGCTCTTTGCCTGTGGCAGGAGAGTCCAATCATTCTTGCACTGAAAACTGGGCAGCCGGATGGCCTGGAGCAGGCATCAGGGATGTATTCAAATGCCCTTTGAGGTGGGAAAGCAAGGAGTGAGAGCAATACAGGTGGCACCTTTGCGAATCTTACCATGTGCAGAGGAGATCCAGCAGCATCATTCATTTGTGGCTCTTCGCCTGTGGGAGCGGAGTCCAATCATTCGTGCACTGAAAACTGGGCAGCCGGACGGCCTGGAGCAGGCATCATTGATGTACTCAAATGCCCTTTGAGGTGGGAAAGCAAAGAGTGAGAGCAATTCAGGTGGCACCGTTTCAAAGCTTTCTCTGTGCAGAAGAGGTCCAGCAGCATCTTTCAGTCCTGGCTCTTCGCCTGTGGGAGCAGAGTCCAATCATTCGTGCCCTGAAAACTGGGCAGCCGGACGGCCTGGAGCAGGCATCAAGGATGTATTCAAATGCCCTTTGAGGTGGGAAAGCAAGGAGTGAGAGCAATACAGGTGGCACCGTTGCAAAGCTTACCGTGTGCAGCACAGATCCAGCAGCATGTTTTAGCACTGGCTCTTCGCCTGTGGCAGCAGAGTGCAATCATTCGTGCACTGAAACCTGGCAGCCGGATGGCCTGGAGCAGGCATCAAGGATGTATTCAAATGCCCTTTGAGTGGGAAAGCAACGAGTGAGAGCAGTACAGGTGGCACATTTGCAAAGCTTACCGTGTGCAGTACAGATCCAGCAGCATGTTTTAGCACTGGCTCTTCGCCTGTGGCAGCAGAGTCCAATCATTCGTGCACTGAAAAATGGGCAGCCGGACGGCCTGGAGCCGGCATCAGTATATAGTCAAATGCACTTTGAGGTGGGAAAGCAAGGAGTGAGAGCAATACAGGTGGCACCGTTCCGAATCTTTCTTTGTGCAGGAGAGGTCCAGCAGCATCTTTCAGTCCTGGCTCTTTGCCTGTGGGAGCAGAGTCCAATCATTCATGCACTGAAAACTGGGCAGCCGGACGGCCTGGAGCAGGCATCAAGGATGTATTCAAATGCACTTTGAGGTGGGAAAGCAAGGAGTGAGAGCAATACAGGTGGCACCTTTGCGAAGCCTGCCATGTGCAGAAGAGATCCGGCGGCATCTTCCAGTCCTGGCTCTTCGCCTGTGGCAGGAGAGTCCAATCATTCGTGCACTGATAACTGGGCAGCCGGACGGCCTGGAGCGGGTATCAAGGATGTATTCAAATGCACTTTGAGGTGGGAAACAAGGAGTGAGACCAATGCAGGTGGCACCGTTTCGAAGCTTACCGTGTGCAGAACAGATCCAGCAGCATCTTTCAGTCCTGGCTCTTCGCCTGTGGGAGCAGAGTCCAATCATTCGTGCACTGAAAACTGGGCGGCCGGACGGCCTGGAGCAGGCATCAAGGATGTATTCAAATGCCCTTTGAGGTGGGAAAGCAACGAGTGAGAGCAATACAGGTGGCACCGTTGCAAAGCTTACCGTATGCAGAAGAGATCCAGCAGCATCTTTCAGTCCTGGCTCTTCGCCTGTGGCAGGAGTGTCCAATCATACGTGCACTGAAAACTGGGCAGCCGGACGGCCTGTAGCAGGCATCAAGGATGTATTCAAATGCCCTTTGAGGTGGGAAAGCAAGGAGTGAGAGCAATACAGGTGGCACCGTTGCGAAGTTTACCATGTGCAGAAGAGATCCAGCAGCATATTTTAGCACTGGCTCTTCGCCTGTGGGAGCAGAGTCCAATCATTCGTGCACTGAAAACTGGGCAGCCGGACGGCCTGGAGCAGGCATCAAGGATGTATTCAAATTCCCTTTGAGGTGGGAAAGCAAGGAGTGAGAGCAATACAGGTGGCAGCGTTGCGAAGCTTACCGTGCGCAGGAGAGCTCCAGCAGCAAATTTCAGTCCTGGCTCTTCGCCTTCGGAGCGGAGTCCAAACATTCGTGCCCTGAAACCTGGGCAGCCGGCCAGCCTGGAGCAGGCATCAAGGATGTATTCAAATGCACTTTGAGGTGGGAAAGCAAGGAGTGAGAGCAATGCAGGTGGCACCTTTGCGAAGTTTACCGCGTGCAGAAGAGGTCCAGCAGCATCTTTCAGTCCTGGCTCTTCGCCTGTGGCAGCAGAGTCCAATCATTCGTGCACTGAAAACTGGGCAGCCGGGCGGCCTGGAGCCGGCATCAAGGATGTATTCAAATGCACTTTGAGGTGGGAAAGCAAGGAGTGAGAGCAATACAGGTGGCACCGTTGCAAAGCTTACCAAGTGCAGAAGAGGTCCAGCAGCATCTTTCAGTCCTGGCTCTTCGCCTGTGGCAGGAGATTGCGATCATTTGTGCACTGAAAACTGGGCAGCCGGACGGCCTGGAGCAGGCATCAAGGATGTATTCAAATGCCCTTTGAGGTGGGAAAGCAAGGAGTGAGAGCAATACAGGTGGCACCGTTGCAAAGCTTACCGTGTGCAGTACAGATCCAGCAGCATGTTTTAGCACTGGCTCTTCGCCTGTGGCAGCAGAGTCCAATCATTCGTGCACTGAAAACTGGGCAGCCGGACGGCCTGGAGCCGGCATCAAGGATATAGTCAAATGCACTTTGAGGTGGGAAAGCAAGGAGTGAGAGCAATACAGGTGGCACCGTTGCAAAGCTTACCGTGTGCAGTACAGATCCACAGCATGTTTTAGCACTGGCTCTTCGCATGTGGGAGCAGAGTGCAATCATTCGTGCACTGAAAACTGGGCAGCCGGACGGCCTGGAGCAGGCATCAAGGATGTATTCAAATGCACTTTGAGGTGGGAAAGCAAGGAGTGAGAGCAATACAGGTGGCACCGTTCCGAAGCTTTCTGTGTGCAGGAGAGGTCCAGCAGCATCTTTCAGTCCGGGCTCTTTGCCTGTGGGAGCAGAGTCCAATCATTCGTGCACTGAAAACTGGGCAGCCGGACGGCCTGGAGCAGGCATCAAGGATGTATTCAAATGCACTTTGAGGTGGGAAAGCAAGGAGTGAGAGCAATACAGGTGGCACCTTTGCGAAGCCTGCCATGTGCAGAAGAGATCCGGCGGCATCTTCCAGTCCTGGCTCTTCGCCTGTGGCAGGAGAGTCCAATCATTCGTGCACTGACAACTGGGCAGCCGGCCAGCCTGGAGCAGGCATCAAGGAACTATTCAAATGCACTTTGAGGTGGGAAAACAAGCAGTGAGACCAATGCAGGTGGCACTGTTGCAAAGCTTACCACGTGCAGAAGAGATCCAGCAGCATCTTTAGGTCCTGGCTCTTCGCCTGTGGGAGCAGAGTCCAATCATTCGTGCACTGACAGCTGGGCAGCCGGACAGACTGGAGCAGGCATCAAGGAACTATTCAAATGCACTTTGAGGTGGGAAAACAAGGAGTGAGAGCAATACTGGTGGCACCGTTGCAAAGCTTACCGTGAGCAGAAGAGATCCAGCAGCATCTTTAGGTCCTGGCTCTTCGCCTGTGGGAGCAGAGTCCAATCGTTCGTGCACTGACAACTGGGCAGCCAGCCATCCTGGAGCAGGCATCAGGGAACTATTCAAATGCACTTTGAGGTGGGAAAACAAGCAGTGAGACCAATGCAAGTGGCACCGTTGCAAAGCTTACCACGTGCAGAAGAGATCCAGCAGCATCTTTAGGTCCTGGCTCTTCGGCTGTGGGAGCAGAGTCCAATCATTCGTGCACTGACAACTGGGCAGCCGGCCAGCCTGGAGCAGGCATCAAGGAACTATTCAAATGCACTTTGAGGTGGAAAAACAAGCAGTGAGACCCATGCAGGTGGCATCGTTGCAAAGTTTACCTCGTGCAGAAGAGATCCAGCAGCATCTTTCAGTCCTGGCTCTTTGCCTGCGGGAGTAGAGTCCAATCATTCGTGCACTGACAACTGGGCAGCCGGCCAGCCTGGAGCAGGCATCAAGGAACTATTCAAATGCACTTTGAGGTGGGAAAGCAAGCAGTGAGAGCAATACAGGTGGCACCTTTGCGAAGTTTAACGCGTGCAGAAGAGGTCCAGCAGCATCTTTCAGTCCTGGCTCTTCGCCTGTGGCAGCAGAGTCGAATCATTCGTGCACTAAAAACTGGGCAGCCGGACGGCCTGGAGCAGGCATCAAGGATGCATTCAAATGCACTTTGAGATGGGAAAGCAAGGAGTGAGAGCAATACAGGTGGCACCGTTTCAAACCTTTCTCTGTGCAGAAGAGGTCCAGCAGCATCTTTCAGTCCTGGCTCTTCGCCTGTGGCAGGATATTGCAATCATTCGTGCACTGAAAACTGGGCAGCCGGACGGCCTGGAGCAGGCATCAAGGATGTATTCAAATGCCCTTTGAGGTGGGAAAGCAACGAGTGAGAGCAATACATGTGGCACCGTTGCAAAGCTTACCGTGTGCAGTACAGATCCAGCAGCATGTTTTAGCACTGGCTCTTCGCCTGTGGGAGCAGAGTGCAATCATTCGTGCACTGAAAACTGCGCAGCCGGACGGCCTGGAGCAGGCATCAAGGATGTATTCAAATGCACTTTGAGGTGGGAAAGCAAGGAGTGAGAGCAATACAGGTGGCACCGTTCCGAAGCTTTCTGTGTGCAGGAGAGGTCCAGCAGCATCTTTCAGTCCTGGTTCTTTGCCTGTGGGAGCAGAGTCCAATCATTCGTGCACTGAAAACTGGGCAGCCGGACGGCCTGGAGCAGGCATCAAGGATGTATTCAAATGCACTTTGAGGTGGGAAACAAGGAGTGAGACCAATGCAGGTGGCACCGTTGCGAAGCTTACCGTGTGCAGAACAGATCCAGCAGCATGTTTCAGCACTGGCATTTCGCCTGTGGGAGTAGAGTCCAATCATTCTTGCACTGAAAACTGGGCAGACGAACGGCCTGGAGCAGGCATCAAGGATGTATTCAAATGCACTTTGAGGTTGGAAACAAGGAGTGAGACCAAAGCAGGAGGCACTGTTGCGAAGCTTACCGTGTGCAGAACAGATCCAGCAGCATGTATTAGCACTGGCTCTTCGCCTGTGGCAGCAGAGTCCAATCATTCGTGCACTGAAAACTGCGCAGCCGGACGGCCTGGAGCAGGCATCAAGGATGTATTCAAATGCCCTTTGAGGTGGGAAAGCAAGGAGTGAGAGCAATACAGGTGGCACCTTTGCGAAGCTTACCATGTGCAGAAGAGATCCAGCAGCATCATTCATTTGTGGCTCTTCGCCTGTGGGAGCAGAGTCCAATCATTCGTGCACTGAAAACTGGGCAGCCGGACGGCCTGGAGCAGGCATCAAGGATGTATTCAAATGCCCTTTGAGGTGGGAAAGCAACGAGTGAGAGCAATACAGGTGGCACCGTGGCAAAGCTTACCGTGTGCAGTACAGATCCAGCAGCATGTTTTAGCACTGGCTCTTCGCCTGTGGGAGCAGAGTGCAATCATTCGTGCACTGAAAACTGGGCAGCCGGACGGCCTGGAGCAGGCATCAAGGATGTATTCAAATGCACTTTGAGGTGGGAAAGCAAGGAGTGAGAGTAATACAGGCGGCACCGTTGCAAAGCTTACCGTGTGCAGTACAGATCCAGCAGCATGTTTTAGCACTGGCTCTTCGCCTGTGGCAGCAGAGTGCAATCATTCGTGCACTGAAAACTGGGCAGCCGGACGGCCTGGAGCAGGCATCAAGGATGTATTCAAATGCACTTTGAGGTTGGAAACAAGGAGTGAGACCAATGCAGGTGGCAACTTTGCAAAGCTTACCATGAGCAGAAGAGGTCCAGCAGCACTTTTCATTTCTGGCCCTTTCCCTGTGGAAGCAGAGTGCAATCATTCGTGCACTGAAAACTGGGCGGTTGGACGGCCTGGAGCAGGCATCAAGGATGTATTCAAATGCACTTTGAGGTGGGAAAGCAAGGAGTGAGAGCAATACAGGTGGCACCGTTGCAAAGCTTACCGTATGCAGAAGAGGTCCAGCAGCATCTTTCAGTCCTGGCGCTTCGCCTGTGGGAGCAGAGTCCTATCATTCGTGCACTGAAAACTGGGCAGCCGGACGTCCTGGAGCAGGCATCAAGGATGTATTCAAATGCCCTTTGAGGTGGGAAAGCAAGGAGTGAGAGCAATACAGGTGGCACCTTTGCGAAGCTTGCCATGTGCAGAAGAGATCCACCTGCATCTTCCACTCCTGGCTCTTCGCCTGTGGCAGCAGAGTGCAATCATTCGTGCACTGAAACCTGGGCAGGTGGCCAGCCTGGAGCAGGCATCAAGGGTGTATTCAAATGCACTTTGAGGTGGGAAACAAGGAGTGAGACCAATGCAGGTGGCACCGTTGCGAAGCTTACCATGTGCAGAAGAAGTCCAGCAGCACTTTTCATTCCTGGCCCTTTCCCTGTGGAAGCAGAGTGCAATCATTCTTGCACTGAAAACTGGACGGCCGGAAGGCCTGGAGCAGGCATCAAGGATGTATTCAAATGCCCTTTGAGGTGGGAAAGCAAGGAGTGAGAGCAATGCAGGTGGCAGCGTTGCGAAGCTTACCATGTGCAGAACAGATCCAGCAGCATGTTTTAGCACTGGCTCTTCGCCTGTGGCAGCAGAGTCCAATCATTCGTGCACTGAAAACTGGGCAGCCGGACGGCCTGGAGCAGGCATCAAGGATGTATTCAAATACACTTTGAGGTTTAGAACAAGGAGTGAGGCCAATACAGGCGGCACCGTTGCAAAGCTTACCGTATGCAGAAGAGATCCAGCAGCATCTTTCAGTCCTGGCTCTTCGCCTGTGGCAGCAGAGTCAATCATTCGTGCACTGAAAACAGGGCAGCCGGACGGCCTGGAGCAGGCATCAAGGATGTATTCAAATGCACTTTGAGGTGGGAAAGCAAGGAGTGAGAGCAATACAGGTGGCACCTTTGCGAAGTTTACCGCGTGCAGAAGAGGTCCAGCAGCATCTTTCAGTCCTGGCTCTTCGCCTGTGGGAGCAGAGTGCAATCATTCGTGCACTGAAAACTGGGCTGCCGGACGGCCTGGAGCAGGCATTAAGGATGTATTCAAATGCACTTTGAGGTGGGAAACAAGGAGTGAGACCAATGCAGGTGGCACCGTTGCGAAGCTTACCGTGTGCAGAACAAATCCAGCAGCATGTTTTAGCACTGGCTCATCGCCTGTGGCAGCAGAGTCCAATCATTCGTGCACTGAAAACTGGGCAGCCGGACGGCCTGGAGCAGGCATCAAGGATGTATTCAAATGCACTTTGAGGTTGGAAAAAAGGAGTGAGACCAATGCAGGTGGCAACTTTTCGAAGCTTACCATGTGCAGAAGAGGTCCAGCAGCACTTTTCATTCCTGGCCCTTTCCCTGTGGAAGCAGAGTGCAATCATTCGTGCACTGAAAACTGGACGGCCAGACGGCCTGGAGCAGGCATCAAGGATGTATTCAAATGCACTTTCAGGTGGGAAAGCAACGAGTGAGAGCAATACAGGTGGCACCATTTCAAAGCTTACCGTATGCAGAAGAGATCCAGCAGCATCTTTCAGTCCTGGCTCTTCGCCTGTGGCTGGAGAGTCCAATCATTCGTGCACTGACAACTGGGCAGCCGGACGGCCTGGAGCAGGCATCAAGGATGTATTCAAATGCACTTTGAGGAGGGAAATCAAGGAGTGAGAGCAATACAGGTGGCACCTTTGCGAAGCTTGCCGTGTGCAGATGAGATCCAGCAGCATCTTTCAGTCCTGGCTCTTTGCCTGTGGGAGCAGAGTCCAATCATTCGTGCACTGAAAACTGGGCAGCCGGACGGCCTGGAGCAGGCATCAAGGATGTATTCAAATGCACTTTGAGGTGGGAAAACAAGCAGTGAGAGCAATACAGGTGGCACCTTTGCGAAGTTTACCGCGTGCAGAAGAGGTCCAGCAGCATCTTTCAGTCCTGGCTCTTTGCCTGTGGGAGCAGAGTCCAATCATTCGTGCACTGAAAACTGGGCAGCCGGACGGCCTGGAGCCGGCATCAGGGATGTATTCAAATGCACTTTGAGGTGGGAAAGCAAGGAGTGAGAGCAATACAGGTGGCACCGTTGCAAAGCTTACCGTGTGCAGTACAGATCCAGCAGCATGTTTTAGCACTGGCTCTTCGCCTGTGGCAGCAGAGTCCAATCATTCGTGCACTGAAAACTGGGCAGCCGGACGGCCTGGAGCCGGCATCAAGGATATAGTCAAATGCACTTTGAGGTGGGAAAGAAAGGAGTGAGAGCAATACAGGTGGCACCGTTGCAAAGCTTACCATGTGCAGAAGAGATCCAGCAGCATCATTCATTTGTGGCTCTTCGCCTGTGGGAGCAGAGTCCAATCATTCGTGCACTGAAAACTGGGCAGCCGGACGGCCTGGAGCAGGCATCAAGGATGTATTCAAATGCCCTTTGAGGTGGGAAAGCAACGAGTGAGAGCAATACAGGTGGCACCGTGGCAAAGCTTACCGTGTGCAGTACAGATCCAGCAGCATGTTTTAGCACTGGCTCTTCGCCTGTGGGAGCAGAGTGCAATCATTCGTGCACTGAAAACTGGGGAGCCGGACGGCCTGGAGCAGGCATCAAGGATGTATTCAAATGCACTTTGAGGTGGGAAAGCAAGGAGTGAGAGCAATACAGGTGGCACCGTTCCGAAGCTTTCTGTGTGCAGGAGAGGTCCAGCAGCATCTTTCAGTCCTGGTTCTTTGCCTGTGGGAGCAGAGTACAATCATTCGTGCACTGAAAACTGGGCAGCCGGACGGCCTGGAGCAGGCATCAAGGATGTATTCAAATGCACTTTGAGGTTGGAAACAAGGAGTGAGACCAATGCAGGAGGCACTGTTGCGAAGCTTGCCATGTGCAGAACAGATCCAGCAGCATGTATTAGCACTGGCTCTTCGCCTGTGGCAGCAGAGTCCAATAATTCGTGCACTGAAAACTGGGCAGTCGGACGGCCTGGAGCCGGCATCAAGGATGTATTCAAATGCACTTTGAGGTGGGAAAGCAAGGAGTGAGAGCAATACAGGTGGCACCGTTTCAAAGCTTTCTCTGTGCAGAAGAGGTCCAGCAGCATCTTTCAGTCCTGGCTCTTCGCCTGTGGCAGGAGATTGCAATCATTCGTGCACTGAAAACTGGGCAGCCGGACGGCCTGGAGCAGGCATCAAGGATGTACTCAAATGCCCTTTGAGGTGGGAAAGCAAGGAGTGAGAGTAATACAGGCGGCACCGTTGCAAAGCTTACCGTGTGCAGTACAGATCCAGCAGCATGTTTTAGCACTGGCTCTTCGCCTGTGGCAGCAGAGTGCAATCATTCGTGCACTGAAAACTGGGCAGCCGGACGGCCTGGAGCAGGCATCAAGGATGTATTCAAATGCACTTTGAGTTGGGAAACAAGGAGTGAGACCAATGCAGGTGGCAACTTTGCAAAGCTTACCATGTGCAGAAGAGGTCCAGCAGCACTTTTCATTCCTGGCCCTTTCCCTGTGGAAGCAGAGTGCAATCATTCGTGCACTGAAAACTGGGCGGTTGGACGGCCTGGAGCAGGCATCAAGGATGTATTCAAATGCCCTTTGAGGTGGGAAAACAAGCAGTGAGAGCAATACAGGTGGCACCTTTGCGAAGCTTGCCATGTGCAGAAGAGATCCACCTGCATCTTCCACTCCTGGCTCTTCGCCTGTGGCAGCAGAGTGCAATCATTCGTGCACTGAAACCTGGGCAGGTGGCCAGCCTGGAGCAGGCATCAAGGATGTATTCAAATGCACTTTGAGGTGGGAAACAAGGAGTGAGACCAATGCAGGTGGCACCGTTGCGAAGCTTACCATGTGCAGAAGAAGTCCAGCAGCACTTTTCATTCCTGGCCCTTTCCCTGTGGAAGCAGAGTGCAATCATTCTTGCACTGAAAACTGGACGGCCGGAAGGCCTGGAGCAGGCATCAAGGATGTATTCAAATGCCCTTTGAGGTGGGAAAGCAAGGAGTGAGAGCAATGCAGGTGGCAGCGTTGCGAAGCTTACCGTGTGCAGAACAGATCCAGCAGCATGTTTTAGCACTGGCTCTTCGCCTGTGGCAGCAGAGTCCAATCATTCGTGCACTGAAAACTGGGCAGCCGGACGGCCTTGAGCAGGCATCAAGGATGTATTCAAATACACTTTGAGGTTTAGAACAAGGAGTGAGGCCAATACAGGCGGCACCGTTGCAAAGCTTACCGTATGCAGAAGAGATCCAGCAGCATCTTTCAGTCCTGGCTCTTCGCCTGTGGCAGCAGAGTCAATCATTCGTGCACTGAAAACAGGGCAGCCGGACGGCCTGGAGCAGGCATCAAGGATGTATTCAAATGCACTTTGAGGTGGGAAAGCAAGGAGTGAGAGCAATACAGGTGGCACCTTTGCGAAGTTTACCGCGTGCAGAAGAGGTCCAGCAGCATCTTTCAGTCCTGGCTCTTCGCCTGTGGGAGCAGAGTGCAATCATTCGTGCACTGAAAACTGGGCTGCCGGACGGCCTGGAGCAGGCATTAAGGATGTATTCAAATGCACTTTGAGGTGGGAAACAAGGAGTGAGACCAATGCAGGTGGCACCGTTGCGAAGCTTACCGTGTGCAGAACAAATCCAGCAGCATGTTTTAGCACTGGCTCATCGCCTGTGGCAGCAGAGTCCAATCATTCGTGCACTGAAAACTGGGCAGCCGGACGGCCTGGAGCAGGCATCAAGGATGTATTCAAATGCACTTTGAGGTTGGAAAAAAGGAGTGAGACCAATGCAGGTGGCAACTTTTCGAAGCTTACCATGTGCAGAAGAGGTCCAGCAGCACTTTTCATTCCTGGCCCTTTCCCTGTGGAAGCAGAGTGCAATCATTCGTGCACTGAAAACTGGACGGCCAGACGGCCTGGAGCAGGCATCAAGGATGTATTCAAATGCACTTTCAGGTGGGAAAGCAACGAGTGAGAGCAATACAGGTGGCACCATTTCAAAGCTTACCGTATGCAGAAGAGATCCAGCAGCATCTTTCAGTCCTGGCTCTTCGCCTGTGGCTGGAGAGTCCAATCATTCGTGCACTGACAACTGGGCAGCCGGACGGCCTGGAGCAGGCATCAAGGATGTATTCAAATGCACTTTGAGGAGGGAAATCAAGGAGTGAGAGCAATACAGGTGGCACCTTTGCGAAGCTTGCCGTGTGCAGATGAGATCCAGCAGCATCTTTCAGTCCTGGCTCTTTGCCTGTGGGAGCAGAGTCCAATCATTCGTGCACTGAAAACTGGGCAGCCGGACGGCCTGGAGCAGGCATCAAGGATGTATTCAAATGCACTTTGAGGTGGGAAAACAAGCAGTGAGAGCAATACAGGTGGCACCTTTGCGAAGTTTACCGCGTGCAGAAGAGGTCCAGCAGCATCTTTCAGTCCTGGCTCTTTGCCTGTGGGAGCAGAGTCCAATCATTCGTGCACTGAAAACTGGGCAGCCGGACGGCCTGGAGCCGGCATCAGGGATGTATTGAAATGCACTTTGAGGTGGGAAAGCAAGGAGTGAGAGCAATACAGGTGGCACCGTTGCAAAGCTTACCGTGTGCAGTACAGATCCAGCAGCATGTTTTAGCACTGGCTCTTCGCCTGTGGCAGCAGAGTCCAATCATTCGTGCACTGAAAACTGGGCAGCCGGACGGCCTGGAGCCGGCATCAAGGATATAGTCAAATGCACTTTGAGGTGGGAAAGCAAGGAGTGAGAGCAATACAGGTGGCACCGTTGCAAAGCTTACCGTGTGCAGTACAGATCCACAGCATGTTTTAGCACTGGCTCTTCGCATGTGGGAGCAGAGTGCAATCATTCGTGCACTGAAAACTGGGCAGCCGGACGGCCTGGAGCAGGCATCAAGGATGTATTCAAATGCACTTTGAGGTGGGAAAGCAAGGAGTGAGAGCAATACAGGTGGCACCTTTGCGAAGCCTGCCATGTGCAGAAGAGATCCGGCGGCATCTTCCAGTCCTGGCTCTTCGCCTGTGGCAGGAGAGTCCAATCATTCGTGCACTGATAACTGGGCAGCCGGACGGCCTGGAGCAGGCATCAAGGATGTATTCAAATGCACTTTGAGGTGGGAAACAAGGAGTGAGACCAATGCAGGTGGCAACTTTTCGAACCTTACCATGTGCAGAAGAGGTCCAGCAGCACTTTTCAGTCCTGGCCCTTTCCCTGTGGAAGCAGAGTGCACTCATTCGTGCACTGAAAACTGGGCAGCCGGACGGCCTGGAGCAGGCATCAAGGATGTATTCAAATGCCCTTTGAGGTGGGAAAGCAAGGAGTGAGAGCAATACAGGTGGCACCTTTGCGAAGCTTACCATGTGCAGAAGAGATCCAGCAGCATCATTCATTTGTGGCTCTTCGCCTGTGGGAGCAGAGTCCAATCATTCGTGCACTGAAAACTGGGCAGCCGGACGGCCTGGAGCAGGCATCAAGGATGTATTCAAATGCCCTTTGAGGTGGGAAAGCAACGAGTGAGAGCAATACAGGTGGCACCGTGGCAAAGCTTACCGTGTGCAGTACAGATCCAGCAGCATGTTTTAGCACTGGCTCTTCGCCTGTGGGAGCAGAGTGCAATCATTCGTGCACTGAAAACTGGGGAGCCGGACGGCCTGGAGCAGGCATCAAGGATGTATTCAAATGCACTTTGAGGTGGGAAAGCAAGGAGTGAGAGCAATACAGGTGGCACTGTTCCGAAGCTTTCTGTGTGCAGGAGAGGTCCAGCAGCATCTTTCAGTCCTGGCTCTTCGCCTGTGGGAGCAGAGTGCAATCATTCGTGCACTGAAAACTGGGCAGCCGGACGGCCTGGAGCAGGCATTAAGGATGTATTCAAATGCACTTTGAGGTGGGAAACAAGGAGTGAGACCAATGCAGGGGGCACCGTTGCGAAGCTTACCGTGTGCAGAACAAATCCAGCAGCATGTTTTAGCACTGGCTCATCGCCTGTGGCAGCAGAGTCCAATCATTCGTGCACTGAAAACTGGGCAGCCGGACGGCCTGGAGCAGGCATCAAGGATGTATTCAAATGCACTTTCAGGTGGGAAACAAGGAGTGAGACCAGTGCAGGTGGCAACTTTTCGAAACCTACCATGTGCAGAAGAGGTCCAGCAGCCCTTTTCATTCCTGGCCCTTTCCCTGTGGAAGCAGAGTGCAATCATTCGTGCACTGAAAACTGGACGGCCAGACGGCCTGGAGCAGGCATCAAGGATGTATTCAAATGCACTTTCAGGTGGGAAAGCAACGAGTGAGAGCAATACAGTTGGCACCATTTCAAACCTTACCGTATGCAGAAGAGATCCAGCAGCATCTTTCAGTCCTGGCTCTTCGCCTGTGGCTGGAGAGTCCAATCATTCGTGCACTGACAACTGGGCAGCCGGACGGCCTGGAGCAGGCATCAAGGATGTATTCAAATGCACTTTGAGGTGGGAAAGCAAGGAGTGAGAGCAATGCAGGTGGCACCTTTGCGAAGTTTACGGCGTGCAGAAGAGGTCCAGCAGCATCTTTCAGTCCTGGCTCTTTGCCTGTGGGAGCAGAGTCCAATCATTCGTGCACTGAAAACTGGGCAGCCGGACGGCCTGGAGCCGGCATCAAGGATGTATTCAAATGCACTTTGAGGTGGGAAAGCAAGGAGTGAGAGCAATACAGGTGGCACCGTTGCAAAGCTTACCGTGTGCAGTACAGATCCAGCAGCATGTTTTAGCACTGGCTCTTCGCCTGTGGCAGCAGAGTCCAATCATTCGTGCACTGAAAACTGGGCAGCCGGACGGCCTGGAGCCGGCATCAAGGATATAGTCAAATGCACTTTGAGGTGGGAAAGCAAGGAGTGAGAGCAATACAGGTGGCACCGTTCCGAAGCTTACCGTGTGCAGTACAGATCCACAGCATGTTTTAGCACTGGCTCTTCGCATGTGGGAGCAGAGTGCAATCATTCGTGCACTGAAAACTGGGCAGCCGGACGGCCTGGAGCAGGCATCAAGGATGTATTCAAATGCACTTTGAGGTGGGAAAGCAAGGAGTGAGAGCAATAGAGGTGGCACCGTTCCGAAGCTTTCTGTGTGCAGGAGAGGTCCAGCAGCATCTTTCAGTCCTGGCTCTTTGCCTGTGGGAGCAGAGTCCAATCATTCATGCACTGAAAACTGGGCAGCCGGACGGCCTGGAGCAGGCATCAAGGATGTATTCAAATGCACTTTGAGGTGGGAAAGCAAGGAGTGAGAGCAATACAGGTGGCACCTTTGCGAAGCTTGCCATGTGCAGAAGAGATCCGGCGGCATCTTCCAGTCCTGGCTCTTCGCCTGTGGGAGCAGAGTGCAATCATTCGTGCACTGAAAACTGGGCAGCCGGACGGCCTGGAGCAGGCATCAAGGATGTATTCAAATGCACTTTGAGGTGGGAAAGCAAGGAGTGAGAGCAATACAGGTGGCACCGTTCCGAAGCTTTCTGTGTGCAGGAGAGGTCCAGCAGCATCTTTCAGTCCTTGCTCTTTGCCTGTGGTAGCAGAGTCCAATCATTCGTGCACTGAAAACTGGGCAGCCGGACGGCCTGGAGCAGGCATCAGGGATGTATTCAAATGCACTTTGAGGTTGGAAACAAGGAGTGAGACCAATGCAGGTGGCAACTTTGCAAAGCTTACCATGTGCAGAAAAGGTCCAGCAGCACTTTTCATTCCTGGCCCTTTCCCTGTGGAAGCAGAGTGCAATCATTCGTGCACTGAAAACTGGGCAGCCGGACGGCCTGGAGCAGGCATCAAGGATGTATTGAAATGCCCTTTGAGGTGGGAAAGCAAGGAGTGAGAGCAATACAGGTGGCACCTTTGCGAAGCTTGGCATATGCAGAAGAGATCCAGCAGCATCTTTCAGTCCTGGCTCTTCGCCTGTGGCAGGAGAGTCCAATCATTCGTGCACTGAAAACTGGGCAGCCGGATGGCCTGGAGCAGGCATCAAGGATGTATTCAAATGCCCTTTGAGGTGGGAAAGCAAGGAGTGAGAGCAATACAGGTGGCACCGTTGCGAATCTTACAATGTGCAGAAGAGATCCAGCAGCATCATTCATTTGTGGCTCTTCGCCTGTGGGAGCAGAGTCCAATCATTCGTGCACTGAAAACTGGGCAGCCGGACGGCCTGGAGCAGCCATCAAGGATGTATTCAAATGCCCTTTGAGGTGGGAAAGCAACGAGTGAGAGCAATACAGGTGGCACCGTTGCGAAGTTTACCGTGTGCAGAACAGATCCAGCTGCATATTTTAGCACTGGCTCTTCGCCTGTGGGAGCAGAGTCCAATCATTCGTGCACTGAAAACTGGGCAGCCGGACGGCCTGGAGCAGGCATCAAGGATGTATTCAAATTCCCTTTGAGGTGGGAAAGCAAGGAGTGAGAGCAATAGAGGTGGCAGCGTTGCGAAGCTTACCGTGCGCAGGAGAGCTCCAGCAGCAACTTTCAGTCCTGGCTCTTCGCCTTCGGAGCGGAGTCCAAACATTCGTGCCCTGAAACCTGGGCAGCCGGCCAGCCTGGAGAAGGCATCAAGGATGTATTCAAATGCACTTTGAGGTGGGAAAGCAAGGAGTGAGAGCAATGCAGGTGGCACCTTTGCGAAGTTTACCGCGTGCAGAAGAGGTCCAGCAGCATCTTTCAGTCCTGGCTCTTCGCCTGTGGCAGCAGAGTCCAATCATTCGTGCACTGAAAACTGGGCAGCCGGACGGCCTGGAGCCGGCATCAAGGATGTATTCAAATGCACTTTGAGGTGGGAAAGCAAGGAGTGAGAGCAATACAGGTGGCACCGTTGCAAAGCTTACCAAGTGCAGAAGAGGTCCAGCAGCATCTTTCAGTCCTGGCTCTTCGCCTGTGGCAGGAGATTGCGATCATTTGTGCACTGAAAACTGGGCAGCCGGACGGCCTGGAGCAGGCATCAAGGATGTATTCAAATGCCCTTTGAGGGGGGAAAGCAACGAGTGAGAGCAGTACAGGTGGCGCCTTTGCAAAGCTTACCGTGTGCAGTACAGATCCAGCAGCATGTTTTAGCATTGGCTCTTCGCCTGTGGCAGCAGAGTGCAATCATTCGTGCACTGAAAACTGGGCAGCCGGACGGCCTGGAGCAGGCATCAAGGATGTATTCAAATGCACTTTGAGGTGGAAAAGCAAGGAGTGAGAGCAATACAGGTGGCACCGTTCAGAAGCTTTCTGTGTGCAGGAGAGGTCCAGCAGCATCTTTCAGTCCTGGCTCTCTGCCTGTGGTAGCAGAGTCCAATCATTCGTGCACTGAAAACTGGGCAGCTGGACGGCCTGGAGCAGGCATCAGGGATGTATTCAAATGCCCTTTGAGGTGGGAAAGCAAGGAGTGAGAGCAATACAGGAGGCACCTTTGCGAAGCTTACCATGTGCAGAGGAGATCCAGCAGCATCATTAATTTGTGGCTCTTCGCCTGTGGGAGCAGAGTCCAATCATTCGTGCACTGAAAACTGGGCAGCCGGACGGCCTGGAGCAGGCATCAAGGATGTATTCAAATGCCCTTTGAGGTGGGAAAGCAAGGAGTGAGAGCAATACAGGTGGCACCGTTGCAAAGCTTACCGTGTGCAGCACAGATCCAGCAGCATGTTTTAGCACTGGCTCTTCGCCTGTGGCAGCAGAGTGCAATCATTCGTGCACTGAAACCTGGCAGCCGGATGGCCTGGAGCAGGCATCAAGGATGTATTCAAATGCCCTTTGAGGTGGGAAAGCAACGAGTGAGAGCAGTACAGGTGGCACATTTGCAAAGCTTACCGTGTGCAGTACAGATCCAGCAGCATGTTTTAGCACTGGCTCTTCGCCTGTGGGAGCAGAGTCCAATCATTCGTGCACTGAAAACTGGGCAGCCGGACGGCCTGGAGCCGGCATCAAGGATATAGTCAAATGCACTTTGAGGTGGGAAAGCAAGGAGTGAGAGCAATACAGGTGGCACCGTTCCGAAGCTTTCTTTGTGCAGGAGAGGTCCAGCAGCATCTTTCAGTCCTGGCTCTTTGCCTGTGGGAGCAGAGTCCAATCATTCATGCACTGAAAACTGGGCAGCCGGACGGCCTGGAGCAGGCATCAAGGATGTATTCAAATGCACTTTGAGGTGGGAAAGCAAGGAGTGAGAGCAATACAGGTGGCACCTTTGCGAAGCCTGCCATGTGCAGAAGAGATCCGGCGGCATCTTCCAGTCCTGGCTCTTCGCCTGTGGCAGGAGAGTCCAATCATTCGTGCACTGATAACTGGGCAGCCGGACGGCCTGGAGCGGGTATCAAGGATGTATTCAAATGCACTTTGAGGTGGGAAACAAGGAGTGAGACCAATGCAGGTGGCACCGTTTCGAAGCTTACCGTGTGCAGAACAGATCCAGCAGCATGTTTCAGCACTGGCTCTTCGCCTGTGGGAGCAGAGTGCAATCATTCGTGCACTGAAAACTGGGCAGCCGGACGGCCTGGAGCAGGCAGCAAGGATGTATTCAAATGCACTTTGAGGTGGGAAACAAGGAGTGAGACCAATGCAGGTGGCAACTTTTCGAACCTTACCATGTGCAGAAGAGGTCCAGCAGCACTTTTCAGTCCTGGCCCTTTCCCTGTGGAAGCAGAGTGCACTCATTCGTGCACTGAAAACTGGGCAGCCGGACGGCCTGGAGCAGGCATCAAGGATGTATTCAAATGCCCTTTGAGGTGGGAAAGCAAGGAGTGAGAGCAATAGAGGTGGCACCTTTGCGAAGCTTACCATGTGCAGAAGAGATCCAGCAGCATCATTCATTTGTGGCTCTTCGCCTGTGGGAGCAGAGTCCAATCATTCGTGCACTGAAAACTGGGCAGCCGGAGGGCCTGGAGCAGGCATCAAGGATGTATTCAAATGCCCTTTGAGGTGGGAAAGCAACGAGTGAGAGCAATACAGGTGGCACCGTGGCAAAGCTTACCGTGTGCAGTACAGATCCAGCAGCATGTTTTAGCACTGGCTCTTCGCCTGTGGGAGCAGAGTGCAATCATTCGTGCACTGAAAACTGGGAGGCCGGACGGCCTGGAGCAGGCATCAAGGATGTATTCAAATGCACTTTCAGGTGGGAAAGCAAGGAGTGAGAGCAATACAGTTGGCACCATTTCAAAGCTTACCGTATGCAGAAGAGATCCAGCAGCATCTTTCAGTCCTGGCTCTTCGCCTGTGGCTAGAGATTCCAATCATTCGTGCACTGACAACTGGGCAGCCGGACGGCCTGGAGCAGGCATCAAGGATGTATTCAAATGCACTTTGAGGTGGGAAAACAAGCAGGGAGAGCAATACAGGTGGCACCTTTGCGAAGTTTACGGCGTGCAGAAGAGGTCCAGCAGCATCTTTCAGTCCTGGCTCTTTGCCTGTGGGAGCAGAGTCCAATCATTCATGCACTGAAAACTGGGCAGCCGGACGGCCTGGAGCAGGCATCAAGGATGTATTCAAATGCACTTTGAGGTGGGAAAGCAAGGAGTGAGAGCAATACAGGTGGCACCTTTGCGAAGCCTGCCATGTGCAGAAGAGATCCGGCGGCATCTTCCAGTCCTGGCTCTTCGCCTGTGGCAGGAGAGTCCAATCATTCGTGCACTGATAACTGGGCAGCCGGACGGCCTGGAGCGGGTATCAAGGATGTATTCAAATGCACTTTGAGGTGGGAAACAAGGAGTGAGACCAATGCAGGTGGCACCGTTTCGAAGCTTACCGTGTGCAGAAGAGATCCAGCAGCATGTTTCAGCACTGGCTCTTCGCCTGTGGGAGCAGAGTGCAATCATTCGTGCACTGAAAACTGGGCAGCCGGACGGCCTGGAGCAGGCATCAAGGATGTATTCAAATGCACTTTGAGGTGGGAAACAAGGAGTGAGACCAATGCAGGTGGCAACTTTTCGAACCTTACCATGTGCAGAAGAGGTCCAGCAGCACTTTTCAGTCCTGGCCCTTTCCCTGTGGAAGCAGAGTGCACTCATTCGTGCACTGAAAACTGGGCAGCCGGACGGCCTGGAGCAGGCATCAAGGATGTATTCAAATGCCCTTTGAGGTGGGAAAGCAAGGAGTGAGAGCAATACAGGTGGCACCTTTGCGAAGCTTACCATGTGCAGAAGAGATCCAGCAGCATCATTCATTTGTGGCTCTTCGCCTGTGGGAGCAGAGTCCAATCATTCGTGCACTGAAAACTGGGCAGCCGGAGGGCCTGGAGCAGGCATCAAGGATGTATTCAAATGCCCTTTGAGGTGGGAAAGCAACGAGTGAGAGCAATACAGGTGGCACCGTGGCAAAGCTTACCGTGTGCAGTACAGATCCAGCAGCATGTTTTAGCACTGGCTCTTCGCCTGTGGGAGCAGAGTGCAATCATTCGTGCACTGAAAACTGGGGAGCCGGACGGCCTGGAGCAGGCATCAAGGATGTATTCAAATGCACTTTGAGGTGGGAAAGCAAGGAGTGAGAGCAATACAGGTGGCACCGTTCCGAAGCTTTCTGTGTGCAGGAGAGGTCCAGCAGCATCTTTCAGTCCTGGCTCTTCGCCTGTGGGAGCAGAGTGCAATCATTCGTGCACTGAAAACTGGGCAGCCGGACGGCCTGGAGCAGGCATTAAGGATGTATTCAAATGCACTTTGAGGTGGGAAACAAGGAGTGAGACCAATGCAGGTGGCACCGTTGCGAAGCTTACCGTGTGCAGAACAAATCCAGCAGCATGTTTTAGCACTGGCTCATCGCCTGTGGCAGCAGAGTCCAATCATTCGTGCACTGAAAACTGGGCAGCCGGACGGCCTGGAGCAGGCATCAAGGATGTATTCAAATGCACTTTGAGGTGGGAAAGCAAGGAGTGAGAGCAATACAGGTGGCACCGTTGCAAAGCTTACCGTGTGCAGTACAGATCCACAGCATGTTTTAGCACTGGCTCTTCGCATGTGGGAGCAGAGTGCAATCATTCGTGCACTGAAAACTGGGCAGCCGGACGGCCTGGAGCAGGCATCAAGGATGTATTCAAATGCACTTTGAGGTGGGAAAGCAAGGAGTGAGAGCAATACAGGTGGCACCGTTCCGAAGCTTTCTGTGTGCAGGAGAGGTCCAGCAGCATCTTTCAGTCCTGGCTCTTTGCCTGTGGGAGCAGAGTCCAATCATTCATGCACTGAAAACTGGGCAGCCGGACGGCCTGGAGCAGGCATCAAGGATGTATTCAAATGCCCATTGAGGTGGGAAAGCAAGGAGTGAGAGCAATACAGGTGGCACCTTTGCGAAGCTTGCCATGTGCAGAAGAGATCCGGCGGCATCTTCCAGTCCTGGCTCTTCGCCTGTGGGAGCAGAGTGCAATCATTCGTGCACTGAAAACTGGGCAGCCGGACGGCCTGGAGCAGGCATCAAGGATGTATTCAAATGCACTTTGAGGTGGGAAAGCAAGGAGTGAGAGCAATACAGGTGGCACCGTTCCGAAGCTTTCTGTGTGCAGGAGAGGTCCAGCAGCATCTTTCAGTCCTTGCTCTTTGCCTGTGGTAGCAGAGTCCAATCATTCGTGCACTGAAAACTGGGCAGCCGGACGGCCTGGAGCAGGCATCAGGGATGTATTCAAATGCACTTTGAGGTTGGAAACAAGGAGTGAGACCAATGCAGGTGGCAACTTTGCAAAGCTTACCATGTGCAGAAAAGGTCCAGCAGCACTTTTCATTCCTGGCCCTTTCCCTGTGGAAGCAGAGTGCAATCATTCGTGCACTGAAAACTGGGCAGCCGGACGGCCTGGAGCAGGCATCAAGGATGTATTGAAATGCCCTTTGAGGTGGGAAAGCAAGGAGTGAGAGCAATACAGGTGGCACCTTTGCGAAGCTTGGCATATGCAGAAGAGATCCAGCAGCATCTTTCAGTCCTGGCTCTTCGCCTGTGGCAGGAGAGTCCAATCATTCGTGCACTGAAAACTGGGCAGCCGGATGGCCTGGAGCAGGCATCAAGGATGTATTCAAATGCCCTTTGAGGTGGGAAAGCAAGGAGTGAGAGCAATACAGGTGGCACCGTTGCGAATCTTACCATGTGCAGAAGAGATCCAGCAGCATCATTCATTTGTGGCTCTTCGCCTGTGGGAGCAGAGTCCAATCATTCGTGCACTGAAAACTGGGCAGCCGGACGGCCTGGAGCAGCCATCAAGGATGTATTCAAATGCCCTTTGAGGTGGGAAAGCAACGAGTGAGAGCAATACAGGTGGCACCGTTGCAAAGCTTACCGTATGCAGAAGAGATCCAGCAGCATCTTTCAGTCCTGGCTCTTCGCCTGTGGCAGGAGAGTCCAATAATTCGTGCACTGAAAACTGGGCAGCCGGACGACCTGGAGCAGGCATCAAGGATGTATTCAAATGCACTTTGAGGTTGGAAACAAGGAGTGAGACAAATGCAGGTGGCACCGTTGCGAAGCTTACCGTGTGCAGAACAGATCCAGCAGCATGTTTTAGCACTGGCTCTTCGCCTGCGGCAGCAGAGTCCAATAATTCGTGCACTGAAAACTGGGCAGCCGGACGGCCTGGAGCAGGCATCAAGGATGTATTCAAATGCACTTTGAGGTTGGAAACAAGAATTGAGAGCAATGCAGGCGGCAACTTTGCAAAGCTTACCATGTGCAGAAGAGGTCCAGCAGCACTTTTCATTCCTGGCCCTTTCCCTGTGGAAGCAGAGTGCAATCATTCGTGCACTGAAAACTGGGCGGCCGGACGGCCTGGAGCAGGCATCAAGGATGTATTCAAATGCCCTTTGAGGTGGGAAAGCAACGAGTGAGAGCAATACAGGTGGCACCGTTGCAAAGCTTACCGTATGCAGAAGAGATCCAGCAGCATCTTTCAGTCCTGGCTCTTCGCCTGTGGCAGGAGTGTCCAATCATACGTGCACTGAAAACTGGGCAGCCGGACGGCCTGGAGCAGGCATCAAGGATGTATTCAAATGCCCTTTGAGGTGGGAAAGCAAGGAGTGAGAGCAATACAGGTGGCACCGTTGCGAAGTTTACCGTGTGCAGAACAGATCCAGCAGCATATTTTAGCACTGGCTCTTCGCCTGTGGGAGCAGAGTCCAATCATTCGTGCACTGAAAACTGGGCAGCCGGACGGCCTGGAGCAGGCATCAAGGATGTATTCAAATGCACTTTGAGGTGGGAAAGCAAGGAGTGAGAGCAATGCAGGTGGCACCTTTGCGAAGTTTACCGCGTGCAGAAGAGGTCCAGCAGCATCTTTCAGTCCTGGCTCTTCGCCTGTGGCAGCAGAGTCCAATCATTCGTGCACTGAAAACTGGGCAGCCGGGCGGCCTGGAGCCGGCATCAAGGATGTATTCAAATGCACTTTGAGGTGGGAAAGCAAGGAGTGAGAGCAATACAGGTGGCACCGTTGCAAAGCTTACCAAGTGCAGAAGAGGTCCAGCAGCATCTTTCAGTCCTGGCTCTTCGCCTGTGGCAGGAGATTGCGATCATTTGTGCACTGAAAACTGGGCAGCCGGACGGCCTGGAGCAGGCATCAAGGATGTATTCAAATGCCCTTTGAGGGGGGAAAGCAACGAGTGAGAGCAGTACAGGTGGCGTCTTTGCAAAGCTTACCGTGTGCAGTACAGATCCAGCAGCATGTTTTAGCACTGGCTCTTCGCCTGTGGCAGCAGAGTGCAATCATTCGTGCACTGAAAACTGCGCAGCCGGACGGCCTGGAGCAGGCATCAAGGATGTATTCAAATGCACTTTGAGGTGGAAAAGCAACGAGTGAGAGCAATACAGGTGGCACCGTTCCGAAGCTTTCTTTGTGCAAGAGAGGTCCAGCAGCATCTTTCAGTCCTGGCTCTTCGCCTGTGGGAGCAGAGTCCAATCATTCGTGCACTGAAAACTGGGCAGCCGGACGGCCTGGAGCAGGCATCAAGGATGTATTCAAATGCACTTTGAGGTGGGAAAGCAAGGAGTGAGAGCAATACAGGTGGCACCGTTCCGAAGCTTTCTGTGTGCAGGAGAGGTCCAGCAGCATCTTTCAGTCCTGGCTCTTTGCCTGTGGGAGCAGAGTCCAATCATTCATGCACTGAAAACTGGGCAGCCGGACGGCCTGGAGCAGGCATCAAGGATGTATTCAAATGCCCATTGAGGTGGGAAAGCAAGGAGTGAGAGCAATACAGGTGGCACCTTTGCGAAGCTTGCCATGTGCAGAAGAGATCCGGCGGCATCTTCCAGTCCTGGCTCTTCGCCTGTGGGAGCAGAGTGCAATCATTCGTGCACTGAAAACTGGGCAGCCGGACGGCCTGGAGCAGGCATCAAGGATGTATTCAAATGCACTTTGAGGTGGGAAAGCAAGGAGTGAGAGCAATACAGGTGGCACCGTTCCGAAGCTTTCTGTGTGCAGGAGAGGTCCAGCAGCATCTTTCAGTCCTTGCTCTTTGCCTGTGGTAGCAGAGTCCAATCATTCGTGCACTGAAAACTGGGCAGCCGGACGGCCTGGAGCAGGCATCAGGGATGTATTCAAATGCACTTTGAGGTTGGAAACAAGGAGTGAGACCAATGCAGGTGGCAACTTTGCAAAGCTTACCATGTGCAGAAAAGGTCCAGCAGCACTTTTCATTCCTGGCCCTTTCCCTGTGGAAGCAGAGTGCAATCATTCGTGCACTGAAAACTGGGCAGCCGGACGGCCTGGAGCAGGCATCAAGGATGTATTGAAATGCCCTTTGAGGTGGGAAAGCAAGGAGTGAGAGCAATACAGGTGGCACCTTTGCGAAGCTTGGCATATGCAGAAGAGATCCAGCAGCATCTTTCAGTCCTGGCTCTTCGCCTGTGGCAGGAGAGTCCAATCATTCGTGCACTGAAAACTGGGCAGCCGGATGGCCTGGAGCAGGCATCAAGGATGTATTCAAATGCCCTTTGAGGTGGGAAAGCAAGGAGTGAGAGCAATACAGGTGGCACCGTTGCGAATCTTACCATGTGCAGAAGAGATCCAGCAGCATCATTCATTTGTGGCTCTTCGCCTGTGGGAGCAGAGTCCAATCATTCGTGCACTGAAAACTGGGCAGCCGGACGGCCTGGAGCAGCCATCAAGGATGTATTCAAATGCCCTTTGAGGTGGGAAAGCAACGAGTGAGAGCAATACAGGTGGCACCGTTGCAAAGCTTACCGTATGCAGAAGAGATCCAGCAGCATCTTTCAGTCCTGGCTCTTCGCCTGTGGCAGGAGAGTCCAATAATTCGTGCACTGAAAACTGGGCAGCCGGACGACCTGGAGCAGGCATCAAGGATGTATTCAAATGCACTTTGAGGTTGGAAACAAGGAGTGAGACAAATGCAGGTGGCACCGTTGCGAAGCTTACCGTGTGCAGAACAGATCCAGCAGCATGTTTTAGCACTGGCTCTTCGCCTGCGGCAGCAGAGTCCAATAATTCGTGCACTGAAAACTGGGCAGCCGGACGGCCTGGAGCAGGCATCAAGGATGTATTCAAATGCACTTTGAGGTTGGAAACAAGAATTGAGAGCAATGCAGGCGGCAACTTTGCAAAGCTTACCATGTGCAGAAGAGGTCCAGCAGCACTTTTCATTCCTGGCCCTTTCCCTGTGGAAGCAGAGTGCAATCATTCGTGCACTGAAAACTGGGCGGCCGGACGGCCTGGAGCAGGCATCAAGGATGTATTCAAATGCCCTTTGAGGTGGGAAAGCAACGAGTGAGAGCAATACAGGTGGCACCGTTGCAAAGCTTACCGTATGCAGAAGAGATCCAGCAGCATCTTTCAGTCCTGGCTCTTCGCCTGTGGCAGGAGTGTCCAATCATACGTGCACTGAAAACTGGGCAGCCGGACGGCCTGGAGCAGGCATCAAGGATGTATTCAAATGCCCTTTGAGGTGGGAAAGCAAGGAGTGAGAGCAATACAGGTGGCACCGTTGCGAAGTTTACCGTGTGCAGAACAGATCCAGCAGCATATTTTAGCACTGGCTCTTCGCCTGTGGGAGCAGAGTCCAATCATTCGTGCACTGAAAACTGGGCAGCCGGACGGCCTGGAGCAGGCATCAAGGATGTATTCAAATGCACTTTGAGGTGGGAAAGCAAGGAGTGAGAGCAATGCAGGTGGCACCTTTGCGAAGTTTACCGCGTGCAGAAGAGGTCCAGCAGCATCTTTCAGTCCTGGCTCTTCGCCTGTGGCAGCAGAGTCCAATCATTCGTGCACTGAAAACTGGGCAGCCGGGCGGCCTGGAGCCGGCATCAAGGATGTATTCAAATGCACTTTGAGGTGGGAAAGCAAGGAGTGAGAGCAATACAGGTGGCACCGTTGCAAAGCTTACCAAGTGCAGAAGAGGTCCAGCAGCATCTTTCAGTCCTGGCTCTTCGCCTGTGGCAGGAGATTGCGATCATTTGTGCACTGAAAACTGGGCAGCCGGACGGCCTGGAGCAGGCATCAAGGATGTATTCAAATGCCCTTTGAGGGGGGAAAGCAACGAGTGAGAGCAGTACAGGTGGCGTCTTTGCAAAGCTTACCGTGTGCAGTACAGATCCAGCAGCATGTTTTAGCACTGGCTCTTCGCCTGTGGCAGCAGAGTGCAATCATTCGTGCACTGAAAACTGCGCAGCCGGACGGCCTGGAGCAGGCATCAAGGATGTATTCAAATGCACTTTGAGGTGGAAAAGCAACGAGTGAGAGCAATACAGGTGGCACCGTTCCGAAGCTTTCTTTGTGCAAGAGAGGTCCAGCAGCATCTTTCAGTCCTGGCTCTTCGCCTGTGGGAGCAGAGTCCAATCATTCGTGCACTGAAAACTGGGCAGCCGGACGGCCTGGAGCAGGCATCAAGGATGTATTCAAATGCACTTTGAGGTGGGAAAGCAAGGAGTGAGAGCAATACAGGTGGCACCGTTCCGAAGCTTTCTGTGTGCAGGAGAGGTCCAGCAGCATCTTTCAGTCCTGGCTCTTTGCCTGTGGGAGCAGAGTCCAATCATTCATGCACTGAAAACTGGGCAGCCGGACGGCCTGGAGCAGGCATCAAGGATGTATTCAAATGCCCATTGAGGTGGGAAAGCAAGGAGTGAGAGCAATACAGGTGGCACCTTTGCGAAGCTTGCCATGTGCAGAAGAGATCCGGCGGCATCTTCCAGTCCTGGCTCTTCGCCTGTGGGAGCAGAGTGCAATCATTCGTGCACTGAAAACTGGGCAGCCGGACGGCCTGGAGCAGGCATCAAGGATGTATTCAAATGCACTTTGAGGTGGGAAAGCAAGGAGTGAGAGCAATACAGGTGGCACCGTTCCGAAGCTTTCTGTGTGCAGGAGAGGTCCAGCAGCATCTTTCAGTCCTTGCTCTTTGCCTGTGGTAGCAGAGTCCAATCATTCGTGCACTGAAAACTGGGCAGCCGGACGGCCTGGAGCAGGCATCAGGGATGTATTCAAATGCACTTTGAGGTTGGAAACAAGGAGTGAGACCAATGCAGGTGGCAACTTTGCAAAGCTTACCATGTGCAGAAAAGGTCCAGCAGCACTTTTCATTCCTGGCCCTTTCCCTGTGGAAGCAGAGTGCAATCATTCGTGCACTGAAAACTGGGCAGCCGGACGGCCTGGAGCAGGCATCAAGGATGTATTGAAATGCCCTTTGAGGTGGGAAAGCAAGGAGTGAGAGCAATACAGGTGGCACCTTTGCGAAGCTTGGCATATGCAGAAGAGATCCAGCAGCATCTTTCAGTCCTGGCTCTTCGCCTGTGGCAGGAGAGTCCAATCATTCGTGCACTGAAAACTGGGCAGCCGGATGGCCTGGAGCAGGCATCAAGGATGTATTCAAATGCCCTTTGAGGTGGGAAAGCAAGGAGTGAGAGCAATACAGGTGGCACCGTTGCGAATCTTACCATGTGCAGAAGAGATCCAGCAGCATCATTCATTTGTGGCTCTTCGCCTGTGGGAGCAGAGTCCAATCATTCGTGCACTGAAAACTGGGCAGCCGGACGGCCTGGAGCAGCCATCAAGGATGTATTCAAATGCCCTTTGAGGTGGGAAAGCAACGAGTGAGAGCAATACAGGTGGCACCGTTGCAAAGCTTACCGTATGCAGAAGAGATCCAGCAGCATCTTTCAGTCCTGGCTCTTCGCCTGTGGCAGGAGAGTCCAATAATTCGTGCACTGAAAACTGGGCAGCCGGACGACCTGGAGCAGGCATCAAGGATGTATTCAAATGCACTTTGAGGTTGGAAACAAGGAGTGAGACAAATGCAGGTGGCACCGTTGCGAAGCTTACCGTGTGCAGAACAGATCCAGCAGCATGTTTTAGCACTGGCTCTTCGCCTGCGGCAGCAGAGTCCAATAATTCGTGCACTGAAAACTGGGCAGCCGGACGGCCTGGAGCAGGCATCAAGGATGTATTCAAATGCACTTTGAGGTTGGAAACAAGAATTGAGAGCAATGCAGGCGGCAACTTTGCAAAGCTTACCATGTGCAGAAGAGGTCCAGCAGCACTTTTCATTCCTGGCCCTTTCCCTGTGGAAGCAGAGTGCAATCATTCGTGCAATGAAAACTGGGCGGCCGGACGGCCTGGAGCAGGCATCAAGGATGTATTCAAATGCCCTTTGAGGTGGGAAAGCAACGAGTGAGAGCAATACAGGTGGCACCGTTGCAAAGCTTACCGTATGCAGAAGAGATCCAGCAGCATCTTTCAGTCCTGGCTCTTCGCCTGTGGCAGGAGTGTCCAATCATACGTGCACTGAAAACTGGGCAGCCGGACGGCCTGGAGCAGGCATCAAGGATGTATTCAAATGCCCTTTGAGGTGGGAAAGCAAGGAGTGAGAGCAATACAGGTGGCACCGTTGCGAAGTTTACCGTGTGCAGAACAGATCCAGCAGCATATTTTAGCACTGGCTCTTCGCCTGTGGGAGCAGAGTCCAATCATTCGTGCACTGAAAACTGGGCAGCCGGACGGCCTGGAGCAGGCATCAAGGATGTATTCAAATGCACTTTGAGGTGGGAAAGCAAGGAGTGAGAGCAAGGCAGGTGGCACCTTTGCGAAGTTTACCGCGTGCAGAAGAGGTCCAGCAGCATCTTTCAGTCCTGGCTCTTCGCCTGTGGCAGCAGAGTCCAATCATTCGTGCACTGAAAACTGGGCAGCCGGGCGGCCTGGAGCCGGCATCAAGGATGTATTCAAATGCACTTTGAGGTGGGAAAGCAAGGAGTGAGAGCAATACAGGTGGCACCGTTGCAAAGCTTACCAAGTGCAGAAGAGGTCCAGCAGCATCTTTCAGTCCTGGCTCTTCGCCTGTGGCAGGAGATTGCGATCATTTGTGCACTGAAAACTGGGCAGCCGGATGGCCTGGAGCAGGCATCAAGGATGTATTCAAATGCCCTTTGAGGGGGGAAAGCAACGAGTGAGAGCAGTACAGGTGGCGTCTTTGCAAAGCTTACCGTGTGCAGTACAGATCCAGCAGCATGTTTTAGCACTGGCTCTTCGCCTGTGGCAGCAGAGTGCAATCATTCGTGCACTGAAAACTGCGCAGCCGGACGGCCTGGAGCAGGCATCAAGGATGTATTCAAATGCACTTTGAGGTGGAAAAGCAACGAGTGAGAGCAATACAGGTGGCACCGTTCCGAAGCTTTCTTTGTGCAAGAGAGGTCCAGCAGCATCTTTCAGTCCTGGCTCTTCGCCTGTGGTAGCAGAGTCCAATCATTCGTGCACTGAAAACTGGGCAGCCGGACGGCCTGGAGCAGGCATCAGGGATGTATTCAAATGCCCTTTGAGGTGGGAAAGCAAGGAGTGAGAGCAATACAGGAGGCACCTTTGCGAAGCTTGCCATATGCAGAAGAGATCCAGCACCATCTTTCAGTTTTGGCTCTTTGCCTGTGGCAGGAGAGTCCAATCATTCGTGCACTGAAAACTGGGCAGCCGGATGGCCTGGAGCAGGCATCAAGGATGTATTCAAATGCCCTTTGAGGTGGGAAAGCAAGGAGTGAGAGCAATACAGGTGGCACCTTTGCGAATCTTACCATGTGCAGAGGAGATCCAGCAGCATCATTCATTTGTGGCTCTTCGCCTGTGGGAGCAGAGTCCAATCATTCGTGCACTGAAAACTGGGCAGCCGGACGGCCTGGAGCAGGCATCATTGATGTACTCAAATGCCCTTTGAGGTGGGAAAGCAAGGAGTGAGAGCAATTCAGGTGGCACCGTTTCAAAGCTTTCTCTGTGCAGAAGAGGTCCAGCAGCATCTTTCAGTCCTGGCTCTTCGCCTGTGGGAGCAGAGTCCAATCATTCGTGCACTGAAAACTGGGCAGCCGGACGGCCTGGAGCAGGCATCAAGGATGTATTCAAATGCCCTTTGAGGTGGGAAAGCAAGGAGTGAGAGCAATACAGGTGGCACCGTTGCAAAGCTTACCGTGTGCAGCACAGATCCAGCAGCATGTTTTAGCACTGGCTCTTCGCCTGTGGCAGCAGAGTGCAATCATTCGTGCACTGAAACCTGGCAGCCGGATGGCCTGGAGCAGGCATCAAGGATGTATTCAAATGCCCTTTGAGGTGGGAAAGCAAGGAGTGAGAGCAGTACAGGTGGCACATTTGCAAAGCTTACCGTGTGCAGTACAGATCCAGCAGCATGTTTTAGCACTGGCTCTTCGCCTGTGGGAGCAGAGTCCAATCATTCGTGCACTGAAAACTGGGCAGCCGGACGGCCTGGAGCCGGCATCAAGGATATAGTCAAATGCACTTTGAGGTGGGAAAGCAAGGAGTGAGAGCAATACAGGTGGCACCGTTCCGAAGCTTTCTTTGTGCAGGAGAGGTCCAGCAGCATCTTTCAGTCCTGGCTCTTTGCCTGTGGGAGCAGAGTCCAATCATTCATGCACTGAAAACTGGGCAGCCGGACGGCCTGGAGCAGGCATCAAGGATGTATTCAAATGCACTTTGAGGTGGGAAAGCAAGGAGTGAGAGCAATACAGGTGGCACCTTTGCGAAGCCTGCCATGTGCAGAAGAGATCCGGCGGCATCTTCCAGTCCTGGCTCTTCGCCTGTGGCAGGAGAGTCCAATCATTCGTGCACTGATAACTGGGCAGCCGGACGGCCTGGAGCGGGTATCAAGGATGTATTCAAATGCACTTTGAGGTGGGAAACAAGGAGTGAGACCAATGCAGGTGGCACCGTTTCGAAGCTTACCGTGTGCAGAACAGATCCAGCAGCATGTTTCAGCACTGGCTCTTCGCCTGTGGGAGCAGAGTGCAATCATTCGTGCACTGAAAACTGGGCAGCCGGACGGCCTGGAGCAGGCATCAAGGATGTATTCAAATGCACTTTGAGGTGGGAAAACAAGCAGTGAGAGCAATACAGGTGGCACCTTTGCGAAGTTTACCGCGTGCAGAAGAGGTCCAGCAGCATCTTTCAGTCCTGGCTCTTTGCCTGTGGGAGCAGAGTCCAATCATTCGTGCACTGAAAACTGGGCAGCCGGACGGCCTGGAGCAGGCATCAAGGATGTATTCAAATGCCCTTTGAGGTGGGAAAGCAACGAGTGAGAGCAATACAGGTGGCACCGTGGCAAAGCTTACCGTGTGCTGTACAGATCCAGCAGCATGTTTTAGCACTGGCTCTTCGCCTGTGGGAGCAGAGTGCAATCATTCGTGCACTGAAAACTGGGGAGCCGGACGGCCTGGAGCAGGCATCAAGGATGTATTCAAATGCACTTTGAGGTGGGAAAGCAAGGAGTGAGAGCAATACAGGTGGCACCTTTGCGAAGCTTACCATGTGCAGAAGAGATCCAGCAGCATCATTCATTTGTGGCTCTTCGCCTGTGGGAGCAGAGTCCAATCATTCGTGCACTGAAAACTGGGCAGCCGGAGGGCCTGGAGCAGGCATCAAGGATGTATTCAAATGCCCTGTGAGGTGGGAAAGCAACGAGTGAGAGCAATACAGGTGGCACCGTGGCAAAGCTTACCGTGTGCAGTACAGATCCAGCAGCATGTTTTAGCACTGGCTCTTTGCCTGTGGGAGCAGAGTGCAATCATTCGTGCACTGAAAACTGGGGAGCCGGACGGCCTGGAGCAGGCATCAAGGATGTATTCAAATGCACTTTGAGGTGGGAAAGCAAGGAGTGAGAGCAATACAGGTGGCACCGTTCCGAAGCTTTCTGTGTGCAGGAGAGGTCCAGCAGCATCTTTCAGTCCTGGCTCTTTGCCTGTGGGAGCAGAGTCCAATCATTCATGCACTGAAAACTGGGCAGCCGGACGGCCTGGAGCAGGCATCAAGGATGTATTCAAATGCCCTTTGAGGTGGGAAAGCAAGGAGTGAGAGCAATACAGGTGGCACCTTTGCGAAGCTTGCCATGTGCAGAAGAGATCCGGCGGCATCTTCCAGTCCTGGCTCTTCGCCTGTGGGAGCAGAGTGCAATCATTCGTGCACTGAAAACTGGGCAGCCGGACGGCCTGGAGCAGGCATCAAGGATGTATTCAAATGCACTTTGAGGTGGGAAAGCAAGGAGTGAGAGCAATACAGGTGGCACCGTTCCGAAGCTTTCTGTGTGCAGGAGAGGTCCAGCAGCATCTTTCAGTCCTTGCTCTTTGCCTGTGGTAGCAGAGTCCAATCATTCGTGCACTGAAAACTGGGCAGCCGGACGGCCTGGAGCAGGCATCAGGGATGTATTCAAATGCACTTTGAGGTTGGAAACAAGGAGTGAGACCAATGCAGGTGGCAACTTTGCAAAGCTTACCATGTGCAGAAAAGGTCCAGCAGCACTTTTCATTCCTGGCCCTTTCCCTGTGGAAGCAGAGTGCAATCATTCGTGCACTGAAAACTGGGCAGCCGGACGGCCTGGAGCAGGCATCAAGGATGTATTCAAATGCCCTTTGAGGTGGGAAAGCAAGGAGTGAGAGCAATACAGGTGGCACCGTTGCGAAGTTTACCGTGTGCAGAACAGATCCAGCAGCATATTTTAGCACTGGCTCTTCGCCTGTGGGAGCAGAGTCCAATCATTCGTGCACTGAAAACTGGGCAGCCGGACGGCCTGGAGCAGGCATCAAGGATGTATTGAAATGCCCTTTGAGGTGGGAAAGCAAGGAGTGAGAGCAATACAGGTGGCACCTTTGCGAAGCTTGGCATATGCAGAAGAGATCCAGCAGCATCTTTCAGTCCTGGCTCTTCGCCTGTGGCAGGAGAGTCCAATCATTCGTGCACTGAAAACTGGGCAGCCGGATGGCCTGGAGCAGGCATCAAGGATGTATTCAAATGCCCTTTGAGGTGGGAAAGCAAGGAGTGAGAGCAATACAGGTGGCACCGTTGCGAATCTTACCATGTGCAGAAGAGATCCAGCAGCATCATTCATTTGTGGCTCTTCGCCTGTGGGAGCAGAGTCCAATCATTCGTGCACTGAAAACTGGGCAGCCGGACGGCCTGGAGCAGCCATCAAGGATGTATTCAAATGCCCTTTGAGGTGGGAAAGCAACGAATGAGAGCAATACAGGTGGCACCGTTGCAAAGCTTACCGTATGCAGAAGAGATCCAGCAGCATCTTTCAGTCCTGGCTCTTCGCCTGTGGCAGGAGAGTCCAATAATTCGTGCACTGAAAACTGGGCAGCCGGACGACCTGGAGCAGGCATCAAGGATGTATTCAAATGCACTTTGAGGTTGGAAACAAGGAGTGAGACAAATGCAGGTGGCACCGTTGCGAAGCTTACCGTGTGCAGAACAGATCCAGCAGCATGTTTTAGCACTGGCTCTTCGCCTGCGGCAGCAGAGTCCAATAATTCGTGCACTGAAAACTGGGCAGCCGGACGGCCTGGAGCAGGCATCAAGGATGTATTCAAATGCACTTTGAGGTTGGAAACAAGAATTGAGAGCAATGCAGGCGGCAACTTTGCAAAGCTTACCATGTGCAGAAGAGGTCCAGCAGCACTTTTCATTCCTGGCCCTTTCCCTGTGGAAGCAGAGTGCAATCATTCGTGCACTGAAAACTGGGCGGCCGGACGGCCTGGAGCAGGCATCAAGGATGTATTCAAATGCCCTTTGAGGTGGGAAAGCAACGAGTGAGAGCAATACAGGTGGCACCGTTGCAAAGCTTACCGTATGCAGAAGAGATCCAGCAGCATCTTTCAGTCCTGGCTCTTCGCCTGTGGCAGGAGTGTCCAATCATACGTGCACTGAAAACTGGGCAGCCGGACGGCCTGGAGCAGGCATCAAGGATGTATTCAAATGCCCTTTGAGGTGGGAAAGCAAGGAGTGAGAGCAATACAGGTGGCACCGTTGCGAAGTTTACCGTGTGCAGAACAGATCCAGCAGCATATTTTAGCACTGGCTCTTCGCCTGTGGGAGCAGAGTCCAATCATTCGTGCACTGAAAACTGGGCAGCCGCACGGCCTGGAGCAGGCATCAAGGATGTATTCAAATTCCCTTTGAGGTGGGAAAGCAAGGAGTGAGAGCAATACAGGTGGCAGCGTTGCGAAGCTTACCGTGCGCAGGAGAGCTCCAGCAGCAACTTTCAGTCCTGGCTCTTCGCCTTCGGAGCGGAGTCCAATCATTCGTGCCCTGAAACCTGGGCAGCCGGCCAGCCTGGAGCAGGCATCAAGGATGTATTCAAATGCACTTTGAGGTGGGAAAGCAAGGAGTGAGAGCAATGCAGGTGGCACCTTTGCGAAGTTTACCGCGTGCAGAAGAGGTCCAGCAGCATCTTTCAGTCCTGGCTCTTCGCCTGTGGCAGCAGAGTCCAATCATTCGTGCACTGAAAACTGGGCAGCCGGGCGGCCTGGAGCCGGCATCAAGGATGTATTCAAATGCACTTTGAGGTGGGAAAGCAAGGAGTGAGAGCAATACAGGTGGCACCGTTGCAAAGCTTACCAAGTGCAGAAGAGGTCCAGCAGCATCTTTCAGTCCTGGCTCTTCGCCTGTGGCAGGAGATTGCGATCATTTGTGCACTGAAAACTGGGCAGCCGGACGGCCTGGAGCAGGCATCAAGGATGTATTCAAATGCCCTTTGAGGGGGGAAAGCAACGAGTGAGAGCAGTACAGGTGGCGTCTTTGCAAAGCTTACCGTGTGCAGTACAGATCCAGCAGCATGTTTTAGCACTGGCTCTTCGCCTGTGGCAGCAGAGTGCAATCATTCGTGCACTGAAAACTGCGCAGCCGGACGGCCTGGAGCAGGCATCAAGGATGTATTCAAATGCACTTTGAGGTGGAAAAGCAAGGAGTGAGAGCAATACAGGTGGCACCGTTCCGAAGCTTTCTTTGTGCAAGAGAGGTCCAGGAGCATCTTTCAGTCCTGGCTCTTTGCCTGTGGGAGCAGAGTGCAATCATTCGTGCACTGAAAACTGGGCAGCCGGACGGCCTGGAGCAGGCATCAAGGATGTATTCAAATGCACTTTGAGGAGGGAAATCAAGGAGTGAGAGCGATACAGGTGGCACCGTTGCGAAGCTTACCGTGTGCAGGAGAGGTCCAGCAGCATCTTTCAGTCCTGGTTCTTTGCCTGTGGGAGCAGAGTCCAATCATTCGTGCACTGAAAACTGGGCAGCCGGACGGCCTGGAGCAGGCATCAAGGATGTATTCAAATGCACTTTGAGGTTGGAAACAAAGAGTGAGACCAATGCAGGTGGCAACTTTGCGAAATTTACCATGTGCAGAAGAGGTCCAGCAGCACGTTTCATTCCTGGCCCATTCCCTGTCGAAGCAGAGTACCATCATTCGTGCACTGAAAACTGGGCAGCCGGACGGCCTGGAGCAGGCATCAAGGATGTATTCAAATGCCCTTTGAGGTGGGAAAGCAAGGAGTGAGAGCAATACAGGTGGCACCGTTGCGAATCTTACCATGTGCAGAAGAGATCCAGCAGCATCATTCATTTGTGGCTCTTCGCCTGTGGGAGCAGAGTCCAATCATTCGTGCACTGAAAACTGGGCAGCCGGACGGCCTGGAGCAGCCATCAAGGATGTATTCAAATGCCCTTTGAGGTGGGAAAGCAACGAGTGAGAGCAATACAGGTGGCACCGTTGCAAAGCTTACCGTATGCAGAAGAGATCCAGCAGCATCTTTCAGTCCTGGCTCTTCGCCTGTGGCAGGAGAGTCCAATAATTCGTGCACTGAAAACTGGGCAGCCGGACGACCTGGAGCAGGCATCAAGGATGTATTCAAATGCACTTTGAGGTTGGAAACAAGGAGTGAGACAAATGCAGGTGGCACCGTTGCGAAGCTTACCGTGTGCAGAACAGATCCAGCAGCATGTTTCAGCACTGGCTCTTCGCCTGCGGCAGCAGAGTCCAATAATTCGTGCACTGGAAACTGGGCAGCCGGACGGCCTGGAGCAGGCATCAAGGATGTATTCAAATGCACTTTGAGGTGGGAAAGCAAGGAGTGAGAGCAATACAGGTGGCAACGTTCAGAAGCTTTCTGTGTGCAGGAGAGGTCCAGCAGCATCTTTCAGTCCTGGCTCTTCGCCTGTGGTAGCAGAGTCCAATCATTCGTGCACTGAAAACTGGGCAGCCGGACGGCCTGGAGCAGGCATCAGGGATGTATTCAAATGCCCTTTGAGGTGGGAAAGCAAGGAGTGAGAGCAATACAGGAGGCACCTTTGCGAAGCTTGCCATATGCAGAAGAGATCCAGCACCATCTTTCAGTTTTGGCTCTTTGCCTGTGGCAGGAGAGTCCAATCATTCGTGCACTGAAAACTGGGCAGCCGGATGGCCTGGAGCAGGCATCAAGGATGTATTCAAATGCCCTTTGAGGTGGGAAAGCAAGGAGTGAGAGCAATACAGGTGGCACCTTTGCGAATCTTACCATGTGCAGAAGAGATCCAGCAGCATCATTCATTTGTGGCTCTTCGCCTGTGGGAGCAGAGTCCAATCATTCGTGCACTGAAAACTGGGCAGCCGGACGGCCTGGAGCAGGCATCATTGATGTACTCAAATGCCCTTTGAGGTGGGAAAGCAAGGAGTGAGAGCAATTCAGGTGGCACCGTTTCAAAGCTTTCTCTGTGCAGAAGAGGTCCAGCAGCATCTTTCAGTCCTGGCTCTTCGCCTGTGGGAGCAGAGTCCAATCATTCGTGCACTGAAAACTGGGCGGCCGGACGGCCTGGAGCAGGCATCAAGGATGTATTCAAATGCCCTTTGAGGTGGGAAAGCAAGGAGTGAGAGCAATACAGGTGGCACCGTTGCAAAGCTTACCGTGTGCAGCACAGATCCAGCAGCATGTTTTAGCACTGGCTCTTCGCCTGTGGCAGGAGATTGCAATCATTCGTGCACTGAAACCTGGCAGCCGGATGGCCTGGAGCAGGCATCAAGGATGTATTCAAATGCCCTTTGAGGTGGGAAAGCAACGAGTGAGAGCAGTACAGGTGGCACATTTGCAAAGCTTACCGTGTGCAGTACAGATCCAGCAGCATGTTTTAGCACTGGCTCTTCGCCTGTGGGAGCAGAGTCCAATCATTCGTGCACTGAAAACTGGGCAGCCGGACGGCCTGGAGCCGGCATCAAGGATATAGTCAAATGCACTTTGAGGTGGGAAAGCAAGGAGTGAGAGCAATACAGGTGGCACCGTTCCGAAGCTTTCTTTGTGCAGGAGAGGTCCAGCAGCATCTTTCAGTCCTGGCTCTTTGCCTGTGGGAGCAGAGTCCAATCATTCATGCACTGAAAACTGGGCAGCCGGACGGCCTGGAGCAGGCATCAAGGATGTATTCAAATGCACTTTGAGGTGGGAAAGCAAGGAGTGAGAGCAATACAGGTGGCACCTTTGCGAAGCCTGCCATGTGCAGAAGAGATCCGGCGGCATCTTCCAGTCCTGGCTCTTCGCCTGTGGCAGGAGAGTCCAATCATTCGTGCACTGATAACTGGGCAGCCGGACGGCCTGGAGCGGGTATCAAGGATGTATTCAAATGCACTTTGAGGTGGGAAACAAGGAGTGAGACCAATGCAGGTGGCACCGTTTCGAAGCTTACCGTGTGCAGAACAGATCCAGCAGCATGTTTCAGCACTGGCTCTTCGCCTGTGGGAGCAGAGTGCAATCATTCGTGCACTGAAAACTGGGCAGCCGGACGGCCTGGAGCAGGCATCAAGGATGTATTCAAATGCACTTTGAGGTGGGAAACAAGGAGTGAGACCAATGCAGGTGGCAACTTTTCGAACCTTACCATGTGCAGAAGAGGTCCAGCAGCACTTTTCAGTCCTGGCCCTTTCCCTGTGGAAGCAGAGTGCACTCATTCGTGCACTGAAAACTGGGCAGCCGGACGGCCTGGAGCAGGCATCAAGGATGTATTCAAATGCCCTTTGAGGTGGGAAAGCAAGGAGTGAGAGCAATACAGGTGGCACCTTTGCGAAGCTTACCATGTGCAGAAGAGATCCAGCAGCATCATTCATTTGTGGCTCTTCGCCTGTGGGAGCAGAGTCCAATCATTCGTGCACTGAAAACTGGGCAGCCGGAGGGCCTGGAGCAGGCATCAAGGATGTATTCAAATGCCCTTTGAGGTGGGAAAGCAACGAGTGAGAGCAATACAGGTGGCACCGTGGCAAAGCTTACCGTGTGCAGTACAGATCCAGCAGCATGTTTTAGCACTGGCTCTTCGCCTGTGGGAGCAGAGTGCAATCATTCGTGCACTGAAAACTGGGGAGCCGGACGGCCTGGAGCAGGCATCAAGGATGTATTCAAATGCACTTTGAGGTGGGAAAGCAAGGAGTGAGAGCAATACAGGTGGCACCGTTCCGAAGCTTTCTGTGAGCAGGAGAGGTCCAGCAGCATCTTTCAGTCCTGGCTCTTCGCCTGTGGGAGCAGAGTGCAATCATTCGTGCACTGAAAACTGGGCAGCCGGACGGCCTGGAGCAGGCATTAAGGATGTATTCAAATGCACTTTGAGGTGGGAAACAAGGAGTGAGACCAATGCAGGTGGCACCGTTGCGAACCTTACCGTGTGCAGAACAAATCCAGCAGCATGTTTTAGCACTGGCTCATCGCCTGTGGCAGCAGAGTCCAATCATTCGTGCACTGAAAACTGGGCAGCCGGACGGCCTGGAGCAGGCATCAAGGATGTATTCAAATGCACTTTGAGGTGGGAAAACAAGGAGTGAGAGCAATACAGGTGGCACCGTTGCAAAGCTTACCGTGTGCAGTACAGATCCAGCAGCATGTTTTAGCACTGGCTCTTTGCCTGTGGGAGCAGAGTCCAATCATTCGTGCACTGAAAACTGGGCAGCCGGACGGCCTGGAGCCGGCATCAAGGATGTATTCAAATGCACTTTGAGGTGGGAAAGCAAGGAGTGAGAGCAATACAGGTGGCACCCTTGCAAAGCTTACCGTGTGCAGTACAGATCCAGCAGCATGTTTTAGCACTGGCTCTTCGCATGTGGGAGCAGAGTGCAATCATTCGTGCACTGAAAACTGGGCAGCCGGACGGCCTGGAGCAGGCATCAAGGATGTATTCAAATGCACTTTGAGGTGGGAGAGCAAGGAGTGAGAGCAATACAGGTGGCACCGTTCCGAAGCTTTCTGTGTGCAGGAGAGGTCCAGCAGCATCTTTCAGTCCTGGCTCTTTGCCTGTGGTAGCAGAGTCCAATCATTCGTGCACTGAAAACTGGGCAGCCGGACGGCCTGGAGCAGGCATCAGGGATGTATTCAAATGCACTTTGAGGTTGGAAACAAGGAGTGAGACCAATGCAGGTGGCAACTTTGCAAAGCTTACCATGTGCAGAAAAGGTCCAGCAGCACTTTTCATTCCTGGCCCTTTCCCTGTGGAAGCAGAGTCCAATCATTCGTGCACTGAAAACTGGGCAGCCGGACGGCCTGGAGCAGGCATCAGGGATGTATTCAAATGCACTTTGAGGTTGGAAACAAGGAGTGAGACCAATGCAGGTGGCAACTTTGCAAAGCTTACCATGTGCAGAAAAGGTCCAGCAGCACTTTTCATTCCTGGCCCTTTCCCTGTGGAAGCAGAGTGCAATCATTCGTGCACTGAAAACTGGACGGCCGGACGGCCTGGAGCAGGCATCAAGGATGTATTGAAATGCCCTTTGAGGTGGGAAAGCAAGGAGTGAGAGCAGTACAGGTGGCACCTTTGCGAAGCTTGGCATATGCAAAGAGATCCAGCAGCATCTTTCAGTCCTTGCTCTTTGCCTGTGGTAGCAGAGTCCAATCATTCGTGCACTGAAAACTGGGCAGCCGGATGGCCTGGAGCAGGCATCAAGGATGTATTCAAATGCCCTTTGAGGTGGGAAAGCAAGGAGTGAGTGCAATACAGGTGGCACCGTTGCGAATCTTACCATGTGCAGAAGAGATCCAGCAGCATCATTCATTTGTGGCTCTTCGCCTGTGGGAGCAGAGTCCAATCATTCGTGCACTGAAAACTGGGCAGCCGGACGGCCTGGAGCAGGCATCAAGGATGTATTCAAATGCACTTTGAGGAGGGAAATCAAGGAGTGAGAGCGATACAGGTGGCACCGTTGCGAAGCTTACCGTGTGCAGGAGAGGTCCAGCAGCATCTTTCAGTCCTGGTTCTTTGCCTGTGGGAGCAGAGTCCAATCATTCGTGCACTGAAAACTGGGCAGCCGGACGGCCTGGAGCAGGCATCAAGGATGTATTCAAATGCACTTTGAGGTTGGAAACAAAGAGTGAGACCAATGCAGGTGGCAACTTTGCGAAATTTACCATGTGCAGAAGAGGTCCAGCAGCACGTTTCATTCCTGGCCCATTCCCTGTCGAAGCAGAGTACCATCATTCGTGCACTGAAAACTGGGCAGCCGGACGGCCTGGAGCAGGCATCAAGGATGTATTCAAATGCCCTTTGAGGTGGGAAAGCAAGGAGTGAGAGCAATACAGGTGGCACCGTTGCGAATCTTACCATGTGCAGAAGAGATCCAGCAGCATCATTCATTTGTGGCTCTTCGCCTGTGGGAGCAGAGTCCAATCATTCGTGCACTGAAAACTGGGCAGCCGGACGGCCTGGAGCAGCCATCAAGGATGTATTCAAATGCCCTTTGAGGTGGGAAAGCAACGAGTGAGAGCAATACAGGTGGCACCGTTGCAAAGCTTACCGTATGCAGAAGAGATCCAGCAGCATCTTTCAGTCCTGGCTCTTCGCCTGTGGCAGGAGAGTCCAATAATTCGTGCACTGAAAACTGGGCAGCCGGACGACCTGGAGCAGGCATCAAGGATGTATTCAAATGCACTTTGAGGTTGGAAACAAGGAGTGAGACAAATGCAGGTGGCACCGTTGCGAAGCTTACCGTGTGCAGAACAGATCCAGCAGCATGTTTCAGCACTGGCTCTTCGCCTGCGGCAGCAGAGTCCAATAATTCGTGCACTGGAAACTGGGCAGCCGGACGGCCTGGAGCAGGCATCAAGGATGTATTCAAATGCACTTTGAGGTGGGAAAGCAAGGAGTGAGAGCAATACAGGTGGCAACGTTCAGAAGCTTTCTGTGTGCAGGAGAGGTCCAGCAGCATCTTTCAGTCCTGGCTCTTCGCCTGTGGTAGCAGAGTCCAATCATTCGTGCACTGAAAACTGGGCAGCCGGACGGCCTGGAGCAGGCATCAGGGATGTATTCAAATGCCCTTTGAGGTGGGAAAGCAAGGAGTGAGAGCAATACAGGAGGCACCTTTGCGAAGCTTGCCATATGCAGAAGAGATCCAGCACCATCTTTCAGTTTTGGCTCTTTGCCTGTGGCAGGAGAGTCCAATCATTCGTGCACTGAAAACTGGGCAGCCGGATGGCCTGGAGCAGGCATCAAGGATGTATTCAAATGCCCTTTGAGGTGGGAAAGCAAGGAGTGAGAGCAATACAGGTGGCACCTTTGCGAATCTTACCATGTGCAGAAGAGATCCAGCAGCATCATTCATTTGTGGCTCTTCGCCTGTGGGAGCAGAGTCCAATCATTCGTGCACTGAAAACTGGGCAGCCGGACGGCCTGGAGCAGGCATCATTGATGTACTCAAATGCCCTTTGAGGTGGGAAAGCAAGGAGTGAGAGCAATTCAGGTGGCACCGTTTCAAAGCTTTCTCTGTGCAGAAGAGGTCCAGCAGCATCTTTCAGTCCTGGCTCTTCGCCTGTGGGAGCAGAGTCCAATCATTCGTGCACTGAAAACTGGGCAGCCGGACGGCCTGGAGCAGGCATCAAGGATGTATTCAAATGCCCTTTGAGGTGGGAAAGCAAGGAGTGAGAGCAATACAGGTGGCACCGTTGCAAAGCTTACCGTGTGCAGCACAGATCCAGCAGCATGTTTTAGCACTGGCTCTTCGCCTGTGGCAGCAGAGTGCAATCATTCGTGCACTGAAACCTGGCAGCCGGATGGCCTGGAGCAGGCATCAAGGATGTATTCAAATGCCCTTTGAGGTGGGAAAGCAACGAGTGAGAGCAGTACAGGTGGCACATTTGCAAAGCTTACCGTGTGCAGTACAGATCCAGCAGCATGTTTTAGCACTGGCTCTTCGCCTGTGGGAGCAGAGTCCAATCATTCGTGCACTGAAAACTGGGCAGCCGGACGGCCTGGAGCCGGCATCAAGGATATAGTCAAATGCACTTTGAGGTGGGAAAGCAAGGAGTGAAAGCAATACAGGTGGCACCGTTCCGAAGCTTTCTTTGTGCAGGAGAGGTCCAGCAGCATCTTTCAGTCCTGGCTCTTTGCCTGTGGGAGCAGAGTCCAATCATTCATGCACTGAAAACTGGGCAGCCGGACGGCCTGGAGCAGGCATCAAGGATGTATTCAAATGCACTTTGAGGTGGGAAAGCAAGGAGTGAGAGCAATACAGGTGGCACCTTTGCGAAGCCTGCCATGTGCAGAAGAGATCCGGCGGCATCTTCCAGTCCTGGCTCTTCGCCTGTGGCAGGAGAGTCCAATCATTCGTGCACTGATAACTGGGCAGCCGGACGGCCTGGAGCGGGTATCAAGGATGTATTCAAATGCACTTTGAGGTGGGAAACAAGGAGTGAGACCAATGCAGGTGGCACCGTTTCGAAGCTTACCGTGTGCAGAACAGATCCAGCAGCATGTTTCAGCACTGGCTCTTCGCCTGTGGGAGCAGAGTGCAATCATTCGTGCACTGAAAACTGGGCAGCCGGACGGCCTGGAGCAGGCATCAAGGATGTATTCAAATGCACTTTGAGGTGGGAAACAAGGAGTGAGACCAATGCAGGTGGCAACTTTTCGAACCTTACCATGTGCAGAAGAGGTCCAGCAGCACTTTTCAGTCCTGGCCCTTTCCCTGTGGAAGCAGAGTGCACTCATTCGTGCACTGAAAACTGGGCAGCCGGACGGCCTGGAGCAGGCATCAAGGATGTATTCAAATGCCCTTTGAGGTGGGAAAGCAAGGAGTGAGAGCAATACAGGTGGCACCTTTGCGAAGCTTACCATGTGCAGAAGAGATCCAGCAGCATCATTCATTTGTGGCTCTTCGCCTGTGGGAGCAGAGTCCAATCATTCGTGCACTGAAAACTGGGCAGCCGGAGGGCCTGGAGCAGGCATCAAGGATGTATTCAAATGCCCTTTGAGGTGGGAAAGCAACGAGTGAGAGCAATACAGGTGGCACCGTGGCAAAGCTTACCGTGTGCAGTACAGATCCAGCAGCATGTTTTAGCACTGGCTCTTCGCCTGTGGGAGCAGAGTGCAATCATTCGTGCACTGAAAACTGGGGAGCCGGACGGCCTGGAGCAGGCATCAAGGATGTATTCAAATGCACTTTGAGGTGGGAAAGCAAGGAGTGAGAGCAATACAGGTGGCACCGTTCCGAAGCTTTCTGTGAGCAGGAGAGGTCCAGCAGCATCTTTCAGTCCTGGCTCTTCGCCTGTGGGAGCAGAGTGCAATCATTCGTGCACTGAAAACTGGGCAGCCGGACGGCCTGGAGCAGGCATTAAGGATGTATTCAAATGCACTTTGAGGTGGGAAACAAGGAGTGAGACCAATGCAGGTGGCACCGTTGCGAACCTTACCGTGTGCAGAACAAATCCAGCAGCATGTTTTAGCACTGGCTCATCGCCTGTGGCAGCAGAGTCCAATCATTCGTGCACTGAAAACTGGGCAGCCGGACGGCCTGGAGCAGGCATCAAGGATGTATTCAAATGCACTTTGAGGTGGGAAAACAAGGAGTGAGAGCAATACAGGTGGCACCGTTGCAAAGCTTACCGTGTGCAGTACAGATCCAGCAGCATGTTTTAGCACTGGCTCTTTGCCTGTGGGAGCAGAGTCCAATCATTCGTGCACTGAAAACTGGGCAGCCGGACGGCCTGGAGCCGGCATCAAGGATGTATTCAAATGCACTTTGAGGTGGGAAAGCAAGGAGTGAGAGCAATACAGGTGGCACCCTTGCAAAGCTTACCGTGTGCAGTACAGATCCAGCAGCATGTTTTAGCACTGGCTCTTCGCATGTGGGAGCAGAGTGCAATCATTCGTGCACTGAAAACTGGGCAGCCGGACGGCCTGGAGCAGGCATCAAGGATGTATTCAAATGCACTTTGAGGTGGGAGAGCAAGGAGTGAGAGCAATACAGGTGGCACCGTTCCGAAGCTTTCTGTGTGCAGGAGAGGTCCAGCAGCATCTTTCAGTCCTGGCTCTTTGCCTGTGGGAGCAGAGTCCAATCATTCATGCACTGAAAACTGGGCAGCCGGACGGCCTGGAGCAGGCATCAAGGATGTATACAAATGCACTTTGAGGTTGGAAAGCAAGGAGTGAGAGCAATACAGGTGGCACCTTTGCGAAGCTTGCCATGTGCAGAAGAGATCCGGCGGCATCTTCCAGTCCTGGCTCTTCGCCTGTGGGAGCAGAGTGCAATCATTCGTGCACTGAAAACTGGGCAGCCGGACGGCCTGGAGCAGGCATCAAGGATGTATTCAAATGCACTTTGAGGTGGGAAAGCAAGGAGTGAGAGCAATACAGGTGGCACCGTTCCGAAGCTTTCTGTGTGTAGGAGAGGTCCAGCAGCATCTTTCAGTCCTTGCTCTTTGCCTGTGGTAGCAGAGTCCAATCATTCGTGCACTGAAAACTGGGCAGCCGGATGGCCTGGAGCAGGCATCAGGGATGTATTCAAATGCACTTTGAGGTTGGAAACAAGGAGTGAGACCAATGCAGGTGGCAACTTTGCAAAGCTTACCATGTGCAGAAAAGGTCCAGCAGCACTTTTCATTCCTGGCCCTTTCCCTGTGGAAGCAGAGTGCAATCATTCGTGCACTGAAAACTGGACGGCCGGACGGCCTGGAGCAGGCATCAAGGATGTATTGAAATGCCCTTTGAGGTGGGAAAGCAAGGAGTGAGAGCAGTACAGGTGGCACCTTTGCGAAGCTTGGCATATGCAAAGAGATCCAGCAGCATCTTTCAGTCCTTGCTCTTTGCCTGTGGTAGCAGAGTCCAATCATTCGTGCACTGAAAACTGGGCAGCCGGATGGCCTGGAGCAGGCATCAAGGATGTATTCAAATGCCCTTTGAGGTGGGAAAGCAAGGAGTGAGTGCAATACAGGTGGCACCGTTGCGAATCTTACCATGTGCAGAAGAGATCCAGCAGCATCATTCATTTGTGGCTCTTCGCCTGTGGGAGCAGAGTCCAATCATTCGTGCACTGAAAACTGGGCAGCCGGACGGCCTGGAGCAGGCATCAAGGATGTATTCAAATGCACTTTGAGGAGGGAAATCAAGGAGTGAGAGCGATACAGGTGGCACCGTTGCGAAGCTTACCGTGTGCAGGAGAGGTCCAGCAGCATCTTTCAGTCCTGGTTCTTTGCCTGTGGGAGCAGAGTCCAATCATTCGTGCACTGAAAACTGGGCAGCCGGACGGCCTGGAGCAGGCATCAAGGATGTATTCAAATGCACTTTGAGGTTGGAAACAAAGAGTGAGACCAATGCAGGTGGCAACTTTGCGAAATTTACCATGTGCAGAAGAGGTCCAGCAGCACGTTTCATTCCTGGCCCATTCCCTGTCGAAGCAGAGTACCATCATTCGTGCACTGAAAACTGGGCAGCCGGACGGCCTGGAGCAGGCATCAAGGATGTATTCAAATGCCCTTTGAGGTGGGAAAGCAAGGAGTGAGAGCAATACAGGTGGCACCGTTGCGAATCTTACCATGTGCAGAAGAGATCCAGCAGCATCATTCATTTGTGGCTCTTCGCCTGTGGGAGCAGAGTCCAATCATTCGTGCACTGAAAACTGGGCAGCCGGACGGCCTGGAGCAGCCATCAAGGATGTATTCAAATGCCCTTTGAGGTGGGAAAGCAAGGAGTGAGAGCAATACAGGTGGCACCGTTGCAAAGCTTACCGTATGCAGAAGAGATCCAGCAGCATCTTTCATTCCTGGCTCTTCGCCTGTGGCAGGAGAGTCCAATAATTCGTGCACTGAAAACTGGGCAGCCGGACGACCTGGAGCAGGCATCAAGGATGTATTCAAATGCACTTTGAGGTTGGAAACAAGGAGTGAGACAAATGCAGGTGGCACCGTTGCGAAGCTTACCGTGTGCAGAACAGATCCAGCAGCATGTTTCAGCACTGGCTCTTCGCCTGCGGCAGCAGAGTCCAATAATTCGTGCACTGGAAACTGGGCAGCCGGACGGCCTGGAGCAGGCATCAAGGATGTATTCAAATGCACTTTGAGGTTGGAAACAAGAATTGAGAGCAATGCAGGCGGCAACTTTGCAAAGCTTACCATGTGCAGAAGAGGTCCAGCAGCACTTTTCATTCCTGGCCCTTTCCCTGTGGAAGCAGAGTGCAATCATTCGTGCACTGAAAACTGGGCGGCCGGACGGCCTGGAGCAGGCATCAAGGATGTATTCAAATGCCCTTTGAGGTGGGAAAGCAACGAGTGAGAGCAATACAGGTGGCACCGTTGCAAAGCTTACCGTATGCAGAAGAGATCCAGCAGCATCTTTCAGTCCTGGCTCTTCGCCTGCGGCAGGAGTGTCCAATCATACGTGCACTGAAAACTGGGCAGCCGGACGGCCTGGAGCAGGCATCAAGGATGTATTCAAATGCCCTTTGAGGTGGGAAAGCAAGGAGTGAGAGCAATACAGGTGGCACCGTTGCGAAGCTTACCGTGCGCAGGAGAGCTCCAGCAGCAACTTTCAGTCCTGGCTCTTCGCCTTCGGAGCGGAGTCCAAACATTCGTGCCCTGAAACCTGGGCAGCCGGCCAGCCTGGAGCAGGCATCAAGGATGTATTCAAATGCACTTTGAGGTGGGAAAGCAAGGAGTGAGAGCAATGCAGGTGGCACCTTTGCGAAGTTTACCGCGTGCAGAAGAGGTCCAGCAGCATCTTTCAGTCCTGGCTCTTCGCCTGTGGCATCAGAGTCCAATCATTCGTGCACTGAAAACTGGGCAGCCGGGCGGCCTGGAGCCGGCATCAAGGATGTATTCAAATGCACTTTGAGGTGGGAAAGCAAGGAGTGAGAGCAATACAGGTGGCACCGTTGCAAAGCTTACCAAGTGCAGAAGAGGTCCAGCAGCATCTTTCAGTCCTGGCTCTTCGCCTGTGGCAGGAGATTGCGATCATTTGTGCACTGAAAACTGGGCAGCCGGACGGCCTGGAGCAGGCATCAAGGATGTATTCAAATGCCCTTTGAGGGGGGAAAGCAACGAGTGAGAGCAGTACAGGTGGCGCCTTTGCAAAGCTTACCGTGTGCAGTACAGATCCAGCAGCATGTTTTAGCACTGGCTCTTCGCCTGTGGCAGCAGAGTGCAATCATTCGTGCACTGAAAACTGCGCAGCCGGACGGCCTGGAGCAGGCATCAAGGATGTATTCAAATGCACTTTGAGGTGGAAAAGCAAGGAGTGAGAGCAATACAGGTGGCACCGTTCCGAAGCTTTCTTTGTGGAAGAGAGGTCCAGCAGCATCTTTCAGTCCTGGCTCTTTGCCTGTGGGAGCAGAGTCCAATCATTCGTGCACTGAAAACTGGGCAGCCGGACGGCCTGGAGCAGGCATCAAGGATGTATTCAAATGCACTTTGAGGTGGGAAAGCAAGGAGTGAGAGCAATACAGGTGGCAACGTTCAGAAGCTTTCTGTGTGCAGGAGAGGTCCAGCAGCATCTTTCAGTCCTGGCTCTCTGCCTGTGGTAGCAGAGTCCAATCATTCGTGCACTGAAAACTGGGCAGCCGGACGGCCTGGAGCAGGCATCAGGGATGTATTCAAATGCCCTTTGAGGTGGGAAAGCAAGGAGTGAGAGCAATACAGGAGGCACCTTTGCGAAGCTTGCCATATGCAGAAGAGATCCAGCACCATCTTTCAGTTTTGGCTCTTTGCCTGTGGCAGGAGAGTCCAATCATTCGTGCACTGAAAACTGGGCAGCCGGATGGCCTGGAGCAGGCATCAAGGATGTATTCAAATGCCCTTTGAGGTGGGAAAGCAAGGAGTGAGAGCAATACAGGTGGCACCTTTGCGAATCTTACCATGTGCAGAGGAGATCCAGCAGCATCATTTATTTGTGGCTCTTCGCCTGTGGGAGCAGAGTCCAATCATTCGTGCACTGAAAACTGCGCAGCCGGACGGCCTGGAGCAGGCATCATTGATGTACTCAAATGCCCTTTGAGGTGGGAAAGCAAGGAGTGAGAGCAATTCAGGTGGCACCGTTTCAAAGCTTTCTCTGTGCAGAAGAGGTCCAGCAGCATCTTTCAGTCCTGGCTCTTCGCCTGTGGGAGCAGAGTCCAATCATTCGTGCACTGAAAACTGGGCAGCCGGACGGCCTGGAGCAGGCATCAAGGATGTATTCAAATGCCCTTTGAGGTGGGAAAGCAAGGAGTGAGAGCAATACAGGTGGCACCGTTGCAAAGCTTACCGTGTGCAGCACAGATCCAGCAGCATGTTTTAGCACTGGCTCTTCGCCTGTGGCAGCAGAGTGCAATCATTCGTGCACTGAAACCTGGCAGCCGGATGGCCTGGAGCAGGCATCAAGGATGTATTCAAATGCCCTTTGAGGTGGGAAAGCAAGGAGTGAGAGCAGTACAGGTGGCACATTTGCAAAGCTTACCGTGTGCAGTACAGATCCAGCAGCATGTTTTAGCACTGGCTCTTCGCCTGTGGGAGCAGAGTCCAATCATTCGTGCACTGAAAACTGGGCAGCCGGACGGCCTGGAGCCGGCATCAAGGATATAGTCAAATGCACTTTGAGGTGGGAAAGCAAGGAGTGAGAGCAATACAGGTGGCACCGTTCCGAAGCTTTCTTTGTGCAGGAGAGGTCCAGCAGCATCTTTCAGTCCTGGCTCTTTGCCTGTGGGAGCAGAGTCCAATCATTCATGCACTGAAAACTGGGCAGCCGGACGGCCTGGAGCAGGCATCAAGGATGTATTCAAATGCACTTTGAGGTGGGAAAGCAAGGAGTGAGAGCAATACAGGAGGCACCTTTGCGAAGCCTGCCATGTGCAGAAGAGATCCGGCGGCATCTTCCAGTCCTGGCTCTTCGCCTGTGGCAGGAGAGTCCAATCATTCGTGCACTGAAAACTGGGCAGCCGGACGGCCTGGAGCGGGTATCAAGGATGTATTCAAATGCACTTTGAGGTGGGAAACAAGGAGTGAGACCAATGCAGGTGGCACCGTTTCGAAGCTTACCGTGTGCAGAACAGATCCAGCAGCATGTTTCAGCACTGGCTCTTCGCCTGTGGGAGCAGAGTGCAATCATTCGTGCACTGAAAACTGGGCAGCCGGACGGCCTGGAGCAGGCATCAAGGATGTATTCAAATGCACTTTGAGGTGGGAAACAAGGAGTGAGACCAATGCAGGTGGCAACTTTTCGAACCTTACCATGTGCAGAACAGGTCCAGCAGCACTTTTCAGTCCTGGCCCTTTCCCTGTGGAAGCAGAGTGCACTCATTCGTGCACTGAAAACTGGGCAGCCGGACGGCCTGGAGCAGGCATCAAGGATGTATTCAAATGCCCTTTGAGGTGGGAAAGCAAGGAGTGAGAGCAATACAGGTGGCACCTTTGCGAAGCTTACCATGTGCAGAAGAGATCCAGCAGCATCATTCATTTGTGGCTCTTCGCCTGTGGGAGCAGAGTCCAATCATTCGTGCACTGAAAACTGGGCAGCCGGACGGCCTGGAGCAGGCATCAAGGATGTATTCAAATGCCCTTTGAGGTGGGAAAGCAACGAGTGAGAGCAATACAGGTGGCACCGTGGCAAAGCTTACCGTGTGCAGTACAGATCCAGCAGCATGTTTTAGCACTGGCTCTTCGCCTGTGGCAGCAGAGTCCAATCATTCGTGCACTGAAAACTGGGCAGCCGGACGGCCTGGAGCAGGCATCAAGGATGTATTCAAATGCACTTTGAGGTGGGAAAGCAAGGAGTGAGAGCAATACAGGTGGCAACGTTCAGAAGCTTTCTGTGTGCAGGAGAGGTCCAGCAGCATCTTTCAGTCCTGGCTCTTCGCCTGTGGGAGCAGAGTGCAATCATTCGTGCACTGAAAACTGGGCAGCCGGACGGCCTGGAGCAGGCATTAAGGATGTATTCAAATGCACTTTGAGGTGGGAAACAAGGAGTGAGACCAATGCAGGTGGCACCGTTGCGAAGCTTACCGTGTGCAGAACAAATCCAGCAGCATGTTTTAGCACTGGCTCATCGCCTGTGGCAGCAGAGTCCAATCATTCGTGCACTGAAAACTGGGCAGCCGGACGGCCTGGAGCAGGCATCAAGGATGTATTCAAATGCACTTTGAGGTTGGAAACAAGGAGTGAGACCAGTGCAGGTGGCAACTTTTCGAAACCTACCATGTGCAGAAGAGGTCCAGCAGCACTTTTCATTCCTGGCCCTTTCCCTGTGGAAGCAGAGTGCAATCATTCGTGCACTGAAAACTGGACGGCCAGACGGCCTGGAGCAGGCATCAAGGATGTATTCAAATGCACTTTCAGGTGGGAAAGCAAGGAGTGAGAGCAATACAGTTGGCACCATTTCAAAGCTTACCGTATGCAGAAGAGATCCAGCAGCATCTTTCAGTCCTGGCTCTTCGCCTGTGGCTGGAGAGTCCAATCATTCGTGCACTGACAACTGGGCAGCCGGACGGCCTGGAGCAGGCATCAAGGATGTATTCAAATGCACTTTGAGGTGGGAAAACAAGCAGGGAGAGCAATACAGGTGGCACCTTTGCGACGTTTACGGCGTGCAGAAGAGGTCCAGCAGCATCTTTCAGTCCTGGCTCTTTGCCTGTGGGAGCAGAGTCCAATCATTCGTGCACTGAAAACTGGGCAGCCGGACGGCCTGGAGCCGGCATCAAGGATGTATTCAAATGCACTTTGAGGTGGGAAAGCAAGGAGTGAGAGCAATACAGGTGGCACCGTTCCGAAGCTTTCTGTGTGCAGGAGAGGTCCAGCAGCATCTTTCAGTCCTGGCTCTTTGCCTGTGGGAGCAGAGTCCAATCATTCATACACTGAAAACTGGGCAGCCGGACGGCCTGGAGCAGGCATCAAGGATGTATTCAAATGCACTTTGAGGTTGGAAAGCAAGGAGTGAGAGCAATACAGGTGGCACCTTTGCGAAGCTTGCCATGTGCAGAAGAGATCCGGCGGCATCTTCCAGTCCTGGCTCTTCGCCTGTGGGAGCAGAGTGCAATCATTCGTGCACTGAAAACTGGGCAGCCGGACGGCCTGGAGCAGGCATCAAGGATGTATTCAAATGCACTTTGAGGTGGGAAAGCAAGGAGTGAGAGCAATACAGGTGGCACCGTTCCGAAGCTTTCTGTGTGTAGGAGAGGTCCAGCAGCATCTTTCAGTCCTTGCTCTTTGCCTGTGGCAGCAGAGTCCAATCATTCGTGCACTGAAAACTGGGCAGCCGGACGGCCTGGAGCAGGCATCAGGGATGTATTCAAATGCACTTTGAGGTTGGAAACAAGGAGTGAGACCAATGCAGGTGGCAACTTTGCAAAGCTTACCATGTGCAGAAAAGGTCCAGCAGCACTTTTCATTCCTGGCCCTTTCCCTGTGGAAGCAGAGTGCAATCATTCGTGCACTGAAAACTGGACGGCCGGACGGCCTGGAGCAGGCATCAAGGATGTATTGAAATGCCCTTTGAGGTGGGAAAGCAAGGAGTGAGAGCAGTACAGGTGGCACCTTTGCGAAGCTTGGCATATGCAAAGAGATCCAGCAGCATCTTTCAGTCCTTGCTCTTTGCCTGTGGTAGCAGAGTCCAATCATTCGTGCACTGAAAACTGGGCAGCCGGATGGCCTGGAGCAGGCATCAAGGATGTATTCAAATGCCCTTTGAGGTGGGAAAGCAAGGAGTGAGTGCAATACAGGTGGCACCGTTGCGAATCTTACCATGTGCAGAAGAGATCCAGCAGCATCATTCATTTGTGGCTCTTCGCCTGTGGGAGCAGAGTCCAATCATTCGTGCACTGAAAACTGGGCAGCCGGACGGCCTGGAGCAGGCATCAAGGATGTATTCAAATGCACTTTGAGGAGGGAAATCAAGGAGTGAGAGCGATACAGGTGGCACCGTTGCGAAGCTTACCGTGTGCAGGAGAGGTCCAGCAGCATCTTTCAGTCCTGGTTCTTTGCCTGTGGGAGCAGAGTCCAATCATTCGTGCACTGAAAACTGGGCAGCCGGACGGCCTGGAGCAGGCATCAAGGATGTATTCAAATGCACTTTGAGGTTGGAAACAAAGAGTGAGACCAATGCAGGTGGCAACTTTGCGAAATTTACCATGTGCAGAAGAGGTCCAGCAGCACGTTTCATTCCTGGCCCATTCCCTGTCGAAGCAGAGTACCATCATTCGTGCACTGAAAACTGGGCAGCCGGACGGCCTGGAGCAGGCATCAAGGATGTATTCAAATGCCCTTTGAGGTGGGAAAGCAAGGAGTGAGAGCAATACAGGTGGCACCGTTGCGAATCTTACCATGTGCAGAAGAGATCCAGCAGCATCATTCATTTGTGGCTCTTCGCCTGTGGGAGCAGAGTCCAATCATTCGTGCACTGAAAACTGGGCAGCCGGACGGCCTGGAGCAGCCATCAAGGATGTATTCAAATGCCCTTTGAGGTGGGAAAGCAACGAGTGAGAGCAATACAGGTGGCACCGTTGCAAAGCTTACCGTATGCAGAAGAGATCCAGCAGCATCTTTCAGTCCTGGCTCTTCGCCTGTGGCAGGAGAGTCCAATAATTCGTGCACTGAAAACTGGGCAGCCGGACGACCTGGAGCAGGCATCAAGGATGTATTCAAATGCACTTTGAGGTTGGAAACAAGGAGTGAGACAAATGCAGGTGGCACCGTTGCGAAGCTTACCGTGTGCAGAACAGATCCAGCAGCATGTTTCAGCACTGGCTCTTCGCCTGCGGCAGCAGAGTCCAATAATTCGTGCACTGGAAACTGGGCAGCCGGACGGCCTGGAGCCGGCATCAAGGATGTATTCAAATGCACTTTGAGGTGGGAAAGCAAGGAGTGAGAGCAATACAGGTGGCAACGTTCAGAAGCTTTCTGTGTGCAGGAGAGGTCCAGCAGCATCTTTCAGTCCTGGCTCTTCGCCTGTGGTAGCAGAGTCCAATCATTCGTGCACTGAAAACTGGGCAGCCGGACGGCCTGGAGCAGGCATCAGGGATGTATTCAAATGCCCTTTGAGGTGGGAAAGCAAGGAGTGAGAGCAATACAGGAGGCACCTTTGCGAAGCTTGCCATATGCAGAAGAGATCCAGCACCATCTTTCAGTTTTGGCTCTTTGCCTGTGGCAGGAGAGTCCAATCATTCGTGCACTGAAAACTGGGCAGCCGGACGGCCTGGAGCAGGCATCAAGGATGTATTCAAATGCACTTTGAGGTTGGAAAGCAAGGAGTGAGAGCAATACAGGTGGCACCTTTGCGAAGCTTGCCATGTGCAGAAGAGATCCGGCGGCATCTTCCAGTCCTGGCTCTTCGCCTGTGGGAGCAGAGTGCAATCATTCGTGCACTGAAAACTGGGCAGCCGGACGGCCTGGAGCAGGCATCAAGGATGTATTCAAATGCACTTTGAGGTGGGAAAGCAAGGAGTGAGAGCAATACAGGTGGCACCGTTCCGAAGCTTTCTGTGTGTAGGAGAGGTCCAGCAGCATCTTTCAGTCCTTGCTCTTTGCCTGTGGTAGCAGAGTCCAATCATTCGTGCACTGAAAACTGGGCAGCCGGACGGCCTGGAGCAGGCATCAGGGATGTATTCAAATGCACTTTGAGGTTGGAAACAAGGAGTGAGACCAATGCAGGTGGCAACTTTGCAAAGCTTACCATGTGCAGAAAAGGTCCAGCAGCACTTTTCATTCCTGGCCCTTTCCCTGTGGAAGCAGAGTGCAATCATTCGTGCACTGAAAACTGGACGGCCGGACGGCCTGGAGCAGGCATCAAGGATGTATTGAAATGCCCTTTGAGGTGGGAAAGCAAGGAGTGAGAGCAGTACAGGTGGCACCTTTGCGAAGCTTGGCATATGCAAAGAGATCCAGCAGCATCTTTCAGTCCTTGCTCTTTGCCTGTGGTAGCAGAGTCCAATCATTCGTGCACTGAAAACTGGGCAGCCGGATGGCCTGGAGCAGGGATCAAGGATGTATTCAAATGCCCTTTGAGGTGGGAAAGCAAGGAGTGAGTGCAATACAGGTGGCACCGTTGCGAATCTTACCATGTGCAGAAGAGATCCAGCAGCATCATTCATTTGTGGCTCTTCGCCTGTGGGAGCAGAGTCCAATCATTCGTGCACTGAAAACTGGGCAGCCGGACGGCCTGGAGCAGGCATCAAGGATGTATTCAAATGCACTTTGAGGAGGGAAATCAAGGAGTGAGAGCGATACAGGTGGCACCGTTGCGAAGCTTACCGTGTGCAGGAGAGGTCCAGCAGCATCTTTCAGTCCTGGTTCTTTGCCTGTGGGAGCAGAGTCCAATCATTCGTGCACTGAAAACTGGGCAGCCGGACGGCCTGGAGCAGGCATCAAGGATGTATTCAAATGCACTTTGAGGTTGGAAACAAAGAGTGAGACCAATGCAGGTGGCAACTTTGCGAAATTTACCATGTGCAGAAGAGGTCCAGCAGCACGTTTCATTCCTGGCCCATTCCCTGTCGAAGCAGAGTACCATCATTCGTGCACTGAAAACTGGGCAGCCGGACGGCCTGGAGCAGGCATCAAGGATGTATTCAAATGCCCTTTGAGGTGGGAAAGCAAGGAGTGAGAGCAATACAGGTGGCACCGTTGCGAATCTTACCATGTGCAGAAGAGATCCAGCAGCATCATTCATTTGTGGCTCTTCGCCTGTGGGAGCAGAGTCCAATCATTCGTGCACTGAAAACTGGGCAGCCGGACGGCCTGGAGCAGCCATCAAGGATGTATTCAAATGCCCTTTGAGGAGGGAAAGCAAGGAGTGAGAGCAATACAGGTGGCACCGTTGCAAAGCTTACCGTATGCAGAAGAGATCCAGCAGCATCTTTCAGTCCTGGCTCTTCGCCTGTGGCAGGAGAGTCCAATAATTCGTGCACTGAAAACTGGGCAGCCGGACGACCTGGAGCAGGCATCAAGGATGTATTCAAATGCACTTTGAGGTTGGAAACAAGGAGTGAGACAAATGCAGGTGGCACCGTTGCGAAGCTTACCGTGTGCAGAACAGATCCAGCAGCATGTTTCAGCACTGGCTCTTCGCCTGCGGCAGCAGAGTCCAATAATTCGTGCACTGGAAACTGGGCAGCCGGACGGCCTGGAGCAGGCATCAAGGATGTATTCAAATGCACTTTGAGGTGGGAAAGCAAGGAGTGAGAGCAATACAGGTGGCAACGTTCAGAAGCTTTCTGTGTGCAGGAGAGGTCCAGCAGCATCTTTCAGTCCTGGCTCTTCGCCTGTGGTAGCAGAGTCCAATCATTCGTGCACTGAAAACTGGGCAGCCGGACGGCCTGGAGCAGGCATCAGGGATGTATTCAAATGCCCTTTGAGGTGGGAAAGCAAGGAGTGAGAGCAATACAGGAGGCACCTTTGCGAAGCTTGCCATATGCAGAAGAGATCCAGCACCATCTTTCAGTTTTGGCTCTTTGCCTGTGGCAGGAGAGTCCAATCATTCGTGCACTGAAAACTGGGCAGCCGGATGGCCTGGAGCAGGCATCAAGGATGTATTCAAATGCCCTTTGAGGTGGGAAAGCAAGGAGTGAGAGCAATACAGGTGGCACCTTTGCGAATCTTACCATGTGCAGAGGAGATCCAGCAGCATCATTCATTTGTGGCTCTTCGCCTGTGGGAGCAGAGTGCAATCATTCGTGCACTGAAAACTGGGCAGCCGGACGGCCTGGAGCAGGCATCATTGATGTACTCAAATGCCCTTTGAGGTGGGAAAGCAAGGAGTGAGAGCAATTCAGGTGGCACCGTTTCAAAGCTTTCTCTGTGCAGAAGAGGTCCAGCAGCATCTTTCAGTCCTGGCTCTTCGCCTGTGGGAGCAGAGTCCAATCATTCGTGCCCTGAAAACTGGGCAGCCGGACGGCCTGGAGCAGGCATCAAGGATGTATTCAAATGCCCTTTGAGGTGGGAAAGCAAGGAGTGAGAGCAATACAGGTGGCACCGTTGCAAAGCTTACCGTGTGCAGCACAGATCCAGCAGCATGTTTTAGCACTGGCTCTTCGCCTGTGGCAGCAGAGTGCAATCATTCGTGCACTGAAACCTGGCAGCAGGATGGCCTGGAGCAGGCATCAAGGATGTATTCAAATGCCCTTTGAGGTGGGAAAGCAACGAGTGAGAGCAGTACAGGTGGCACATTTGCAAAGCTTACCGTGTGCAGTACAGATCCAGCAGCATGTTTTAGCACTGGCTCTTCGCCTGTGGGAGCAGAGTCCAATCATTCGTGCACTGAAAACTGGGCAGCCGGACGGCCTGGAGCCGGCATCAAGGATATAGTCAAATGCACTTTGAGGTGGGAAAGCAAGGAGTGAGAGCAATACAGGTGGCACCGTTCCGAAGCTTTCTTTGTGCAGGAGAGGTCCAGCAGCATCTTTCAGTCCTGGCTCTTTGCCTGTGGGAGCAGAGTCCAATCATTCATGCACTGAAAACTGGGCAGCCGGACGGCCTGGAGCAGGCATCAAGGATGTATTCAAATGCACTTTGAGGTGGGAAAGCAAGGAGTGAGAGCAATACAGGTGGCACCTTTGCGAAGCCTGCCATGTGCAGAAGAGATCCGGCGGCATCTTCCAGTCCTGGCTCTTCGCCTGTGGCAGGAGAGTCCAATCATTCGTGCACTGATAACTGGGCAGCCGGACGGCCTGGAGCGGGTATCAAGGATGTATTCAAATGCACTTTGAGGTGGGAAACAAGGAGTGAGACCAATGCAGGTGGCACCGTTTCGAAGCTTACCGTGTGCAGAACAGATCCAGCAGCATTTTTCAGCACTGGCTCTTCGCCTGTGGGAGCAGAGTGCAATCATTCGTGCACTGAAAACTGGGCAGCCGGACGGCCTGGAGCAGGCATCAAGGATGTATTCAAATGCACTTTGAGGTGGGAAACAAGGAGTGAGACCAATGCAGGTGGCAACTTTTCGAACCTTACCATGTGCAGAAGAGGTCCAGCAGCACTTTTCAGTCCTGGCCCTTTCCCTGTGGAAGCAGAGTGCACTCATTCGTGCACTGAAAACTGGGCAGCCGGACGGCCTGGAGCAGGCATCAAGGATGTATTCAAATGCCCTTTGAGGTGGGAAAGCAAGGAGTGAGAGCAATACAGGTGGCACCTTTGCGAAGCTTACCATGTGCAGAAGAGATCCAGCAGCATCATTCATTTGTGGCTCTTCGCCTGTGGGAGCAGAGTCCAATCATTCGTGCACTGAAAACTGGGCAGCCGGAGGGCCTGGAGCAGGCATCAAGGATGTATTCAAATGCCCTTTGAGGTGGGAAAGCAACGAGTGAGAGCAATACAGGTGGCACCGTGGCAAAGCTTACCGTGTGCAGTACAGATCCAGCAGCATGTTTTAGCACTGGCTCTTCGCCTGTGGGAGCAGAGTGCAATCATTCGTGCACTGAAAACTGGGGAGCCGGACGGCCTGGAGCAGGCATCAAGGATGTATTCAAATGCACTTTGAGGTGGGAAAGCAAGGAGTGAGAGCAATACAGGTGGCACCGTTCCGAAGCTTTCTGTGTGCAGGAGAGGTCCAGCAGCATCTTTCAGTCCTGGCTCTTCGCCTGTGGGAGCAGAGTCCAATCATTCGTGCACTGAAAACTGGGCAGCCGGACGGCCTGGAGCAGGCATTAAGGATGTATTCAAATGCACTTTGAGGTGGGAAACAAGGAGTGAGACCAATGCAGGTGGCACCGTTGCGAAGCTTACCGTGTGCAGAACAAATCCAGCAGCATGTTTTAGCACTGGCTCATCGCCTGTGGCAGCAGAGTCCAATCATTCGTGCACTGAAAACTGGGCAGCCGGACGGCCTGGAGCAGGCATCAAGGATGTATTCAAATGCACTTTGAGGTGGGAAAACAAGGAGTGAGAGCAATACAGGTGGCACCGTTGCAAAGCTTACCGTGTGCAGTACAGATCCAGCAGCATGTTTTAGCACTGGCTCTTTGCCTGTGGGAGCAGAGTCCAATCATTCGTGCACTGAAAACTGGGCAGCCGGACGGCCTGGAGCCGGCATCAAGGATGTATTCAAATGCACTTTGAGGTGGGAAAGCAAGGAGTGAGAGCAATACAGGTGGCACCCTTGCAAAGCTTACCGTGTGCAGTACAGATCCAGCAGCATGTTTTAGCACTGGCTCTTCGCATGTGGGAGCAGAGTGCAATCATTCGTGCACTGAAAACTGGGCAGCCGGACGGCCTGGAGCAGGCATCAAGGATGTATTCAAATGCACTTTGAGGTGGGAGAGCAAGGAGTGAGAGCAATACAGGTGGCACCGTTCCGAAGCTTTCTGTGTGCAGGAGAGGTCCAGCAGCATCTTTCAGTCCTGGCTCTTTGCCTGTGGGAGCAGAGTCCAATCATTCATGCACTGAAAACTGGGCAGCCGGACGGCCTGGAGCAGGCATCAAGGATGTATTCAAATGCACTTTGAGGTTGGAAAGCAAGGAGTGAGAGCAATACAGGTGGCACCTTTGCGAAGCTTGCCATGTGCAGAAGAGATCCGGCGGCATCTTCCAGTCCTGGCTCTTCGCCTGTGGGAGCAGAGTGCAATCATTCGTGCACTGAAAACTGGGCAGCCGGACGGCCTGGAGCAGGCATCAAGGATGTATTCAAATGCACTTTGAGGTGGGAAAGCAAGGAGTGAGAGCAATACAGGTGGCACCGTTCCGAAGCTTTCTGTGTGTAGGAGAGGTCCAGCAGCATCTTTCAGTCCTTGCTCTTTGCCTGTGGTAGCAGAGTCCAATCATTCGTGCACTGAAAACTGGGCAGCCGGACGGCCTGGAGCAGGCATCAGGGATGTATTCAAATGCACTTTGAGGTTGGAAACAAGGAGTGAGACCAATGCAGGTGGCAACTTTGCAAAGCTTACCATGTGCAGAAAAGGTCCAGCAGCACTTTTCATTCCTGGCCCTTTCCCTGTGGAAGCAGAGTGCAATCATTCGTGCACTGAAAACTGGACGGCCGGACGGCCTGGAGCAGGCATCAAGGATGTATTGAAATGCCCTTTGAGGTGGGAAAGCAAGGAGTGAGAGCAGTACAGGTGGCACCTTTGCGAAGCTTGGCATATGCAAAGAGATCCAGCAGCATCTTTCAGTCCTTGCTCTTTGCCTGTGGTAGCAGAGTCCAATCATTCGTGAACTGAAAACTGGGCAGCCGGATGGCCTGGAGCAGGCATCAAGGATGTATTCAAATGCCCTTTGAGGTGGGAAAGCAAGGAGTGAGTGCAATACAGGTGGCACCGTTGCGAATCTTACCATGTGCAGAAGAGATCCAGCAGCATCATTCATTTGTGGCTCTTCGCCTGTGGGAGCAGAGTCCAATCATTCGTGCACTGAAAACTGGGCAGCCGGACGGCCTGGAGCAGGCATCAAGGATGTATTCAAATGCACTTTGAGGAGGGAAATCAAGGAGTGAGAGCGATACAGGTGGCACCGTTGCGAAGCTTACCGTGTGCAGGAGAGGTCCAGCAGCATCTTTCAGTCCTGGTTCTTTGCCTGTGGGAGCAGAGTCCAATCATTCGTGCACTGAAAACTGGGCAGCCGGACGGCCTGGAGCAGGCATCAAGGATGTATTCAAATGCACTTTGAGGTTGGAAACAAAGAGTGAGACCAATGCAGGTGGCAACTTTGCGAAATTTACCATGTGCAGAAGAGGTCCAGCAGCACGTTTCATTCCTGGCCCATTCCCTGTCGAAGCAGAGTACCATCATTCGTGCACTGAAAACTGGGCAGCCGGACGGCCTGGAGCAGGCATCAAGGATGTATTCAAATGCCCTTTGAGGTGGGAAAGCAAGGAGTGAGAGCAATACAGGTGGCACCGTTGCGAATCTTACCATGTGCAGAAGAGATCCAGCAGCATCATTCATTTGTGGCTCTTCGCCTGTGGGAGCAGAGTCCAATCATTCGTGCACTGAAAACTGGGCAGCCGGACGGCCTGGAGCAGCCATCAAGGATGTATTCAAATGCCCTTTGAGGTGGGAAAGCAACGAGTGAGAGCAATACAGGTGGCACCGTTGCAAAGCTTACCGTATGCAGAAGAGATCCAGCAGCATCTTTCAGTCCTGGCTCTTCGCCTGTGGCAGGAGAGTCCAATAATTCGTGCACTGAAAACTGGGCAGCCGGACGACCTGGAGCAGGCATCAAGGATGTATTCAAATGCACTTTGAGGTTGGAAACAAGGAGTGAGACAAATGCAGGTGGCACCGTTGCGAAGCTTACCGTGTGCAGAACAGATCCAGCAGCATGTTTCAGCACTGGCTCTTCGCCTGCGGCAGCAGAGTCCAATAATTCGTGCACTGGAAACTGGGCAGCCGGACGGCCTGGAGCAGGCATCAAGGATGTATTCAAATGCACTTTGAGGTTGGAAACAAGAATTGAGAGCAATGCAGGCGGCAACTTTGCAAAGCTTACCATGTGCAGAAGAGGTCCAGCAGCACTTTTCATTCCTGGCCCTTTCCCTGTGGAAGCAGAGTGCAATCATTCGTGCACTGAAAACTGGGCGGCCGGACGGCCTGGAGCAGGCATCAAGGATGTATTCAAATGCCCTTTGAGGTGGGAAAGCAAGGAGTGAGAGCAATACAGGTGGCACCGTTGCAAAGCTTACCGTATGCAGAAGAGATCCAGCAGCATCTTTCAGTCCTGGCTCTTCGCCTGCGGCAGGAGTGTCCAATCATACGTGCACTGAAAACTGGGCAGCCGGACGGCCTGGAGCAGGCATCAAGGATGTATTCAAATGCCCTTTGAGGTGGGAAAGCAAGGAGTGAGAGCAATACAGGTGGCACCGTTGCGAAGCTTACCGTGCGCAGGAGAGCTCCAGCAGCAACTTTCAGTCCTGGCTCTTCGCCTTCGGAGCGGAGTCCAAACATTCGTGCCCTGAAACCTGGGCAGCCGGCCAGCCTGGAGCAGGCATCAAGGATGTATTCAAATGCACTTTGAGGTGGGAAAGCAAGGAGTGAGAGCAATGCAGGTGGCACCTTTGCGAAGTTTACCGCGTGCAGAAGAGGTCCAGCAGCATCTTTCAGTCCTGGCTCTTCGCCTGTGGCAGCAGAGTCCAATCATTCGTGCACTGAAAACTGGGCAGCCGAGCGGCCTGGAGCCGGCATCAAGGATGTATTCAAATGCACTTTGAGGTGGGAAAGCAAGGAGTGAGAGCAATACAGGTGGCACCGTTGCAAAGCTTACCAAGTGCAGAAGAGGTCCAGCAGCATCTTTCAGTCCTGGCTCTTCGCCTGTGGCAGGAGATTGCGATCATTTGTGCACTGAAAACTGGGCAGCCGGACGGCCTGGAGCAGGCATCAAGGATGTATTCAAATGCCCTTTGAGGGGGGAAAGCAACGAGTGAGAGCAGTACAGGTGGCGCCTTTGCAAAGCTTACCGTGTGCAGTACAGATCCAGCAGCATGTTTTAGCACTGGCTCTTCGCCTGTGGCAGCAGAGTGCAATCATTCGTGCACTGAAAACTGCGCAGCCGGACGGCCTGGAGCAGGCATCAAGGATGTATTCAAATGCACTTTGAGGTGGAAAAGCAAGGAGTGAGAGCAATACAGGTGGCACCGTTCCGAAGCTTTCTTTGTGCAAGAGAGGTCCAGCAGCATCTTTCAGTCCTGGCTCTTTGCCTGTGGGAGCAGAGTCCAATCATTCGTGCACTGAAAACTGGGCAGCCGGACGGCCTGGAGCAGGCATCAAGGATGTATTCAAATGCACTTTGAGGTGGGAAAGCAAGGAGTGAGAGCAATACAGGTGGCAACGTTCAGAAGCTTTCTGTGTGCAGGAGAGGTCCAGCAGCATCTTTCAGTCCTGGCTCTCTGCCTGTGGTAGCAGAGTCCAATCATTCGTGCACTGAAAACTGGGCAGCCGGACGGCCTGGAGCAGGCATCAGGGATGTATTCAAATGCCCTTTGAGGTGGGAAAGCAAGGAGTGAGAGCAATACAGGAGGCACCTTTGCGAAGCTTGCCATATGCAGAAGAGATCCAGCACCATCTTTCAGTTTTGGCTCTTTGCCTGTGGCAGGAGAGTCCAATCATTCGTGCACTGAAAACTGGGCAGCCGGATGGCCTGGAGCAGGCATCAAGGATGTATTCAAATGCCCTTTGAGGTGGGAAAGCAAGGAGTGAGAGCAATACAGGTGGCACCTTTGCGAATCTTACCATGTGCAGAGGAGATCCAGCAGCATCATTCATTTGTGGCTCTTCGCCTGTGGGAGCAGAGTCCAATCATTCGTGCACTGAAAACTGCGCAGCCGGACGGCCTGGAGCAGGCATCATTGATGTACTCAAATGCCCTTTGAGGTGGGAAAGCAAGGAGTGAGAGCAATTCAGGTGGCACCGTTTCAAAGCTTTCTCTGTGCAGAAGAGGTCCAGCAGCATCTTTCAGTCCTGGCTCTTCGCCTGTGGGAGCAGAGTCCAATCATTCGTGCACTGAAAACTGGGCAGCCGGACGGCCTGGAGCAGGCATCAAGGATGTATTCAAATGCCCTTTGAGGTGGGAAAGCAAGGAGTGAGAGCAATACAGGTGGCACCGTTGCAAAGCTTACCGTGTGCAGCACAGATCCAGCAGCATGTTTTAGCACTGGCTCTTCGCCTGTGGCAGCAGAGTGCAATCATTCGTGCACTGAAACCTGGCAGCCGGATGGCCTGGAGCAGGCATCAAGGATGTATTCAAATGCCCTTTGAGGTGGGAAAGCAAGGAGTGAGAGCAGTACAGGTGGCACATTTGCAAAGCTTACCGTGTGCAGTACAGATCCAGCAGCATGTTTTAGCACTGGCTCTTTGCCTGTGGGAGCAGAGTCCAATCATTCGTGCACTGAAAACTGGGCAGCCGGACGGCCTGGAGCCGGCATCAAGGATATAGTCAAATGCACTTTGAGGTGGGAAAGCAAGGAGTGAGAGCAATACAGGTGGCACCGTTCCGAAGCTTTCTTTGTGCAGGAGAGGTCCAGCAGCATCTTTCAGTCCTGGCTCTTTGCCTGTGGGAGCAGAGTCCAATCATTCATGCACTGAAAACTGGGCAGCCGGACGGCCTGGAGCAGGCATCAAGGATGTATTCAAATGCACTTTGAGGTGGGAAAGCAAGGAGTGAGAGCAATACAGGTGGCACCTTTGCGAAGCCTGCCATGTGCAGAAGAGATCCGGCGGCATCTTCCAGTCCTGGCTCTTCGCCTGTGGCAGGAGAGTCCAATCATTCGTGCACTGATAACTGGGCAGCCGGACGGCCTGGAGCGGGTATCAAGGATGTATTCAAATGCACTTTGAGGTGGGAAACAAGGAGTGAGACCAATGCAGGTGGCACCGTTTCGAAGCTTACCGTGTGCAGAACAGATCCAGCAGCATGTTTCAGCACTGGCTCTTCGCCTGTGGGAGCAGAGTGCAATCATTCGTGCACTGAAAACTGGGCAGCCGGACGGCCTGGAGCAGGCATCAAGGATGTATTCAAATGCACTTTGAGGAGGGAAACAAGGAGTGAGACCAATGCAGGTGGCAACTTTTCGAACCTTACCATGTGCAGAAGAGGTCCAGCAGCACTTTTCAGTCCTGGCCCTTTCCCTGTGGAAGCAGAGTGCACTCATTCGTGCACTGAAAACTGGGCAGCCGGACGGCCTGGAGCAGGCATCAAGGATGTATTCAAATGCCCTTTGAGGTGGGAAAGCAAGGAGTGAGAGCAATACAGGTGGCACCTTTGCGAAGCTTACCATGTGCAGAAGAGATCCAGCAGCATCATTCATTTGTGGCTCTTCGCCTGTGGGAGCAGAGTCCAATCATTCGTGCACTGAAAACTGGGCAGCCGGACGGCCTGGAGCAGGCATCAAGGATGTATTCAAATGCCCTTTGAGGTGGGAAAGCAACGAGTGAGAGCAATACAGGTGGCACCGTGGCAAAGCTTACCGTGTGCAGTACAGATCCAGCAGCATGTTTTAGCACTGGCTCTTCGCCTGTGGCAGCAGAGTCCAATCATTCGTGCACTGAAAACTGGGCAGCCGGACGGCCTGGAGCAGGCATCAAGGATGTATTCAAATGCACTTTGAGGTGGGAAAGCAAGGAGTGAGAGCAATACAGGTGGCAACGTTCAGAAGCTTTCTGTGTGCAGGAGAGGTCCAGCAGCATCTTTCAGTCCTGGCTCTTCGCCTGTGGGAGCAGAGTGCAATCATTCGTGCACTGAAAACTGGGCAGCCGGACGGCCTGGAGCAGGCATTAAGGATGTATTCAAATGCACTTTGAGGTGGGAAACAAGGAGTGAGACCAATGCAGGTGGCACCGTTGCGAAGCTTACCGTGTGCAGAACAAATCCAGCAGCATGTTTTAGCACTGGCTCATCGCCTGTGGCAGCAGAGTCCAATCATTCGTGCACTGAAAACTGGGCAGCCGGACGGCCTGGAGCAGGCATCAAGGATGTATTCAAATGCACTTTGAGGTTGGAAACAAGGAGTGAGACCAGTGCAGGTGGCAACTTTGCAAAGCTTACCATGTGCAGAAGAGGTCCAGCAGCACTTTTCATTCCTGGCCCTTTCCCTGTGGAAGCAGAGTGCAATCATTCGTGCACTGAAAACTGGACGGCCAGACGGCCTGGAGCAGGCATCAAGGATGTATTCAAATGCACTTTCAGGTGGGAAAGCAAGGAGTGAGAGCAATACAGTTGGCACCATTTCAAAGCTTACCGTATGCAGAAGAGATCCAGCAGCATCTTTCAGTCCTGGCTCTTCGCCTGTGGCTGGAGAGTCCAATCATTCGTGCACTGACAACTGGGCAGCCGGACGGCCTGGAGCAGGCATCAAGGATGTATTCAAATGCACTTTGAGGTGGGAAAACAAGCAGGGAGAGCAATACAGGTGGCACCTTTGCGACGCTTACGGCGTGCAGAAGAGGTCCAGCAGCATCTTTCAGTCCTGGCTCTTTGCCTGTGGGAGCAGAGTCCAATCATTCGTGCACTGAAAACTGGGCAGCCGGACGGCCTGGAGCCGGCATCAAGGATGTATTCAAATGCACTTTGAGGTGGGAAAGCAAGGAGTGAGAGCAATACAGGTGGCACCGTTGCAAAGCTTACCGTGTGCAGTACAGATCCAGCAGCATGTTTTAGCACTGGCTCTTCGCATGTGGGAGCAGAGTGCAATCATTCGTGCACTGAAAACTGGGCAGCCGGACGGCCTGGAGCAGGCATTAAGGATGTATTCAAATGCACTTTGAGGTTGGAAAGCAAGGAGTGAGAGCAATACAGGTGGCACCTTTGCGAAGCTTGCCATGTGCAGAAGAGATCCGGCGGCATCTTCCAGTCCTGGCTCTTCGCCTGTGGGAGCAGAGTGCAATCATTCGTGCACTGAAAACTGGGCAGCCGGACGGCCTGGAGCAGGCATCAAGGATGTATTCAAATGCACTTTGAGGTGGGAAAGCAAGGAGTGAGAGCAATACAGGTGGCACCGTTCCGAAGCTTTCTGTGTGTAGGAGAGGTCCAGCAGCATCTTTCAGTCCTGGCTCTTTGCCTGTGGTAGCAGAGTCCAATCATTCGTGCACTGAAAACTGGGCAGCCGGACGGCCTGGAGCAGGCATCAGGGATGTATTCAAATGCACTTTGAGGTTGGAAACAAGGAGTGAGACCAATGCAGGTGGCAACTTTGCAAAGCTTACCATGTGCAGAAAAGGTCCAGCAGCACTTTTCATTCCTGGCCCTTTCCCTGTGGAAGCAGAGTGCAATCATTCGTGCACTGAAAACTGGACGGCCGGACGGCCTGGAGCAGGCATCAAGGATGTATTGAAATGCCCTTTGAGGTGGGAAAGCAAGGAGTGAGAGCAGTACAGGTGGCACCTTTGCGAAGCTTGGCATATGCAAAGAGATCCAGCAGCATCTTTCAGTCCTGGCTCTTCGCCTGTGGCAGGAGAGTCCAATCATTCGTTCACTGAAAACTGGGCAGCCGGATGGCCTGGAGCAGGCATCAAGGATGTATTCAAATGCCCTTTGAGGTGGGAAAGCAAGGAGTGAGAGCAATACAGGTGGCACCGTTGCGAATCTTACCATGTGCAGAAGAGATCCAGCAGCATCATTCATTTGTGGCTCTTCGCCTGTGGGAGCAGAGTCCAATCATTCGTGCACTGAAAACTGGGCAGCCGGACGGCCTGGAGCAGGCATCAAGGATGTATTCAAATGCACTTTGAGGAGGGAAATCAAGGAGTGAGAGCGATACAGGTGGCACCGTTGCGAAGCTTACCGTGTGCAGGAGAGGTCCAGCAGCATCTTTCAGTCCTGGTTCTTTGCCTGTGGGAGCAGAGTCCAATCATTCGTGCACTGAAAACTGGGCAGCCGGACGGCCTGGAGCAGGCATCAAGGATGTATTCAAATGCACTTTGAGGTTGGAAACAAAGAGTGAGACCAATGCAGGTGGCAACTTTGCGAAATTTACCATGTGCAGAAGAGGTCCAGCAGCACGTTTCATTCCTGGCCCATTCCCTGTTGAAGCAGAGTACCATCATTCGTGCACTGAAAACTGGGCAGCCGGACGGCCTGGAGCAGGCATCAAGGATGTATTCAAATGCCCTTTGAGGTGGGAAAGCAAGGAGTGAGAGCAATACAGGTGGCACCGTTGCGAATCTTACCATGTGCAGAAGAGATCCAGCAGCATCATTCATTTGTGGCTCTTCGCCTGTGGGAGCAGAGTCCAATCATTCGTGCACTGAAAACTGGGCAGCCGGACGGCCTGGAGCAGCCATCAAGGATGTATTCAAATGCCCTTTGAGGTGGGAAAGCAACGAGTGAGAGCAATACAGGTGGCACCGTTGCAAAGCTTACCGTATGCAGAAGAGATCCAGCAGCATCTTTCAGTCCTGGCTCTTCGCCTGTGGCAGGAGAGTCCAATAATTCGTGCACTGAAAACTGGGCAGCCGGACGACCTAGAGCAGGCATCAAGGATGTATTCAAATGCACTTTGAGGTTGGAAACAAGGAGTGAGACAAATGCAGGTGGCACCGTTGCGAAGCTTACCGTGTGCAGAACAGATCCAGCAGCAGGTTTCAGCACTGGCTCTTCGCCTGCGGCAGCAGAGTCCAATAATTCGTGCACTGAAAACTGGGCAGCCGGACGGCCTGGAGCAGGCATCAAGGATGTATTCAAATGCACTTTCAGGTTGGAAACAAGAATTGAGAGCAATGCAGGCGGCAACTTTGCAAAGCTTACCATGTGCAGAAGAGGTCCAGCAGCACTTTTCATTCCTGGCCCTTTCCCTGTGGAAGCAGAGTGCAATCATTCGTGCACTGAAAACTGGGCGGCCGGACGGCCTGGAGCAGGCATCAAGGATGTATTCAAATGCCCTTTGAGGTGGGAAAGCAACGAGTGAGAGCAATACAGGTGGCACCGTTGCAAAGCTTACCGTATGCAGAAGAGATCCAGCAGCATCTTTCAGTCCTGGCTCTTCGCCTGTGGCAGGAGTGTCCAATCATACGTGCACTGAAAACTGGGCAGCCGGACGGCCTGGAGCAGGCATCAAGGATGTATTCAAATGCCCTTTGAGGTGGGAAAGCAAGGAGTGAGAGCAATACAGGTGGCACCGTTGCGAAGTTTACCGTGTGCAGAACAGATCCAGCAGCATATTTTAGCACTGGCTCTTCGCCTGTGGGAGCAGAGTCCAATCATTCGTGCACTGAAAACTGGGCAGCCGGACGGCCTGGAGCAGGCATCAAGGATGTATTCAAATTCCCTTTGAGGGGGGAAAGCAAGGAGTGAGAGCAATAGAGGTGGCAGCGTTGCGAAGCTTACCGTGCGCAGGAGAGCTCCAGCAGCAACTTTCTGTCCTGGCTCTTCGCCTTCGGAGCGGAGTCCAAACATTCGTGCCCTGAAACCTGGGCAGCCGGCCAGCCTGGAGCAGGCATCAAGGATGTATTCAAATGCACTTTGAGGTGGGAAAGCAAGGAGTGAGAGCAATACAGGTGGCACCGTTGCAAAGCTTACCAAGTGCAGAAGAGGTCCAGCAGCATCTTTCAGTCCTGGCTCTTCGCCTGTGGCAGGAGATTGCGATCATTTGTGCACTGAAAACTGGGCAGCCGGACGGCCTGGAGCAGGCATCAAGGATGTATTCAAATGCCCTTTGAGGGGGGAAAGCAACGAGTGAGAGCAGTACAGGTGGCGCCTTTGCAAAGCTTACCGTGTGCAGTACAGATCCAGCAGCATGTTTTAGCACTGGCCCTTCGCCTGTGGCAGCAGAGTGCAATCATTCGTGCACTGAAAACTGCGCAGCCGGACGGCCTGGAGCAGGCATCAAGGATGTATTCAAATGCACTTTGAGGTGGAAAAGCAAGGAGTGAGAGCAATACAGGTGGCACCGTTCCGAAGCTTTCTTTGTGCAAGAGAGGTCCAGCAGCATCTTTCAGTCCTGGCTCTTTGCCTGTGGCAGGAGAGTCCAATCATTCGTGCACTGAAAACTGGGCAGCCGGATGGCCTGGAGCAGGCATCAAGGATGTATTCAAATGCCCTTTGAGGTGGGAAAGCAAGGAGTGAGAGCAATACAGGTGGCACCTTTGCGAATCTTACCATGTGCAGAGGAGATCCAGCAGCATCATTCATTTGTGGCTCTTCGCCTATGGGAGCAGAGTCCAATCATTCGTGCACTGAAAACTGGGCAGCCGGACGGCCTGGAGCAGGCATCATTGATGTACTCAAATGCCCTTTGAGGTGGGAAAGCAAGGAGTGAGAGCAATTCAGGTGGCACCGTTTCAAAGCTTTCTCTGTGCAGAAGAGGTCCAGCAGCATCTTTCAGTCCTGGCTCTTCGCCTGTGGGAGCAGAGTCCAATCATTCGTGCACTGATAACTGGGCAGCCGGACGGCCTGGAGCAGGCATCAAGGATGTATTCAAATGCCCTTTGAGGTGGGAAAGCAAGGAGTGAGAGCAATACAGGTGGCACCGTTGCAAAGCTTACCGTGTGCAGCACAGATCCAGCAGCATGTTTTAGCACTGGCTCTTCGCCTGTGGCAGCAGAGTGCAATCATTCGTGCACTGAAACCTGGCAGCCGGATGGCCTGGAGCAGGCATCAAGGATGTATTCAAATGCCCTTTGAGGTGGGAAAGCAACGAGTGAGAGCAGTACAGGTGGCACATTTGCAAAGCTTACCGTGTACAGTACAGATCCAGCAGCATGTTTTAGCACTGGCTCTTCGCCTGTGGGAGCAGAGTCCAATCATTCGTGCACTGAAAACTGGGCAGCCGGGCGGCCTGGAGCCGGCATCAAGGATATAGTCAAATGCACTTTGAGGTGGGAAAGCAAGGAGTGAGAGCAATACAGGTGGCACCGTTCCGAAGCTTTCTTTGTGCAGGAGAGGTCCAGCAGCATCTTTCAGTCCTGGCTCTTTGCCTGTGGGAGCAGAGTCCAATCATTCATGCACTGAAAACTGGGCAGCCGGACGGCCTGGAGCAGGCATCAAGGATGTATTCAAATGCACTTTGAGGTGGGAAAGCAAGGAGTGAGAGCAATACAGGTGGCACCTTTGCGAAGCCTGCCATGTGCAGAAGAGATCCGGCGGCATCTTCCAGTCCTGGCTCTTCGCCTGTGGCAGGAGAGTCCAATCATTCGTGCACTGATAACTGGGCAGCCGGACGGCCTGGAGCGGGTATCAAGGATGTATTCAAATGCACTTTGAGGTGGGAATCAAGGAGTGAGACCAATGCAGGTGGCACCGTTTCGAAGCTTACCGTGTGCAGAACAGATCCAGCAGCATGTTTCAGCACTGGCTCTTCGCCTGTGGGAGCAGAGTGCAATCATTCGTGCACTGAAAACTGGGCAGCCGGACGGCCTGGAGCAGGCATCAAGGATGTATTCAAATGCACTTTGAGGTGGGAAACAAGGAGTGAGACCAATGCAGGTGGCAACTTTTCGAACCTTACCATGTGCAGAAGAGGTCCAGCAGCACTTTTCAGTCCTGGCCCTTTCCCTGTGGAAGCAGAGTGCACTCATTCGTGCACTGAAAACTGGGCAGCCGGACGGCCTGGAGCAGGCATCAAGGATGTATTCAAATGCCCTTTGAGGTGGGAAAGCAAGGAGTGAGAGCAATACAGGTGGCACCTTTGCGAAGCTTACCATGTGCAGAAGAGATCCAGCAGCATCATTCATTTGTGGCTCTTCGCCTGTGGGAGCAGAGTCCAATCATTCGTGCACTGAAAACTGGGCAGCCGGACGGCCTGGAGCAGGCATCAAGGATGTATTCAAATGCCCTTTGAGGTGGGAAAGCAACGAGTGAGAGCAATACAGGTGGCACCGTGGCAAAGCTTACCGTGTGCAGTACAGATCCAGCAGCATGTTTTAGCACTGGCTCTTCGCCTGTGGGAGCAGAGTCCAATCATTCGTGCACTGAAAACTGGGCAGCCGGACGGCCTGGAGCAGGCATCAAGGATGTATTCAAATGCACTTTGAGGTGGGAAAACAAGGAGTGAGAGCAATACAGGTGGCACCGTTGCAAAGCTTACCGTGTGCAGTACAGATCCAGCAGCATGTTTTAGCACTGGCTCTTTGCCCGTGGGAGCAGAGTCCAATCATTCGTGCACTGAAAACTGGGCAGCCGGACGGCCTGGAGCCGGCATCAAGGATGTATTCAAATGCACTTTGAGGTGGGAAAGCAAGGAGTGAGAGCAATACAGGTGGCACCGTTGCAAAGCTTACCGTGTGCAGTACAGATCCAGCAGCATGTTTTAGCACTGGCTCTTCGCATGTGGGAGCAGAGTGCAATCATTCGTGCACTGAAAACTGGGCAGCCGGACGGCCTGGAGCAGGCATCAAGGATGTATTCAAATGCACTTTGAGGTGGGAGAGCAAGGAGTGAGAGCAATACAGGTGGCACCGTTCCGAAGCTTTCTGTGTGCAGGAGAGGTCCAGCAGCATCTTTCAGTCCTGGCTCTTTGCCTGTGGGAGCAGAGTCCAATCATTCATGCACTGAAAACTGGGCAGCCGGACGGCCTGGAGCAGGCATCAAGGATGTATTCAAATGCACTTTGAGGTTGGAAAGCAAGGAGTGAGAGCAATACAGGTGGCACCTTTGCGAAGCTTGCCATGTGCAGAAGAGATCCGGCGGCATCTTCCAGTCCTGGCTCTTCGCCTGTGGGAGCAGAGTGCAATCATTCGTGCACTGAAAACTGGGCAGCCGGACGGCCTGGAGCAGGCATCAAGGATGTATTCAAATGCACTTTGAGGTGGGAAAGCAAGGAGTGAGAGCAATACAGGTGGCACCGTTCCGAAGCTTTCTGTGTGTAGGAGAGGTCCAGCAGCATCTTTCAGTCCTTGCTCTTTGCCTGTGGTAGCAGAGTCCAATCATTCGTGCACTGAAAACTGGGCAGCCGGACGGCCTGGAGCAGGCATCAGGGATGTATTCAAATGCACTTTGAGGTTGGAAACAAGGAGTGAGACCAATGCAGGTGGCAACTTTGCAAAGCTTACCATGTGCAGAAAAGGTCCAGCAGCACTTTTCATTCCTGGCCCTTTCCCTGTGGAAGCAGAGTGCAATCATTCGTGCACTGAAAACTGGACGGCCGGACGGCCTGGAGCAGGCATCAAGGATGTATTGAAATGCAATTTGAGGTGGGAAAGCAAGGAGTGAGAGCAGTACAGGTGGCACCTTTGCGAAGCTTGGCATATGCAAAGAGATCCAGCAGCATCTTTCAGTCCTGGCTCTTCGCCTGCGGCAGGAGTGTCCAATCATACGTGCACTGAAAACTGGGCAGCCGGACGGCCTGGAGCAGGCATCAAGGATGTATTCAAATGCCCTTTGAGGTGGGAAAGCAAGGAGTGAGAGCAATACAGGTGGCACCGTTGCGAAGCTTACCGTGCGCAGGAGAGCTCCAGCAGCAACTTTCAGTCCTGGCTCTTCGCCTTCGGAGCGGAGTCCAAACATTCGTGCCCTGAAACCTGGGCAGGTGGCCAGCCTGGAGCAGGCATCAAGGATGTATTCAAATGCACTTTGAGGTGGGAAAGCAAGGAGTGAGAGCAATGCAGGTGGCACCTTTGCGAAGTTTACCGCGTGCAGAAGAGGTCCAGCAGCATCTTTCAGTCCTGGCTCTTCGCCTGTGGCAGCAGAGTCCAATCATTCGTGCACTGAAAACTGGGCAGCCGGGCGGCCTGGAGCCGGCATCAAGGATGTATTCAAATGCACTTTGAGGTGGGAAAGCAAGGAGTGAGAGCAATACAGGTGGCACCGTTGCAAAGCTTACCAAGTGCAGAAGAGGTCCAGCAGCATCTTTCAGTCCTGGCTCTTCGCCTGTGGCAGGAGATTGCGATCATTTGTGCACTGAAAACTGGGCAGCCGGACGGCCTGGAGCAGGCATCAAGGATGTATTCAAATGCCCTTTGAGGGGGGAAAGCAACGAGTGAGAGCAGTACAGGTGGCACCGTTGCGAAGCTTACCGTGTGCAGAACAAATCCAGCAGCATGTTTTAGCACTGGCTCATCGCCTGTGGCAGCAGAGTCCAATCATTCGTGCACTGAAAACTGGGCAGCCGGACGGCCTGGAGCAGGCATCAAGGATGTATTCAAATGCACTTTGAGGTTGGAAACAAGGAGTGAGACCAGTGCAGGTGGCAACTTTTCGAAACCTACCATGTGCAGAAGAGGTCCAGCAGCACTTTTCATTCCTGGCCCTTTCCCTGTGGAAGCAGAGTGCAATCATTCGTGCACTGAAAACTGGACGGCCAGACGGCCTGGAGCAGGCATCAAGGATGTATTCAAATGCACTTTCAGGTGGGAAAGCAAGGAGTGAGAGCAATACAGTTGGCACCATTTCAAAGCTTACCGTATGCAGAAGAGATCCAGCAGCATCTTTCAGTCCTGGCTCTTCGCCTGTGGCTGGAGAGTCCAATCATTCGTGCACTGACAACTGGGCAGCCGGACGGCCTGGAGCAGGCATCAAGGATGTATTCAAATGCACTTTGAGGTGGGAAAACAAGCAGGGAGAGCAATACAGGTGGCACCTTTGCGACGTTTACGGCGTGCAGAAGAGGTCCAGCAGCATCTTTCAGTCCTGGCTCTTTGCCTGTGGGAGCAGAGTCCAATCATTCGTGCACTGAAAACTGGGCAGCCGGACGGCCTGGAGCCGGCATCAAGGATGTATTCAAATGCACTTTGAGGTGGGAAAGCAAGGAGTGAGAGCAATACAGGTGGCACCGTTGCAAAGCTTACCGTGTGCAGTACAGATCCAGCAGCATGTTTTAGCACTGGCTCTTCGCATGTGGGAGCAGAGTGCAATCATTCGTGCACTGAAAACTGGGCAGCCGGACGGCCTGGAGCAGGCATTAAGGATGTATTCAAATGCACTTTGAGGTTGGAAAGCAAGGAGTGAGAGCAATACAGGTGGCACCTTTGCGAAGCTTGCCATGTGCAGAAGAGATCCGGCGGCATCTTCCAGTCCTGGCTCTTCGCCTGTGGGAGCAGAGTGCAATCATTCGTGCACTGAAAACTGGGCAGCCGGACGGCCTGGAGCAGGCATCAAGGATGTATTCAAATGCACTTTGAGGTGGGAAAGCAAGGAGTGAGAGCAATACAGGTGGCACCGTTCCGAAGCTTTCTGTGTGTAGGAGAGGTCCAGCAGCATCTTTCAGTCCTTGCTCTTTGCCTGTGGTAGCAGAGTCCAATCATTCGTGCACTGAAAACTGGGCAGCCGGACGGCCTGGAGCAGGCATCAGGGATGTATTCAAATGCACTTTGAGGTTGGAAACAAGGAGTGAGACCAATGCAGGTGGCAACTTTGCAAAGCTTACCATGTGCAGAAAAGGTCCAGCAGCACTTTTCATTCCTGGCCCTTTCCCTGTGGAAGCAGAGTGCAATCATTCGTGCACTGAAAACTGGACGGCCGGACGGCCTGGAGCAGGCATCAAGGATGTATTGAAATGCCCTTTGAGGTGGGAAAGCAAGGAGTGAGAGCAGTACAGGTGGCACCTTTGCGAAGCTTGGCATATGCAGAAGAGATCCAGCAGCATCTTTCAGTCCTGGCTCTTCGCCTGTGGCAGGAGAGTCCAATCATTCGTGCACTGAAAACTGGGCAGCCGGATGGCCTGGAGCAGGCATCAAGGATGTATTCAAATGCCCTTTGAGGTGGGAAAGCAAGGAGTGAGAGCAATACAGGTGGCACCGTTGCGAATCTTACCATGTGCAGAAGAGATCCAGCAGCATCATTCATTTGTGGCTCTTCGCCTGTGGGAGCAGAGTCCAATCATTCGTGCACTGAAAACTGGGCAGCCGGACGGCCTGGAGCAGGCATCAAGGATGTATTCAAATGCACTTTGAGGAGGGAAATCAAGGAGTGAGAGCGATACAGGTGGCACCGTTGCGAAGCTTACCGTGTGCAGGAGAGGTCCAGCAGCATCTTTCAGTCCTGGTTCTTTGCCTGTGGGAGCAGAGTCCAATCATTCGTGCACTGAAAACTGGGCAGCCGGACGGCCTGGAGCAGGCATCAAGGATGTATTCAAATGCACTTTGAGGTTGGAAACAAAGAGTGAGACCAATGCAGGTGGCAACTTTGCGAAATTTACCATGTGCAGAAGAGGTCCAGCAGCACGTTTCATTCCTGGCCCATTCCCTGTCGAAGCAGAGTACCATCATTCGTGCACTGAAAACTGGGCAGCCGGACGGCCTGGAGCAGGCATCAAGGATGTATTCAAATGCCCTTTGAGGTGGGAAAGCAAGGAGTGAGAGCAATACAGGTGGCACCGTTGCGAATCTTACCATGTGCAGAAGAGATCCAGCAGCATCATTCATTTGTGGCTCTTCGCCTGTGGGAGCAGAGTCCAATCATTCGTGCACTGAAAACTGGGCAGCCGGACGGCCTGGAGCAGCCATCAAGGATGTAGTCAAATGCCCTTTGAGGTGGGAAAGCAACGAGTGAGAGCAATACAGGTGGCACCGTTGCAAAGCTTACCGTATGCAGAAGAGATCCAGCAGCATCTTTCAGTCCTGGCTCTTCGCCTGTGGCAGGAGAGTCCAATCATTCGTGCACTGATAACTGGGCAGCCGGACGGCCTGGAGCGGGTATCAAGGATGTATTCAAATGCACTTTGAGGTGGGAAACAAGGAGTGAGACCAATGCAGGTGGCACCGTTTCGAAGCTTACCGTGTGCAGAACAGATCCAGCAGCATGTTTCAGCACTGGCTCTTCGCCTGTGGGAGCAGAGTGCAATCATTCGTGCACTGAAAACTGGGCAGCCGGACGGCCTGGAGCAGGCATCAAGGATGTATTCAAATGCACTTTGAGGTGGGAAACAAGGAGTGAGACCAATGCAGGTGGCAACTTTTCGAACCTTACCATGTGCAGAAGAGGTCCAGCAGCACTTTTCAGTCCTGGCCCTTTCCCTGTGGAAGCAGAGTGCACTCATTCGTGCACTGAAAACTGGGCAGCCGGACGGCCTGGAGCAGGCATCAAGGATGTATTCAAATGCCCTTTGAGGTGGGAAAGCAAGGAGTGAGAGCAATACAGGTGGTACCTTTGCGAATCTTACCATGTGCAGAAGAGATCCAGCAGCATCATTCATTTGTGGCTCTTCGCCTGTGGAAGCAGAGTCCAATCATTCGTGCACTGAAAACTGGGCAGCCGGACGGCCTGGAGCAGGCATCAAGGATGTATTCAAATGCCCTTTGAGGTGGGAAAGCAACGAGTGAGAGCAATACAGGTGGCACCGTGGCAAAGCTTACCGTGTGCAGTACAGATCCAGCAGCATGTTTTAGCACTGGCTCTTCGCCTGTGGCAGCAGAGTCCAATCATTCGTGCACTGAAAACTGGGCAGCCGGACGGCCTGGAGCAGGCATCAAGGATGTATTCAAATGCACTTTGAGGTGGGAAAGCAAGGAGTGAGAGCAATACAGGTGGCAACGTTCAGAAGCTTTCTGTGTGCAGGAGAGGTCCAGCAGCATCTTTCAGTCCTGGCTCTTCGCCTGTGGCAGGAGATTGCGATCATTTGTGCACTGAAAACTGGGCAGACGGACGGCCTGGAGCAGGCATCAAGGATGTATTCAAATGCCCTTTGAGGGGGGAAAGCAACGAGTGAGAGCAGTACAGGTGGCGCCTTTGCAAAGCTTACCGTGTGCAGTACAGATCCAGCAGCATGTTTTAGCACTGGCTCTTCGCCTGTGGCAGCAGAGTGCAATCATTCGTGCACTGAAAACTGCGCAGCCGGACGGCCTGGAGCAGGCATCAAGGATGTATTCAAATGCACTTTGAGGTGGAAAAGCAAGGAGTGAGAGCAATACAGGTGGCACCGTTCCGAAGCTTTCTTTGTGCAAGAGAGGTCCAGCAGCATCTTTCAGTCCTGGCTCTTTGCCTGTGGGAGCAGAGTCCAATCATTCGTGCACTGAAAACTGGGCAGCCGGACGGCCTGGAGCAGGCATCAAGGATGTATTCAAATGCACTTTGAGGTGGGAAAGCAAGGAGTGAGAGCAATACAGGTGGCAACGTTCAGAAGCTTTCTGTGTGCAGGAGAGGTCCAGCAGCATCTTTCAGTCCTGGCTCTCTGCCTGTGGTAGCAGAGTCCAATCATTCGTGCACTGAAAACTGGGCAGCCGGACGGCCTGGAGCAGGCATCAGGGATGTATTCAAATGCCCTTTGAGGTGTGAAAGCAAGGAGTGAGAGCAATACAGGTGGCACCTTTGCGAATCTTACCATGTGCAGAGGAGATCCAGCAGCATCATTCATTTGTGGCTCTTCGCCTGTGGGAGCAGAGTCCAATCATTCGTGCACTGAAAACTGGGCAGCCGGACGGCCTGGAGCAGGCATCATTGATGTACTCAAATGCCCTTTGAGGTGGGAAAGCAAGGAGTGAGAGCAATTCAGGTGGCACCGTTTCAAAGCTTTCTCTGTGCAGAAGAGGTCCAGCAGCATCTTTCAGTCCTGGCTCTTCGCCTGTGGGAGCAGAGTCCAATCATTCGTGCCCTGAAAACTGGGCAGCCGGACGGCCTGGAGCAGGCATCAAGGATGTATTCAAATGCCCTTTGAGGTGGGAAAGCAAGGAGTGAGAGCAATACAGGTGGCACCGTTGCAAAGCTTACCGTGTGCAGCACAGATCCAGCAGCATGTTTTAGCACTGGCTCTTCGCCTGTGGCAGCAGAGTGCAATCATTCGTGCACTGAAACCTGGCAGCCGGATGGCCTGGAGCAGGCATCAAGGATGTATTCAAATGCACTTTGAGGTGGGAAACAAGGAGTGAGAGCAATACAGGTGGCACCGTTCCGAAGCTTTCTTTGTGCAGGAGAGGTCCAGCAGCATCTTTCAGTCCTGGCTCTTTGCCTGTGGGAGCAGAGTCCAATCATTCATGCACTGAAAACTGGGCAGCCGGACGGCCTGGAGCAGGCATCAAGGATGTATTCAAATGCACTTTGAGGTGGGAAAGCAAGGAGTGAGAGCAATACAGGTGGCACCTTTGCGAAGCCTGCCAAGTGCAGAAGAGATCCGGCGGCATCTTCCAGTCCTGGCTCTTCGCCTGTGGCAGGAGAGTCCAATCATTCGTGCACTGATAACTGGGCAGCCGGACGGCCTGGAGCGGGTATCAAGGATGTATTCAAATGCACTTTGAGGTGGGAAACAAGGAGTGAGACCAATGCAGGTGGCACCGTTTCGAAGCTTACCGTGTGCAGAACAGATCCAGCAGCATGTTTCAGCACTGGCTCTTCGCCTGTGGGAGCAGAGTGCAATCATTCGTGCACTGAAAACTGGGCAGCCGGACGGCCTGGAGCAGGCATCAAGGATGTATTCAAATGCACTTTGAGGTGGGAAACAAGGAGTGAGACCAATGCAGGTGGCAACTTTTCGAACCTTACCATGTGCAGAAGAGGTCCAGCAGCACTTTTCAGTCCTGGCCCTTTCCCTGTGGAAGCAGAGTGCACTCATTCGTGCACTGAAAACTGGGCAGCCGGACGGCCTGGAGCAGGCATCAAGGATGTATTCAAATGCCCTTTGAGGTGGGAAAGCAAGGAGTGAGAGCAATACAGGTGGCACCTTTGCGAAGCTTACCATGTGCAGAAGAGATCCAGCAGCATCATTCATTTGTGGCTCTTCGCCTGTGGGAGCAGAGTCCAATCATTCGTGCACTGAAAACTGGGCAGCCGGACGGCCTGGAGCAGGCATCAAGGATGTATTCAAATGCCCTTTGAGGTGGGAAAGCAACGAGTGAGAGCAATACAGGTGGCACCGTGGCAAAGCTTACCGTGTGCAGTACAGATCCAGCAGCATGTTTTAGCACTGGCTCTTCGCCTGTGGGAGCAGAGTGCAATCATTCGTGCACTGAAAACTGGGGAGCCGGACGGCCTGGAGCAGGCATCAAGGATGTATTCAAATGCCCTTTGAGGTGGGAAAGCAAGGAGTGAGAGCAATACAGGTGGCACCGTTCCGAAGCTTTCTGTGTGCAGCAGAGGTCCAGCAGCATCTTTCAGTCCTGGCTCTTCGCCTGTGGGAGCAGAGTCCAATCATTCGTGCACTGAAAACTGGGCAGCCGGACGGCCTGGAGCAGGCATCAAGGATGTATTCAAATGCCCTTTGAGGTGGGAAAGCAACGAGTGAGAGCAATACAGGTGGCACCGTGGCAAAGCTTACCGTGTGCAGTACAGATCCAGCAGCATGTTTTAGCACTGGCTCTTCGCCTGTGGGAGCAGAGTGCAATCATTCGTGCACTGAAAACTGGGCAGCCGGACGGCCTGGAGCAGGCATCAAGGATGTATTCAAATGCACTTTGAGGTTGGAAACAAGGAGTGAGACCAATGCAGGTGGCAACTTTGCAAAGCTTACCATGTGCAGAAGAGGTCCAGCAGCACTTTTCATTTCTGGCCCTTTCCCTGTGGAAGCAGAGTGCAATCATTCGTGCACTGAAAACTGGGCGGCCGGACGGCCTGGAGCAGGCATCAAGGATGTATTCAAATGCCCTTTGAGATGGGAAAGCAAGGAGTGAGAGCAATACAGGTGGCAGCGTTGCGAAGCTTGCCATGTGCAGAAGAGATCCACCTGCATCTTCCACTCCTGGCTCTTCGCCTGTGGCAGCAGAGTGCAATCATTTGTGCACTGAAACCTGGGCAGGTGGCCAGCCTGGAGCAGGCATCAAGGATGTATTCAAATGCACTTTGAGGTGGGAAACAAGGAGTGAGACCAATGCAGGTGGCACCGTTGCGAAGCTTACCATGTGCAGAAGAAGTCCAGCAGCACTTTTCATTCCTGGCCCTTTCCCTGTGGAAGCAGAGTGCAATCATTCTTGCACTGAAAACTGGACGGCCGGAAGGCCTGGAGCAGGCATCAAGGATGTATTCAAATGCCCTTTGAGGTGGGAAAGCAAGGAGTGAGAGCAATGGAGGTGGCAGCGTTGCGAAGCTTACCGTGTGCAGAACAGATCCAGCAGCATGTTTTAGCACTGGCTCTTCGCCTGTGGGAGCAGAGTCCAATCATTCGTGCCCTGAAAACTGGGCAGCCGGACGGCCTGGAGCAGGCATCAAGGATGTATTCAAATACACTTTGAGGTTTAGAACAAGGAGTGAGGCCAATACAGGCGGCACCGTTGCAAAGCTTACCATATGCAGAAGAGATCCAGCAGCATCTTTCAGTCCTGGCTCTTCGCCTGTGGCAGCAGAGTCAATCATTCGTGCACTGAAAACAGGGCAGCCGGACGGCCTGGAGCAGGCATCAAGGATGTATTCAAATGCACTTTGAGGTGGGAAAGCAAGGAGTGAGAGCAATACAGGTGGCAACGTTCAGAAGCTTTCTGTGTGCAGGAGAGGTCCAGCAGCATCTTTCAGTCCTGGCTCTTCGCCTGTGGGAGCAGAGTGCAATCATTCGTGCACTGAAAACTGGGCTGCCGGACGGCCTGGAGCAGGCATTAAGGATGTATTCAAATGCACTTTGAGGTGGGAAACAAGGAGTGAGACCAATGCAGGTGGCACCGTTGCGAAGCTTACCGTGTGCAGAACAAATCCAGCAGCATGTTTTAGCACTGGCTCATCGCCTGTGGCAGCAGAGTCCAATCATTCGTGCACTGAAAACTGGGCAGCCGGACGGCCTGGAGCAGGCATCAAGGATGTATTCAAATGCACTTTGAGGTTGGAAAAAAGGAGTGAGACCAATGCAGGTGGCAACTTTTCGAAGCTTACCATGTGCAGAAGAGGTCCAGCAGCACTTTTCATTCCTGGCCCTTTCCCTGTGGAAGCAGAGTGCAATCATTCGTGCACTGAAAACTGGACGGCCAGACGGCCTGGAGCAGGCATCAAGGATGTATTCAAATGCACTTTCAGGTGGGAAAGCAACGAGTGAGAGCAATACAGGTGGCACCATTTCAAAGCTTACCGTATGCAGAAGAGATCCAGCAGCATCTTTCAGTCCTGGCTCTTCGCCTGTGGCTGGAGAGTCCAATCATTCGTGCACTGACAACTGGGCAGCCGGACGGCCTGGAGCAGGCATCAAGGATGTATTCAAATGCACTTTGAGGAGGGAAATCAAGGAGTGAGAGCAATACAGGTGGCACCTTTGCGAAGCTTGCCGTGTGCAGATGAGATCCAGCAGCATCTTTCAGTCCTGGCTCTTTGCCTGTGGGAGCAGAGTCCAATCATTCGTGCACTGAAAACTGGGCAGCCGGACGGCCTGGAGCCGGCATCAGGGATGTATTGAAATGCACTTTGAGGTGGGAAAGAAAGGAGTGAGAGCAATACAGGTGGCACCGTTGCAAAGCTTACCGTGTGCAGTACAGATCCACAGCATGTTTTAGCACTGGCTCTTCGCATGTGGGAGCAGAGTGCAATCATTCGTGCACTGAAAACTGGGCAGCCGGACGGCCTGGAGCAGGCATCAAGGATGTATTCAAATGCACTTTGAGGTGGGAAAGCAAGGAGTGAGAGCAATACAGGTGGCACCGTTCCGAAGCTTTCTGTGTGCAGGAGAGGTCCAGCAGCATCTTTCAGTCCGGGCTCTTTGCCTGTGGGAGCAGAGTCCAATCATTCATGCACTGAAAACTGGGCAGCCGGACGGCCTGGAGCAGGCATCAAGGATGTATTCAAATGCACTTTGAGGTGGGAAAGCAAGGAGTGAGAGCAATACAGGTGGCACCTTTGCGAAGCCTGCCATGTGCAGAAGAGATCCGGCGGCATCTTCCAGTCCTGGCTCTTCGCCTGTGGCAGGAGAGTCCAATCATTCGTGCACTGACAACTGGGCAGCCGGCCAGCCTGGAGCAGGCATCAAGGAACTATTCAAATGCACTTTGAGGTGGGAAAACAAGCAGTGAGACCAATGCAGGTGGCACTGTTGCAAAGCTTACCACGTGCAGAAGAGATCCAGCAGCATCTTTAGGTCCTGGCTCTTCGCCTGTGGGAGCAGAGTCCAATCATTCGTGCACTGACAGCTGGGCAGCCGGACAGACTGGAGCAGGCATCAAGGAACTATTCAAATGCACTTTGAGGTGGGAAAACAAGGAGTGAGAGCAATACTGGTGGCACCGTTGCAAAGCTTACCGTGAGCAGAAGAGATCCAGCAGCATCTTTAGGTCCTGGCTCTTCGCCTGTGGGAGCAGAGTCCAATCGTTCGTGCACTGACAACTGGGCAGCCAGCCATCCTGGAGCAGGCATCAGGGAACTATTCAAATGCACTTTGAGGTGGGAAAACAAGCAGTGAGACCAATGCAAGTGGCACCGTTGCAAAGCTTACCACGTGCAGAAGAGATCCAGCAGCATCTTTAGGTCCTGGCTCTTCGGCTGTGGGAGCAGAGTCCAATCATTCGTGCACTGACAACTGGGCAGCCGGCCAGCCTGGAGCAGGCATCAAGGAACTATTCAAATGCACTTTGAGGTGGGAAAGCAAGCAGTGAGAGCAATACAGGTGGCACCTTTGCGAAGTTTAACGCGTGCAGAAGAGGTCCAGCAGCATCTTTCAGTCCTGGCTCTTCGCCTGTGGCAGCAGAGTCCAATCATTCGTGCACTGAAAACTGGGCAGCCGGACGGCCTGGAGCAGGCATCAAGGATGCATTCAAATGCACTTTGAGATGGGAAAGCAAGGAGTGAGAGCAATACAGGTGGCACCGTTTCAAACCTTTCTCTGTGCAGAAGAGGTCCAGCAGCATCTTTCAGTCCTGGCTCTTCGCCTGTGGCAGGATATTGCAATCATTCGTGCACTGAAAACTGGGCAGCCGGACGGCCTGGAGCAGGCATCAAGGATGTATTCAAATGCCCTTTGAGGTGGGAAAGCAACGAGTGAGAGCAATACAGGTGGCACCGTTGCAAAGCTTACCGTGTGCAGTACAGATCCAGCAGCATGTTTTAGCACTGGCTCTTCGCCTGTGGGAGCAGAGTGCAATCATTCGTGCACTGAAAACTGGGCAGCCGGACGGCCTGGAGCCGGCATCAAGGATGTATTCAAATGCACTTTGAGGTGGGAAACAAGGAGTGAGACCAATGCAGGTGGCACCGTTGCGAAGCTTACCGTGTGCAGAACAGATCAAGCAGCATGTTTCAGCACTGGCATTTCGCCTGTGGGAGGAGAGTCCAATCATTCTTGCACTGAAAACTGGGCAGACGGACGGCCTGGAGCAGGCATCAAGGATGTATTCAAATGCACTTTGAGGTTGGAAACAAGGAGTGAGACCAATGCAGGAGGCACTGTTGCGAAGCTTACCGTGTGCAGAACAGATCCAGCAGCATGTATTAGTACTGGCTCTTCGCCTGTGGCAGCAGAGTCCAATCATTCGTGCACTGAAAACTGGGCAGCCGGACGGCCTGGAGCGGCCATGAAGGATGTATTCAAATGCCCTTTGAGGTGGGAAAGCAACGAGTGAGAGCAATACAGGTGGCACCTTTGCGAAGCTTGCCATGTGCAGAAGAGATCCAGCGGCATGTTCCAGTCCTGGCTCTTCGCCTGTGGGAGCAGAGTGCAATCATTCGTGCACTGTAAACTGGGCAGCCGGACGGCCTGGAGCAGGCATCAAGGATGTATTCAAATGCACTTATAGGTGGGAAACAAGGAGTGAGACCAATGCAGGTGGCAACTTTTCGAAGCTTACCATGTGCAGAAGAGGTCCAGCAGCACTTTTCAGTCCTGGCCCTTTCCCTGTGGAAGCAGAGTGCAATCATTCGTGCACTGAAAACTGGACGGCCAGACGGCCTGGAGCAGGCATCAAGGATGTATTCAAATGCACTTTCAGGTGGGAAAGCAAGGAGTGAGAGCAATACAGGTGGCACCATTGCAAAGATTACCGTATGCAGAAGAGATCCAGCAGCATCTTTCAGTCCTGGCTCTTCGCCTGTGGCTGGAGAGTCCAATCATTCGTGCACTGAAAACTGGGCAGCCGGCCAGCCTGGAGCAGGCATCAAGGATGTATTCAAATGCACTTTGAGGAGGGAAATCAAGGAGTGAGAGCAATACAGGTGGCACCTTTGCGAAGCTTGCCGTGTGCAGATGAGATCCAGCAGCATCTTCCAGTCCTGGCTCTTCGCCTGTGGCAGCAGAGTGCAATCATTCGTGCATTGAAATCTGGGCAGCCGGACGGCCTGGAGCAGGCATCAAGGATGTATTCAAATGCACTTTGAGGTGGGAAAGCAAGGAGTGAGAGCAATACAGGTGGCACCGTTCCGAAGCTTTCTGTGTGCAGGAGAGGTCCAGCAGCATCTTTCAGTCCTGGCTCTTTGCCTGTGGGAGCAGAGTCCAATCATTCATGCACTGAAAACTGGGCAGCCGGACGGCCTGGAGCAGGCATCAAGGATGTATTCAAATGCACTTTGAGGTGGGAAAGCAAGGAGTGAGAGCAATACAGGTGGCACCGTTCCGAAGCTTTCTGTGTGCAGGAGAGGTCCAGCAGCATCTTTCAGTCCTGGCTCTTTGCCTGTGGTAGCAGAGTCCAATCATTCGTGCACTGAAAACTGGGCAGCCGGACGGCCTGGAGCAGGCATCAAGGATGTATTCAAATGCACTTTGAGGTTGGAAACAAGAATTGAGAGCAATGCAGGCGGCAACTTTGCAAAGCTTACCATGTGCAGAAGAGGTCCAGCAGCACTTTTCATTCCTGGCCCTTTCCCTGTGGAAGCAGAGTGCAATCATTCGTGCACTGAAAACTGGGCGGCCGGACGGCCTGGAGCAGGCATCAAGGATGTATTCAAATGCACTTTGAGGTGGGAAACAAGGAGTGAGACCAATGCAGGTGGCACCGTTTCGAAGCTTACCGTGTGCAGAACAGATCCAGCAGCATGTTTCAGCACTGGCTCTTCGCCTGTGGAAGCAGAGTCCAATCATTCGTGCACTGAAAACTGGGCAGCCGGCCAGCCTGGAGCAGGCATCAAGGATGTATTCAAATGCCCTTTGAGGTGGGAAAGCAAGGAGTGAGAGCAATACAGGTGGCACCGTTGCGAAATTTACCGTGTGCAGAACAGATCCAGCAGCATGTTTTAGCACTGGCTCTTCGCCTGTGGCAGCAGAGTCCAATCATTCGTGCACTGAAAACTGGGCAGCCGGACGGCCTGGAGCAGGCATCATTGATGTATTCAAATGCCCTTTGAGGTGGGAAAGCAAGGAGTGAGAGCAATACAGGTGGCACCTTTGCGAAGCTTGCCATGTGCAGAAGAGATCCAGCGGCATCTTCCAGTCCTGGCTCTTCGCCTGTGGGAGCAGAGTGCAATCATTCGTGCACTGAAACCTGGGCATGTGGCCAGCCTGGAGCAGGCATCAAGGATATGTTCAAATGCACTTTGAGGTGGGAAAGCAAGGAGTGAGAGCAATACAGGTGGCACCGTTCCGAAGCTTTCTGTGTGCAGAAGAGATCCAGCAGCATCATTCATTTGTGGCTCTTCGCCTGTGGGAGCAGAGTCCAATCATTCGTGCACTGAAAACTGGGCAGCCGGACTTCCTGGTGGTGGCATCAAGGATGTATTCAAATGCCCTTTGAGGCGGGAAAGCAAGGAGTGAGAGCAATACAGCTGGCACCGTTGCAAATCTTTCTGTGTGCAGCAGAGGTCCAGCAGCATCTTTCAGTCCTGGCTCTTCGCCTGTGGGAGCAGAGTGCAATCATTCGTGCACTGAAAACTGGGCAGCCGGACGGCCTGGAGCAGGCATCAAGGATGCATTCAAATGCACTTTGAGGTGGGAAAGCAAGGAGTGAGAGCAATACAGGTGGCACCTTTGCGAAGTTTACCGCGTGCAGAAGAGGTCCAGCAGCATCTTTCAGTCCTGGCTCTTCGCCTGTGGCAGCAGAGTCCAATCATTCGTGCACTGAAAACTGGGCAGCCGGACGGCCTGGAGCAGGCATCAAGGATGTATTCAAATGCCCTTTGAGGTGGGAAAGCAAGGAGTGAGAGCAATACAGGTGGCACCGTTTCAAAGCTTTCTGTGTGCAGCAGAGGTCCAGCAGCATCTTTCAGTCCTGGCTCTTCGCCTGTGGCAGGAGATTGCAATCATTCGTGCACTGAAAACTGGGCAGCCGGACGGCCTGGAGCAGGCATCAAAGATGTACTCAAATGCCCTTTGAGGTGGGAAAGCAACGAGTGAGAGTAATACAGGCGGCACCGTTGCAAAGCTTACCGTGTGCAGTACAGATCCAGCAGCATGTTTCAGCACTGGCTCTTCGCCTGTGGGAGCAGAGTGCAATCATTCGTGCACTGAAAACTGGGCAGCCGGACGGCCTGGAGCAGGCATCAAGGATGTATTCAAATGCACTTTGAGGTTGGAAACAAGGAGTGAGACCAATGCAGGTGGCAACTTTGCAAAGCTTACCATGTGCAGAAGAGGTCCAGCAGCACTTTTCATTTCTGGGCCTTTCCCTGTGGAAGCAGAGTGCAATCATTCGTGCACTGAAAACTGGGCGGTTGGACGGCCTGGAGCAGGCATCAAGGATGTATTCAAATGCCCTTTGAGGTGGGAAAGCAAGGAGTGAGAGCAATACAGGTGGCACCGTTGCAAAGCTTACCGTATGCAGAAGAGGTCCAGCAGCATCTTTCAGTCCTGGCGCTTCGCCTGTGGGAGCAGAGTCCTATCATTCGTGCACTGAAAACTGGGCAGCCGGACGTCCTGGAGCAGGCATCAAGGATGTATTCAAATGCCCTTTGAGGTGGGAAAGCAAGGAGTGAGAGCAATACAGGTGGCACCTTTGCGAAGCTTGCCATGTGCAGAAGAGATCCACCTGCATCTTCCACTCCTGGCTCTTCGCCTGTGGCAGCAGAGTGCAATCATTCGTGCACTGAAACCTGGGCAGGTGGCCAGCCTGGAGCAGGCATCAAGGATGTATTCAAATGCACTTTGAGGTGGGAAACAAGGAGTGAGACCAATGCAGGTGGCACCGTTGCGAAGCTTACCATGTGCAGAAGAAGTCCAGCAGCACTTTTCATTCCTGGCCCTTTCCCTGTGGAAGCAGAGTGCAATCATTCTTGCACTGAAAACTGGACGGCCGGAAGGCCTGGAGCAGGCATCAAGGATGTATTCAAATGCCCTTTGAGGTGGGAAAGCAAGGAGTGAGAGCAATGCAGGTGGCAGCGTTGCGAAGCTTACCGTGTGCAGAACAGATCCAGCAGCATGTTTTAGCACTGGCTCTTCGCCTGTGGGAGCAGAGTCCAATCATTCGTGCACTGAAAACTGGGCAGCCGGAGGGCCTGGAGCAGGCATCAAGGATGTATTCAAATACACTTTGAGGTTTAGAACAAGGAGTGAGGCCAATACAGGCGGCACCGTTGCAAAGCTTACCGTATGCAGAAGAGATCCAGCAGCATCTTTCAGTCCTGGCTCTTCGCCTGTGGCAGCAGAGTCAATCATTCGTGCACTGAAAACAGGGCAGCCGGACGGCCTGGAGCAGGCATCAAGGATGTATTCAAATGCACTTTGAGGTGGGAAAGCAAGGAGTGAGAGCAATACAGGTGGCACCTTTGCGAAGTTTACCGCGTGCAGAAGAGGTCCAGCAGCATCTTTCAGTCCTGGCTCTTCGCCTGTGGGAGCAGAGTGCAATCATTCGTGCACTGAAAACTGGGCTGCCGGACGGCCTGGAGCAGGCATTAAGGATGTATTCAAATGCACTTTGAGGTGGGAAACAAGGAGTGAGACCAATGCAGGTGGCACCGTTGCGAAGCTTACCGTGTGCAGAACAAATCCAGCAGCATGTTTTAGCACTGGCTCATCGCCTGTGGCAGCAGAGTCCAATCATTCGTGCACTGAAAACTGGGCAGCCGGACGGCCTGGAGCAGGCATCAAGGATGTATTCAAATGCACTTTGAGGTTGGAAAAAAGGAGTGAGACCAATGCAGGTGGCAACTTTTCGAAGCTTACCATGTGCAGAAGAGGTCCAGCAGCACTTTTCATTCCTGGCCCTTTCCCTGTGGAAGCAGAGTGCAATCATTCGTGCACTGAAAACTGGACGGCCAGACGGCCTGGAGCAGGCATCAAGGATGTATTCAAATGCACTTTCAGGTGGGAAAGCAACGAGTGAGAGCAATACAGGTGGCACCATTTCAAAGCTTACCGTATGCAGAAGAGATCCAGCAGCATCTTTCAGTCCTGGCTCTTCGCCTGTGGCTGGAGAGTCCAATCATTCGTGCACTGACAACTGGGCAGCCGGACGGCCTGGAGCAGGCATCAAGGATGTATTCAAATGCACTTTGAGGAGGGAAATCAAGGAGTGAGAGCAATACAGGTGGCACCTTTGCGAAGCTTGCCGTGTGCAGATGAGATCCAGCAGCATCTTTCAGTCCTGGCTCTTTGCCTGTGGGAGCAGAGTGCAATCATTCGTGCACTGAAAACTGGGCAGCCGGACGGCCTGGAGCAGGCATCAAGGATGTATTCAAATGCACTTTGAGGTGGGAAAACAAGCAGTGAGAGCAATACAGGTGGCACCTTTGCGAAGTTTACCGCGTGCAGAAGAGGTCCAGCAGCATCTTTCAGTCCTGGCTCTTTGCCTGTGGGAGCAGAGTCCAATCATTCGTGCACTGAAAACTGGGCAGCCGGACGGCCTGGAGCCGGCATCAGGGATGTATTGAAATGCACTTTGAGGTGGGAAAGCAAGGAGTGAGAGCAATACAGGTGGCACCGTTGCAAAGCTTACCGTGTGCAGTACAGATCCAGCAGCATGTTTTAGCACTGGCTCTTCGCCTGTGGCAGCAGAGTCCAATCATTCGTGCACTGAAAACTGGGCAGCCGGACGGCCTGGAGCCGGCATCAAGGATATAGTCAAATGCCCTTTGAGGTGGGAAAGCAAGGAGTGAGAGCAATACAGGTGGCACCTTTGCAAAGCTTACCGTGTGCAGTACAGATCCACAGCATGTTTTAGCACTGGCTCTTCGCATGTGGGAGCAGAGTGCAATCATTCGTGCACTGAAAACTGGGCAGCCGGACGGCCTGGAGCAGGCATCAAGGATGTATTCAAATGCACTTTGAGGTGGGAAAGCAAGGAGTGAGAGCAATACAGGTGGCACCGTTCCGAAGCTTTCTGTGTGCAGGAGAGGTCCAGCAGCATCTTTCAGTCCGGGCTCTTTGCCTGTGGGAGCAGAGTCCAATCATTCATGCACTGAAAACTGGGCAGCCGGACGGCCTGGAGCAGGCATCAAGGATGTATTCAAATGCACTTTGAGGTGGGAAAGCAAGGAGTGAGAGCAATACAGGTGGCACCTTTGCGAAGCCTGCCATGTGCAGAAGAGATCCGGCGGCATCTTCCAGTCCTGGCTCTTCGCCTGTGGCAGGAGAGTCCAATCATTCGTGCACTGATAACTGGGCAGCCGGACGGCCTGGAGCGGGTATCAAGGATGTATTCAAATGCACTTTGAGGTGGGAAACAAGGAGTGAGACCAATGCAGGTGGCACCGTTTCGAAGCTTACCGTGTGCAGAACAGATCCAGCAGCATGTTTCAGCACTGGCTCTTCGCCTGCGGGAGCAGAGTGCAATTATTCGTGCACTGAAAACTGGGCAGCCGGACGGCCTGGAGCAGGCATCAAGGATGTATTCAAATGCACTTTGAGGTGGGAAACAAGGAGTGATACCAATGCAGGTGGCAACTTTTCGAAGCTTACCATGTGCAGAAGAGGTCCAGCAGCACTTTTCAGTCCTGGCCGTTTCCCTGTGGAAGCAGAGTGCAATCATTCGTGCACTGAAAACTGGGCAGCCGGACGGCCTGGAGCAGGCATCAAGGATGTATTCAAATGCCCTTTGAGGTGGGAAAGCAAGGAGTGAGAGCAATACAGGTGGCACCTTTGCGAAGCTTACCATGTGCAGAAGAGATCCAGCCGCATCATTCATTTGTGGCTCTTTGCCTGTGGGAGCAGAGTCCAATCATTCGTGCACTGAAAACTGGGCAGCCGGACGGCCTGGAGCAGGCATCAAGGATGTATTCAAATGCCCTTTGAGGTGGGAAAGCAACGAGTGAGAGCAATACAGGTGGCACCGTGGCAAAGCTTACCGTGTGCAGTACAGATCCAGCAGCATGTTTTAGCACTGGCTCTTCGCCTGTGGGAGCAGAGTGCAATCATTCGTGCACTGAAAACTGGGGAGCCGGACGGCCTGGAGCAGGCATCAAGGATGTATTCAAATGCACTTTGAGGTGGGAAAGCAAGGAGTGAGAGCAATACAGGTGGCACCGTTCCGAAGCTTTCTGTGTGCAGGAGAGGTCCAGCAGCATCTTTCAGTCCTGGTTCTTTGCCTGTGGGAGCAGAGTCCAATCATTCGTGCACTGAAAACTGGGCAGCCGGACGGCCTGGAGCAGGCATCAAGGATGTATTCAAATGCACTTTGAGGTTGGAAACAAGGAGTGAGACCAATGCAGGAGGCACTGTTGCGAAGCTTGCCATGTGCAGAACAGATCCAGCAGCATGTATTAGCACTGGCTCTTCGCCTGTGGCAGCAGAGTCCAATCATTCGTGCACTGAAAACTGGGCAGTAGGACGGCCTGGAGCCGGCATCAAGGATGTATTCAAATGCCCTTTGAGGTGGGAAAGCAAGGAGTGAGAGCAATACAGGTGGCACCGTTTCAAAGCTTTCTCTGTGCAGAAGAGGTCCAGCAGCATCTTTCAGTCCTGGCTCTTCGCCTGTGGCAGGATATTGCAATCATTCGTGCACTGAAAACTGGGCAGCCGGACGGCCTGGACCAGGCATCAAGGATGTACTCAAATGCCCTTTGAGGTGGGAAAGCAACGAGTGAGAGTAATACAGGCGGCACCGTTGCAAAGCTTACCGTGTGCAGTACAGATCCAGCAGCATGTTTTAGCACTGGCTCTTCGCCTGTGGCAGCAGAGTGCAATCATTCGTGCACTGAAAACTGGGCAGCCGGACGGCCTGGAGCAGGCATCAAGGATGTATTCAAATGCACTTTGAGGTGGGAAACAAGGAGTGAGACCAATGCAGGTGGCAACTTTGCAAAGCTTACCATGTGCAGAAGAGGTCCAGCAGCACTTTTCATTCCTGGCCCTTTCCCTGTGGAAGCAGAGTGCAATCATTCGTGCACTGAAAACTGGGCGGTCGGACGGCCTGGAGCAGGCATCAAGGATGTATTCAAATGCCCTTTGAGGTGGGAAAGCAAGGAGTGAGAGCAATACAGGTGGCACCTTTGCGAAGCTTGCCATGTGCAGAAGAGATCCACCTGCATCTTCCACTCCTGGCTCTTCGCCTGTGGCAGCAGAGTGCAATCATTCGTGCACTGAAACCTGGGCAGGTGGCCAGCCTGGAGCAGGCATCACGGATGTATTCAAATGCACTTTGAGGCGGGAAACAAGGAGTGAGACCAATGCAGGTGGCACCGTTGCGAAGCTTACCATGTGCAGAAGAAGTCCAGCAGCACTTTTCATTCCTGGCCCTTTCCCTGTGGAAGCAGAGTGCAATCATTCGTGCACTGAAAACTGGACGGCCGGAAGGCCTGGAGCAGGCATCAAGGGTGTATTCAAATGCCCTTTGAGGTGGGAAAGCAAGGAGTGAGAGCAATACAGGTGGCACCGTTGCGAAGCTTACCGTGTGCAGAACAGATCCAGCAGCATGTTTTAGCACTGGCTCTTCGCCTGTGGCAGCAGAGTCCAATCATTCGTGCACTGAAAACTGGGCAGCCGGACGGCCTGGAGCAGGCATCAAGCATGTATTCAAATGCACTTTGAGGTTTAGAACAAGGAGTGAGGCCAATACAGGCGGCACCGTTGCAAAGCTTACCGTATGCAGAAGAGATCCAGCAGCATCTTTCAGTCCTGGCTCTTCGCCTGTGGCAGCAGAGTCAATCATTCGTGCACTGAAAACAGGGCAGCCGGACGGCCTGGAGCAGGCATCAAGGATGTATTCAAATGCACTTTGAGGTGGGAAAGCAAGGAGTGAGAGCAATACAGGTGGCACCTTTGCGAAGTTTACCGCGTGCAGAAGAGGTCCAGCAGCATCTTTCAGTCCTGGCTCTTCGCCTGTGGGAGCAGAGTGCAATCATTCGTGCACTGAAAACTGGGCAGCCGGACGGCCTGGAGCAGGCATTAAGGATGTATTCAAATGCACTTTGAGGTGGGAAACAAGGAGTGAGACCAATGCAGGTGGCACCGTTGCGAAGCTTACCGTGTGCAGAACAAATCCAGCAGCATGTTTTAGCACTGGCTCATCGCCTGTGGCAGCAGAGTCCAATCATTCGTGCACTGAAAACTGGGCAGCCGGACGGCCTGGAGCAGGCATCAAGGATGTATTCAAATGCACTTTGAGGTTGGAAACAAGGAGTGAGACCAGTGCAGGTGGCAACTTTTCGAAACTTACCATGTGCAGAAGAGGTCCAGCAGCACTTTTCATTCCTGGCCCTTTCCCTGTGGAAGCAGAGTGCAATCATTCGTGCACTGACAACTGGGCAGCCGGACGGCCTGGAGCAGGCATCAAGGATGTATTCAAATGCACTTTGAGGTGGGAAAACAAGCAGTGAGAGCAATACAGGTGGCACCTTTGCGAAGTTTACCGCTTGCAGAAGAGGTCCAGCAGCATCTTTCAGTCCTGGCTCTTTGCCTGTGGGAGCAGAGTCCAATCATTCGTGCACTGAAAACTGGGCAGCCGGACGGCCTGGAGCCGGCATCAAGGATGTATTCAAATGCACTTTGAGGTGGGAAAGCAAGGAGTGAGAGCAATACAGGTGGCACCTTTGCGAAGCTTACCGTGTGCAGTACAGATCCAGCAGCATGTTTTAGCACTGGCTCTTCGCCTGTGGCAGCAGAGTCCAATCATTCGTGCACTGAAAACTGGGCAGCCGGACAGCCTGGAGCCGGCATCAAGGATATAGTCAAATGCACTTTGAGGTGGGAAAGCAAGGAGTGAGAGCAATACAGGTGGCACCGTTGCAAAGCTTACCGTGTGCAGTACAGATCCACAGCATGTTTTAGCACTGGCTCTTCGCATGTGGGAGCAGAGTGCAATCATTCGTGCACTGAAAACTGGGCAGCCGGACGGCCTGGAGCAGGCATCAAGGATGTATTCAAATGCACTTTGAGGTGGGAAAGCAAGGAGTGAGAGCAATACAGGTGGCACCGTTCCGAAGCTTTCTGTGTGCAGGAGAGGTCCAGCAGCATCTTTCAGTCCTGGCTCTTTGCCTATGGGAGCAGAGTCCAATCATTCATGCACTGAAAACTGGGCAGCCGGACGGCCTGGAGGAGGCATCAAGGATGTATTCAAATGCACTTTGAGGTGGGAAAGCAAGGAGTGAGAGCAATACAGGTGGCACCTTTGCGAAGCTTGCCATGTGCAGAAGAGATCCGGCGGCATCTTCCAGTCCTGGCTCTTCGCCTGTGGAGCAGAGTGCAATCATTCGTGCACTGAAAACTGGGCAGCCGGACGGCCTGGAGCAGGCATCAAGGATGTATTCAAATGCACTTTGAGGTGGGAAAGCAAGGAGTGAGAGCAATACAGGTGGCACCGTTCCGAAGCTTTCTGTGTGTAGGAGAGGTCCAGCAGCATCTTTCAGTCCTTGCTCTTTGCCTGTGGTAGCAGAGTCCAATCATTCGTGCACTGAAAACTGGGCAGCCGGACGGCCTGGAGCAGGCATCAGGGATGTATTCAAATGCACTTTGAGGTTGGAAACAAGGAGTGAGACCAATGCAGGTGGCAACTTTGCAAAGCTTACCATGTGCAGAAAAGGTCCAGCAGCACTTTTCATTCCTGGCCCTTTCCCTGTGGAAGCAGAGTGCAATCATTCGTGCACTGAAAACTGGACGGCCGGACGGCCTGGAGCAGGCATCAAGGATGTATTGAAATGCCCTTTGAGGTGGGAAAGCAAGGAGTGAGAGCAATACAGGTGGCACCTTTGCGAAGCTTGGCATATGCAGAAGAGATCCAGCAGCATCTTTCAGTCCTGGCTCTTCGCCTGTGGCAGGAGAGTCCAATCATTCGTGCACTGAAAACTGGGCAGCCGGATGGCCTGGAGCAGGCATCAAGGATGTATTCAAACGCCCTTTGAGGTGGGAAAGCAAGGAGTGAGAGCAATACAGGTGGCACCGTTGCGAATCTTACCATGTGCAGAAGAGATCCAGCAGCATCATGCATTTGTGGCTCTTCGCCTGTGGGAGCAGAGTCCAATCATTCGTGCACTGAAAACTGGGCTGCCGGACGGCCTGGAGCAGGCATCAAGGATGTATTCAAATGCACTTTGAGGAGGGAAATCAAGGAGTGAGAGCGATACAGGTGGCACCGTTGCGAAGCTTACCGTGTGCAGGAGAGGTCCAGCAGCATCTTTCAGTCCTGGTTCTTTGCCTGTGGGAGCAGAGTCCAATCATTCGTGCACTGACAACTGGGCAGCCGGACGGCCTGGAGCAGGCATCAAGGATGTATTCAAATGCACTTTGAGGTGGGAAAGCAAGGAGTGAGAGCAATACAGGTGGCACCTTTGCGAAGCTTGCCATGTGCAGAAGAGATCCGGCGGCATCTTCCAGTCCTGGCTCTTCGCCTGTGGAGCAGAGTGCAATCATTCGTGCACTGAAAACTGGGCAGCCGGACGGCCTGGAGCAGGCATCAAGGATGTATTCAAATGCACTTTGAGGTGGGAAAGCAAGGAGTGAGAGCAATACAGGTGGCACCGTTCCGAAGCTTTCTGTGTGTAGGAGAGGTCCAGCAGCATCTTTCAGTCCTTGCTCTTTGCCTGTGGTAGCAGAGTCCAATCATTCGTGCACTGAAAACTGGGCAGCCGGACGGCCTGGAGCAGGCATCAGGGATGTATTCAAATGCACTTTGAGGTTGGAAACAAGGAGTGAGACCAATGCAGGTGGCAACTTTGCAAAGCTTACCATGTGCAGAAAAGGTCCAGCAGCACTTTTCATTCCTGGCCCTTTCCCTGTGGAAGCAGAGTGCAATCATTCGTGCACTGAAAACTGGACGGCCGGACGGCCTGGAGCAGGCATCAAGGATGTATTGAAATGCCCTTTGAGGTGGGAAAGCAAGGAGTGAGAGCAATACAGGTGGCACCTTTGCGAAGCTTGGCATATGCAGAAGAGATCCAGCAGCATCTTTCAGTCCTGGCTCTTCGCCTGTGGCAGGAGAGTCCAATCATTCGTGCACTGAAAACTGGGCAGCCGGATGGCCTGGAGCAGGCATCAAGGATGTATTCAAATGCCCTTTGAGGTGGGAAAGCAAGGAGTGAGAGCAATACAGGTGGCACCGTTGCGAATCTTACCATGTGCAGAAGAGATCCAGCAGCATCATGCATTTGTGGCTCTTCGCCTGTGGGAGCAGAGTCCAATCATTCGTGCACTGAAAACTGGGCAGCCGGACGGCCTGGAGCAGGCATCAAGGATGTATTCAAATGCACTTTGAGGAGGGAAATCAAGGAGTGAGAGCGATACAGGTGGCACCGTTGCGAAGCTTACCGTGTGCAGGAGAGGTCCAGCAGCATCTTTCAGTCCTGGTTCTTTGCCTGCGGCAGCAGAGTCCAATCATTCGTGCACTGACAACTGGGCAGCCGGACGGCCTGGAGCAGGCATCAAGGATGTATTCAAATGCACTTTGAGGTTGGAAACAAAGAGTGAGACCAATGCAGGTGGCAACTTTGCGAAATTTACCATGTGCAGAAGAGGTCCAGCAGCACGTTTCATTCCTGGCCCATTCCCTGTCGAAGCAGAGTACCATCATTCGTGCACTGAAAACTGGGCAGCCGGACGGCCTGGAGCAGGCATCAAGGATGTATTCAAATGCCCTTTGAGGTGGGAAAGCAAGGAGTGAGAGCAATACAGGTGGCACCGTTGCGAATCTTACCATGTGCAGAAGAGATCCAGCAGCATCATTCATTTGTGGCTCTTCGCCTGTGGGAGCAGAGTCCAATCATTCGTGCACTGAAAACTGGGCAGCCGGACGGCCTGGAGCAGCCATCAAGGATGTATTCAAATGCCCTTTGAGGTGGGAAAGCAACGAGTGAGAGCAATACAGGTGGCACCGTTGCAAAGCTTACCGTATGCAGAAGAGATCCAGCAGCATCTTTCAGTCCTGGCTCTTCGCCTGTGGCAGGAGAGTCCAATAATTCGTGCACTGAAAACTGGGCAGCCGGACGACCTGGAGCAGGCATCAAGGATGTATTCAAATGCACTTTGAGGTTGGAAACAAGGAGTGAGACAAATGCAGGTGGCACCGTTGCGAAGCTTACCGTGTGCAGAACAGATCCAGCAGCATGTTTTAGCACTGGCTCTTCGCCTGCGGCAGCAGAGTCCAATAATTCGTGCACTGAAAACTGGCAGCCGGACGGCCTGGAGCAGGCATCAAGGATGTATTCAAATGCACTTTGAGGTTGGAAACAAGAATTGAGAGCAATGCAGGCGGCAACTTTGCAAAGCTTACCATGTGCAGAAGAGGTCCAGCAGCACTTTTCATTCCTGGCCCTTTCCCTGTGGAAGCAGAGTGCAATCATTCGTGCACTGAAAACTGGGCGGCCGGACGGCCTGGAGCAGGCATCAAGGATGTATTCAAATGCCCTTTGAGGTGGGAAAGCAAGGAGTGAGAGCAATACAGGTGGCACCGTTGCAAAGCTTACCGTATGCAGAAGAGATCCAGCAGCATCTTTCAGTCCTGGCTCTTCGCCTGTGGCAGGAGTGTCCAATCATACGTGCACTGAAAACTGGGCAGCCGGACGGCCTGGAGCAGGCATCAAGGATGTATTCAAATGCCCTTTGAGGTGGGAAAGCAAGGAGTGAGAGCAATACAGGTGGCACCGTTGCGAAGTTTACCGTGTGCAGAACAGATCCAGCAGCATATTTTAGCACTGGCTCTTCGCCTGTGGGAGCAGAGTCCAATCATTCGTGCACTGAAAACTGGGCAGCCGGACGGCCTGGAGCAGGCATCAAGGATGTATTCAAATTCCCTTTGAGGTGGGAAAGCAAGGAGTGAGAGCAATACAGGTGGCAGCGTTGCGAAGCTTACCGTGCGCAGGAGAGCTCCAGCAGCAACCTTCAGTCCTGGCTCTTCGCCTTCGGAGCGGAGTCCAAACATTCGTGCCCTGAAACCTGGGCAGCCGGCCAGCCTGGAGCAGGCATCAAGGATGTATTCAAATGCACTTTGAGGTGGGAAAGCAAGGAGTGAGACCAATGCAGGTGGCACCGTTGCGAAGCTTACCGTGTGCAGAACAAATCCAGCAGCATGTTTTAGCACTGGCTCATCGCCTGTGGCAGCAGAGTCCAATCATTCGTGCACTGAAAACTGGGCAGCCGGACGGCCTGGAGCAGGCATCAAGGATGTATTCAAATGCACTTTGAGGTTGGAAAAAAGGAGTGAGACCAATGCAGGTGGCAACTTTTCGAAGCTTACCATGTGCAGAAGAGGTCCAGCAGCATCTTTCAGTCCTTGCTCTTTGCCTGTGGTAGCAGAGTCCAATCATTCGTGCACTGAAAACTGGGCAGCCGGACGGCCTGGAGCAGGCATCAGGGATGTATTCAAATGCACTTTGAGGTTGGAAACAAGGAGTGAGACCAATGCAGGTGGCAACTTTGCAAAGCTTACCATGTGCAGAAAAGGTCCAGCAGCACTTTTCATTCCTGGCCCTTTCCCTGTGGAAGCAGAGTGCAATCATTCGTGCACTGAAAACTGGACGGCCGGACGGCCTGGAGCAGGCATCAAGGATGTATTGAAATGCCCTTTGAGGTGGGAAAGCAAGGAGTGAGAGCAATACAGGTGGCACCTTTGCGAAGCTTGGCATATGCAGAAGAGATCCAGCAGCATCTTTCAGTCCTGGCTCTTCGCCTGTGGCAGGAGAGTCCAATCATTCGTGCACTGAAAACTGGGCAGCCGGATGGCCTGGAGCAGGCATCAAGGATGTATTCAAATGCCCTTTGAGGTGGGAAAGCAAGGAGTGAGAGCAATACAGGTGGCACCGTTGCGAATCTTACCATGTGCAGAAGAGATCCAGCAGCATCATTCATTTGTGGCTCTTCGCCTGTGGGAGCAGAGTCCAATCATTCGTGCACTGAAAACTGGGCAGCCGGACGGCCTGGAGCAGGCATCAAGGATGTATTCAAATGCACTTTGAGGAGGGAAATCAAGGAGTGAGAGCGATACAGGTGGCACCGTTGCGAAGCTTACCGTGTGCAGGAGAGCTCCAGCAGCATCTTTCAGTCCTGGTTCTTTGCCTGTGGGAGCAGAGTCCAATCATTCGTGCACTGACAACTGGGCAGCCGGACGGCCTGGAGCAGGCATCAAGGATGTATTCAAATGCACTTTGAGGTGGGAAAGCAAGGAGTGAGAGCAATACAGGTGGCACCTTTGCGAAGCTTGCCATGTGCAGAAGAGATCCGGCGGCATCTTCCAGTCCTGGCTCTTCGCCTGTGGAGCAGAGTGCAATCATTCGTGCACTGAAAACTGGGCAGCCGGACGGCCTGGAGCCGGCATCAAGGATGTATTCAAATGCACTTTGAGGTGGGAAAGCAAGGAGTGAGAGCAATACAGGTGGCACCGTTCCGAAGCTTTCTGTGTGTAGGAGAGGTCCAGCAGCATCTTTCAGTCCTTGCTCTTTGCCTGTGGTAGCAGAGTCCAATCATTCGTGCACTGAAAACTGGGCAGCCGGACGGCCTGGAGCAGGCATCAGGGATGTATTCAAATGCACTTTGAGGTTGGAAACAAGGAGTGAGACCAATGCAGGTGGCAACTTTGCAAAGCTTACCATGTGCAGAAAAGGTCCAGCAGCACTTTTCATTCCTGGCCCTTTCCCTGTGGAAGCAGAGTGCAATCATTCGTGCACTGAAAACTGGACGGCCGGACGGCCTGGAGCAGGCATCAAGGATGTATTGAAATGCCCTTTGAGGTGGGAAAGCAAGGAGTGAGAGCAATACAGGTGGCACCTTTGCGAAGCTTGGCATATGCAGAAGAGATCCAGCAGCATCTTTCAGTCCTGGCTCTTCGCCTGTGGCAGGAGAGTCCAATCATTCGTGCACTGAAAACTGGGCAGCCGGATGGCCTGGAGCAGGCATCAAGGATGTATTCAAATGCCCTTTGAGGTGGGAAAGCAAGGAGTGAGAGCAATACAGGTGGCACCGTTGCGAATCTTACCATGTGCAGAAGAGATCCAGCAGCATCATGCATTTGTGGCTCTTCGCCTGTGGGAGCAGAGTCCAATCATTCGTGCACTGAAAACTGGGCAGCCGGACGGCCTGGAGCAGGCATCAAGGATGTATTCAAATGCACTTTGAGGAGGGAAATCACGGAGTGAGAGCGATACAGGTGGCACTGTTGCGAAGCTTACCGTGTGCAGGAGAGGTCCAGCAGCATCTTTCAGTCCTGGTTCTTTGCCTGTGGGAGCAGAGTCCAATCATTCGTGCACTGACAACTGGGCAGCCGGACGGCCTGGAGCAGGCATCAAGGATGTATTCAAATGCACTTTGAGGTTGGAAACAAAGAGTGAGACCAATGCAGGTGGCAACTTTGCGAAATTTACCATGTGCAGAAGAGGTCCAGCAGCACGTTTCATTCCTGGCCCATTCCCTGTCGAAGCAGAGTACCATCATTCGTGCACTGAAAACTGGGCAGCCGGACGGCCTGGAGCAGGCATCAAGGATGTATTCAAATGCCCTTTGAGGTGGGAAAGCAAGGAGTGAGAGCAATACAGGTGGCACCGTTGCGAATCTTACCATGTGCAGAAGAGATCCAGCAGCATCATTCATTTGTGGCTCTTCGCCTGTGGGAGCAGAGTCCAATCATTCGTGCACTGAAAACTGGGCAGCCGGACGGCCTGGAGCAGCCATCAAGGATGTATTCAAATGCCCTTTGAGGTGGGAAAGCAACGAGTGAGAGCAATACAGGTGGCACCGTGGCAAAGCTTACCGTGTGCAGTACAGATCCAGCAGCATGTTTTAGCACTGGCTCTTCGCCTGTGGGAGCAGAGTGCAATCATTTGTGCACTGAAAACTGGGGAGCCGGACGACCTGGAGCAGGCATCAAGGATGTATTCAAATGCACTTTGAGGTTGGAAACAAGGAGTGAGACAAATGCAGGTGGCACCGTTGCGAAGCTTACCGTGTGCAGACCAGATCCAGCAGCATGTTTTAGCACTGGCTCTTCGCCTGCGGCAGCAGAGTCCAATAATTCGTGCACTGAAAACTGGCAGCCGGACGGCCTGGAGCAGGCATCAAGGATGTATTCAAATGCACTTTGAGGTTGGAAACAAGAATTGAGAGCAATGCAGGCGGCAACTTTGCAAAGCTTACCATGTGCAGAAGAGGTCCAGCAGCACTTTTCATTCCTGGCCCTTTCCCTGTGGAAGCAGAGTGCAATCATTCGTGCACTGAAAACTGGGCGGCCGGACGGCCTGGAGCAGGCATCAAGGATGTATTCAAATGCCCTTTGAGGTGGGAAAGCAACGAGTGAGAGCAATACAGGTGGCACCGTTGCAAAGCTTACCGTATGCAGAAGAGATCCAGCAGCATCTTTCAGTCCTGGCTCTTCGCCTGTGGCAGGAGTGTCCAATCATACGTGCACTGAAAACTGGGCAGCCGGACGGCCTGGAGCAGGCATCAAGGATGTATTCAAATGCCCTTTGAGGTGGGAAAGCAAGGAGTGAGAGCAATACAGGTGGCACCGTTGCGAAGTTTACCGTGTGCAGAACAGATCCAGCAGCATATTTTAGCACTGGCTCTTCGCCTGTGGGAGCAGAGTCCAATCATTCGTGCACTGAAAACTGGGCAGCCGGACGGCCTGGAGCAGGCATCAAGGATGTATTCAAATTCCCTTTGAGGTGGGAAAGCAAGGAGTGAGAGCAATACAGGTGGCAGCGTTGCGAAGCTTACCGTGCGCAGGAGAGCTCCAGCAGCAACCTTCAGTCCTGGCTCTTCGCCTTCGGAGCGGAGTCCAAACATTCGTGCCCTGAAACCTGGGCAGCCGGCCAGCCTGGAGCAGGCATCAAGGATGTATTCAAATGCACTTTGAGGTGGGAAAGCAAGGAGTGAGAGCAATGCAGGTGGCACCGTTGCGAAGCTTACCGTGTGCAGAACAAATCCAGCAGCATGTTTTAGCACTGGCTCATCGCCTGTGGCAGCAGAGTCCAATCATTCGTGCACTGAAAACTGGGCAGCCGGACGGCCTGGAGCAGGCATCAAGGATGTATTCAAATGCACTTTGAGGTTGGAAAAAAGGAGTGAGACCAATGCAGGTGGCAACTTTTCGAAGCTTACCATGTGCAGAAGAGGTCCAGCAGCACTTTTCATTCCTGGCCCTTTCCCTGTGGAAGCAGAGTGCAATCATTCGTGCACTGAAAACTGGACGGCCAGACGGCCTGGAGCAGGCATCAAGGATGTATTCAAATGCACTTTCAGGTGGGAAAGCAACGAGTGAGAGCAATACAGGTGGCACCATTTCAAACCTTACCGTATGCAGAAGAGATCCAGCAGCATCTTTCAGTCCTGGCTCTTCGCCTGTGGCTGGAGAGTCCAATCATTCGTGCACTGACAACTGGGCAGCCGGACGGCCTGGAGCAGGCATCAAGGATGTATTCAAATGCACTTTGAGGTGGGAAAACAAGCAGTGAGAGCAATACAGGTGGCACCTTTGCGAAGTTTACCGCGTGCAGAAGAGGTCCAGCAGCATCTTTCAGTCCTGGCTCTTTGCCTGTGGGAGCAGAGTCCAATCATTCGTGCACTGAAAACTGGGCAGCCGGACGGCCTGGAGCCGGCATCAGGGATGTATTGAAATGCACTTTGAGGTGGGAAAGCAAGGAGTGAGAGCAATACAGGTGGCACCGTTGCAAAGCTTACCGTGTGCAGTACAGATCCAGCAGCATGTTTTAGCACTGGCTCTTCGCCTGTGGCAGCAGAGTCCAATCATTCGTGCACTGAAAACTGGGCAGCCGGACGGCCTGGAGCCGGCATCAAGGATATAGTCAAATGCACTTTGAGGTGGGAAAGCAAGGAGTGAGAGCAATACAGGTGGCACCGTTGCAAAGCTTACCGTGTGCAGTACAGATCCACAGCATGTTTTAGCACTGGCTCTTCGCATGTGGGAGCAGAGTGCAATCATTCGTGCACTGAAAACTGGGCAGCCGGACGGCCTGGAGCAGGCATCAAGGATGTATTCAAATGCATTTTGAGGTGGGAAAGCAAGGAGTGAGAGCAATACAGGTGGCACCGTTCCGAAGCTTTCTGTGTGCAGGAGAGGTCCAGCAGCATCTTTCAGTCCGGGCTCTTTGCCTGTGGGAGCAGAGTCCAATCATTCATGCACTGAAAACTGGGCAGCCGGACGGCCTGGAGCAGGCATCAAGGATGTATTCAAATGCACTTTGAGGTGGGAAAGCAAGGAGTGAGAGCAATACAGGTGGCACCTTTGCGAAGCCTGCCATGTGCAGAAGAGATCCGGCGGCATCTTCCAGTCCTGGCTCTTCGCCTGTGGCAGGAGAGTCCAATCATTCGTGCACTGATAACTGGGCAGCCGGATGGCCTGGAGCGGGTATCAAGGATGTATTCAAATGCACTTTGAGGTGGGAAACAAGGAGTGAGACCAATGCAGGTGGCACCGTTTCGAAGCTTACCGTGTGCAGAACAGATCCAGCAGCATGTTTCAGCACTGGCTCTTCGCCTGCGGGAGCAGAGTGCAATTATTCGTGCACTGAAAACTGGGCAGCCGGACGGCCTGGAGCAGGCATCAAGGATGTATTCAAATGCACTTTGAGGTGGGAAACAAGGAGTGAGACCAATGCAGGTGGCAACTTTTCGAAGCTTACCATGTGCAGAAGAGGTCCAGCAGCACTTTTCAGTCCTGGCCCTTTCCCTGTGGAAGCAGAGTGCAATCATTCGTGCACTGAAAACTGGGCAGCCGGACGGCCTGGAGCAGGCATCAAGGATGTATTCAAATGCCCTTTGAGGTGGGAAAGCAACGAGTGAGAGCAATACAGGTGGCACCGTGGCAAAGCTTACCGTGTGCAGTACAGATCCAGCAGCATGTTTTAGCACTGGCTCTTCGCCTGTGGGAGCAGAGTGCAATCATTTGTGCACTGAAAACTGGGGAGCCGGACGGCCTGGAGCAGGCATCAAGGATGTATTCAAATGCACTTTGAGGTGGGAAAGCAAGGAGTGAGAGCAATACAGGTGGCACCGTTCCGAAGCTTTCTGTGTGCAGGAGAGCTCCAGCAGCATCTTTCAGTCCTGGTTCTTTGCCTGTGGGAGCAGAGTCCAATCACTCGTGCACTGAAAACTGGGCAGCCGGACGGCCTGGAGCAGGCATCAAGGATGTATTCAAATGCACTTTGAGGTTGGAAACAAGGAGTGAGACCAATGCAGGAGGCACTGTTGCGAAGCTTGCCATGTGCAGAACAGATCCAGCAGCATGTATTAGCACTGGCTCTTCGCCTGTGGCAGCAGAGTCCAATCATTCGTGCACTGAAAACTGGGCAGTAGGACGGCCTGGAGCCGGCATCAAGGATGTATTCAAATGCCCTTTGAGGTGGGAAAGCAAGGAGTGAGAGCAATACAGGTGGCACCGTTTCAAAGCTTTCTCTGTGCAGAAGAGGTCCAGCAGCATCTTTCAGTCCTGGCTCTTCGCCTGTGGCAGGAGATTGCAATCATTCGTGCACTGAAAACTGGGCAGCCGGACGGCCTGGGCCAGGCATCAAGGATGTACTCAAATGCCCTTTGAGGTGGGAAAGCAACGAGTGAGAGTAATACAGGCGGCACCGTTGCAAAGCTTACCGTGTGCAGTACAGATCCAGCAGCATGTTTTAGCACTGGCTCTTCGCCTGTGGCAACAGAGTGCAATCATTCGTGCACTGAAACCTGGGCAGGTGGCCAGCCTGGAGCAGGCATCAAGGATGTATTCAAATGCACTTTGAGGTGGGAAACAAGGAGTGAGACCAATGCAGGTGGCACCGTTGCGAAGCTTACCATGTGCAGAAGAAGTCCAGCAGCACTTTTCATTCCTGGCCCTTTCCCAGTGGAAGCAGAGTGCAATCATTCGTGCACTGAAAACTGGACGGCCGGAAGGCCTGGAGCAGGCATCAAGGGTGTATTCAAATGCCCTTTGAGGTGGGAAAGCAAGGAGTGAGAGCAATGGAGGTGGCAGCGTTGCGAAGCTTACCGTGTGCAGAACAGATCCAGCAGCATGTTTTAGCACTGGCTCTTCGCCTGTGGCAGCAGAGTCCAATCATTCGTGCACTGAAAACTGGGCAGCCGGACGGCCTGGAGCAGGCATCAAGGATGTATTCAAATGCACTTTGAGGTTTAGAACAAGGAGTGAGGCCAATACAGGCGGCACCGTTGCAAAGCTTACCGTATGCAGAAGAGATCCAGCAGCATCTTTCAGTCCTGGCTCTTCGCCTGTGGCAGCAGAGTCAATCATTCGTGCACTGAAAACAGGGCAGCCGGACGGCCTGGAGCAGGCATCAAGGATGTATTCAAATGCACTTTGAGGTGGGAAACAAGGAGTGAGACCAATGCAGGTGGCAACTTTTCGAACCTTACCATGTGCAGAAGAGGTCCAGCAGCACTTTTCAGTCCTGGCCCTTTCCCTGTGGAAGCAGAGTGCACTCATTCGTGCACTGAAAACTGGGCAGCCGGACGGCCTGGAGCAGGCATCAAGGATGTATTCAAATGCCCTTTGAGGTGGGAAAGCAAGGAGTGAGAGCAATACAGGTGGCACCTTTGCGAAGCTTACCATGTGCAGAAGAGATCCAGCAGCATCATTCATTTGTGGCTCTTCGCCTGTGGGAGCAGAGTCCAATCATTCGTGCACTGAAAACTGGGCAGCCGGACGGCCTGGAGCAGGCATCAAGGATGTATTCAAATGCCCTTTGAGGTGGGAAAGCAACGAGTGAGAGCAAAACAGGTGGCACCGTGGCAAAGCTTACCGTGTGCAGTACAGATCCAGCAGCATGTTTTAGCACTGGCTCTTCGCCTGTGGCAGCAGAGTCCAATCATTCGTGCACTGAAAACTGGGCAGCCGGACGGCCTGGAGCAGGCATCAAGGATGTATTCAAATGCACTTTGAGGTGGGAAAGCAAGGAGTGAGAGCAATACAGGTGGCACCGTTCCGAAGCTTTCTGTGTGCAGCAGAGGTCCAGCAGCATCTTTCAGTCCTGGCTCTTCGCCTGTGGCAGGAGATTGCAATCATTCGTGCACTGAAAACTGGGCAGCCGGACGGCCTGGAGCAGGCATCAAAGATGTACTCAAATGCCCTTTGAGGTGGGAAAGCAACGAGTGAGAGTAATACAGGCGGCACCGTTGCAAAGCTTACCGTGTGCAGTACAGATCCAGGAGCATGTTTTAGCACTGGCTCTTCGCCTGTGGCAGCAGAGTGCAATCATTCGTGCACTGAAAACTGGGCAGCCGGACGGCCTGGAGCAGGCATCAAGGATGTATTCAAATGCACTTTGAGGTTGGAAACAAGGAGTGAGACCAATGCAGGTGGCAACTTTGCAAAGCTTACCATGTGCAGAAGAGGTCCAGCAGCACTTATCATTTCTGGCCCTTTCCCTGTGGAAGCAGAGTGCAATCATTCGTGCACTGAAAACTGGGCAGCCGGACGTCCTGGAGCAGGCATCAAGGATGTATTCAAATGCCCTTTGAGGTGGGAAAGCAAGGAGTGAGAGCAATACAGGTGGCAGCGTTGCGAAGCTTGCCATGTGCAGAAGAGATCCACCTGCATCTTCCACTCCTGGCTCTTCGCCTGTGGCAGCAGAGTGCAATCATTTGTGCACTGAAACCTGGGCAGGTGGCCAGCCTGGAGCAGGCATCAAGGATGTATTCAAATGCACTTTGAGGTGGGAAACAAGGAGTGAGACCAATGCAGGTGGCACCGTTGCGAAGCTTACCATGTGCAGAAGAAGTCCAGCAGCACTTTTCATTCCTGGCCCTTTCCCTGTGGAAGCAGAGTGCAATCATTCTTGCACTGAAAACTGGACGGCCGGAAGGCCTGGAGCAGGCATCAAGGATGTATTCAAATGCCCTTTGAGGTGGGAAAGCAAGGAGTGAGAGCAATGCAGGTGGCAGCGTTGCGAAGCTTACCGTGTGCAGAACAGATCCAGCAGCATGTTTTAGCACTGGCTCTTCGCCTGTGGCAGCAGAGTCCAATCATTCGTGCACTGAAAACTGGGCAGCCGGACGGCCTGGAGCAGGCATCAAGGATGTATTCAAATACACTTTGAGGTTTAGAACAAGGAGTGAGGCCAATACAGGCGGCACCGTTGCAAAGCTTACCGTATGCAGAAGAGATCCAGCAGCATCTTTCAGTCCTGGCTCTTCGCCTGTGGCAGCAGAGTCAATCATTCGTGCACTGAAAACAGGGCAGCCGGACGGCCTGGAGCAGGCATCAAGGATGTATTCAAATGCACTTTGAGGTGGGAAAGCAAGGAGTGAGAGCAATACAGGTGGCAACGTTCAGAAGCTTTCTGTGTGCAGGAGAGGTCCAGCAGCATCTTTCAGTCCTGGCTCTTCGCCTGTGGGAGCAGAGTGCAATCATTCGTGCACTGAAAACTGGGCTGCCGGACGGCCTGGAGCAGGCATTAAGGATGTATTCAAATGCACTTTGAGGTGGGAAACAAGGAGTGAGACCAATGCAGGTGGCACCGTTGCGAAGCTTACCGTGTGCAGAACAAATCCAGCAGCATGTTTTAGCACTGGCTCATCGCCTGTGGCAGCAGAGTCCAATCATTCGTGCACTGAAAACTGGGCAGCCGGACGGCCTGGAGCAGGCATCAAGGATGTATTCAAATGCACTTTGAGGTTGGAAAAAAGGAGTGAGACCAATGCAGGTGGCAACTTCTCGAAGCTTACCATGTGCAGAAGAGGTCCAGCAGCACTTTTCATTCCTGGCCCTTTCCCTGTGGAAGCAGAGTGCAATCATTCGTGCACTGAAAACTGGACGGCCAGACGGCCTGGAGCAGGCATCAAGGATGTATTCAAATGCACTTTCAGGTGGGAAAGCAACGAGTGAGAGCAATACAGGTGGCACCATTTCAAAGCTTACCGTATGCAGAAGAGATCCAGCAGCATCTTTCAGTCCTGGCTCTTCGCCTGTGGCTGGAGAGTCCAATCATTCGTGCACTGACAACTGGGCAGCCGGACGGCCTGGAGCAGGCATCAAGGATGTATTCAAATGCACTTTGAGGAGGGAAATCAAGGAGTGAGAGCAATACAGGTGGCACCTTTGCGAAGCTTGCCGTGTGCAGATGAGATCCAGCAGCATCTTTCAGTCCTGGCTCTTTGCCTGTGGGAGCAGAGTCCAATCATTCGTGCACTGAAAACTGGGCAGCCGGACGGCCTGGAGCAGGCATCAAGGATGTATTCAAATTCACTTTGAGGTGGGAAAACAAGCAGTGAGAGCAATACAGGTGGCACCTTTGCGAAGTTTACCGCGTGCAGAAGAGGTCCAGCAGCATCTTTCAGTCCTGGCTCTTTGCCTGTGGGAGCAGAGTCCAATCATTCGTGCACTGAAAACTGGGCAGCCGGACGGCCTGGAGCCGGCATCAGGGATGTATTGAAATGCACTTTGAGGTGGGAAAGCAAGGAGTGAGAGCAATACAGGTGGCACCGTTGCAAAGCTTACCGTGTGCAGTACAGATCCAGCAGCATGTTTTAGCACTGGCTCTTCGCCTGTGGCAGCAGAGTCCAATCATTCGTGCACTGAAAACTGGGCAGCCGGACGGCCTGGAGCCGGCATCAAGGATATAGTCAAATGCACTTTGAGGTGGGAAAGCAAGGAGTGAGAGCAATACAGGTGGCACCGTTGCAAAGCTTACCGTGTGCAGTACAGATCCACAGCATGTTTTAGCACTGGCTCTTCGCATGTGGGAGCAGAGTGCAATCATTCGTGCACTGAAAACTGGGCAGCCGGACGGCCTGGAGCAGGCATCAAGGATGTATTCAAATGCACTTTGAGGTGGGAAAGCAAGGAGTGAGAGCAATACAGGTGGCACCGTTCCGAAGCTTTCTGTGTGCAGGAGAGGTCCAGCAGCATCTTTCAGTCCGGGCTCTTTGCCTGTGGGAGCAGAGTCCAATCATTCATGCACTGAAAACTGGGCATCCGGACGGCCTGGAGCAGGCATCAAGGATGTATTCAAATGCACTTTGAGGTGGGAAAGCAAGGAGTGAGAGCAATACAGGTGGCACCTTTGCGAAGCCTGCCATGTGCAGAAGAGATCCGGCGGCATCTTCCAGTCCTGGCTCTTCGCCTGTGGCAGGAGAGTCCAATCATTCGTGCACTGAAAACTGGGCAGCCGGCCAGCCTGGAGCAGGCATCAAGGAACTATTCAAATGCACTTTGAGGTGGGAAAACAAGCAGTGAGACCAATGCAGGTGGCACTGTTGCAAAGCTTACCACGTGCAGAAGAGATCCAGCAGCATCTTTAGGTCCTGGCTCTTCGCCTGTGGGAGCAGAGTCCAATCATTCGTGCACTAACAGCTGGGCAGCCGGACAGACTGGAGCAGGCATCAAGGAACTATTCAAATGCACTTTGAGGTGGGAAAACAAGGAGTGAGAGCAATACTGGTGGCACCGTTGCAAAGCTTACCGTGAGCAGAAGAGATCCAGCAGCATCTTTAGGTCCTGGCTCTTCGCCTGTGGGAGCAGAGTCCAATCGTTCGTGCACTGACAACTGGGCAGCCAGCCATCCTGGAGCAGGCATCAGGGAACTATTCAAATGCACTTTGAGGTGGGAAAACAAGCAGTGAGACCAATGCAAGTGGCACCGTTGCAAAGCTTCCCACGTGCAGAAGAGATCCAGCAGCATCTTTAGGTCCTGGCTCTTCGGCTGTGGGAGCAGAGTCCAATCATTCGTGCACGGACAACTGGGCAGCCGGCCAGCCTGGAGCAGGCATCAAGGAACTATTCAAATGCACTTTGAGGTGGAAAAACAAGCAGTGAGACCCATGCAGGTGGCATCGTTGCAAAGTTTACCTCGTGCAGAAGAGATCCAGCAGCATCTTTCAGTCCTGGCTCTTTGCCTGCGGAAGTAGAGTCCAATCATTCGTGCACTGACAACTGGGCAGCCGGCCAGCCTGGAGCAGGCATCAAGGAACTATTCAAATGCACTTTGAGGTGGGAAAGCAAGCAGTGAGAGCAATACAGGTGGCACCTTTGCGAAGTTTAACGCGTGCAGAAGAGGTCCAGCAGCATCTTTCAGTCCTGGCTCTTCGCCTGTGGCAGCAGAGTCCAATCATTCGTGCACTGAAAACTGGGCAGCCGGACGGCCTGGAGCAGGCATCAAGGATGCATTCAAATGCACTTTGAGATGGGAAAGCAAGGAGTGAGAGCAATACAGGTGGCACCGTTTCAAACCTTTCTCTGTGCAGAAGAGGTCCAGCAGCATCTTTCAGTCCTGGCTCTTCGCCTGTGGCAGGATATTGCAATCATTCGTGCACTGAAAACTGGGCAGCCGGACGGCCTGGAGCAGGCATCAAGGATGTATTCAAATGCCCTTTGAGGTGGGAAAGCAACGAGTGAGAGCAATACAGGTGGCACCGTTGCAAAGCTTACCGTGTGCAGTACAGATCCAGCAGCATGTTTTAGCACTGGCTCTTCGCCTGTGGGAGCAGAGTGGAATCATTCGTGCACTGAAAACTGCGCAGCCGGACGGCCTGGAGCAGGCATCAAGGATGTATTCAAATGCACTTTGAGGTGGGAAAGCAAGGAGTGAGAGCAATACAGGTGGCACCGTTCCGAAGCTTTCTGTGTGCAGGAGAGGTCCAGCAGCATCTTTCAGTCCTGGTTCTTTGCCTGTGGGAGCAGAGTCCAATCATTCGTGCACTGAAAACTGGGCAGCCGGACGGCCTGGAGCAGGCATCAAGGATGTATTCAAATGCACTTTGAGGTGGGAAACAAGGAGTGAGACCAATGCAGGTGGCACCGTTGCGAAGCTTACCTTGTGCAGAACAGATCCAGCAGCATGTTTCAGCACTGGCATTTCGCCTGTGGGAGCAGAGTCCAATCATTCTTGCACTGAAAACTGGGCATCCGGACGGCCTGGAGGAGGCATCAAGGATGTATTCAAATGCACTTTGAGGTTGGAAACAAGGAGTGAGACCAATGCAGGAGGCACTGTTGCGAAGCTTACCGTGTGCAGAACAGATCCAGCAGCATGTATTAGCACTGGCTCTTCGCCTGTGGCAGCAGAGTCCAATCATTCGTGCACTGAAAACTGGGCAGCCGGACGGCCTGGAGCGGCCATGAAGGATGTATTCAAATGCCCTTTGAGGTGGGAAAGCAACGAGTGAGAGCAATACAGGTGGCACCTTTGCGAAGCTTGCCATGTGCAGAAGAGATCCAGCGGCATGTTCCAGTCCTGGCTCTTCGCCTGTGGGAGCAGAGTGCAATCATTCGTGCACTGAAAACTGGGCAGCCGGACGGCCTGGAGCAGGCATCAAGGATGTATTCAAATGCACTTTTAGGTGGGAAACAAGGAGTGAGACCAATGCAGGTGGCAACTTTTCGAAGCTTACCATGTGCAGAAGAGGTCCAGCAGCACTTTTCAGTCCTGGCCCTTTCCCTGTGGAAGCAGAGTGCAATCATTCGTGCACTGAAAACTGGACGGCCAGACGGCCTGGAGCAGGCATCAAGGATGTATTCAAATGCACTTTCAGGTGGGAAAGCAAGGAGTGAGAGCAATACAGGTGGCACCATTGCAAAGCTTACCGTATGCAGAAGAGATCCAGCAGCATCTTTCAGTCCTGGCTCTTCGCCTGTGGCTGGAGAGTCCAATCATTCGTGCACTGAAAACTGGGCAGCCGGCCAGCCTGGAGCAGGCATCAAGGATGTATTCAAATGCACTTTGAGGAGGGAAATCAAGGAGTGAGAGCAATACAGGTGGCACCTTTGCGAAGCTTGCCGTGTGCAGATGAGATCCAGCAGCATCTTCCAGTCCTGGCTCTTCGCCTGTGGCAGCAGAGTGCAATCATTCGTGCATTGAAAACTGGGCAGCCGGACGGCCTGGAGCAGGCATCAAGGATGTATTCAAATGCACTTTGAGGTGGGAAAGCAAGGAGTGAGAGCAATACAGGTGGCACCGTTCCGAAGCTTTCTGTGTGCAGGAGAGGTCCAGCAGCATCTTTCAGTCCTGGCTCTTTGCCTGTGGGAGCAGAGTCCAATCATTCATGCACTGAAAACTGGGCAGCCGGACGGCCTGGAGCAGGCATCAAGGATGTATTCAAATGCCCTTTGAGGTGGGAAAGCAAGGAGTGAGAGCAATACAGGTGGCACCGTTCCGAAGCTTTCTGTGTGCAGGAGAGGTCCAGCAGCATCATTCATTTGTGGCTCTTCGCCTGTGGGAGCAGAGTCCAATCATTCGTGCACTGAAACCTGGGCAGCCGGACGGCCTGGAGCAGGCATCAAGGATGTATTCAAATGCCCTTTGAGGTGGGAAAGCAACGAGTGAGAGCAATACAGGTGGCACCGTGGCAAAGCTTACCGTGTGCAGTACAGATCCAGCAGCATGTTTTAGCACTGGCTCTTCGCCTGTGGCAGCAGAGTCCAATCATTCGTGCACTGAAAACTGGGGAGCCGGACGGCCTGGAGCAGGCATCAAGGATGTATTCAAATGCACTTTGAGGTGGGAAAGCAAGGAGTGAGAGCAATACAGGTGGCACCGTTCCGAAGCTTTCTGTGTGCAGGAGAGGTCCAGCAGCATCTTTCAGTCCTGGTTCTTTGCCTGTGGGAGCAGAGTCCAATCATTCGTGCACTGAAAACTGGGCAGCCGGACGGCCTGGAGCAGGCATCAAGGATGTATTCAAATGCACTTTGAGGTTGGAAACAAGGAGTGAGACCAATGCAGGAGGCACTGTTGCGAAGCTTGCCATGTGCAGAACAGATCCAGCAGCATGTATTAGCACTGGCTCTTCGCCTGTGGCAGCAGAGTCCAATCATTCGTGCACTGAAAACTGGGCAGTAGGACGGCCTGGAGCCGGCATCAAGGATGTATTCAAATGCCCTTTGAGGTGGGAAAGCAAGGAGTGAGAGCAATACAGGTGGCACCGTTTCAAAGCTTTCTCTGTGCAGAAGAGGTCCAGCAGCATCTTTCAGTCCTGGCTCTTCGCCTGTGGCAGGAGATTGCAATCATTCGTGCACTGAAAACTGGGCAGCCGGACGGCCTGGACCAGGCATCAAGGATGTACTCAAATGCCCTTTGAGGTGGGAAAGCAACGAGTGAGAGTAATACAGGCGGCACCGTTGCAAAGCTTACCGTGTGCAGTACAGATCCAGCAGCATGTTTTAGCACTGGCTCTTCGCCTGTGGCAGCAGAGTGCAATCATTCGTGCACTGAAAACTGGGCAGCCGGACGGCCTGGAGCAGGCATCAAGGATGTATTCAAATGCACTTTGAGGTGGGAAACAAGGAGTGAGACCAATGCAGGTGGCAACTTTGCAAAGCTTACCATGTGCAGAAGAGGTCCAGCAGCACTTTTCATTCCTGGCCCTTTCCCTGTGGAAGCAGAGTGCAATCATTCGTGCACTGAAAACTGGGCGGTTGGACGGCCTGGAGCAGGCATCAAGGATGTATTCAAATGCCCTTTGAGGTGGGAAAGCAAGGAGTGAGAGCAATACAGGTGGCACCTTTGCGAAGCTTGCCATGTGCAGAAGAGATCCACCTGCATCTTCCACTCCTGGCTCTTCGCCTGTGGCAGCAGAGTGCAATCATTCGTGCACTGAAACCTGGGCAGGTGGCCAGCCTGGAGCAGGCATCAAGGATGTATTCAAATGCACTTTGAGGTGGGAAACAAGGAGTGAGACCAATGCAGGTGGCACCGTTGCGAAGCTTACCATGTGCAGAAGAAGTCCAGCAGCACTTTTCATTCCTGGCCCTTTCCCTGTGGAAGCAGAGTGCAATCATTCGTGCACTGAAAACTGGACGGCCGGAAGGCCTGGAGCAGGCATCAAGGGTGTATTCAAATGCACTTTGAGGTGGGAAAGCAAGGAGTGAGAGCAATGGAGGTGGCACCGTTGCGAAGCTTACCGTGTGCAGAACAGATCCACCAGCATGTTTTAGCACTGGCTCTTCGCCTGTGGCAGCAGAGTCCAATCATTCGTGCACTGAAAACTGGGCAGCCGGACGGCCTGGAGCAGGCATCAAGGATGTATTCAAATGCACTTTGAGGTTTAGAACAAGGAGTGAGGCCAATACAGGCGGCACCGTTGCAAAGCTTACCGTATGCAGAAGAGATCCAGCAGCATCTTTCAGTCCTGGCTCTTCGCCTGTGGCAGCAGAGTCAATCATTCGTGCACTGAAAACAGGGCAGCCGGACGGCCTGGAGCAGGCATCAAGGATGTATTCAAATGCACTTTGAGGTGGGAAAGCAAGGAGTGAGAGCAATACAGGTGGCACCTTTGCGAAGTTTACCGCGTGCAGAAGAGGTCCAGCAGCATCTTTCAGTCCTAGCTCTTCGCCTGTGGGAGCAGAGTGCAATCATTCGTGCACTGAAAACTGGGCAGCCGGACGGCCTGGAGCAGGCATTAAGGATGTATTCAAATGCACTTTGAGGTGGGAAACAAGGAGTGAGACCAATGCAGGTGGCACCGTTGCGAAGCTTACCGTGTGCAGAACAAATCCAGCAGCATGTTTTAGCACTGGCTCATCGCCTGTGGCAGCAGAGTCCAATCATTCGTGCACTGAAAACTGGGCAGCCGGACGGCCTGGAGCAGGCATCAAGGATGTATTCAAATGCACTTTGAGGTTGGAAACAAGGAGTGAGACCAGTGCAGGTGGCAACTTTTCGAAACTTACCATGTGCAGAAGAGGTCCAGCAGCACTTTTCATTCCTGGCCCTTTCCCTGTGGAAGCAGAGTGCAATCATTCGTGCACTGACAACTGGGCAGCCGGACGGCCTGGAGCAGGCATCAAGGATGTATTCAAATGCACTTTGAGGTGGGAAAACAAGCAGTGAGAGCAATACAGGTGGCACCTTTGCGAAGTTTACCGCTTGCAGAAGAGATCCAGCAGCATCTTTCAGTCCTGGCTCTTCGCCTGTGGGAGCAGAGTCCAATCATTCGTGCACTGAAAACTGGGCAGCCGGACGGCCTGGAGCCGGCATCAAGGATGTATTCAAATGCACTTTGAGGTGGGAAAGCAAGGAGTGAGAGCAATACAGGTGGCACCTTTGCGAAGCTTACCGTGTGCAGTACAGATCCAGCAGCATGTTTTAGCACTGGCTCTTCGCCTGTGGCAGCAGAGTCCAATCATTCGTGCACTGAAAACTGGGCAGCCGGACGGCCTGGAGCCGGCATCAAGGATATAGTCAAATGCACTTTGAGGTGTGAAAGCAAGGAGTGAGAGCAATACAGGTGGCACCGTTGCAAAGCTTACCGTGTGCAGTACAGATCCACAGCATGTTTTAGCACTGGCTCTTCGCATGTGGGAGCAGAGTGCAATCATTCGTGCACTGAAAACTGGGCAGCCGGACGGCCTGGAGCAGGCATCAAGGATGTATTCAAATGCACTTTGAGGTGGGAAAGCAAGGAGTGAGAGCAATACAGGTGGCACCGTTCCGAAGCTTTCTGTGTGCAGGAGAGGTCCAGCAGCATCTTTCAGTCCTGGCTCTTTGCCTGTGGGAGCAGAGTCCAATCATTCATGCACTGAAAACTGGGCAGCCGGACGGCCTGGAGCAGGCATCAAGGATGTATTCAAATGCACTTTGAGGTGGGAAAGCAAGGAGTGAGAGCAATACAGGTGGCACCTTTGCGAAGCTTGCCATGTGCAGAAGAGATCCGGCGGCATCTTCCAGTCCTGGCTCTTCGCCTGTGGAGCAGAGTGCAATCATTCGTGCACTGAAAACTGGGCAGCCGGACGGCCTGGAGCAGGCATCAAGGATGTATTCAAATGCACTTTGAGGGGGGAAAGCAACGAGTGAGAGCAGTACAGGTGGCGTCTTTGCAAAGCTTACCGTGTGCAGTACAGATCCAGCAGCATGTTTTAGCACTGGCTCTTCGCCTGTGGCAGCAGAGTGCAATCATTCGTGCACTGAAAACTGCGCAGCCGGACGGCCTGGAGCAGGCATCAAGGATGTATTCAAATGCACTTTGAGGTGGAAAAGCAAGGAGTGAGAGCAATACAGGTGGCACCGTTCCGAAGCTTTCTTTGTGCAAGAGAGGTCCAGCAGCATCTTTCAGTCCTGGCTCTTTGCCTGTGGGAGCAGAGTCCAATCATTCGTGCACTGAAAACTGGGCAGCCGGACGGCCTGGAGCAGGCATCAAGGATGTATTCAAATGCCCTTTGAGGTGGGAAAGCAAGGAGTGAGAGCAATACAGGAGGCACCTTTGCGAAGCTTGCCATATGCAGAAGAGATCCAGCACCATCTTTCAGTTTTGGCTCTTTGCCTGTGGCAGGAGAGTCCAATCATTCTTGCACTGAAAACTGGGCAGCCGGATGGCCTGGAGCAGGCATCAAGGATGTATTCAAATGCCCTTTGAGGTGGGAAAGCAAGGAGTGAGAGCAATACAGGTGGCACCTTTGCGAATCTTACCATGTGCAGAGGAGATCCAGCAGCATCATTCATTTGCGGCTCTTCGCCTGTGGGAGCAGAGTCCAATCATTCGTGCACTGAAAACTGGGCAGCCGGACGGCCTGGAGCAGGCATCATTGATGTACTCAAATGCCCTTTGAGGTGGGAAAGCAAGGAGTGAGAGCAATTCAGGTGGCACCGTTTCAAAGCTTTCTCTGTGCAGAAGAGGTCCAGCAGCATCTTTCAGTCCTGGCTCTTCGCCTGTGGGAGCAGAGTCCAATCATTCGTGCCCTGAAAACTGGGCAGCCGGACGGCCTGGAGCAGGCATCAAGGATGTATTCAAATGCCCTTTGAGGTGGGAAAGCAAGGAGTGAGAGCAATACAGGTGGCACCGTTGCAAAGCTTACCGTGTGCAGCACAGATCCAGCAGCATGTTTTAGCACTGGCTCTTCGCCTGTGGCAGCAGAGTGCAATCATTCGTGCACTGAAACCTGGCGGCCGGATGGCCTGGAGCAGGCATCAAGGATGTATTCAAATGCCCTTTGAGGTGGGAAAGCAACGAGTGAGAGCAGTACAGGTGGCACATTTGCAAAGCTTACCGTGTGCAGTACAGATCCAGCAGCATGTTTTAGCACTGGCTCTTCGCCTGTGGCAGCAGAGTCCAATCATTCGTGCACTGAAAACTGGGCAGCCGGACGGCCTGGAGCCGGCATCAGTAAATAGTCAAATGCACTTTGAGGTGGGAAAGCAAGGAGTGAGAGCAATACAGGTGGCACCGTTCCGAAGCTTTCTGTGTGCAGGAGAGGTCCAGCAGCATCTTTCAGTCCTGGCTCTTTGCCTGTGGGAGCAGAGTCCAATCATTCATGCACTGAAAACTGGGCAGCCGGACGGCCTGGAGCAGGCATCAAGGATGTATTCAAATGCCCTTTGAGGTGGGAAAGCAAGGAGTGAGAGCAATACAGGTGGCACCGTTCCGAAGCTTTCTGTGTGCAGGAGAGGTCCAGCAGCATCATTCATTTGTGGCTCTTCGCCTGTGGGAGCAGAGTCCAATCATTCGTGCACTGAAACCTGGGCAGCCGGACGGCCTGGAGCAGGCATCAAGGATGTATTCAAATGCCCTTTGAGGTGGGAAAGCAACGAGTGAGAGCAATACAGGTGGCACCGTGGCAAAGCTTACCGTGTGCAGTACAGATCCAGCAGCATGTTTTAGCACTGGCTCTTCGCCTGTGGCAGCAGAGTCCAATCATTCGTGCACTGAAAACTGGGGAGCCGGACGGCCTGGAGCAGGCATCAAGGATGTATTCAAATGCACTTTGAGGTGGGAAAGCAAGGAGTGAGAGCAATACAGGTGGCACCGTTCCGAAGCTTTCTGTGTGCAGGAGAGGTCCAGCAGCATCTTTCAGTCCTGGTTCTTTGCCTGTGGGAGCAGAGTCCAATCATTCGTGCACTGAAAACTGGGCAGCCGGACGGCCTGGAGCAGGCATCAAGGATGTATTCAAATGCACTTTGAGGTTGGAAACAAGGAGTGAGACCAATGCAGGAGGCACTGTTGCGAAGCTTGCCATGTGCAGAACAGATCCAGCAGCATGTATTAGCACTGGCTCTTCGCCTGTGGCAGCAGAGTCCAATCATTCGTGCACTGAAAACTGGGCAGTAGGACGGCCTGGAGCCGGCATCAAGGATGTATTCAAATGCCCTTTGAGGTGGGAAAGCAAGGAGTGAGAGCAATACAGGTGGCACCGTTTCAAAGCTTTCTCTGTGCAGAAGAGGTCCAGCAGCATCTTTCAGTCCTGGCTCTTCGCCTGTGGCAGGAGATTGCAATCATTCGTGCACTGAAAACTGGGCAGCCGGACGGCCTGGACCAGGCATCAAGGATGTACTCAAATGCCCTTTGAGGTGGGAAAGCAACGAGTGAGAGTAATACAGGCGGCACCGTTGCAAAGCTTACCGTGTGCAGTACAGATCCAGCAGCATGTTTTAGCACTGGCTCTTCGCCTGTGGCAGCAGAGTGCAATCATTCGTGCACTGAAAACTGGGCAGCCGGACGGCCTGGAGCAGGCATCAAGGATGTATTCAAATGCACTTTGAGGTGGGAAACAAGGAGTGAGACCAATGCAGGTGGCAACTTTGCAAAGCTTACCATGTGCAGAAGAGGTCCAGCAGCACTTTTCATTCCTGGCCCTTTCCCTGTGGAAGCAGAGTGCAATCATTCGTGCACTGAAAACTGGGCGGTTGGACGGCCTGGAGCAGGCATCAAGGATGTATTCAAATGCCCTTTGAGGTGGGAAAGCAAGGAGTGAGAGCAATACAGGTGGCACCTTTGCGAAGCTTGCCATGTGCAGAAGAGATCCACCTGCATCTTCCACTCCTGGCTCTTCGCCTGTGGCAGCAGAGTGCAATCATTCGTGCACTGAAACCTGGGCAGGTGGCCAGCCTGGAGCAGGCATCAAGGATGTATTCAAATGCACTTTGAGGTGGGAAACAAGGAGTGAGACCAATGCAGGTGGCACCGTTGCGAAGCTTACCATGTGCAGAAGAAGTCCAGCAGCACTTTTCATTCCTGGCCCTTTCCCTGTGGAAGCAGAGTGCAATCATTCGTGCACTGAAAACTGGACGGCCGGAAGGCCTGGAGCAGGCATCAAGGGTGTATTCAAATGCCCTTTGAGGTGGGAAAGCAAGGAGTGAGAGCAATGGAGGTGGCACCGTTGCGAAGCTTACCGTGTGCAGAACAGATCCACCAGCATGTTTTAGCACTGGCTCTTCGCCTGTGGCAGCAGAGTCCAATCATTCGTGCACTGAAAACTGGGCAGCCGGACGGCCTGGAGCAGGCATCAAGGATGTATTCAAATGCACTTTGAGGTTTAGAACAAGGAGTGAGGCCAATACAGGCGGCACCGTTGCAAAGCTTACCGTATGCAGAAGAGATCCAGCAGCATCTTTCAGTCCTGGCTCTTCGCCTGTGGCAGCAGAGTCAATCATTCGTGCACTGAAAACAGGGCAGCCGGACGGCCTGGAGCAGGCATCAAGGATGTATTCAAATGCACTTTGAGGTGGGAAAGCAAGGAGTGAGAGCAATACAGGTGGCACCTTTGCGAAGTTTACCGCGTGCAGAAGAGGTCCAGCAGCATCTTTCAGTCCTAGCTCTTCGCCTGTGGGAGCAGAGTGCAATCATTCGTGCACTGAAAACTGGGCAGCCGGACGGCCTGGAGCAGGCATTAAGGATGTATTCAAATGCACTTTGAGGTGGGAAACAAGGAGTGAGACCAATGCAGGTGGCACCGTTGCGAAGCTTACCGTGTGCAGAACAAATCCAGCAGCATGTTTTAGCACTGGCTCATCGCCTGTGGCAGCAGAGTCCAATCATTCGTGCACTGAAAACTGGGCAGCCGGACGGCCTGGAGCAGGCATCAAGGATGTATTCAAATGCACTTTGAGGTTGGAAACAAGGAGTGAGACCAGTGCAGGTGGCAACTTTTCGAAACTTACCATGTGCAGAAGAGGTCCAGCAGCACTTTTCATTCCTGGCCCTTTCCCTGTGGAAGCAGAGTGCAATCATTCGTGCACTGACAACTGGGCAGCCGGACGGCCTGGAGCAGGCATCAAGGATGTATTCAAATGCACTTTGAGGTGGGAAAACAAGCAGTGAGAGCAATACAGGTGGCACCTTTGCGAAGTTTACCGCTTGCAGAAGAGATCCAGCAGCATCTTTCAGTCCTGGCTCTTCGCCTGTGGGAGCAGAGTCCAATCATTCGTGCACTGAAAACTGGGCAGCCGGACGGCCTGGAGCCGGCATCAAGGATGTATTCAAATGCACTTTGAGGTGGGAAAGCAAGGAGTGAGAGCAATACAGGTGGCACCTTTGCGAAGCTTACCGTGTGCAGTACAGATCCAGCAGCATGTTTTAGCACTGGCTCTTCGCCTGTGGCAGCAGAGTCCAATCATTCGTGCACTGAAAACTGGGCAGCCGGACGGCCTGGAGCCGGCATCAAGGATATAGTCAAATGCACTTTGAGGTGTGAAAGCAAGGAGTGAGAGCAATACAGGTGGCACCGTTGCAAAGCTTACCGTGTGCAGTACAGATCCACAGCATGTTTTAGCACTGGCTCTTCGCATGTGGGAGCAGAGTGCAATCATTCGTGCACTGAAAACTGGGCAGCCGGACGGCCTGGAGCAGGCATCAAGGATGTATTCAAATGCACTTTGAGGTGGGAAAGCAAGGAGTGAGAGCAATACAGGTGGCACCGTTCCGAAGCTTTCTGTGTGCAGGAGAGGTCCAGCAGCATCTTTCAGTCCTGGCTCTTTGCCTGTGGGAGCAGAGTCCAATCATTCATGCACTGAAAACTGGGCAGCCGGACGGCCTGGAGCAGGCATCAAGGATGTATTCAAATGCACTTTGAGGTGGGAAAGCAAGGAGTGAGAGCAATACAGGTGGCACCTTTGCGAAGCTTGCCATGTGCAGAAGAGATCCGGCGGCATCTTCCAGTCCTGGCTCTTCGCCTGTGGAGCAGAGTGCAATCATTCGTGCACTGAAAACTGGGCAGCCGGACGGCCTGGAGCAGGCATCAAGGATGTATTCAAATGCACTTTGAGGGGGGAAAGCAACGAGTGAGAGCAGTACAGGTGGCGTCTTTGCAAAGCTTACCGTGTGCAGTACAGATCCAGCAGCATGTTTTAGCACTGGCTCTTCGCCTGTGGCAGCAGAGTGCAATCATTCGTGCACTGAAAACTGCGCAGCCGGACGGCCTGGAGCAGGCATCAAGGATGTATTCAAATGCACTTTGAGGTGGAAAAGCAAGGAGTGAGAGCAATACAGGTGGCACCGTTCCGAAGCTTTCTTTGTGCAAGAGAGGTCCAGCAGCATCTTTCAGTCCTGGCTCTTTGCCTGTGGGAGCAGAGTCCAATCATTCGTGCACTGAAAACTGGGCAGCCGGACGGCCTGGAGCAGGCATCAAGGATGTATTCAAATGCCCTTTGAGGTGGGAAAGCAAGGAGTGAGAGCAATACAGGAGGCACCTTTGCGAAGCTTGCCATATGCAGAAGAGATCCAGCACCATCTTTCAGTTTTGGCTCTTTGCCTGTGGCAGGAGAGTCCAATCATTCTTGCACTGAAAACTGGGCAGCCGGATGGCCTGGAGCAGGCATCAAGGATGTATTCAAATGCCCTTTGAGGTGGGAAAGCAAGGAGTGAGAGCAATACAGGTGGCACCTTTGCGAATCTTACCATGTGCAGAGGAGATCCAGCAGCATCATTCATTTGCGGCTCTTCGCCTGTGGGAGCAGAGTCCAATCATTCGTGCACTGAAAACTGGGCAGCCGGACGGCCTGGAGCAGGCATCATTGATGTACTCAAATGCCCTTTGAGGTGGGAAAGCAAGGAGTGAGAGCAATTCAGGTGGCACCGTTTCAAAGCTTTCTCTGTGCAGAAGAGGTCCAGCAGCATCTTTCAGTCCTGGCTCTTCGCCTGTGGGAGCAGAGTCCAATCATTCGTGCCCTGAAAACTGGGCAGCCGGACGGCCTGGAGCAGGCATCAAGGATGTATTCAAATGCCCTTTGAGGTGGGAAAGCAAGGAGTGAGAGCAATACAGGTGGCACCGTTGCAAAGCTTACCGTGTGCAGCACAGATCCAGCAGCATGTTTTAGCACTGGCTCTTCGCCTGTGGCAGCAGAGTGCAATCATTCGTGCACTGAAACCTGGCGGCCGGATGGCCTGGAGCAGGCATCAAGGATGTATTCAAATGCCCTTTGAGGTGGGAAAGCAACGAGTGAGAGCAGTACAGGTGGCACATTTGCAAAGCTTACCGTGTGCAGTACAGATCCAGCAGCATGTTTTAGCACTGGCTCTTCGCCTGTGGCAGCAGAGTCCAATCATTCGTGCACTGAAAACTGGGCAGCCGGACGGCCTGGAGCCGGCATCAGTAAATAGTCAAATGCACTTTGAGGTGGGAAAGCAAGGAGTGAGAGCAATACAGGTGGCACCGTTCCGAAGCTTTCTTTGTGCAGGAGAGGTCCAGCAGCATCTTTCAGTCCTGGCTCTTTGCCTGTGGGAGCAGAGTCCAATCATTCATGCACTGAAAACTGGGCAGCCGGACGGCCTGGAGCAGGCATCAAGGATGTATTCAAATGCACTTTGAGGTGGGAAAGCAAGGAGTGAGAGCAATACAGGTGGCACCTTTGCGAAGCCTGCCATGTGCAGAAGAGATCCGGCGGCATCTTCCAGTCCTGGCTCTTCGCCTGTGGCAGGAGAGTCCAATCATTCGTGCACTGATAACTGGGCAGCCGGACGGCCTGGAGCGGGTATCAAGGATGTATTCAAATGCACTTTGAGGTGGGAAACAAGGAGTGAGACCAATGCAGGTGGCACCGTTTCGAAGCTTACCGTGTGCAGAACAGATCCAGCAGCATGTTTCAGCACTGGCTCTTCGCCTGTGGGAGCAGAGTGCAATCATTCGTGCACTGAAAACTGGGCAGCCGGACGGCCTGGAGCAGGCATCAAGGATGTATTCAAATGCACTTTGAGGTGGGAAACAAGGAGTGAGACCAATGCAGGTGGCAACTTTTCGAACCTTACCATGTGCAGAAGAGGTCCAGCAGCACTTTTCAGTCCTGGCCCTTTCCCTGTGGAAGCAGAGTGCACTCATTCGTGCACTGAAAACTCGGCAGCCGGACGGCCTGGAGCAGGCATCAAGGATGTATTCAAATGCCCTTTGAGGTGGGAAAGCAAGGAGTGAGAGCAATACAGGTGGCACCTTTGCGAAGCTTACCATGTGCAGAAGAGATCCAGCAGCATCATTCATTTGTGGCTCTTCGCCTGTGGGAGCAGAGTCCAATCATTCGTGCACTGAAAACTGGGCAGCCGGACGGCCTGGAGCAGGCATCAAGGATGTATTCAAATGCCCTTTGAGGTGGGAAAGCAACGAGTGAGAGCAATACAGGTGGCACCGTGGCAAAGCTTACCGTGTGCAGTACAGATCCAGCAGCATGTTTTAGCACTGGCTCTTCGCCTGTGGGAGCAGAGTGCAATCATTCGTGCACTGAAAACTGGGGAGCCGGACGGCCTGGAGCAGGCATCAAGGATGTATTCAAATGCACTTTGAGGTGGGAAAGCAAGGAGTGAGAGCAATACAGGTGGCACCGTTCCGAAGCTTTCTGTGTGCAGCAGAGGTCCAGCAGCATCTTTCAGTCCTGGCTCTTCGCCTGTGGCAGGAGATTGCAATCATTCGTGCACTGAAAACTGGGCAGCCGGACGGCCTGGAGCAGGCATCAAAGATGTACTCAAATGCCCTTTGAGGTGGGAAAGCAACGAGTGAGAGTAATACAGGCGGCACCGTTGCAAAGCTTACCGTGTGCAGTACAGATCCAGCAGCATGTTTTAGGACTGGCTCTTCGCCTGTGGCAGCAGAGTGCAATCATTCGTGCACTGAAAACTGGGCAGCCGGACGGCCTGGAGCAGGCATCAAGGATGTATTCAAATGCACTTTGAGGTTGGAAACAAGGAGTGAGACCAATGCAGGTGGCAACTTTGCAAAGCTTACCATGTGCAGAAGAGGTCCAGCAGCACTTTTCATTTCTGGCCCTTTCCCTGTGGAAGCAGAGTGCAATCATTCGTGCACTGAAAACTGGGCGGTTGGACGGCCTGGAGCAGGCATCAAGGATGTATTCAAATGCCCTTTGAGGTGGGAAAGCAAGGAGTGAGAGCAATACAGGTGGCACCGTTGCAAAGCTTACCGTATGCAGAAGAGGTCCAGCAGCATCTTTCAGTCCTGGCGCTTCGCCTGTGGGAGCAGAGTCCTATCATTCGTGCACTGAAAACTGGGCAGCCGGACGTCCTGGAGCAGGCATCAAGGATGTATTCAAATGCCCTTTGAGGTGGGAAAGCAAGGAGTGAGAGCAATACAGGTGGCACCTTTGCGAAGCTTGCCATGTGCAGAAGAGATCCACCTGCATCTTCCACTCCTGGCTCTTCGCCTGTGGCAGCAGAGTGCAATCATTCGTGCACTGAAACCTGGGCAGGTGGCCAGCCTGGAGCAGGCATCAAGGATGTATTCAAATGCACTTTGAGGTGGGAAACAAGGAGTGAGACCAATGCAGGTGGCACCGTTGCGAAGCTTACCATGTGCAGAAGAAGTCCAGCAGCACTTTTCATTCCTGGCCCTTTCCCTGTGGAAGCAGAGTGCAATCATTCTTGCACTGAAAACTGGACGGCCGGAAGGCCTGGAGCAGGCATCAAGGATGTATTCAAATGCCCTTTGAGGTGGGAAAGCAAGGAGTGAGAGCAATGCAGGTGGCAGCGTTGCGAAGCTTACCGTGTGCAGAACAGATCCAGCAGCATGTTTTAGCACTGGCTCTTCGCCTGTGGCAGCAGAGTCCAATCATTCGTGCACTGAAAACTGGGCAGCCGGACGGCCTGGAGCAGGCATCAAGGATGTATTCAAATACACTTTGAGGTTTAGAACAAGGAGTGAGGCCAATACAGGCGGCACCGTTGCAAAGCTTACCGTATGCAGAAGAGATCCAGCAGCATCTTTCAGTCCTGGCTCTTCGCCTGTGGCAGCAGAGTCAATCATTCGTGCACTGAAAACAGGGCAGCCGGACGGCCTGGAGCAGGCATCAAGGATGTATTCAAATGCACTTTGAGGTGGGAAAGCAAGGAGTGAGAGCAATACAGGTGGCACCTTTGCGAAGTTTACCGCGTGCAGAAGAGGTCCAGCAGCATCTTTCAGTCCTGGCTCTTCGCCTGTGGGAGCAGAGTGCAATCATTCGTGCACTGAAAACTGGGCTGCCGGACGGCCTGGAGCAGGCATTAAGGATGTATTCAAATGCACTTTGAGGTGGGAAACAAGGAGTGAGACCAATGCAGGTGGCACCGTTGCGAAGCTTACCGTGTGCAGAACAAATCCAGCAGCATGTTTTAGCACTGGCTCATCGCCTGTGGCAGCAGAGTCCAATCATTCGTGCACTGAAAACTGGGCAGCCGGACGGCCTGGAGCAGGCATCAAGGATGTATTCAAATGCACTTTGAGGTTGGAAAAAAGGAGTGAGACCAATGCAGGTGGCAACTTTTCGAAGCTTACCATGTGCAGAAGAGGTCCAGCAGCACTTTTCATTCCTGGCACTTTCCCTGTGGAAGCAGAGTGCAATCATTCGTGCACTGAAAACTGGACGGCCAGACGGCCTGGAGCAGGCATCAAGGATGTATTCAAATGCACTTTCAGGTGGGAAAGCAACGAGTGAGAGCAATACAGGTGGCACCATTTCAAAGCTTACCGTATGCAGAAGAGATCCAGCAGCATCTTTCAGTCCTGGCTCTTCGCCTGTGGCTGGAGAGTCCAATCATTCGTGCACTGACAACTGGGCAGCCGGACGGCCTGGAGCAGGCATCAAGGATGTATTCAAATGCACTTTGAGGAGGGAAATCAAGGAGTGAGAGCAATACAGGTGGCACCTTTGCGAAGCTTGCCGTGTGCAGATGAGATCCAGCAGCATCTTTCAGTCCTGGCTCTTTGCCTGTGGGAGCAGAGTCCAATCATTCGTGCACTGAAAATTGGGCAGCCGGACGGCCTGGAGCAGGCATCAAGGATGTATTCAAATGCACTTTGAGGTGGGAAAACAAGCAGTGAGAGCAATACAGGTGGCACCTTTGCGAAGTTTATCGCGTGCAGAAGAGGTCCAGCAGCATCTTTCAGTCCTGGCTCTTTGCCTGTGGGAGCAGAGTCCAATCATTCGTGCACTGAAAACTGGGCAGCCGGACGGCCTGGAGCCGGCATCAGGGATGTATTGAAATGCACTTTGAGGTGGGAAAGCAAGGAGTGAGAGCAATACAGGTGGCACCGTTGCAAAGCTTACCGTGTGCAGTACAGATCCAGCAGCATGTTTTAGCACTGGCTCTTCGCCTGTGGCAGCAGAGTCCAATCATTCGTGCACTGAAAACTGGGCAGCCGGACGGCCTGGAGCCGGCATCAAGGATATAGTCAAATGCACTTTGAGGTGGGAAAGCAAGGAGTGAGAGCAATACAGGTGGCACCGTTGCAAAGCTTACCGTGTGCAGTACAGATCCACAGCATGTTTTAGCACTGGCTCTTCGCATGTGGGAGCAGAGTGCAATCATTCGTGCACTGAAAACTGGGCAGCCGGACGGCCTGGAGCAGGCATCAAGGATGTATTCAAATGCACTTTGAGGTGGGAAAGCAAGGAGTGAGAGCAATACAGGTGGCACCGTTCCGAAGCTTTCTGTGTGCAGGAGAGGTCCAGCAGCATCTTTCAGTCCGGGCTCTTTGCCTGTGGGAGCAGAGTCCAATCATTCATGCACTGAAAACTGGGCAGCCGGACGGCCTGGAGCAGGCATCAAGGATGTATTCAAATGCACTTTGAGGTGGGAAAGCAAGGAGTGAGAGCAATACAGGTGGCACCTTTGCGAAGCCTGCCATGTGCAGAAGAGATCCGGCGGCATCTTCCAGTCCTGGCTCTTCGCCTGTGGCAGGAGAGTCCAATCATTCGTGCACTGACAACTGGGCAGCCGGCCAGCCTGGAGCAGGCATCAAGGAACTATTCAAATGCACTTTGAGGTGGGAAAACAAGCAGTGAGACCAATGCAGGTGGCACTGTTGCAAAGCTTACCACGTGCAGAAGAGATCCAGCAGCATCTTTAGGTCCTGGCTCTTCGCCTGTGGGAGCAGAGTCCAATCATTCGTGCACTGACAGCTGGGCAGCCGGACAGACTGGAGCAGGCATCAAGGAATTATTCAAATGCACTTTGAGGTGGGAAAACAAGGAGTGAGAGCAATACTGGTGGCACCGTTGCAAAGCTTACCGTGAGCAGAAGAGATCCAGCAGCATCTTTAGGTCCTGGCTCTTCGCCTGTGGGAGCAGAGTCCAATCGTTCGTGCACTGACAACTGGGCAGCCAGCCATCCTGGAGCAGGCATCAGGGAACTATTCAAATGCACTTTGAGGTGGGAAAACAAGCAGTGAGACCAATGCAAGTGGCACCGTTGCAAAGCTTACCACGTGCAGAAGAGATCCAGCAGCATCTTTAGGTCCTGGCTCTTCGGCTGTGGGAGCAGAGTCCAATCATTCGTGCACTGACAACTGGGCAGCCGGCCAGCCTGGAGCAGGCATCAAGGAACTATTCAAATGCACTTTGAGGTGGAAAAACAAGCAGTGAGACCCATGCAGGTGGCATCGTTGCAAAGTTTACCTCGTGCAGAAGAGATCCAGCAGCATCTTTCAGTCCTGGCTCTTTGCCTGCGGGAGTAGAGTCCAATCATTCGTGCACTGACAACTGGGCAGCCGGCCAGCCTGGAGCAGGCATCAAGGAACTATTCAAATGCACTTTGAGGTGGGAAAGCAAGCAGTGAGAGCAATACAGGTGGCACCTTTGCGAAGTTTAACGCGTGCAGAAGAGGTCCAGCAGCATCTTTCAGTCCTGGCTCTTCGCCTGTGGCAGCAGAGTCCAATCATTCGTGCACTGAAAACTGGGCAGCCGGACGGCCTGGAGCAGGCATCAAGGATGCATTCAAATGCACTTTGAGATGGGAAAGCAAGGAGTGAGAGCAATACAGGTGGCACCGTTTCAAACCTTTCTCTGTGCAGAAGAGGTCCAGCAGCATCTTTCAGTCCTGGCTCTTCGCCTGTGGCAGGATATTGCAATCATTCGTGCACTGAAAACTGGGCAGCCGGACGGCCTGGAGCAGGCATCAAGGATGTATTCAAATGCCCTTTGAGGTGGGAAAGCAACGAGTGAGAGCAATACAGGTGGCACCGTTGCAAAGCTTACCGTGTGCAGTACAGATCCAGCAGCATGTTTTAGCACTGGCTCTTCGCCTGTGGGAGCAGAGTGCAATCATTCGTGCACTGAAAACTGGGCAGCCGGACGGCCTGGAGCAGGCATCAAGGATGTATTCAAATGCACTTTGAGGTGGGAAACAAGGAGTGAGACCAATGCAGGTGGCACCGTTGCGAAGCTTACCATGTGCAGAAGAAGTCCAGCAGCACTTTTCATTCCTGGCCCTTTCCCTGTGGAAGCAGAGTGCAATCATTCTTGCACTGAAAACTGGACGGCCGGAAGGCCTGGAGCAGGCATCAAGGATGTATTCAAATGCCCTTTGAGGTGGGAAAGCAAGGAGTGAGAGCAATGGAGGTGGCAGCGTTGCGAAGCTTACCGTGTGCAGAACAGATCCAGCAGCATGTTTTAGCACTGGCTCTTCGCCTGTGGCAGCAGAGTCCAATCATTCGTGCACTGAAAAGTGGGCAGCCGGACGGCCTGGAGCAGGCATCAAGGATGTATTCAAATACACTTTGAGGTTTAGAACAAGGAGTGAGGCCAATACAGGCGGCACCGTTGCAAAGCTTACCGTATGCAGAAGAGATCCAGCAGCATCTTTCAGTCCTGGCTCTTCGCCTGTGGCAGCAGAGTCAATCATTCGTGCACTGAAAACAGGGCAGCCGGACGGCCTGGAGCAGGCATCAAGGATGTATTCAAATGCACTTTGAGGTGGGAAAGCAAGGAGTGAGAGCAATACAGGTGGCACCTTTGCGAAGTTTACCGCGTGCAGAAGAGGTCCAGCAGCATCTTTCAGTCCTGGCTCTTCGCCTGTGGAAGCAGAGTGCAATCATTCGTGCACTGAAAACTGGGCTGCCGGACGGCCTGGAGCAGGCATTAAGGATGTATTCAAATGCACTTTGAGGTGGGAAACAAGGAGTGAGACCAATGCAGGTGGCACCGTTGCGAAGCTTACCGTGTGCAGAACAAATCCAGCAGCATGTTTTAGCACTGGCTCATCGCCTGTGGCAGCAGAGTCCAATCATTCGTGCACTGAAAACTGGGCAGCCGGACGGCCTGGAGCAGGCATCAAGGATGTATTCAAATGCACTTTGAGGTTGGAAAAAAGGAGTGAGACCAATGCAGGTGGCAACTTTTCGAAGCTTACCATGTGCAGAAGAGGTCCAGCAGCACTTTTCATTCCTGGCCCTTTCCCTGTGGAAGCAGAGTGCAATCATTCGTGCACTGAAAACTGGACGGCCAGACGGCCTGGAGCAGGCATCAAGGATGTATTCAAATGCACTTTCAGGTGGGAAAGCAACGAGTGAGAGCAATACAGGTGGCACCATTTCAAAGCTTACCGTATGCAGAAGAGATCCAGCAGCATCTTTCAGTCCTGGCTCTTCGCCTGTGGCTGGAGAGTCCAATCATTCGTGCACTGACAACTGGGCAGCCGGACGGCCTGGAGCAGGCATCAAGGATGTATTCAAATGCACTTTGAGGAGGGAAATCAAGGAGTGAGAGCAATACAGGTGGCACCTTTGCGAAGCTTGCCGTGTGCAGATGAGATCCAGCAGCATCTTTCAGTCCTGGCTCTTTGCCTGTGGGAGCAGAGTCCAATCATTCGTGCACTGAAAACTGGGCAGCCGGACGGCCTGGAGCAGGCATCAAGGATGTATTCAAATGCACTTTGAGGTGGGAAAACAAGCAGTGAGAGCAATACAGGTGGCACCTTTGCGAAGTTTACCGCGTGCAGAAGAGGTCCAGCAGCATCTTTCAGTCCTGGCTCTTTGCCTGTGGGAGCAGAGTCCAATCATTCGTGCACTGAAAACTGGGCAGCCGGACGGCCTGGAGCCGGCATCAGGGATGTATTGAAATGCACTTTGAGGTGGGAAAGCAAGGAGTGAGAGCAATACAGGTGGCACCGTTGCAAAGCTTACCGTGTGCAGTACAGATCCAGCAGCATGTTTTAGCACTGGCTCTTCGCCTGTGGCAGCAGAGTGCAATCATTCGTGCACTGAAAACTGGGCAGCCGGACGGCCTGGAGCAGGCATCAAGGATGTATTCAAATGCACTTTGAGGTGGGAAACAAGGAGTGAGACCAATGCAGGTGGCAACTTTGCAAAGCTTACCATGTGCAGAAGAGGTCCAGCAGCACTTTTCATTCCTGGCCCTTTCCCTGTGGAAGCAGAGTGCAATCATTCGTGCACTGAAAACTGGGCGGTTGGACGGCCTGGAGCAGGCATCAAGGATGTATTCAAATGCCCTTTGAGGTGGGAAAGCAAGGAGTGAGAGCAATACAGGTGGCACCTTTGCGAAGCTTGCCATGTGCAGAAGAGATCCACCTGCATCTTCCACTCCTGGCTCTTCGCCTGTGGCAGCAGAGTGCAATCATTCGTGCACTGAAACCTGGGCAGGTGGCCAGCCTGGAGCAGGCATCAAGGATGTATTCAAATGCACTTTGAGGTGGGAAACAAGGAGTGAGACCAATGCAGGTGGCACCGTTGCGAAGCTTACCATGTGCAGAAGAAGTCCAGCAGCACTTTTCATTCCTGGCCCTTTCCCTGTGGAAGCAGAGTGCAATCATTCGTGCACTGAAAACTGGACGGCCGGAAGGCCTGGAGCAGGCATCAAGGGTGTATTCAAATGCCCTTTGAGGTGGGAAAGCAAGGAGTGAGAGCAATGGAGGTGGCACCGTTGCGAAGCTTACCGTGTTCAGAACAGATCCAGCAGCATGTTTTAGCACTGGCTCTTCGCCTGTGGCAGCAGAGTCCAATCATTCGTGCACTGAAAACTGGGCAGCCGGACGGCCTGGAGCAGGCATCAAGCATGTATTCAAATGCACTTTGAGGTTTAGAACAAGGAGTGAGGCCAATACAGGCGGCACCGTTGCAAAGCTTACCGTATGCAGAAGAGATCCAGCAGCATCTTTCAGTCCTGGCTCTTCGCCTGTGGCAGCAGAGTCAATCATTCGTGCACTGAAAACAGGGCAGCCGGACGGCCTGGAGCAGGCATCAAGGATGTATTCAAATGCACTTTGAGGTGGGAAAGCAAGGAGTGAGAGCAATACAGGTGGCACCTTTGCGAAGTTTACCGCGTGCAGAAGAGGTCCAGCAGCATCTTTCAGTCCTGGCTCTTCGCCTGTGGGAGCAGAGTGCAATCATTCGTGCACTGAAAACTGGGCAGCCGGACGGCCTGGAGCAGGCATTAAGGATGTATTCAAATGCACTTTGAGGTGGGAAACAAGGAGTGAGACCAATGCAGGTGGCACCGTTGCGAAGCTTACCGTGTGCAGAACAAATCCAGCAGCATGTTTTAGCACTGGCTCATCGCCTGTGGCAGCAGAGTCCAATCATTCGTGCACTGAAAACTGGGCAGCCGGACGGCCTGGAGCAGGCATCAAGGATGTATTCAAATGCACTTTGAGGTTGGAAACAAGGAGTGAGACCAGTGCAGGTGGCAACTTTTCGAAACTTACCATGTGCAGAAGAGGTCCAGCAGCACTTTTCATTCCTGGCCCTTTCCCTGTGGAAGCAGAGTGCAATCATTCGTGCACTGACAACTGGGCAGCCGGACGGCCTGGAGCAGGCATCAAGGATGTATTCAAATGCACTTTGAGGTGGGAAAACAAGCAGTGAGAGCAATACAGGTGGCACCTTTGCGAAGTTTACCGCTTGCAGAAGAGGTCCAGCAGCATCTTTCAGTCCTGGCTCTTTGCCTGTGGGAGCAGAGTCCAATCATTCGTGCACTGAAAACTGGGCAGCCGGACGGCCTGGAGCCGGCATCAAGGATGTATTCAAATGCACTTTGAGGTGGGAAAGCAAGGAGTGAGAGCAATACAGGTGGCACCTTTGCGAAGCTTACCGTGTGCAGTACAGATCCAGCAGCATGTTTTAGCACTGGCTCTTCGCCTGTGGCAGCAGAGTCCAATCATTCGTGCACTGAAAACTGGGCAGCCGGACGGCCTGGAGCCGGCATCAAGGATATAGTCAAATGCACTTTGAGGTGGGAAAGCAAGGAGTGAGAGCAATACAGGTGGCACCGTTGCAAAGCTTACCGTGTGCAGTACAGATCCACAGCATGTTTTAGCACTGGCTCTTCGCATGTGGGAGCAGAGTGCAATCATTCGTGCACTGAAAACTGGGCAGCCGGACGGCCTGGAGCAGGCATCAAGGATGTATTCAAATGCACTTTGAGGTGGGAAAGCAAGGAGTGAGAGCAATACAGGTGGCACCGTTCCGAAGCTTTCTGTGTGCAGGAGAGGTCCAGCAGCATCTTTCAGTCCTGGCTCTTTGCCTGTGGGAGCAGAGTCCAATCATTCATGCACTGAAAACTTGGCAGCCGGACGGCCTGGAGCAGGCATCAAGGATGTATTCAAATGCACTTTGAGGTGGGAAAGCAAGGAGTGAGAGCAATACAGGTGGCACCTTTGCGAAGCTTGCCATGTGCAGAAGAGATCCGGCGGCATCTTCCAGTCCTGGCTCTTCGCCTGTGGAGCAGAGTGCAATCATTCGTGCACTGAAAACTGGGCAGCCGGACGGCCTGGAGCAGGCATCAAGGATGTATTCAAATGCACTTTGAGGTGGGAAAGCAAGGAGTGAGAGCAATACAGGTGGCACCGTTCCGAAGCTTTCTGTGTGTAGGAGAGGTCCAGCAGCATCTTTCAGTCCTTGCTCTTTGCCTGTGGTAGCAGAGTCCAATCATTCGTGCACTGAAAACTGGGCAGCCGGACGGCCTGGAGCAGGCATCAGGGATGTATTCAAATGCACTTTGAGGTTGGAAACAAGGAGTGAGACCAATGCAGGTGGCAACTTTGCAAAGCTTACCATGTGCAGAAAAGGTCCAGCAGCACTTTTCATTCCTGGCCCTTTCCCTGTGGAAGCAGAGTGCAATCATTCGTGCACTGAAAACTGGACGGCCGGACGGCCTGGAGCAGGCATCAAGGATGTATTGAAATGCCCTTTGAGGTGGGAAAGCAAGGAGTGAGAGCAATACAGGTGGCACATTTGCGAAGCTTGGCATATGCAGAAGAGATCCAGCAGCATCTTTCAGTCCTGGCTCTTCGCCTGTGGCAGGAGAGTCCAATCATGCGTGCACTGAAAACTGGGCAGCCGGATGGCCTGGAGCAGGCATCAAGGATGTATTCAAATGCCCTTTGAGGTGGGAAAGCAAGGAGTGAGAGCAATACAGGTGGCACCGTTGCGAATCTTACCATGTGCAGAAGAGATCCAGCAGCATCATTCATTTGTGGCTCTTCGCCTGTGGGAGCAGAGTCCAATCATTCGTGCACTGAAAACTGGGCAGCCGGACGGCCTGGAGCAGGCATCAAGGATGTATTCAAATGCACTTTGAGGAGGGAAATCAAGGAGTGAGAGCGATACAGGTGGCACCGTTGCGAAGCTTACCGTGTGCAGGAGAGGTCCAGCAGCATCTTTCAGTCCTGGTTCTTTGCCTGTGGGAGCAGAGTCCAATCATTCGTGCACTGAAAACTGGGCAGCCGGACGGCCTGGAGCAGGCATCAAGGATGTATTCAAATGCACTTTGAGGTGGGAAAGCAAGGAGTGAGAGCAATACAGGTGGCACCTTTGCGAAGCTTGCCATGTGCAGAAGAGATCCGGCGGCATCTTCCAGTCCTGGCTCTTCGCCTGTGGAGCAGAGTGCAATCATTCGTGCACTGAAAACTGGGCAGCCGGACGGCCTGGAGCAGGCATCAAGGATGTATTCAAATGCACTTTGAGGTGGGAAAGCAAGGAGTGAGAGCAATACAGGTGGCACCGTTCCGAAGCTTTCTGTGTGTAGGAGAGGTCCAGCAGCATCTTTCAGTCCTTGCTCTTTGCCTGTGGTAGCAGAGTCCAATCATTCGTGCACTGAAAACTGGGCAGCCGGACGGCCTGGAGCAGGCATCAGGGATGTATTCAAATGCACTTTGAGGTTGGAAACAAGGAGTGAGACCAATGCAGGTGGCAACTTTGCAAAGCTTACCATGTGCAGAAAAGGTCCAGCAGCACTTTTCATTCCTGGCCCTTTCCCTGTGGAAGCAGAGTGCAATCATTCGTGCACTGAAAACTGGACGGCCGGACGGCCTGGAGCAGGCATCAAGGATGTATTGAAATGCCCTTTGAGGTGGGAAAGCAAGGAGTGAGAGCAATACAGGTGGCACCTTTGCGAAGCTTGGCATATGCAGAAGAGATCCAGCAGCATCTTTCAGTCCTGGCTCTTCGCCTGTGGCAGGAGAGTCCAATCATTCGTGCACTGAAAACTGGGCAGCCGGATGGCCTGGAGCAGGCATCAAGGATGTATTCAAATGCCCTTTGAGGTGGGAAAGCAAGGAGTGAGAGCAATACAGGTGGCACCGTTGCGAATCTTACCATGTGCAGAAGAGATCCAGCAGCATCATTCATTTGTGGCTCTTCGCCTGTGGGAGCAGAGTCCAATCATTCGTGCACTGAAAACTGGGCAGCCGGACGGCCTGGAGCAGGCATCAAGGATGTATTCAAATGCACTTTGAGGAGGGAAATCAAGGAGTGAGAGCGATACAGGTGGCACCGTTGCGAAGCTTACCGTGTGCAGGAGAGGTCCAGCAGCATCTTTCAGTCCTGGTTCTTTGCCTGTGGGAGCAGAGTCCAATCATTCGTGCACTGAAAACTGGGCAGCCGGACGGCCTGGAGCAGGCATCAAGGATGTATTCAAATGCACTTTGAGGTTGGAAACAAAGAGTGAGACCAATGCAGGTGGCAACTTTGCGAAATTTACCATGTGCAGAAGAGGTCCAGCAGCACGTTTCATTCCTGGCCCATTCCCTGTCGAAGCAGAGTACCATCATTCGTGCACTGAAAACTGGGCAGCCGGACGGCCTGGAGCAGGCATCAAGGATGTATTCAAATGCCCTTTGAGGTGGGAAAGCAAGGAGTGAGAGCAATACAGGTGGCACCGTTGCGAATCTTACCATGTGCAGAAGAGATCCAGCAGCATCATTCATTTGTGGCTCTTCGCCTGTGGGAGCAGAGTCCAATCATTCGTGCACTGAAAACTGGGCAGCCGGACGACCTGGAGCAGGCATCAAGGATGTATTCAAATGCACTTTGAGGTTGGAAACAAGGAGTGAGACAAATGCAGGTGGCACCGTTGCGAAGCTTACCGTGTGCAGAACAGATCCAGCAGCATGTTTTAGCACTGGCTCTTCGCCTGCGGCAGCAGAGTCCAATAATTCGTGCACTGAAAACTGGGCAGCCGGACGGCCTGGAGCAGGCATCAAGGATGTATTCAAATGCACTTTGAGGTTGGAAACAAGAATTGAGAGCAATGCAGGCGGCAACTTTGCAAAGCTTACCATGTGCAGAAGAGGTCCAGCAGCACTTTTCATTCCTGGCCCTTTCCCTGTGGAAGCAGAGTGCAATCATTCGTGCACTGAAAACTGGGCGGCCGGACGGCCTGGAGCAGGCATCAAGGATGTATTCAAATGCCCTTTGAGGTGGGAAAGCAACGAGTGAGAGCAATACAGGTGGCACCGTTGCAAAGCTTACCGTATGCAGAAGAGATCCAGCAGCATCTTTCAGTCCTGGCTCTTCGCCTGTGGCAGGAGTGTCCAATCATACGTGCACTGAAAACTGGGCAGCCGGACGGCCTGGAGCAGGCATCAGGGATGTATTCAAATGCCCTTTGAGGTGGGAAAGCAAGGAGTGAGAGCAATACAGGTGGCACCGTTGCGAAGTTTACCGTGTGCAGAACAGATCCAGCAGCATATTTTAGCACTGGCTCTTCGCCTGTGGGAGCAGAGTCCAATCATTCGTGCACTGAAAACTGGGCAGCCGGACGGCCTGGAGCAGGCATCAAGGATGTATTCAAATTCCCTTTGAGGTGGGAAAGCAAGGAGTGAGAGCAATACAGGTGGCAGCGTTGCGAAGCTTACCGTGCGCAGGAGAGCTCCAGCAGCAACTTTCAGTCCTGGCTCTTCGCCTTCGGAGCGGAGTCCAAACATTCGTGCCCTGAAACCTGGGCAGCCGGCCAGCCTGGAGCAGGCATCAAGGATGTATTCAAATGCACTTTGAGGTGGGAAAGCAAGGAGTGAGAGCAATGCAGGTGGCACCTTTGCGAAGTTTACCGCGTGCAGAAGAGGTCCAGCAGCATCTTTCAGTCCTGGCTCTTCGCCTGTGGCAGCAGAGTCCAATCATTCGTGCACTGAAAACTGGGCAGCCGGGCGGCCTGGAGCCGGCATCAAGGATGTATTCAAATGCACTTTGAGGTGGGAAAGCAAGGAGTGAGAGCAATACAGGTGGCACCGTTGCAAAGCTTACCAAGTGCAGAAGAGGTCCAGCAGCATCTTTCAGTCCTGGCTCTTCGCCTGTGGCAGGAGATTGCGATCATTTGTGCACTGAAAACTGGGCAGCCGGACGGCCTGGAGCAGGCATCAAGGATGTATTCAAATGCCCTTTGAGGGGGGAAAGCAACGAGTGAGAGCAGTACAGGTGGCGCCTTTGCAAAGCTTACCGTGTGCAGTACAGATCCAGCAGCATGTTTTAGCACTGGCTCTTCGCCTGTGGCAGCAGAGTGCAATCATTCGTGCACTGAAAACTGCGCAGCCGGACGGCCTGGAGCAGGCATCAAGGATGTATTCAAATGCACTTTGAGGTGGAAAAGCAAGGAGTGAGAGCAATACAGGTGGCACCGTTCCGAAGCTTTCTTTGTGCAAGAGAGGTCCAGCAGCATCTTTCAGTCCTGGCTCTTTGCCTGTGGGAGCAGAGTCCAATCATTCGTGCACTGAAAACTGGGCAGCCGGACGGCCTGGAGCAGGCATCAAGGATGTATTCAAATGCACTTTGAGGTGGGAAAGCAAGGAGTGAGAGCAATACAGGTGGCAACGTTCAGAAGCTTTCTGTGTGCAGGAGAGGTCCAGCAGCATCTTTCAGTCCTGGCTCTTCGCCTGTGGTAGCAGAGTCCAATCATTCGTGCACTGAAAACTGGGCAGCCGGACGGCCTGGAGCAGGCATCAGGGATGTATTCAAATGCCCTTTGAGGTGGGAAAGCAAGGAGTGAGAGCAATACAGGAGGCACCTTTGCGAAGCTTGCCATATGCAGAAGAGATCCAGCACCATCTTTCAGTTTTGGCTCTTTGCCTGTGGCAGGAGAGTCCAATCATTCGTGCACTGAAAACTGGGCAGCCGGATGGCCTGGAGCAGGCATCAAGGATGTATTCAAATGCCCTTTGAGGTGGGAAAGCAAGGAGTGAGAGCAATACAGGTGGCACCTTTGCGAATCTTACCATGTGCAGAGGAGATCCAGCAGCATCATTCATTTGTGGCTCTTCGCCTGTGGGAGCAGAGTCCAATCATTCGTGCCCTGAAAATTGGGCAGCCGGACGGCCTGGAGCAGGCATCAAGGATGTATTCAAATGCCCTTTGAGGTGGGAAAGCAAGGAGTGAGAGCAATACAGGTGGCACCGTTGCAAAGCTTACCGTGTGCAGCACAGATCCAGCAGCATGTTTTAGCACTGGCTCTTCGCCTGTGGCAGCAGAGTGCAATCATTCGTGCACTGAAACCTGGCAGCCGGATGGCCTGGAGCAGGCATCAAGGATGTATTCAAATGCCCTTTGAGGTGGGAAAGCAACGAGTGAGAGCAGTACAGGTGGCACATTTGCAAAGCTTACCGTGTGCAGTACAGATCCAGCAGCATGTTTTAGCACTGGCTCTTCGCCTGTGGCAGCAGAGTCCAATCATTCGTGCACTGAAAACTGGGCAGCCGGACGGCCTGGAGCCGGCATCAAGGATATAGTCAAATGCACTTTGAGGTGGGAAAGCAAGGAGTGAGAGCAATACAGGTGGCACCGTTCCGAAGCTTTCTTTGTGCAGGAGAGGTCCAGCAGCATCTTTCAGTCCTGGCTCTTTGCCTGTGGGAGCAGAGTCCAATCATTCATGCACTGAAAACTGGGCAGCCGGACGGCCTGGAGCAGGCATCAAGGATGTATTCAAATGCACTTTGAGGTGGGAAACAAGGAGTGAGAGCAATACAGGTGGCACCTTTGCGAAGCCTGCCATGTGCAGAAGAGATCCGGCGGCATCTTCCAGTCCTGGCTCTTCGCCTGTGGCAGGAGAGTCCAATCATTCGTGCACTGATAACTGGGCAGCCGGACGGCCTGGAGCGGGTATCAAGGATGTATTCAAATGCACTTTGAGGTGGGAAACAAGGAGTGAGACCAATGCAGGTGGCACCGTTTCGAAGCTTACCGTGTGCAGAACAGATCCAGCAGCATGTTTCAGCACTGGCTCTTCGCCTGTGGGAGGAGAGTGCAATCATTCGTGCACTGAAAACTGGGCAGCCGGACGGCCTGGAGCAGGCATCAAGGATGTATTCAAATGCACTTTGAGGTGGGAAACAAGGAGTGAGACCAATGCAGGTGGCAACTTTTCGAACCTTACCATGTGCAGAAGAGGTCCAGCAGCACTTTTCAGTCCTGGCCCTTTCCCTGTGGAAGCAGAGTGCACTCATTCGTGCACTGAAAACTGGGGAGCCGGACGGCCTGGAGCAGGCATCAAGGATGTATTCAAATGCACTTTGAGGTGGGAAAGCAAGGAGTGAGAGCAATACAGGTGGCACCGTTCCGAAGCTTTCTGTGTGCAGGAGAGGTCCAGCAGCATCTTTCAGTCCTGGCTCTTCGCCTGTGGTAGCAGAGTCCAATCATTCGTGCACTGAAAACTGGGCAGCCGGACGGCCTGGAGCAGGCATTAAGGATGTATTCAAATGCACTTTGAGGTGGGAAACAAGGAGTGAGACCAATGCAGGTGGCACCGTTGCGAAGCTTACCGTGTGCAGAACAAATCCAGCAGCATGTTTTAGAACTGGCTCATCGCCTGTGGCAGCAGAGTCCAATCATTCGTGCACTGAAAACTGGGCAGCCGGACGGCCTGGAGCAGGCATCAAGGATGTATTCAAATGCACTTTGAGGTTGGAAACAAGGAGTGAGACCAGTGCAGGTGGCAACTTTTCGAAACCTACCATGTGCAGAAGAGGTCCAGCAGCACTTTTCATTCCTGGCCCTTTCCCTGTGGAAGCAGAGTGCAATCATTCGTGCACTGAAAACTGGACGGCCAGACGGCCTGGAGCAGGCATCAAGGATGTATTCAAATGCACTTTCAGGTGGGAAAGCAACGAGTGAGAGCAATACAGTTGGCACCATTTCAAAGCTTACCGTATGCAGAAGAGATCCAGCAGCATCTTTCAGTCCTGGCTCTTCGCCTGTGGCTGGAGAGTCCAATCATTCGTGCACTGACAACTGGGCAGCCGGACGGCCTGGAGCAGGCATCAAGGATGTATTCAAATGCACTTTGAGGTGGGAAAACAAGCAGTGAGAGCAATACAGGTGGCACCTTTGCGAAGTTTACGGCGTGCAGAAGAGGTCCAGCAGCATCTTTCAGTCCTGGCTCTTTGCCTGTGGGAGCAGAGTCCAATCATTCGTGCACTGAAAACTGGGCAGCCCGACGGCCTGGAGCCGGCATCAAGGATGTATTCAAATGCACTTTGAGGTGGGAAAGCAAGGAGTGAGAGCAATACAGGTGGCACCGTTGCAAAGCTTACCGTGTGCAGTACAGATCCAGCAGCATGTTTTAGCACTGGCTCTTCGCCTGTGGCAGCAGAGTCCAATCATTCGTGCACTGAAAACTGGGCAGCCGGACGGCCTGGAGCCGGCATCAAGGATATAGTCAAATGCACTTTGAGGTGGGAAAGCAAGGAGTGAGAGCAATACAGGTGGCACCGTTGCAAAGCTTACCGTGTGCAGTACAGATCCACAGCATGTTTTAGCACTGGCTCTTCGCATGTGGGAGCAGAGTGGAATCATTCGTGCACTGAAAACTGGGCAGCCGGACGGCCTGGAGCAGGCATCAAGGATGTATTCAAATGCACTTTGAGGTGGGAAAGCAAGGAGTGAGAGCAATACAGGTGGCACCGTTCCGAAGCTTTCTGTGTGCAGGAGAGGTCCAGCAGCATCTTTCAGTCCTGGCTCTTTGCCTGTGGGAGCAGAGTCCAATCATTCATGCACTGAAAACTGGGCAGCCGGACGGCCTGGAGCAGGCATCAAGGATGTATTCAAATGCACTTTGAGGTGGGAAAGCAAGGAGTGAGAGCAATACAGGTGGCACCTTTGCGAAGCTTGCCATGTGCAGAAGAGATCCGGCGGCATCTTCCAGTCCTGGCTCTTCGCCTGTGGGAGCAGAGTGCAATCATTCGTGCACTGAAAACTGGGCAGCCGGACGGCCTGGAGCAGGCATCAAGGATGTATTCAAATGCACTTTGAGGTGGGAAAGCAAGGAGTGAGAGCAATACAGGTGGCACCGTTCCGAAGCTTTCTGTGTGCAGGAGAGGTCCAGCAGCATCTTTCAGTCCTGGCTCTTCGCCTGTGGGAGCAGAGTGCAATCATTCGTGCACTGAAAACTGGGCAGCCGGACGGCCTGGAGCAGGCATTAAGGATGTATTCAAATGCACTTTGAGGTGGGAAACAAGGAGTGAGACCAATGCAGGTGGCACCGTTGCGAAGCTTACCGTGTGCAGAACAAATCCAGCAGCATGTTTTAGCACTGGCTCATCGCCTGTGGCAGCAGAGTCCAATCATTCGTGCACTGAAAACTGGGCAGCCGGACGGCCTGGAGCAGGCATCAAGGATGTATTCAAATGCACTTTGAGGTTGGAAACAAGGAGTGAGACCAGTGCAGGTGGCAACTTTTCGAAACCTACCATGTGCAGAAGAGGTCCAGCAGCACTTTTCATTCCTGGCCCTTTCCCTGTGGAAGCAGAGTGCAATCATTCGTGCACTGAAAACTGGACGGCCAGACGGCCTGGAGCAGGCATCAAGGATGTATTCAAATGCACTTTCAGGTGGGAAAGCAACGAGTGAGAGCAATACAGTTGGCACCATTTCAAAGCTTACCGTATGCAGAAGAGATCCAGCAGCATCTTTCAGTCCTGGCTCTTCGCCTGTGGCTGGAGAGTCCAATCATTCGTGCACTGACAACTGGGCAGCCGGACGGCCTGGAGCAGGCATCAAGGATGTATTCAAATGCACTTTGAGGTGGGAAAACAAGCAGTGAGAGCAATACAGGTGGCACCTTTGCGAAGTTTACGGCGTGCAGAAGAGGTCCAGCAGCATCTTTCAGTCCTGGCTCTTTGCCTGTGGGAGCAGAGTCCAATCATTCGTGCACTGAAAACTGGGCAGCCCGACGGCCTGGAGCCGGCATCAAGGATGTATTCAAATGCACTTTGAGGTGGGAAAGCAAGGAGTGAGAGCAATACAGGTGGCACCGTTGCAAAGCTTACCGTGTGCAGTACAGATCCAGCAGCATGTTTTAGCACTGGCTCTTCGCCTGTGGCAGCAGAGTCCAATCATTCGTGCACTGAAAACTGGGCAGCCGGACGGCCTGGAGCCGGCATCAAGGATATAGTCAAATGCACTTTGAGGTGGGAAAGCAAGGAGTGAGAGCAATACAGGTGGCACCGTTGCAAAGCTTACCGTGTGCAGTACAGATCCACAGCATGTTTTAGCACTGGCTCTTCGCATGTGGCAGCAGAGTGGAATCATTCGTGCACTGAAAACTGGGCAGCCGGACGGCCTGGAGCAGGCATCAAGGATGTATTCAAATGCACTTTGAGGTGGGAAAGCAAGGAGTGAGAGCAATACAGGTGGCACCTTTGCGAAGCTTGCCATGTGCAGAAGAGATCCGGCGGCATCTTCCAGTCCTGGCTCTTCGCCTGTGGGAGCAGAGTGCAATCATTCGTGCACTGAAAACTGGGCAGCCGGACGGCCTGGAGCAGGCATCAAGGATGTATTCAAATGCACTTTGAGGTGGGAAAGCAAGGAGTGAGAGCAATACAGGTGGCACCGTTCCGAAGCTTTCTGTGTGCAGGAGAGGTCCAGCAGCATCTTTTAGTCCTTGCTCTTTGCCTGTGGTAGCAGAGTGCAATCATTCGTGCACTGAAAACTGGGCAGCCGGACGGCCTGGAGCAGGCATCAGGGATGTATTCAAATGCACTTTGAGGTTGGAAACAAGGAGTGAGACCAATGCAGGTGGCAACTTTGCAAAGCTTACCATGTGCAGAAAAGGTCCAGCAGCACTTTTCATTCCTGGCCCTTTCCCTGTGGAAGCAGAGTGCAATCATTCGTGCACTGAAAACTGGGCAGCCGGACGGCCTGGAGCAGGCATCAAGGATGTATTGAAATGCCCTTTGAGGTGGGAAAGCAAGGAGTGAGAGCAATACAGGTGGCACCTTTGCGAAGCTTGGCATATGCAGAAGAGATCCAGCAGCATCTTTCAGTCCTGGCTCTTCGCCTGTGGCAGGAGAGTCCAATCATTCGTGCACTGAAAACTGGGCAGCCGGATGGCCTGGAGCAGGCATCAAGGATGTATTCAAATGCCCTTTGAGGTGGGAAAGCAAGGAGTGAGAGCAATACAGGTGGCACCGTTGCGAATCTTACCATGTGCAGAAGAGATCCAGCAGCATCATTCATTTGTGGCTCTTCGCCTGTGGGAGCAGAGTCCAATCATTCGTGCACTGAAAACTGGGCAGCCGGACGGCCTGGAGCAGGCATCAAGGATGTATTCAAATGCACTTTGAGGAGGGAAATCAAGGAGTGAGAGCGATACAGGTGGCACCGTTGCGAAGCTTACCGTGTGCAGGAGAGGTCCAGCAGCATCTTTCAGTCCTGGTTCTTTGCCTGTGGGAGCAGAGTCCAATCATTCGTGCACTGAAAACTGGGCAGCCGGACGGCCTGGAGCAGGCATCAAGGATGTATTCAAATGCACTTTGAGGTTGGAAACAAAGAGTGAGACCAATGCAGGTGGCAACTTTGCGAAATTTACCATGTGCAGAAGAGGTCCAGCAGCACTTTTCAGTCCTGGCCCTTTCCCTGTGGAAGCAGAGTGCAATCATTCGTGCACTGAAACCTGGCAGCCGGATGGCCTGGAGCAGGCATCAAGGATGTATTCAAATGCCCTTTGAGGTGGGAAAGCAACGAGTGAGAGCAGTACAGGTGGCACATTTGCAAAGCTTACCGTGTGCAGTACAGATCCAGCAGCATGTTTTAGCACTGGCTCTTCGCCTGTGGGAGCAGAGTCCAATCATTCGTGCACTGAAAACTGGGCAGCCGGACGGCCTGGAGCCGGCATCAAGGATATAGTCAAATGCACTTTGAGGTGGGAAAGCAAGGAGTGAGAGCAATACAGGTGGCACCGTTCCGAAGCTTTCTTTGTGCAGGAGAGGTCCAGCAGCATCTTTCAGTCCTGGCTCTTTGCCTGTGGGAGCAGAGTCCAATCATTCATGCACTGAAAACTGGGCAGCCGGACGGCCTGGAGCAGGCATCAAGGATGTATTCAAATGCACTTTGAGGTGGGAAAGCAAGGAGTGAGAGCAATACAGGTGGCACCTTTGCGAAGCCTGCCATGTGCAGAAGAGATCCGGCGGCATCTTCCAGTCCTGGCTCTTCGCCTGTGGCAGGAGAGTCCAATCATTCGTGCACTGATAACTGGGCAGCCGGACGGCCTGGAGCGGGTATCAAGGATGTATTCAAATGCACTTTGAGGTGGGAAACAAGGAGTGAGACCAATGCAGGTGGCACCGTTTCGAAGCTTACCGTGTGCAGAACAGATCCAGCAGCATGTTTCAGCACTGGCTCTTCGCCTGTGGGAGCAGAGTGCAATCATTCGTGCACTGAAAACTGGGCAGCCGGACGGCCTGGAGCAGGCATCAAGGATGTATTCAAATGCACTTTGAGGTGGGAAACAAGGAGTGAGACCAATGCAGGTGGCAACTTTTCGAACCTTACCATGTGCAGAAGAGGTCCATCAGCACTTTTCAGTCCTGGCCCTTTCCCTGTGGAAGCAGAGTGCACTCATTCGTGCACTGAAAACTGGGCAGCCGGACGGCCTGGAGCAGGCATCAAGGATGTATTCAAATGCCCTTTGAGGTGGGAAAGCAAGGAGTGAGAGCAATACAGGTGGCACCTTTGCGAAGCTTACCATGTGCAGAAGAGATCCAGCAGCATCATTCATTTGTGGCTCTTCGCCTGTGGGAGCAGAGTCCAATCATTCGTGCACTGAAAACTGGGCAGCCGGACGGCCTGGAGCAGGCATCAAGGATGTATTCAAATGCACTTTGAGGTGGGAAAACAAGCAGTGAGAGCAATACAGGTGGCACCTTTGCGAAGTTTACGGCGTGCAGAAGAGGTCCAGCAGCATCTTTCAGTCCTGGCTCTTTGCCTGTGGGAGCAGAGTCCAATCATTCGTGCACTGAAAACTGGGCAGCCGGACGGCCTGGAGCCGGCATCAAGGATGTATTCAAATGCACTTTGAGGTGGGAAAGCAAGGAGTGAGAGCAATACAGGTGGCACCTTTGCGAAGCTTGCCATGTGCAGAAGAGATCCGGCGGCATCTTCCAGTCCTGGCTCTTCGCCTGTGGGAGCAGAGTGCAATCATTCGTGCACTGAAAACTGGGCAGCCGGACGGCCTGGAGCAGGCATCAAGGATGTATTCAAATGCACTTTGAGGTGGGAAAGCAAGGAGTGAGAGCAATACAGGTGGCACCGTTCCGAAGCTTTCTGTGTGCAGGAGAGGTCCAGCAGCATCTTTCAGTCCTTGCTCTTTGCCTGTGGTAGCAGAGTGCAATCATTCGTGCACTGAAAACTGGGCAGCCGGACGGCCTGGAGCAGGCATCAGGGATGTATTCAAATGCACTTTGAGGTTGGAAACAAGGAGTGAGACCAATGCAGGTGGCAACTTTGCAAAGCTTACCATGTGCAGAAAAGGTCCAGCAGCACTTTTCATTCCTGGCCCTTTCCCTGTGGAAGCAGAGTGCAATCATTCGTGCACTGAAAACTGGGCAGCCGGACGGCCTGGAGCAGGCATCAAGGATGTATTGAAATGCCCTTTGAGGTGGGAAAGCAAGGAGTGAGAGCAATACAGGTGGCACCTTTGCGAAGCTTGGCATATGCAGAAGAGATCCAGCAGCATCTTTCAGTCCTGGCTCTTCGCCTGTGGCAGGAGAGTCCAATCATTCGTGCACTGAAAACTGGGCAGCCGGATGGCCTGGAGCAGGCATCAAGGATGTATTCAAATGCCCTTTGAGGTGGGAAAGCAAGGAGTGAGAGCAATACAGGTGGCACCGTTGCGAATCTTACCATGTGCAGAAGAGATCCAGCAGCATCATTCATTTGTGGCTCTTCGCCTGTGGGAGCAGAGTCCAATCATTCGTGCACTGAAAACTGGGCAGCCGGACGGCCTGGAGCAGGCATCAAGGATGTATTCAAATGCACTTTGAGGAGGGAAATCAAGGAGTGAGAGCGATACAGGTGGCACCGTTGCGAAGCTTACCGTGTGCAGGAGAGGTCCAGCAGCATCTTTCAGTCCTGGTTCTTTGCCTGTGGGAGCAGAGTCCAATCATTCGTGCACTGAAAACTGGGCAGCCGGACGGCCTGGAGCAGGCATCAAGGATGTATTCAAATGCACTTTGAGGTTGGAAACAAAGAGTGAGACCAATGCAGGTGGCAACTTTGCGAAATTTACCATGTGCAGAAGAGGTCCAGCAGCACGTTTCATTCCTGGCCCATTCCCTGTCGAAGCAGAGTACCATCATTCGTGCACTGAAAACTGGGCAGCCGGACGGCCTGGAGCAGGCATCAAGGATGTATTCAAATGCCCTTTGAGGTGGGAAAGCAAGGAGTGAGAGCAATACAGGTGGCACCGTTGCGAATCTTACCATGTGCAGAAGAGATCCAGCAGCATCATTCATTTGTGGCTCTTCGCCTGTGGGAGCAGAGTCCAATCATTCGTGCACTGAAAACTGGGCAGCCGGACGGCCTGGAGCAGCCATCAAGGATGTATTCAAATGCCCTTTGAGGTGGGAAAGCAACGAGTGAGAGCAATACAGGTGGCACCGTTGCAAAGCTTACCGTATGCAGAAGAGATCCAGCAGCATCTTTCAGTCCTGGCTCTTCGCCTGTGGCAGGAGAGTCCAATAATTCGTGCACTGAAAACTGGGCAGCCGGACGACCTGGAGCAGGCATCAAGGATGTATTCAAATGCACTTTGAGGTTGGAAACAAGGAGTGAGACAAATGCAGGTGGCACCGTTGCGAAGCTTACCGTGTGCAGACCAGATCCAGCAGCATGTTTTAGCACTGGCTCTTCGCCTGCGGCAGCAGAGTCCAATAATTCGTGCACTGAAAACTGGCAGCCGGACGGCCTGGAGCAGGCATCAAGGATGTATTCAAATGCACTTTGAGGTTGGAAACAAGAATTGAGAGCAATGCAGGCGGCAACTTTGCAAAGCTTACCATGTGCAGAAGAGGTCCAGCAGCACTTTTCATTCCTGGCCCTTTCCCTGTGGAAGCAGAGTGCAATCATTCGTGCACTGAAAACTGGGCGGCCGGACGGCCTGGAGCAGGCATCAAGGATGTATTCAAATGCCCTTTGAGGTGGGAAAGCAACGAGTGAGAGCAATACAGGTGGCACCGTTGCAAAGCTTACCGTATGCAGAAGAGATCCAGCAGCGTCTTTCAGTCCTGGCTCTTCGCCTGTGGCAGGAGTGTCCAATCATACGTGCACTGAAAACTGGGCAGCCGGACGGCCTGGAGCAGGCATCAAGGATGTATTCAAATGCCCTTTGAGGTGGGAAAGCAAGGAGTGAGAGCAATACAGGTGGCACCGTTGCGAAGTTTACCGTGTGCAGAACAGATCCAGCAGCATATTTTAGCACTGGCTCTTCGCCTGTGGGAGCAGAGTCCAATCATTCGTGCACTGAAAACTGGGCAGCCGGACGGCCTGGAGCAGGCATCAAGGATGTATTCAAATTCCCTTTGAGGTGGGAAAGCAAGGAGTGAGAGCAATACAGGTGGCAGCGTTGCGAAGCTTACCGTGCGCAGGAGAGCTCCAGCAGCAACTTTCAGTCCCGGCTCTTCGCCTTCGGAGCGGAGTCCAAACATTCGTGCCCTGAAACCTGGGCAGCCGGCCAGCCTGGAGCAGGCATCAAGGATGTATTCAAATGCACTTTGAGGTGGGAAAGCAAGGAGTGAGAGCAATGCAGGTGGCACCTTTGCGAAGTTTACCACGTGCAGAAGAGGTCCAGCAGCATCTTTCAGTCCTGGCTCTTCGCCTGTGGCAGCAGAGTCCAATCATTCGTGCACTGAAAACTGGGCAGCCGGGCGGCCTGGAGCCGGCATCAAGGATGTATTCAAATGCACTTTGAGGTGGGAAAGCAAGGAGTGAGAGCAATACAGGTGGCACCGTTGCAAAGCTTACCAAGTGCAGAAGAGGTCCAGCAGCATCTTTCAGTCCTGGCTCTTTGCCTGTGGGAGCAGAGTCCAATCATTCGTGCACTGAAACCTGGCAGCCGGACGGCCTGGAGCAGGCATCAAGGATGTATTCAAATGCCCTTTGAGGGGGGAAAGCAACGAGTGAGAGCAGTACAGGTGGCGCCTTTGCAAAGCTTACCGTGTGCAGTACAGATCCAGCAGCATGTTTTAGCACTGGCTCTTCGCCTGTGGCAGCAGAGTGCAATCATTCGTGCACTGAAAACTGCGCAGCCGGACGGCCTGGAGCAGGCATCAAGGATGTATTCAAATGCACTTTGAGGTGGAAAAGCAAGGAGTGAGAGCAATACAGGTGGCACCGTTCCGAAGCTTTCTTTGTGCAAGAGAGGTCCAGCAGCATCTTTCAGTCCTGGCTCTTTGCCTGTGGGAGCAGAGTCCAATCATTCGTGCACTGAAAACTGGGCAGCCGGACGGCCTGGAGCAGGCATCAAGGATGTATTCAAATGCACTTTGAGGTGGGAAACAAGGAGTGAGACCAATGCAGGTGGCACCGTTGCGAAGCTTACCGTGTGCAGAACAAATCCAGCAGCATGTTTTAGCACTGGCTCATCCCCTGTGGCAGCAGAGTCCAATCATTCGTGCACTGAAAACTGGGCAGCCGGACGGCCTGGAGCAGGCATCAAGGATGTATTCAAATGCACTTTGAGGTTGGAAACAAGGAGTGAGACCAGTGCAGGTGGCAACTTTTCGAAACCTACCATGTGCAGAAGAGGTCCAGCAGCACTTTTCATTCCTGGCCCTTTCCCTGTGGAAGCAGAGTGCAATCATTCGTGCACTGAAAACTGGACGGCCAGACGGCCTGGAGCAGGCATCAAGGATGTATTCAAATGCACTTTCAGGTGGGAAAGCAACGAGTGAGAGCAATACAGTTGGCACCATTTCAAAGCTTACCGTATGCAGAAGAGATCCAGCAGCATCTTTCAGTCCTGGCTCTTCGCCTGTGGCTGGAGAGTCCAATCATTCGTGCACTGACAACTGGGCAGCCGGACGGCCTGGAGCAGGCTTCAAGGATGTATTCAAATGCACTTTGAGGTGGGAAAACAAGCAGTGAGAGCAATACAGGTGGCACCTTTGCGAAGTTTACGGCGTGCAGAAGAGGTCCAGCAGCATCTTTCAGTCCTGGCTCTTTGCCTGTGGGAGCAGAGTCCAATCATTCGTGCACTGAAAACTGGGCAGCCGGACGGCCTGGAGCCGGCATCAAGGATGTATTCAAATGCACTTTGAGGTGGGAAAGCAAGGAGTGAGAGCAATACAGGTGGCACCGTTGCAAAGCTTACCGTGTGCAGTACAGATCCAGCAGCATGTTTTAGCACTGGCTCTTCGCCTGTGGCAGCAGAGTCCAATCATTCGTGCACTGAAAACTGGGCAGCCGGACGGCCTGGAGCCGGCATCAAGGATATAGTCAAATGCACTTTGAGGTGGGAAAGCAAGGAGTGAGAGCAATACAGGTGGCACCGTTGCAAAGCTTACCGTGTGCAGTACAGATCCACAGCATGTTTTAGCACTGGCTCTTCGCATGTGGGAGCAGAGTGCAATCATTCGTGCACTGAAAACTGGGCAGCCGGACGGCCTGGAGCAGGCATCAAGGATGTATTCAAATGCACTTTGAGGTGGGAAAGCAAGGAGTGAGAGCAATACAGGTGGCACCGTTCCGAAGCTTTCTGTGTGCAGGAGAGGTCCAGCAGCATCTTTCAGTCCTGGCTCTTTGCCTGTGGGAGCAGAGTCCAATCATTCATGCACTGAAAACTGGGCAGCCGGACGGCCTGGAGCAGGCATCAAGGATGTATTCAAATGCACTTTGAGGTGGGAAAGCAAGGAGTGAGAGCAATACAGGTGGCACCTTTGCGAAGCTTGCCATGTGCAGGAGAGATCCGGCGGCATCTTCCAGTCCTGGCTCTTCGCCTGTGGGAGCAGAGTGCAATCATTCGTGCACTGAAAACTGGGCAGCCGGACGGCCTGGAGCAGGCATCAAGGATGTATTCAAATGCACTTTGAGGTGGGAAAGCAAGGAGTGAGAGCAATACAGGTGGCACCGTTCCGAAGCTTTCTGTGTGCAGGAGAGGTCCAGCAGCATCTTTCAGTCCTTGCTCTTTGCCTGTGGTAGCAGAGTGCAATCATTCGTGCACTGAAAACTGGGCAGCCGGACGGCCTGGAGCAGGCATCAGGGATGTATTCAAATGCACTTTGAGGTTGGAAACAAGGAGTGAGACCAATGCAGGTGGCAACTTTGCAAAGCTTACCATGTGCAGAAAAGGTCCAGCAGCACTTTTCATTCCTGGCCCTTTCCCTGTGGAAGCAGAGTGCAATCATTCGTGCACTGAAAACTGGGCAGCCGGACGGCCTGGAGCAGGCATCAAGGATGTATTGAAATGCCCTTTGAGGTGGGAAAGCAAGGAGTGAGAGCAATACAGGTGGCACCTTTGCGAAGCTTGGCATATGCAGAAGAGATCCAGCAGCATCTTTCAGTCCTGGCTCTTCGCCTGTGGCAGGAGAGTCCAATCATTCGTGCACTGAAAACTGGGCAGCCGGATGGCCTGGAGCAGGCATCAAGGATGTATTCAAATGCCCTTTGAGGTGGGAAAGCAAGGAGTGAGAGCAATACAGGTGGCACCGTTGCGAATCTTACCATGTGCAGAAGAGATCCAGCAGCATCATTCATTTGTGGCTCCTCGCCTGTGGGAGCAGAGTCCAATCATTCGTGCACTGAAAACTGGGCAGCCGGACGGCCTGGAGCAGGCATCAAGGATGTATTCAAATGCACTTTGAGGAGGGAAATCAAGGAGTGAGAGCGATACAGGTGGCACCGTTGCGAAGCTTACCGTGTGCAGGAGAGGTCCAGCAGCATCTTTCAGTCCTGGTTCTTTGCCTGTGGGAGCAGAGTCCAATCATTCGTGCACTGAAAACTGGGCAGCCGGACGGCCTGGAGCAGGCATCAAGGATGTATTCAAATGCACTTTGAGGTTGGAAACAAAGAGTGAGACCAATGCAGGTGGCAACTTTGCGAAATTTACCATGTGCAGAAGAGGTCCAGCAGCACGTTTCATTCCTGGCCCATTCCCTGTCGAAGCAGAGTACCATCATTCGTGCACTGAAAACTGGGCAGCCGGACGGCCTGGAGCAGGCATCAAGGATGTATTCAAATGCCCTTTGAGGTGGGAAAGCAAGGAGTGAGAGCAATACAGGTGGCACCGTTGCGAATCTTACCATGTGCAGAAGAGATCCAGCAGCATCATTCATTTGTGGCTCTTCGCCTGTGGGAGCAGAGTCCAATCATTCGTGCACTGAAAACTGGGCAGCCGGACGGCCTGGAGCAGCCATCAAGGATGTATTCAAATGCCCTTTGAGGTGGGAAAGCAACGAGTGAGAGCAATACAGGTGGCACCGTTGCAAAGCTTACCGTATGCAGAAGAGATCCAGCAGCATCTTTCAGTCCTGGCTCTTCGCCTGTGGCAGGAGAGTCCAATAATTCGTGCACTGAAAACTGGGCAGCCGGACGACCTGGAGCAGGCATCAAGGATGTATTCAAATGCACTTTAGAGGTTGGAAACAAGGAGTGAGACAAATGCAGGTGGCACCGTTGCGAAGCTTACCGTGTGCAGAACAGATCCAGCAGCATGTTTCAGCACTGGCTCTTCGCCTGCGGCAGCAGAGTCCAATAATTCGTGCACTGAAAACTGGGCAGCCGGACGGCCTGGAGCAGGCATCAAGGATGTATTCAAATGCACTTTGAGGTTGGAAACAAGAATTGAGAGCAATGCAGGCGGCAACTTTGCAAAGCTTACCGTGTGCAGAAGAGGTCCAGCAGCACTTTTCATTCCTGGCCCTTTCCCTGTGGAAGCAGAGTGCAATCATTCGTGCACTGAAAACTGGGCGGCCGGACGGCCTGGAGCAGGCATCAAGGATGTATTCAAATGCCCTTTGAGGTGGGAAAGCAACGAGTGAGAGCAATACAGGTGGCACCGTTGAAAAGCTTACCGTATGCAGAAGAGATCCAGCAGCATCTTTCAGTCCTGGCTCTTCGCCTGTGGCAGGAGTGTCCAATCATTCGTGCACTGAAAACTGGGCAGCCGGACGGCCTGGAGCAGGCATCAAGGATGTATTCAAATGCCCTTTGAGGTGGGAAAGCAAGGAGTGAGAGCAATACAGGTGGCACCGTTGCGAAGTTTACCGTGTGCAGAACAGATCCAGCAGCATATTTTAGCACTGGCTCTTCGCCTGTGGGAGCAGAGTCCAATCATTCGTGCACTGAAAACTGGGCAGCCGGACGGCCTGGAGCAGGCATCAAGGATGTATTCAAATTCCCTTTGAGGTGGGAAAGCAAGGAGTGAGAGCAATACAGGTGGCAGCGTTGCGAAGCTTACCGTGCGCAGGAGAGCTCCAGCAGCAACTTTCAGTCCTGGCTCTTCGCCTGTGGCAGCAGAGTCCAATCATTCGTGCACTGAAAACTGGGCAGCCGGGCGGCCTGGAGCCGGCATCAAGGATGTATTCAAATGCACTTTGAGGTGGGAAAGCAAGGAGTGAGAGCAATACAGGTGGCACCGTTGCAAAGCTTACCAAGTGCAGAAGAGGTCCAGCAGCATCTTTCAGTCCTGGCTCTTCGCCTGTGGCAGGAGATTGCGATCATTTGTGCACTGAAAACTGGGCAGCCGGACGGCCTGGAGCAGGCATCAAGGATGTATTCAAATGCCCTTTGAGGGGGGAAAGCAACGAGTGAGAGCAGTACAGGTGGCGCCTTTGCAAAGCTTACCGTGTGCAGTACAGATCCAGCAGCATGTTTTAGCACTGGCTCTTTGCCTGTGGGAGCAGAGTCCAATCATTCGTGCACTGAAAACTGCGCAGCCGGACGGCCTGGAGCAGGCATCAAGGATGTATTCAAATGCACTTTGAGGTGGAAAAGCAAGGAGTGAGAGCAATACAGGTGGCACCGTTCCGAAGCTTTCTTTGTGCAAGAGAGGTCCAGCAGCATCTTTCAGTCCTGGCTCTTTGCCTGTGGGAGCAGAGTCCAATCATTCGTGCACTGAAAACTGGGCAGCCGGACGGCCTGGAGCAGGCATCAAGGATGTATTCAAATGCCCTTTGAGGTGGGAAAGCAAGGAGTGAGAGCAATACAGGACGCACCTTTGCGAAGCTTGCCATATGCAGAAGAGATCCAGCACCATCTTTCAGTTTTGGCTCTTTGCCTGTGGCAGGAGAGTCCAATCATTCGTGCACTGAAAACTGGGCAGCCGGATGGCCTGGAGCAGGCATCAAGGATGTATTCAAATGCCCTTTGAGGTGGGAAAGCAAGGAGTGAGAGCAATACAGGTGGCACCTTTGCGAATCTTACCATGTGCAGAGGAGATCCAGCAGCATCATTCATTTGTGGCTCTTCGCCTGTGGGAGCAGAGTCCAATCATTCGTGCACTGAAAACTGGGCAGCCGGACGGCCTGGAGCAGGCATCATTGATGTACTCAAATGCCCTTTGAGGTGGGAAAGCAAGGAGTGAGAGCAATTCAGGTGGCACCGTTTCAAAGCTTTCTCTGTGCAGAAGAGGTCCAGCAGCATCTTTCAGTCCTGGCTCTTCGCCTGTGGGAGCAGAGTCCAATCATTCGTGCACTGAAAACTGGGCAGCCGGACGGCCTGGAGCAGGCATCAAGGATGTATTCAAATGCCCTTTGAGGTGGGAAAGCAAGGAGTGAGAGCAATGCAGGTGGCACCTTTGCGAAGTTTACCGCGTGCAGAAGAGGTCCAGCAGCATCTTTCAGTCCTGGCCCTTCGCCTGTGGCAGGAGATTGCGATCATTTGTGCACTGAAAACTGGGCAGCCGGACGGCCTGGAGCAGGCATCAAGGATGTATTCAAATGCCCTTTGAGGGGGGAAAGCAAGGAGTGAGAGCAATACAGGTGGCACCGTTGCAAAGCTTACCAAGTGCAGAAGAGGTCCAGCAGCATCTTTCAGTCCTGGCTCTTCGCCTGTGGCAGGAGATTGCGATCATTTGTGCACTGAAAACTGGGCAGCCGGACGGCCTGGAGCAGGCATCAAGGATGTATTCAAATGCCCTTTGAGGGGGGAAAGCAACGAGTGAGAGCAGTACAGGTGGCGCCTTTGCAAAGCTTACCGTGTGCAGTACAGATCCAGCAGCATGTTTTAGCACTGGCTCTTCGCCTGTGGCAGCAGAGTGCAATCATTCGTGCACTGAAAACTGCGCAGCCGGACGGCCTGGAGCAGGCATCAAGGATGTATTCAAATGCACTTTGAGGTGGAAAAGCAAGGAGTGAGAGCAATACAGGTGGCACCGTTCCGAAGCTTTCTTTGTGCAAGAGAGGTCCAGCAGCATCTTTCAGTCCTGGCTCTTCGCCTGTGGGAGCAGAGTCCAATCATTCGTGCACTGAAAACTGGGCAGCCGGACGGCCTGGAGCAGGCATCAAGGATGTATTCAAATGCCCTTTGAGGTGGGAAAGCAAGGAGTGAGAGCAATACAGGTGGCACCGTTGCAAAGCTTACCGTGTGCAGCACAGATCCAGCAGCATGTTTTAGCACTGGCTCTTCGCCTGTGGCAGCAGAGTGCAATCATTCGTGCACTGAAACCTGGCAGCCGGATGGCCTGGAGCAGGCATCAAGGATGTATTCAAATGCCCTTTGAGGTGGGAAAGCAACGAGTGAGAGCAGTACAGGTGGCACATTTGCAAAGCTTACCGTGTGCAGTACAGATCCAGCAGCATGTTTTAGCACTGGCTCTTCGCCTGTGGCAGCAGAGTCCAATCATTCGTGCACTGAAAACTGGGCAGCCGGACGGCCTGGAGCCGGCATCAAGGATATAGTCAAATGCACTTTGAGGTGGGAAAGCAAGGAGTGAGAGCAATACAGGTGGCACCGTTCCGAAGCTTTCTTTGTGCAGGAGAGGTCCAGCAGCATCTTTCAGTCCTGGCTCTTTGCCTGTGGGAGCAGAGTCCAATCATTCATGCACTGAAAACTGGGCAGCCGGACGGCCTGGAGCAGGCATCAAGGATGTATTCAAATGCACTTTGAGGTGGGAAAGCAAGGAGTGAGAGCAATACAGGTGGCACCTTTGCGAAGCCTGCCATGTGCAGAAGAGATCCGGCGGCATCTTCCAGTCCTGGCTCTTCGCCTGTGGCAGGAGAGTCCAATCATTCGTGCACTGATAACTGGGCAGCCGGACGGCCTGGAGCGGGTATCAAGGATGTATTCAAATGCACTTTGAGGTGGGAAACAAGGAGTGAGACCAATGCAGGTGGCACCGTTTCGAAGCTTACCGTGTGCAGAACAGATCCAGCAGCATGTTTCAGCACTGGCTCTTCGCCTGTGGGAGCAGAGTGCAATCATTCGTGCACTGAAAACTGGGCAGCCGGACGGCCTGGAGCAGGCATCAAGGATGTATTCAAATGCACTTTGAGGTGGGAAACAAGGAGTGAGACCAATGCAGGTGGCAACTTTTCGAACCTTACCATGTGCAGAAGAGGTCCAGCAGCACTTTTCAGTCCTGGCCCTTTCCCTGTGGAAGCAGAGTGCACTCATTCGTGCACTGAAAACTGGGCAGCCGGACGGCCTGGAGCAGGCATCAAGGATGTATTCAAATGCCCTTTGAGGTGGGAAACAAGGAGTGAGAGCAATACAGGTGGCACCTTTGCGAAGCTTACCATGTGCAGAAGAGATCCAGCAGCATCATTCATTTGTGGCTCTTCGCCTGTGGGAGCAGAGTCCAATCATTCGTGCACTGAAAACTGGGCAGCCGGACGGCCTGGAGCAGGCATCAAGGATGTATTCAAATGCCCTTTGAGGTGGGAAAGCAACGAGTGAGAGCAATACAGGTGGCACCGTGGCAAAGCTTACCGTGTGCAGTACAGATCCAGCAGCATGTTTTAGCACTGGCTCTTCGCCTGTGGCAGCAGAGTCCAATCATTCGTGCACTGAAAACTGGGGAGCCGGACGGCCTGGAGCAGGCATCAAGGATGTATTCAAATGCACTTTGAGGTGGGAAAGCAAGGAGTGAGAGCAATACAGGTGGCAACGTTCAGAAGCTTTCTGTGTGCAGGAGAGGTCCAGCAGCATCTTTCAGTCCTGGCTCTTCGCCTGTGGGAGCAGAGTGCAATCATTCGTGCACTGAAAACTGGGCAGCCGGACGGCCTGGAGCAGGCATTAAGGATGTATTCAAATGCACTTTGAGGTTGGAAACAAGGAGTGAGACCAGTGCAGGTGGCAACTTTTCGAAACCTACCATGTGCAGAAGAGGTCCAGCAGCACTTTTCATTCCTGGCCCTTTCCCTGTGGAAGCAGAGTGCAATCATTCGTGCACTGAAAACTGGACGGCCAGACGGCCTGGAGCAGGCATCAAGGATGTATTCAAATGCACTTTCAGGTGGGAAAGCAACGAGTGAGAGCAATACAGTTGGCACCATTTCAAAGCTTACCGTATGCAGAAGAGATCCAGCAGCATCTTTCAGTCCTGGCTCTTCGCCTGTGGCTGGAGAGTCCAATCATTCGTGCACTGACAACTGGGCAGCCGGACGGCCTGGAGCAGGCATCAAGGATGTATTCAAATGCACTTTGAGGTGGGAAAACAAGCAGTGAGAGCAATACAGGTGGCACCTTTGCGAAGTTTACGGCGTGCAGAAGAGGTCCAGCAGCATCTTTCAGTCCTGGCTCTTTGCCTGTGGGAGCAGAGTCCAATCATTCGTGCACTGAAAACTGGGCAGCCGGACGGCCTGGAGCCGGCATCAAGGATGTATTCAAATGCACTTTGAGGTGGGAAAGCAAGGAGTGAGAGCAATACAGGTGGCACCGTTGCAAAGCTTACCGTGTGCAGTACAGATCCAGCAGCATGTTTTAGCACTGGCTCTTCGCCTGTGGCAGCAGAGTCCAATCATTCGTGCACTGAAAACTGGGCAGCCGGACGGCCTGGAGCCGGCATCAAGGATATAGTCAAATGCACTTTGAGGTGGGAAAGCAAGGAGTGAGAGCAATACAGGTGGCACCGTTGCAAAGCTTACCGTGTGCAGTACAGATCCACAGCATGTTTTAGCACTGGCTCTTCGCATGTGGGAGCAGAGTGCAATCATTCGTGCACTGAAAACTGGGCAGCCGGACGGCCTGGAGCAGGCATCAAGGATGTATTCAAATGCACTTTGATTTGGGAAAGCAAGGAGTGAGAGCAATACAGGTGGCACCGTTCCGAAGCTTTCTGTGTGCAGGAGAGGTCCAGCAGCATCTTTCAGTCCTGGCTCTTTGCCTGTGGGAGCAGAGTCCAATCATTCATGCACTGAAAACTGGGCAGCCGGACGGCCTGGAGCAGGCATCAAGGATGTATTCAAATGCCCTTTGAGGTGGGAAAGCAAGGAGTGAGAGCAATACAGGTGGCACCTTTGCGAAGCTTACCATGTGCAGAAGAGATCCAGCAGCATCATTCATTTGTGGCTCTTCGCCTGTGGGAGCAGAGTCCAATCATTCGTGCACTGAAAACTGGGCAGCCGGACGGCCTGGAGCAGGCATCAAGGATGTATTCAAATGCACTTTGAGGAGGGAAATCAAGGAGTGAGAGCGATACAGGTGGCACCGTTGCGAAGCTTACCGTGTGCAGGAGAGGTCCAGCAGCATCTTTCAGTCCTGGTTCTTTGCCTGTGGGAGCAGAGTCCAATCATTCGTGCACTGAAAACTGGGCAGCCGGACGGCCTGGAGCAGGCATCAAGGATGTATTCAAATGCACTTTGAGGTTGGAAACAAAGAGTGAGACCAATGCAGGTGGCAACTTTGCGAAATTTACCATGTGCAGAAGAGGTCCAGCAGCACTTTTCAGTCCTGGCCCTTTCCCTGTGGAAGCAGAGTGCAATCATTCGTGCACTGAAACCTGGCAGCCGGATGGCCTGGAGCAGGCATCAAGGATGTATTCAAATGCCCTTTGAGGTGGGAAAGCAACGAGTGAGAGCAGTACAGGTGGCACATTTGCAAAGCTTACCGTGTGCAGTACAGATCCAGCAGCATGTTTTAGCACTGGCTCTTCGCCTGTGGGAGCAGAGTCCAATCATTCGTGCACTGAAAACTGGGCAGCCGGACGGCCTGGAGCCGGCATCAAGGATATAGTCAAATGCACTTTGAGGTGGGAAAGCAAGGAGTGAGAGCAATACAGGTGGCACCGTTCCGAAGCTTTCTTTGTGCAGGAGAGGTCCAGCAGCATCTTTCAGTCCTGGCTCTTTGCCTGTGGGAGCAGAGTCCAATCATTCATGCACTGAAAACTGGGCAGCCGGACGGCCTGGAGCAGGCATCAAGGATGTATTCGAATGCACTTTGAGGTGGGAAAGCAAGGAGTGAGAGCAATACAGGTGGCACCTTTGCGAAGCCTGCCATGTGCAGAAGAGATCCGGCGGCATCTTCCAGTCCTGGCTCTTCGCCTGTGGCAGGAGAGTCCAATCATTCGTGCACTGATAACTGGGCAGCCGGACGGCCTGGAGCGGGTATCAAGGATGTATTCAAATGCACTTTGAGGTGGGAAACAAGGAGTGAGACCAATGCAGGTGGCACCGTTTCGAAGCTTACCGTGTGCAGAACAGATCCAGCAGCATGTTTCAGCACTGGCTCTTCGCCTGTGGGAGCAGAGTGCAATCATTCGTGCACTGAAAACTGGGCAGCCGGACGGCCTGGAGCAGGCATCAAGGATGTATTCAAATGCACTTTGAGGTGGGAAACAAGGAGTGAGACCAATGCAGGTGGCAACTTTTCGAACCTTACCATGTGCAGAAGAGGTCCAGCAGCACTTTTCAGTCCTGGCCCTTTCCCTGTGGAAGCAGAGTGCACTCATTCGTGCACTGAAAACTGGGCAGCCGGACGGCCTGGAGCAGGCATCAAGGATGTATTCAAATGCCCTTTGAGGTGGGAAAGCAAGGAGTGAGAGCAATACAGGTGGCACCTTTGCGAAGCTTACCATGTGCAGAAGAGATCCAGCAGCATCATTCATTTGTGGCTCTTCGCCTGTGGGAGCAGAGTCCAATCATTCGTGCACTGAAAACTGGGCAGCCGGACGGCCTGGAGCAGGCATCAAGGATGTATTCAAATGCCCTTTGAGGTGGGAAAGCAACGAGTGAGAGCAATACAGGTGGCACCGTGGCAAAGCTTACCGTGTGCAGTACAGATCCAGCAGCATGTTTTAGCACTGGCTCTTCGCCTGTGGGAGCAGAGTGCAATCATTCGTGCACTGAAAACTGGGGAGCCGGACGGCCTGGAGCAGGCATCAAGGATGTATTCAAATGCACTTTGAGGTGGGAAAGCAAGGAGTGAGAGCAATACAGGTGGCACCGTTCCGAAGCTTTCTGTGTGCAGGAGAGGTCCAGCAGCATCTTTCAGTCCTGGCTCTTCGCCTGTGGGAGCAGAGTGCAATCATTCGTGCACTGAAAACTGGGCAGCCGGACGGCCTGGAGCAGGCATTAAGGATGTATTCAAATGCACTTTGAGGTGGGAAACAAGGAGTGAGACCAATGCAGGTGGCACCGTTGCGAAGCTTACCGTGTGCAGAACAAATCCAGCAGCATGTTTTAGCACTGGCTCATCGCCTGTGGCAGCAGAGTCCAATCATTCGTGCACTGAAAACTGGGCAGCCGGACGGCCTGGAGCAGGCATCAAGGATGTATTCAAATGCACTTTGAGGTTGGAAACAAGGAGTGAGACCAGTGCAGGTGGCAACTTTTCGAAACCTACCATGTGCAGAAGAGGTCCAGCAGCACTTTTCATTCCTGGCCCTTTCCCTGTGGAAGCAGAGTGCAATCATTCGTGCACTGAAAACTGGACGGCCAGACGGCCTGGAGCAGGCATCAAGGATGTATTCAAATGCACTTTCAGGTGGGAAAGCAACGAGTGAGAGCAATACAGTTGGCACCATTTCAAAGCTTACCGTATGCAGAAGAGATCCAGCAGCATCTTTCAGTCCTGGCTCTTCGCCTGTGGCTGGAGAGTCCAATCATTCGTGCACTGACAACTGGGCAGCCGGACGGCCTGGAGCAGGCATCAAGGATGTATTCAAATGCACTTTGAGGTGGGAAAACAAGCAGTGAGAGCAATACAGGTGGCACCTTTGCGAAGTTTACGGCGTGCAGAAGAGGTCCAGCAGCATCTTTCAGTCCTGGCTCTTTGCCTGTGGGAGCAGAGTCCAATCATTCGTGCACTGAAAACTGGGCAGCCGGACGGCCTGGAGCCGGCATCAAGGATGTATTCAAATGCACTTTGAGGTGGGAAAGCAAGGAGTGAGAGCAATACAGGTGGCACCTTTGCGAAGCTTGCCATGTGCAGAAGAGATCCGGCGGCATCTTCCAGTCCTGGCTCTTCGCCTGTGGGAGCAGAGTGCAATCATTCGTGCACTGAAAACTGGGCAGCCGGACGGCCTGGAGCAGGCATCAAGGATGTATTCAAATGCACTTTGAGGTGGGAAAGCAAGGAGTGAGAGCAATACAGGTGGCACCGTTCCGAAGCTTTCTGTGTGCAGGAGAGGTCCAGCAGCATCTTTCAGTCCTTGCTCTTTGCCTGTGGTAGCAGAGTGCAATCATTCGTGCACTGAAAACTGGGCAGCCGGACGGCCTGGAGCAGGCATCAGGGATGTATTCAAATGCACTTTGAGGTTGGAAACAAGGAGTGAGACCAATGCAGGTGGCAACTTTGCAAAGCTTACCATGTGCAGAAAAGGTCCAGCAGCACTTTTCATTCCTGGCCCTTTCCCTGTGGAAGCAGAGTGCAATCATTCGTGCACTGAAAACTGGGCAGCCGGACGGCCTGGAGCAGGCATCAAGGATGTATTGAAATGCCCTTTGAGGTGGGAAAGCAAGGAGTGAGAGCAATACAGGTGGCACCTTTGCGAAGCTTGGCATATGCAGAAGAGATCCAGCAGCATCTTTCAGTCCTGGCTCTTCGCCTGTGGCAGGAGAGTCCAATCATTCGTGCACTGAAAACTGGGCAGCCGGATGGCCTGGAGCAGGCATCAAGGATGTATTCAAATGCCCTTTGAGGTGGGAAAGCAAGGAGTGAGAGCAATACAGGTGGCACCGTTGCGAATCTTACCATGTGCAGAAGAGATCCAGCAGCATCATTCATTTGTGGCTCTTCGCCTGTGGGAGCAGAGTCCAATCATTCGTGCACTGAAAACTGGGCAGCCGGACGGCCTGGAGCAGGCATCAAGGATGTATTCAAATGCACTTTGAGGAGGGAAATCAAGGAGTGAGAGCGATACAGGTGGCACCGTTGCGAAGCTTACCGTGTGCAGGAGAGGTCCAGCAGCATCTTTCAGTCCTGGTTCTTTGCCTGTGGGAGCAGAGTCCAATCATTCGTGCACTGAAAACTGGGCAGCCGGACGGCCTGGAGCAGGCATCAAGGATGTATTCAAATGCACTTTGAGGTTGGAAACAAAGAGTGAGACCAATGCAGGTGGCAACTTTGCGAAATTTACCATGTGCAGAAGAGGTCCAGCAGCACGTTTCATTCCTGGCCCATTCCCTGTCGAAGCAGAGTACCATCATTCGTGCACTGAAAACTGGGCAGCCGGACGGCCTGGAGCAGGCATCAAGGATGTATTCAAATGCCCTTTGAGGTGGGAAAGCAAGGAGTGAGAGCAATACAGGTGGCACCGTTGCGAATCTTACCATGTGCAGAAGAGATCCAGCAGCATCATTCATTTGTGGCTCTTCGCCTGTGGGAGCAGAGTCCAATCATTCGTGCACTGAAAACTGGGCAGCCGGACGGCCTGGAGCAGCCATCAAGGATGTATTCAAATGCCCTTTGAGGTGGGAAAGCAACGAGTGAGAGCAATACAGGTGGCACCGTTGCAAAGCTTACCGTATGCAGAAGAGATCCAGCAGCATCTTTCAGTCCTGGCTCTTCGCCTGTGGCAGGAGAGTCCAATAATTCGTGCACTGAAAACTGGGCAGCCGGACGACCTGGAGCAGGCATCAAGGATGTATTCAAATGCACTTTGAGGTTGGAAACAAGGAGTGAGACAAATGCAGGTGGCACCGTTGCGAAGCTTACCGTGTGCAGACCAGATCCAGCAGCATGTTTTAGCACTGGCTCTTCGCCTGCGGCAGCAGAGTCCAATAATTCGTGCACTGAAAACTGGCAGCCGGACGGCCTGGAGCAGGCATCAAGGATGTATTCAAATGCACTTTGAGGTTGGAAACAAGAATTGAGAGCAATGCAGGCGGCAACTTTGCAAAGCTTACCATGTGCAGAAGAGGTCCAGCAGCACTTTTCATTCCTGGCCCTTTCCCTGTGGAAGCAGAGTGCAATCATTCGTGCACTGAAAACTGGGCGGCCGGACGGCCTGGAGCAGGCATCAAGGATGTATTCAAATGCCCTTTGAGGTGGGAAAGCAACGAGTGAGAGCAATACAGGTGGCACCGTTGCAAAGCTTACCGTATGCAGAAGAGATCCAGCAGCGTCTTTCAGTCCTGGCTCTTCGCCTGTGGCAGGAGTGTCCAATCATACGTGCACTGAAAACTGGGCAGCCGGACGGCCTGGAGCAGGCATCAAGGATGTATTCAAATGCCCTTTGAGGTGGGAAAGCAAGGAGTGAGAGCAATACAGGTGGCACCGTTGCGAAGTTTACCGTGTGCAGAACAGATCCAGCAGCATATTTTAGCACTGGCTCTTCGCCTGTGGGAGCAGAGTCCAATCATTCGTGCACTGAAAACTGGGCAGCCGGACGGCCTGGAGCAGGCATCAAGGATGTATTCAAATTCCCTTTGAGGTGGGAAAGCAAGGAGTGAGAGCAATACAGGTGGCAGCGTTGCGAAGCTTACCGTGCGCAGGAGAGCTCCAGCAGCAACTTTCAGTCCCGGCTCTTCGCCTTCGGAGCGGAGTCCAAACATTCGTGCCCTGAAACCTGGGCAGCCGGCCAGCCTGGAGCAGGCATCAAGGATGTATTCAAATGCACTTTGAGGTGGGAAAGCAAGGAGTGAGAGCAATGCAGGTGGCACCTTTGCGAAGTTTACCACGTGCAGAAGAGGTCCAGCAGCATCTTTCAGTCCTGGCTCTTCGCCTGTGGCAGCAGAGTCCAATCATTCGTGCACTGAAAACTGGGCAGCCGGGCGGCCTGGAGCCGGCATCAAGGATGTATTCAAATGCACTTTGAGGTGGGAAAGCAAGGAGTGAGAGCAATACAGGTGGCACCGTTGCAAAGCTTACCAAGTGCAGAAGAGGTCCAGCAGCATCTTTCAGTCCTGGCTCTTTGCCTGTGGGAGCAGAGTCCAATCATTCGTGCACTGAAACCTGGCAGCCGGACGGCCTGGAGCAGGCATCAAGGATGTATTCAAATGCCCTTTGAGGGGGGAAAGCAACGAGTGAGAGCAGTACAGGTGGCGCCTTTGCAAAGCTTACCGTGTGCAGTACAGATCCAGCAGCATGTTTTAGCACTGGCTCTTCGCCTGTGGCAGCAGAGTGCAATCATTCGTGCACTGAAAACTGCGCAGCCGGACGGCCTGGAGCAGGCATCAAGGATGTATTCAAATGCACTTTGAGGTGGAAAAGCAAGGAGTGAGAGCAATACAGGTGGCACCGTTCCGAAGCTTTCTTTGTGCAAGAGAGGTCCAGCAGCATCTTTCAGTCCTGGCTCTTTGCCTGTGGGAGCAGAGTCCAATCATTCGTGCACTGAAAACTGGGCAGCCGGACGGCCTGGAGCAGGCATCAAGGATGTATTCAAATGCACTTTGAGGTGGGAAACAAGGAGTGAGACCAATGCAGGTGGCACCGTTGCGAAGCTTACCGTGTGCAGAACAAATCCAGCAGCATGTTTTAGCACTGGCTCATCCCCTGTGGCAGCAGAGTCCAATCATTCGTGCACTGAAAACTGGGCAGCCGGACGGCCTGGAGCAGGCATCAAGGATGTATTCAAATGCACTTTGAGGTTGGAAACAAGGAGTGAGACCAGTGCAGGTGGCAACTTTTCGAAACCTACCATGTGCAGAAGAGGTCCAGCAGCACTTTTCATTCCTGGCCCTTTCCCTGTGGAAGCAGAGTGCAATCATTCGTGCACTGAAAACTGGACGGCCAGACGGCCTGGAGCAGGCATCAAGGATGTATTCAAATGCACTTTCAGGTGGGAAAGCAACGAGTGAGAGCAATACAGTTGGCACCATTTCAAAGCTTACCGTATGCAGAAGAGATCCAGCAGCATCTTTCAGTCCTGGCTCTTCGCCTGTGGCTGGAGAGTCCAATCATTCGTGCACTGACAACTGGGCAGCCGGACGGCCTGGAGCAGGCTTCAAGGATGTATTCAAATGCACTTTGAGGTGGGAAAACAAGCAGTGAGAGCAATACAGGTGGCACCTTTGCGAAGTTTACGGCGTGCAGAAGAGGTCCAGCAGCATCTTTCAGTCCTGGCTCTTTGCCTGTGGGAGCAGAGTCCAATCATTCGTGCACTGAAAACTGGGCAGCCGGACGGCCTGGAGCCGGCATCAAGGATGTATTCAAATGCACTTTGAGGTGGGAAAGCAAGGAGTGAGAGCAATACAGGTGGCACCGTTGCAAAGCTTACCGTGTGCAGTACAGATCCAGCAGCATGTTTTAGCACTGGCTCTTCGCCTGTGGCAGCAGAGTCCAATCATTCGTGCACTGAAAACTGGGCAGCCGGACGGCCTGGAGCCGGCATCAAGGATATAGTCAAATGCACTTTGAGGTGGGAAAGCAAGGAGTGAGAGCAATACAGGTGGCACCGTTGCAAAGCTTACCGTGTGCAGTACAGATCCACAGCATGTTTTAGCACTGGCTCTTCGCATGTGGGAGCAGAGTGCAATCATTCGTGCACTGAAAACTGGGCAGCCGGACGGCCTGGAGCAGGCATCAAGGATGTATTCAAATGCACTTTGAGGTGGGAAAGCAAGGAGTGAGAGCAATACAGGTGGCACCGTTCCGAAGCTTTCTGTGTGCAGGAGAGGTCCAGCAGCATCTTTCAGTCCTGGCTCTTTGCCTGTGGGAGCAGAGTCCAATCATTCATGCACTGAAAACTGGGCAGCCGGACGGCCTGGAGCAGGCATCAAGGATGTATTCAAATGCACTTTGAGGTGGGAAAGCAAGGAGTGAGAGCAATACAGGTGGCACCTTTGCGAAGCTTGCCATGTGCAGGAGAGATCCGGCGGCATCTTCCAGTCCTGGCTCTTCGCCTGTGGGAGCAGAGTGCAATCATTCGTGCACTGAAAACTGGGCAGCCGGACGGCCTGGAGCAGGCATCAAGGATGTATTCAAATGCACTTTGAGGTGGGAAAGCAAGGAGTGAGAGCAATACAGGTGGCACCGTTCCGAAGCTTTCTGTGTGCAGGAGAGGTCCAGCAGCATCTTTCAGTCCTTGCTCTTTGCCTGTGGTAGCAGAGTGCAATCATTCGTGCACTGAAAACTGGGCAGCCGGACGGCCTGGAGCAGGCATCAGGGATGTATTCAAATGCACTTTGAGGTTGGAAACAAGGAGTGAGACCAATGCAGGTGGCAACTTTGCAAAGCTTACCATGTGCAGAAAAGGTCCAGCAGCACTTTTCATTCCTGGCCCTTTCCCTGTGGAAGCAGAGTGCAATCATTCGTGCACTGAAAACTGGGCAGCCGGACGGCCTGGAGCAGGCATCAAGGATGTATTGAAATGCCCTTTGAGGTGGGAAAGCAAGGAGTGAGAGCAATACAGGTGGCACCTTTGCGAAGCTTGGCATATGCAGAAGAGATCCAGCAGCATCTTTCAGTCCTGGCTCTTCGCCTGTGGCAGGAGAGTCCAATCATTCGTGCACTGAAAACTGGGCAGCCGGATGGCCTGGAGCAGGCATCAAGGATGTATTCAAATGCCCTTTGAGGTGGGAAAGCAAGGAGTGAGAGCAATACAGGTGGCACCGTTGCGAATCTTACCATGTGCAGAAGAGATCCAGCAGCATCATTCATTTGTGGCTCTTCGCCTGTGGGAGCAGAGTCCAATCATTCGTGCACTGAAAACTGGGCAGCCGGACGGCCTGGAGCAGGCATCAAGGATGTATTCAAATGCACTTTGAGGAGGGAAATCAAGGAGTGAGAGCGATACAGGTGGCACCGTTGCGAAGCTTACCGTGTGCAGGAGAGGTCCAGCAGCATCTTTCAGTCCTGGTTCTTTGCCTGTGGGAGCAGAGTCCAATCATTCGTGCACTGAAAACTGGGCAGCCGGACGGCCTGGAGCAGGCATCAAGGATGTATTCAAATGCACTTTGAGGTTGGAAACAAAGAGTGAGACCAACGCAGGTGGCAACTTTGCGAAATTTACCATGTGCAGAAGAGGTCCAGCAGCACGTTTCATTCCTGGCCCATTCCCTGTCGAAGCAGAGTACCATCATTCGTGCACTGAAAACTGGGCAGCCGGACGGCCTGGAGCAGGCATCAAGGATGTATTCAAATGCCCTTTGAGGTGGGAAAGCAAGGAGTGAGAGCAATACAGGTGGCACCGTTGCGAATCTTACCATGTGCAGAAGAGATCCAGCAGCATCATTCATTTGTGGCTCTTCGCCTGTGGGAGCAGAGTCCAATCATTCGTGCACTGAAAACTGGGCAGCCGGACGGCCTGGAGCAGCCATCAAGGATGTATTCAAATGCCCTTTGAGGTGGGAAAGCAACGAGTGAGAGCAATACAGGTGGCACCGTTGCAAAGCTTACCGTATGCAGAAGAGATCCAGCAGCATCTTTCAGTCCTGGCTCTTCGCCTGTGGCAGGAGAGTCCAATAATTCGTGCACTGAAAACTGGGCAGCCGGACGACCTGGAGCAGGCATCAAGGATGTATTCAAATGCACTTTAGAGGTTGGAAACAAGGAGTGAGACAAATGCAGGTGGCACCGTTGCGAAGCTTACCGTGTGCAGAACAGATCCAGCAGCATGTTTCAGCACTGGCTCTTCGCCTGCGGCAGCAGAGTCCAATAATTCGTGCACTGAAAACTGGGCAGCCGGACGGCCTGGAGCAGGCATCAAGGATGTATTCAAATGCACTTTGAGGTTGGAAACAAGAATTGAGAGCAATGCAGGCGGCAACTTTGCAAAGCTTACCGTGTGCAGAAGAGGTCCAGCAGCACTTTTCATTCCTGGCCCTTTCCCTGTGGAAGCAGAGTGCAATCATTCGTGCACTGAAAACTGGGCGGCCGGACGGCCTGGAGCAGGCATCAAGGATGTATTCAAATGCCCTTTGAGGTGGGAAAGCAACGAGTGAGAGCAATACAGGTGGCACCGTTGCAAAGCTTACCGTATGCAGAAGAGATCCAGCAGCATCTTTCAGTCCTGGCTCTTCGCCTGTGGCAGGAGTGTCCAATCATTCGTGCACTGAAAACTGGGCAGCCGGACGGCCTGGAGCAGGCATCAAGGATGTATTCAAATGCCCTTTGAGGTGGGAAAGCAAGGAGTGAGAGCAATACAGGTGGCACCGTTGCGAAGTTTACCGTGTGCAGAACAGATCCAGCAGCATATTTTAGCACTGGCTCTTCGCCTGTGGGAGCAGAGTCCAATCATTCGTGCACTGAAAACTGGGCAGCCGGACGGCCTGGAGCAGGCATCAAGGATGTATTCAAATTCCCTTTGAGGTGGGAAAGCAAGGAGTGAGAGCAATACAGGTGGCAGCGTTGCGAAGCTTACCGTGCGCAGGAGAGCTCCAGCAGCAACTTTCAGTCCTGGCTCTTCGCCTGTGGCAGCAGAGTCCAATCATTCGTGCACTGAAAACTGGGCAGCCGGGCGGCCTGGAGCCGGCATCAAGGATGTATTCAAATGCACTTTGAGGTGGGAAAGCAAGGAGTGAGAGCAATACAGGTGGCACCGTTGCAAAGCTTACCAAGTGCAGAAGAGGTCCAGCAGCATCTTTCAGTCCTGGCTCTTCGCCTGTGGCAGGAGATTGCGATCATTTGTGCACTGAAAACTGGGCAGCCGGACGGCCTGGAGCAGGCATCAAGGATGTATTCAAATGCCCTTTGAGGGGGGAAAGCAACGAGTGAGAGCAGTACAGGTGGCGCCTTTGCAAAGCTTACCGTGTGCAGTACAGATCCAGCAGCATGTTTTAGCACTGGCTCTTTGCCTGTGGGAGCAGAGTCCAATCATTCGTGCACTGAAAACTGCGCAGCCGGACGGCCTGGAGCAGGCATCAAGGATGTATTCAAATGCACTTTGAGGTGGAAAAGCAAGGAGTGAGAGCAATACAGGTGGCACCGTTCCGAAGCTTTCTTTGTGCAAGAGAGGTCCAGCAGCATCTTTCAGTCCTGGCTCTTTGCCTGTGGGAGCAGAGTCCAATCATTCGTGCACTGAAAACTGGGCAGCCGGACGGCCTGGAGCAGGCATCAAGGATGTATTCAAATGCCCTTTGAGGTGGGAAAGCAAGGAGTGAGAGCAATACAGGACGCACCTTTGCGAAGCTTGCCATATGCAGAAGAGATCCAGCACCATCTTTCAGTTTTGGCTCTTTGCCTGTGGCAGGAGAGTCCAATCATTCGTGCACTGAAAACTGGGCAGCCGGATGGCCTGGAGCAGGCATCAAGGATGTATTCAAATGCCCTTTGAGGTGGGAAAGCAAGGAGTGAGAGCAATACAGGTGGCACCTTTGCGAATCTTACCATGTGCAGAGGAGATCCAGCAGCATCATTCATTTGTGGCTCTTCGCCTGTGGGAGCAGAGTCCAATCATTCGTGCACTGAAAACTGGGCAGCCGGACGGCCTGGAGCAGGCATCATTGATGTACTCAAATGCCCTTTGAGGTGGGAAAGCAAGGAGTGAGAGCAATTCAGGTGGCACCGTTTCAAAGCTTTCTCTGTGCAGAAGAGGTCCAGCAGCATCTTTCAGTCCTGGCTCTTCGCCTGTGGGAGCAGAGTCCAATCATTCGTGCACTGAAAACTGGGCAGCCGGACGGCCTGGAGCAGGCATCAAGGATGTATTCAAATGCCCTTTGAGGTGGGAAAGCAAGGAGTGAGAGCAATGCAGGTGGCACCTTTGCGAAGTTTACCGCGTGCAGAAGAGGTCCAGCAGCATCTTTCAGTCCTGGCCCTTCGCCTGTGGCAGGAGATTGCGATCATTTGTGCACTGAAAACTGGGCAGCCGGACGGCCTGGAGCAGGCATCAAGGATGTATTCAAATGCCCTTTGAGGGGGGAAAGCAAGGAGTGAGAGCAATACAGGTGGCACCGTTGCAAAGCTTACCAAGTGCAGAAGAGGTCCAGCAGCATCTTTCAGTCCTGGCTCTTCGCCTGTGGCAGGAGATTGCGATCATTTGTGCACTGAAAACTGGGCAGCCGGACGGCCTGGAGCAGGCATCAAGGATGTATTCAAATGCCCTTTGAGGGGGGAAAGCAACGAGTGAGAGCAGTACAGGTGGCGCCTTTGCAAAGCTTACCGTGTGCAGTACAGATCCAGCAGCATGTTTTAGCACTGGCTCTTCGCCTGTGGCAGCAGAGTGCAATCATTCGTGCACTGAAAACTGCGCAGCCGGACGGCCTGGAGCAGGCATCAAGGATGTATTCAAATGCACTTTGAGGTGGAAAAGCAAGGAGTGAGAGCAATACAGGTGGCACCGTTCCGAAGCTTTCTTTGTGCAAGAGAGGTCCAGCAGCATCTTTCAGTCCTGGCTCTTCGCCTGTGGGAGCAGAGTCCAATCATTCGTGCACTGAAAACTGGGCAGCCGGACGGCCTGGAGCAGGCATCAAGGATGTATTCAAATGCCCTTTGAGGTGGGAAAGCAAGGAGTGAGAGCAATACAGGTGGCACCGTTGCAAAGCTTACCGTGTGCAGCACAGATCCAGCAGCATGTTTTAGCACTGGCTCTTCGCCTGTGGCAGCAGAGTGCAATCATTCGTGCACTGAAACCTGGCAGCCGGATGGCCTGGAGCAGGCATCAAGGATGTATTCAAATGCCCTTTGAGGTGGGAAAGCAACGAGTGAGAGCAGTACAGGTGGCACATTTGCAAAGCTTACCGTGTGCAGTACAGATCCAGCAGCATGTTTTAGCACTGGCTCTTCGCCTGTGGCAGCAGAGTCCAATCATTCGTGCACTGAAAACTGGGCAGCCGGACGGCCTGGAGCCGGCATCAAGGATATAGTCAAATGCACTTTGAGGTGGGAAAGCAAGGAGTGAGAGCAATACAGGTGGCACCGTTCCGAAGCTTTCTTTGTGCAGGAGAGGTCCAGCAGCATCTTTCAGTCCTGGCTCTTTGCCTGTGGGAGCAGAGTCCAATCATTCATGCACTGAAAACTGGGCAGCCGGACGGCCTGGAGCAGGCATCAAGGATGTATTCAAATGCACTTTGAGGTGGGAAAGCAAGGAGTGAGAGCAATACAGGTGGCACCTTTGCGAAGCCTGCCATGTGCAGAAGAGATCCGGCGGCATCTTCCAGTCCTGGCTCTTCGCCTGTGGCAGGAGAGTCCAATCATTCGTGCACTGATAACTGGGCAGCCGGACGGCCTGGAGCGGGTATCAAGGATGTATTCAAATGCACTTTGAGGTGGGAAACAAGGAGTGAGACCAATGCAGGTGGCACCGTTTCGAAGCTTACCGTGTGCAGAACAGATCCAGCAGCATGTTTCAGCACTGGCTCTTCGCCTGTGGGAGCAGAGTGCAATCATTCGTGCACTGAAAACTGGGCAGCCGGACGGCCTGGAGCAGGCATCAAGGATGTATTCAAATGCACTTTGAGGTGGGAAACAAGGAGTGAGACCAATGCAGGTGGCAACTTTTCGAACCTTACCATGTGCAGAAGAGGTCCAGCAGCACTTTTCAGTCCTGGCCCTTTCCCTGTGGAAGCAGAGTGCACTCATTCGTGCACTGAAAACTGGGCAGCCGGACGGCCTGGAGCAGGCATCAAGGATGTATTCAAATGCCCTTTGAGGTGGGAAACAAGGAGTGAGAGCAATACAGGTGGCACCTTTGCGAAGCTTACCATGTGCAGAAGAGATCCAGCAGCATCATTCATTTGTGGCTCTTCGCCTGTGGGAGCAGAGTCCAATCATTCGTGCACTGAAAACTGGGCAGCCGGACGGCCTGGAGCAGGCATCAAGGATGTATTCAAATGCCCTTTGAGGTGGGAAAGCAACGAGTGAGAGCAATACAGGTGGCACCGTGGCAAAGCTTACCGTGTGCAGTACAGATCCAGCAGCATGTTTTAGCACTGGCTCTTCGCCTGTGGCAGCAGAGTCCAATCATTCGTGCACTGAAAACTGGGGAGCCGGACGGCCTGGAGCAGGCATCAAGGATGTATTCAAATGCACTTTGAGGTGGGAAAGCAAGGAGTGAGAGCAATACAGGTGGCAACGTTCAGAAGCTTTCTGTGTGCAGGAGAGGTCCAGCAGCATCTTTCAGTCCTGGCTCTTCGCCTGTGGGAGCAGAGTGCAATCATTCGTGCACTGAAAACTGGGCAGCCGGACGGCCTGGAGCAGGCATTAAGGATGTATTCAAATGCACTTTGAGGTTGGAAACAAGGAGTGAGACCAGTGCAGGTGGCAACTTTTCGAAACCTACCATGTGCAGAAGAGGTCCAGCAGCACTTTTCATTCCTGGCCCTTTCCCTGTGGAAGCAGAGTGCAATCATTCGTGCACTGAAAACTGGACGGCCAGACGGCCTGGAGCAGGCATCAAGGATGTATTCAAATGCACTTTCAGGTGGGAAAGCAACGAGTGAGAGCAATACAGTTGGCACCATTTCAAAGCTTACCGTATGCAGAAGAGATCCAGCAGCATCTTTCAGTCCTGGCTCTTCGCCTGTGGCTGGAGAGTCCAATCATTCGTGCACTGACAACTGGGCAGCCGGACGGCCTGGAGCAGGCATCAAGGATGTATTCAAATGCACTTTGAGGTGGGAAAACAAGCAGTGAGAGCAATACAGGTGGCACCTTTGCGAAGTTTACGGCGTGCAGAAGAGGTCCAGCAGCATCTTTCAGTCCTGGCTCTTTGCCTGTGGGAGCAGAGTCCAATCATTCGTGCACTGAAAACTGGGCAGCCGGACGGCCTGGAGCCGGCATCAAGGATGTATTCAAATGCACTTTGAGGTGGGAAAGCAAGGAGTGAGAGCAATACAGGTGGCACCGTTGCAAAGCTTACCGTGTGCAGTACAGATCCAGCAGCATGTTTTAGCACTGGCTCTTCGCCTGTGGCAGCAGAGTCCAATCATTCGTGCACTGAAAACTGGGCAGCCGGACGGCCTGGAGCCGGCATCAAGGATATAGTCAAATGCACTTTGAGGTGGGAAAGCAAGGAGTGAGAGCAATACAGGTGGCACCGTTGCAAAGCTTACCGTGTGCAGTACAGATCCACAGCATGTTTTAGCACTGGCTCTTCGCATGTGGGAGCAGAGTGCAATCATTCGTGCACTGAAAACTGGGCAGCCGGACGGCCTGGAGCAGGCATCAAGGATGTATTCAAATGCACTTTGATTTGGGAAAGCAAGGAGTGAGAGCAATACAGGTGGCACCGTTCCGAAGCTTTCTGTGTGCAGGAGAGGTCCAGCAGCATCTTTCAGTCCTGGCTCTTTGCCTGTGGGAGCAGAGTCCAATCATTCATGCACTGAAAACTGGGCAGCCGGACGGCCTGGAGCAGGCATCAAGGATGTATTCAAATGCACTTTGAGGTGGGAAAGCAAGGAGTGAGAGCAATACAGGTGGCACCTTTGCGAAGCTTGCCATGTGCAGAAGAGATCCGGCGGCATCTTCCAGTCCTGGCTCTTCGCCTGTGGGAGCAGAGTGCAATCATTCGTGCACTGAAAACTGGGCAGGCGGACGGCCTGGAGCAGGCATCAAGGATGTATTCAAATGCACTTTGAGGTGGGAAAGCAAGGAGTGAGAGCAATACAGGTGGCACCGTTCCGAAGCTTTCTGTGTGCAGGAGAGGTCCAGCAGGATCTTTCAGCCCTTGCTCTTTGCCTGTGGTAGCAGAGTCCAATCATTCGTGCACTGAAAACTGGGCAGCCGGACGGCCTGGAGCAGGCATCAGGGATGTATTCAAATGCACTTTGAGGTTGGAAACAAGGAGTGAGACCAATGCAGGTGGCAACTTTGCAAAGCTTACCATGTGCAGAAAAGGTCCAGCAGCACTTTTCATTCCTGGCCCTTTCCCTGTGGAAGCAGAGTGCAATCATTCGTGCACTGAAAACTGGGCAGCCGGACGGCCTGGAGCAGGCATCAAGGATGTATTGAAATGCCCTTTGAGGTGGGAAAGCAAGGAGTGAGAGCAATACAGGTGGCACCTTTGCGAAGCTTGGCATATGCAGAAGAGATCCAGCAGCATCTTTCAGTCCTGGCTCTTCGCCTGTGGCAGGAGAGTCCAATCATTCGTGCACTGAAAACTGGGCAGCCGGATGGCCTGGAGCAGGCATCAAGGATGTATTCAAATGCCCTTTGAGGTGGGAAAGCAAGGAGTGAGAGCAATACAGGTGGCACCGTTGCGAATCTTACCATGTGCAGAAGAGATCCAGCAGCATCATTCATTTGTGGCTCTTCGCCTGTGGGAGCAGAGTCCAATCATTCGTGCACTGAAAACTGGGCAGCCGGACGGCCTGGAGCAGGCATCAAGGATGTATTCAAATGCACTTTGAGGAGGGAAATCAAGGAGTGAGAGCGATACAGGTGGCACCGTTGCGAAGCTTACCGTGTGCAGGAGAGGTCCAGCAGCATCTTTCAGTCCTGGTTCTTTGCCTGTGGGAGCAGAGTCCAATCATTCGTGCACTGAAAACTGGGCAGCCGGACGGCCTGGAGCAGGCATCAAGGATGTATTCAAATGCACTTTGACGTTGGAAACAAGGAGTGAGACAAATGCAGGTGGCACCGTTGCGAAGCTTACCGTGTGCAGAACAGATCCAGCAGCATGTTTTAGCACTGGCTCTTCGCCTGCGGCAGCAGAGTCCAATAATTCGTGCACTGAAAACTGGGCAGCCGGACGGCCTGGAGCAGGCATCAAGGATGTATTCAAATGCACTTTGAGGTTGGAAACAAGAATTGAGAGCAATGCAGGCGGCAACTTTGCAAAGCTTACCATGTGCAGAAGAGGTCCAGCAGCACTTTTCATTCCTGGCCCTTTCCCTGTGGAAGCAGAGTGCAATCATTCGTGCACTGAAAACTGGGCGGCCGGACGGCCTGGAGCAGGCATCAAGGATGTATTCAAATGCCCTTTGAGGTGGGAAAGCAACGAGTGAGAGCAATACAGGTGGCACCGTTGCAAAGCTTACCGTATGCAGAAGAGATCCAGCAGCATCTTTCAGTCCTGGCCCTTCGCCTGTGGCAGGAGAGTCCAATCATACGTGCACTGAAAACTGGGCAGCCGGACGGCCTGGAGCAGGCATCAAGGATGTATTCAAATGCCCTTTGAGGTGGGAAAGCAAGGAGTGAGAGCAATACAGGTGGCACCGTTGCGAAGTTTACCGTGTGCAGAACAGATCCAGCAGCATATTTTAGCACTGGCTCTTCGCCTGTGGGAGCAGAGTCCAATCATTCGTGCACTGAAAACTGGGCAGCCGGACGGCCTGGAGCAGGCATCAAGGATGTATTCAAATGCCCTTTGAGGTGGGAAAGCAAGGAGTGAGAGCAATACAGGTGGCACCGTTGCGAAGCTTACCGTGTGCAGGAGAGCTCCAGCAGCAACTTTCAGTCCTGGCTCTTCGCCTTCGGAGCGGAGTCCAAACATTCGTGCCCTGAAACCTGGGCAGCCGGCCAGACTGGAGCAGGCATCAAGGATGTATTCAAATGCACTTTGAGGTGTGAAAGCAAGGAGTGAGAGCAATGCAGGTGGCACCTTTGCGAAGTTTACCGCGTGCAGAAGAGGTCCAGCAGCATCTTTCAGTCCTGGCTCTTCGCCTGTGGCAGCAGAGTCCAATCATTCGTGCACTGAAAACTGGGCAGCCGGACGGCCTGGAGCCGGCATCAAGGATGTATTCAAATGCACTTTGAGGTGGGAAAGCAAGGAGTGAGAGCAATACAGGTGGCACCGTTGCAAAGCTTACCAAGTGCAGAAGAGGTCCAGCAGCATCTTTCAGTCCTGCCTCTTCGCCTGTGGCAGGAGATTGCGATCATTCGTGCACTGAAAACTGGGCAGCCGGACGGCCTGGAGCAGGCATCAAGGATGTATTCAAATGCCCTTTGAGGGGGGAAAGCAACGAGTGAGAGCAGTACAGGTGGCACCTTTGCAAAGCTTACCGTGTGCAGTACAGATCCAGCAGCATGTTTTAGCACTGGCTCTTCGCCTGTGGCAGCAGAGTGCAATCATTCGTGCACTGAAAACTGGACGGACGGACGGCCTGGAGCAGGCATCATTGATGTATTCAAATGCCCTTTGAGGTGGGAAAGCAAGGAGTGAGAGCAATACAGGTGGCACCTTTGCGAAGCTTGCCATATGCAGAAGAGATCCAGCAACATCTTTCAGTCCTGGCTCATCGCCTGTGGCAGGAGAGTCCAATCATTCGTGCACTGAAAACTGGGCAGCCGGATGGCCTGGAGCAGGCATCAAGGATGTATTCAAATGCCCTTTGACGTGGGAAAGCAAGGAGTGAGAGCAATACAGGTGGCACCTTTGCGAATCTTACCATGTGCAGAAGAGGTCCAGCAGCATCATTCATTTGTGGCTCTTCGCCTGTGGGAGCAGAGTCCAATCATTCGTGCACTGAAAACTGGGCAGCTGGACGGCCTGGAGCAGGCATCATTGATGTATTCAAATGCCCTTTGAGGTGGGAAAGCAAGGAGTGAGAGCAATACAGGTGGCACCGTTTCAAAGCTTTCTCTGTGCAGAAGAGGTCCAGCAGCATCTTTCAATCCTGGCTCTTCGCCTGTGGCAGCAGAGTCCAATCATTCGTGCACTGAAAACTGGGCAGCCGGACGGCCAGGAGCAGACATCAAGGATGTATTCAAATGCCCTTTGAGGTGGGAAAGCAAGGAGTGAGAGCAATACAGGTGGCACCGTTGCAAAGCTTACCGTGCGCAGCACAGATCCAACAGCATGTTTTAGCACTGGGTCTTCGCCTGTGGCAGCAGAGTGCAATCATTCGTGCACTGAAACCTGGCAGCCGGTTGGCCTGGAGCAGGCATCAAGGATGTATTCAAATGCCCTTTGAGGTGGGAAAGCAACGAGTGAGAGCAGTACAGGTGGCACATTTGCAAAGCTTACCGTGTGCAGTACAGATCCAGCAGCATCTTTCAGTCCTGGCTCTTTGCCTGTGGCAGCAGAGTGCAATCATTCGTGCACTGAAAACTGCGCAGCCGGACGGCCTGGAGCAGGCATCAAGGATGTATTCAAATGCACTTTGAGGTGGGAAAGCAAGGAGTGAGAGCACTACAGGTGGCACCGTTCAGAAGCTTTCTTTGTGCAGGAGAGGTCCAGCAGCATCTTTCAGTCCTGGCTCTTTGCCTGTGGGAGCAGAGTCCAATCATTCGTGCACTGAAAACTGGGCAACCGGACGGCCTGGAGCAGGCATCAAGGATGTATTCAAATGCACTTTGAGGTGGGAAAGCAAGGAGTGAGAGCAATACAGGTGGCACCTTTGCGAAGCTTGCCATGTGCAGAAGAGATCCGGCGGCATCTTCCAGTCCTGGCTCTTCGCCTGTGGGAGCAGAGTGCAATCATTCGTGCACTGAAAACTGGGCAGCCGGACGGCCTGGAGCAGGCATCAAGGATGTATTCAAATGCACTTTGAGGTGGGAAAGCAAGGAGTGAGACCAATGCAGGTGGCACCGTTGCGAAGCTTACCGTGTGCAGAACAGATCCAGCAGCATGTATTAGCACTGGCTCTTCGCCTGTGGCAGCAGAGTGCAATCATTCGTGCACTGAAAACTGGGCAGCCGGACGGCCTGGAGCAGGCATCAAGGATGTCTTCAAATGCCCTTTGAGGTGGGAAAGCAAGGAGTGAGAGCAATACAGGTGGCACTGTTGCGAAGCTTACCATGTGCAGAAGAGATCCAGCAGCATCATTCATTTGTGGCTCTTCGCCTTTGGGAGCAGAGTGCAATCATTCGTGCACTGAAAACTGGGCAGCCGGACGGCCTGGAGCAGGCATCAAGGATGTATTCAAATGCACTTTGAGGAGGGAAATCAAGGAGTGAGAGCAATACAGGTGGCACCGTTGCGAAGCTTACCGTGTGCAGGAGAGGTCCAGGAGCAACTTTCAGTCCTGGCTCTTCGCCTGTCGGAGCGGAGTCCAATCATTCATGCACTGAAAACTGGGCAGCCGGACGGCCTGGAGCAGGCATCAAGGATGTATTCAAATGCACTTTGAGGTGGGAAAGCAAGGAGTGAGAGCAATACAGGTGGCACCTTTGCGAAGCCTGCCATGTGCAGAAGAGATCCGGCGGCATCTTCCAGTCCTGGCTCTTCGCCTGTGGCAGCAGAGTCCAATCATTCGTGCACTGATAACTGGGCAGCCGGACGGCCTGGAGCGGGTATCAAGGATGTATTCAAATGCACTTTGAGGTGGGAAACAAGGAGTGAGACCAATGCAGGTGGCACCGTTTCGAAGCTTACCGTGTGCAGAACAGATCCAGCAGCATGTTTCAGCACTGGCTCTTCGCCTGTGGGAGCAGAGTGCAATCATTCGTGCACTGAAAACTGGGCAGCCGGACGGCCTGGAGCAGGCATCAAGGATGTATTCAAATGCACTTTGAGGTGGGAAACAAGGAGTGAGACCAATGCAGGTGGCAACTTTTCGAACCTTACCATGTGCAGAAGAGGTCCAGCAGCACTTTTCAGTCCTGGCCCTTTCCCTGTGGAAGCAGAGTGCACTCATTCGTGCACTGAAAACTGGGCAGCCGGACGGCCTGGAGCAGGCATCAAGGATGTATTCAAATGCCCTTTGAGGTGGGAAAGCAAGGAGTGAGAGCAATACAGGTGGCACCTTTGCGAAGCTTACCATGTGCAGAAGAGATCCAGCAGCATCATTCATTTGTGGCTCTTCGCCTGTGGGAGCAGAGTCCAATCATTCGTGCACTGAAAACTGGGCAGCCGGACGGCCTGGAGCAGGCATCAAGGATGTATTCAAATGCCCTTTGAGGTGGGAAAGCAACGAGTGAGAGCAATACAGGTGGCACCGTGGCAAAGCTTACCGTGTGCAGTACAGATCCAGCAGCATGTTTTAGCACTGGCTCTTCGCCTGTGGGAGCAGAGTGCAATCATTCGTGCACTGAAAACTGGGGAGCCGGACGGCCTGGAGCAGGCATCAAGGATGTATTCAAATGCACTTTGAGGTGGGAAAGCAAGGAGTGAGAGCAATACAGGTGGCACCGTTCCGAAGCTTTCTGTGTGCAGGAGAGGTCCAGCAGCATCTTTCAGTCCTGGCTCTTCGCCTGTGGGAGCAGAGTGCAATCATTCGTGCACTGAAAACTGGGCAGCCGGACGGCCTGGAGCAGGCATTAAGGATGTATTCAAATGCACTTTGAGGTGGGAAACAAGGAGTGAGACCAATGCAGGTGGCACCGTTGCGAAGCTTACCGTGTGCAGAACAAATCCAGCAGCATGTTTTAGCACTGGCTCATCGCCTGTGGCAGCAGAGTCCAATCATTCGTGCACTGAAAACTGGGCAGCCGGACGGCCTGGAGCAGGCATCAAGGATGTATTCAAATGCACTTTGAGGTTGGAAACAAGGAGTGAGACCAGTGCAGGTGGCAACTTTTCGAAACCTACCATGTGCAGAAGAGGTCCAGCAGCACTTTTCATTCCTGGCCCTTTCCCTGTGGAAGCAGAGTGCAATCATTCGTGCACTGAAAACTGGACGGCCAGACGGCCTGGAGCAGGCATCAAGGATGTATTCAAATGCACTTTCAGGTGGGAAAGCAACGAGTGAGAGCAATACAGTTGGCACCCTTTCAAAGCTTACCGTATGCAGAAGAGATCCAGCAGCATCTTTCAGTCCTGGCTCTTCGCCTGTGGCTGGAGAGTCCAATCATTCGTGCACTGACAACTGGGCAGCCGGACGGCCTGGAGCAGGCATCAAGGATGTATTCAAATGCACTTTGAGGTGGGAAAACAAGCAGTGAGAGCAATACAGGTGGCACCTTTGCGAAGTTTACGGCGTGCAGAAGAGGTCCAGCAGCATCTTTCAGTCCTGGCTCTTTGCCTGTGGGAGCAGAGTCCAATCATTCGTGCACTGAAAACTGGGCAGCCGGACGGCCTGGAGCCGGCATCAAGGATGTATTCAAATGCACTTTGAGGTGGGAAAGCAAGGAGTGAGAGCAATACAGGTGGCACCGTTGCAAAGCTTACCGTGTGCAGTACAGATCCAGCAGCATGTTTTAGCACTGGCTCTTCGCCTGTGGGAGCAGAGTGCAATCATTCGTGCACTGAAAACTGGGCAGCCGGACGGCCTGGAGCAGGCATCAAGGATATAGTCAAATGCACTTTGAGGTGGGAAAGCAAGGAGTGAGAGCAATACAGGTGGCACCGTTGCAAAGCTTACCGTGTGCAGTACAGATCCACAGCATGTTTTAGCACTGGCTCTTCGCATGTGGGAGCAGAGTGCAATCATTCGTGCACTGAAAACTGGGCAGCCGGACGGCCTGGAGCAGGCATCAAGGATGTATTCAAATGCACTTTGAGGTGGGAAAGCAAGGAGTGAGAGCAATACAGGTGGCACCGTTCCGAAGCTTTCTGTGTGCAGGAGAGGTCCAGCAGCATCTTTCAGTCCTGGCTCTTTGCCTGTGGGAGCAGAGTCCAATCATTCATGCACTGAAAACTGGGCAGCCGGACGGCCTGGAGCAGGCATCAAGGATGTATTCAAATGCACTTTGAGGTGGGAAAGCAAGGAGTGAGAGCAATACAGGTGGCACCTTTGCGAAGCTTGCCATGTGCAGAAGAGATCCGGCGGCATCTTCCAGTCCTGGCTCTTCGCCTGTGGGAGCAGAGTGCAATCATTCGTGCACTGAAAACTGGGCAGCCGGACGGCCTGGAGCAGGCATCAAGGATGTATTCAAATGCACTTTGAGGTGGGAAAGCAAGGAGTGAGAGCAATACAGGTGGCACCGTTCCGAAGCTTTCTGTGTGCAGGAGAGGTCCAGCAGCATCTTTCAGTCCTTGCTCTTTGCCTGTGGTAGCAGAGTCCAATCATTCGTGCACTGAAAACTGGGCAGCCGGACGGCCTGGAGCAGGCATCAGGGATGTATTCAAATGCACTTTGAGGTTGGAAACAAGGAGTGAGACCAATGCAGGTGGCAACTTTGCAAAGCTTACCATGTGCAGAAAAGGTCCAGCAGCACTTTTCATTCCTGGCCCTTTCCCTGTGGAAGCAGAGTGCAATCATTCGTGCACTGAAAACTGGGCAGCCGGACGGCCTTGAGCAGGCATCAAGGATGTATTGAAATGCCCTTTGAGGTGGGAAAGCAAGGAGTGAGAGCAATACAGGTGGCACCTTTGCGAAGCTTGGCATATGCAGAAGAGATCCAGCAGCATCTTTCAGTCCTGGCTCTTCGCCTGTGGCAGGAGAGTCCAATCATTCGTGCACTGAAAACTGGGCAGCCGGATGGCCTGGAGCAGGCATCAAGGATGTATTCAAATGCCCTTTGAGGTGGGAAAGCAAGGAGTGAGAGCAATACAGGTGGCACCGTTGCGAATCTTACCATGTGCAGAAGAGATCCAGCAGCATCATTCATTTGTGGCTCTTCGCCTGTGGGAGCAGAGTCCAATCATTCGTGCACTGAAAACTGGGCAGCCGGACGGCCTGGAGCAGCCATCAAGGATGTATTCAAATGCCCTTTGAGGTGGGAAAGCAACGAGTGAGAGCAATACAGGTGGCACCGTTGCAAAGCTTACCGTATGCAGAAGAGATCCAGCAGCATCTTTCAGTCCTGGCTCTTCGCCTGTGGCAGGAGAGTCCAATAATTCGTGCACTGAAAACTGGGCAGCCGGACGACCTGGAGCAGGCATCAAGGATGTATTCAAATGCACTTTGAGGTTGGAAACAAGGAGTGAGACAAATGCAGGTGGCACCGTTGCGAAGCTTACCGTGTGCAGAACAGATCCAGCAGCAGGTTTCAGCACTGGCTCTTCGCCTGCGGCAGCAGAGTCCAGTAATTCGTGCACTGAAAACTGGGCAGCCGGACGGCCTGGAGCAGGCATCAAGGATGTATTCAAATGCACTTTGAGGTTGGAAACAAGAATTGAGAGCAATGCAGGCGGCAACTTTGCAAAGCTTACCATGTGCAGAAGAGGTCCAGCAGCACTTTTCATTCCTGGCCCTTTCCCTGTGGAAGCAGAGTGCAATCATTCGTGCACTGAAAACTGGGCGGCCGGACGGCCTGGAGCAGGCATCAAGGATGTATTCAAATTCCCTTTGAGGTGGGAAAGCAAGGAGTGAGAGCAATACAGGTGGCAGCGTTGCGAAGCTTACCGTGCGCAGGAGAGCTCCAGCAGCAACTTTCAGTCCTGGCTCTTCGCCTTTGGAGCGGAGTCCAAACATTCGTGCCCTGAAACCTGGGCAGCCGGCCAGCCTGGAGCAGGCATCAATGATGTATTCAAATGCACTTTGAGGTGGGAAAGCAAGGAGTGAGAGCAATGCAGGTGGCACCTTTGCGAAGTTTACCGCGTGCAGAAGAGGTCCAGCAGCATCTTTCAGTCCTGGCTCTTCGCCTGTGGCAGCAGAGTCCAATCATTCGTGCACTGAAAACTGGGCAGCCGGGCGGCCTGGAGCCGGCATCAAGGATGTATTCAAATGCACTTTGAGGTGGGAAAGCAAGGAGTGAGAGCAATACAGGTGGCACCGTTGCAAAGCTTACCAAGTGCAGAAGAGGTCCAGCAGCATCTTTCAGTCCTGGCTCTTCGCCTGTGGCAGGAGATTGCGATCATTTGTGCACTGAAAACTGGGCAGCCGGACGGCCTGGAGCAGGCATCAAGGATGTATTCAAATGCCCTTTGAGGGGGGAAAGCAACGAGTGAGAGCAGTACAGGTGGCGCCTTTGCAAAGCTTACCGTGTGCAGTACAGATCCAGCAGCATGTTTTAGCACTGGCTCTTCGCCTGTGGCAGCAGAGTGCAATCATTCGTGCACTGAAAACTGCGCAGCCGGACGGCCTGGAGCAGGCATCAAGGATGTATTCAAATGCACTTTGAGGTGGAAAAGAAAGGAGTGAGAGCAATACAGGTGGCACCGTTCCGAAGCTTTCTTTGTGCAAGAGAGGTCCAGCAGCATCTTTCAGTCCTGGCTCTTTGCCTGTGGGAGCAGAGTCCAATCATTCGTGCACTGAAAACTGGGCAGCCGGACGGCCTGGAGCAGGCATCATTGATGTACTCAAATGCCCTTTGAGGTGGGAAAGCAAGGAGTGAGAGCAATTCAGGTGGCACCGTTTCAAAGCTTTCTCTGTGCAGAAGAGGTCCAGCAGCATCTTTCAGTCCTGGCTCTTCGCCTGTGGGAGCAGAGTCCAATCATTCGTGCCCTGAAAACTGGGCAGCCGGACGGCCTGGAGCAGGCATCAAGGATGTATTCAAATGCCCTTTGAGGTGGGAAAGCAAGGAGTGAGAGCAATACAGGTGGCACCGTTGCAAAGCTTACCGTGTGCAGCACAGATCCAGCAGCATGTTTTAGCACTGGCTCTTCGCCTGTGGCAGCAGAGTGCAATCATTCGTGCACTGAAACCTGGCAGCCGGATGGCCTGGAGCAGGCATCAAGGATGTATTCAAATGCCCTTTGAGGTGGGAAAGCAACGAGTGAGAGCAGTACAGGTGGCACATTTGCAAAGCTTACCGTGTGCAGTACAGATCCAGCAGCATGTTTTAGCACTGGCTCTTCGCCTGTGGCAGCAGAGTCCAATCATTCGTGCACTGAAAACTGGGCAGCCGGACGGCCTGGAGCCGGCATCAGTATATAGTCAAATGCACTTTGAGGTGGGAAAGCAAGGAGTGAGAGCAATACAGGTGGCACCGTTCCGAAGCTTTCTTTGTGCAGGAGAGGTCCAGCAGCATCTTTCAGTCCTGGCTCTTTGCCTGTGGGAGCAGAGTCCAATCATTCATGCACTGAAAACTGGGCAGCCGGACGGCCTGGAGCAGGCATCAAGGATGTATTCAAATGCACTTTGAGGTGGGAAAGCAAGGAGTGAGAGCAATACAGGTGGCACCTTTGCGAAGCCTGCCATGTGCAGAAGAGATCCGGCGGCATCTTCCAGTCCTGGCTCTTCGCCTGTGGCAGGAGAGTCCAATCATTCGTGCACTGATAACTGGGCAGCCGGACGGCCTGGAGCGGGTATCAAGGATGTATTCAAATACACTTTGAGGTGGGAAACAAGGAGTGAGACCAATGCAGGTGGCACCGTTTCGAAGCTTACCATGTGCAGAACAGATCCAGCAGCATGTTTCAGCACTGGCTCTTCGCCTGTGGGAGCAGAGTGCAATCATTCGTGCACTGAAAACTGGGCAGCCGGACGGCCTGGAGCAGGCATCAAGGATGTATTCAAATGCACTTTGAGGTGGGAAACAAGGAGTGAGACCAATGCAGGTGGCAACTTTTCGAACCTTACCATGTGCAGAAGAGGTCCAGCAGCACTTTTCAGTCCTGGCCCTTTCCCTGTGGAAGCAGAGTGCACTCATTCGTGCACTGAAAACTGGGCAGCCGGACGGCCTGGAGCAGGCATCAAGGATGTATTCAAATGCCCTTTGAGGTGGGAAAGCAAGGAGTGAGAGCAATACAGGTGGCACCTTTGCGAAGCTTACCATGTGCAGAAGAGATCCAGCAGCATCATTCATTTGTGGCTCTTCGCCTGTGGGAGCAGAGTCCAATCATTCGTGCACTGAAAACTGGGCAGCCGGACGGCCTGGAGCAGGCATCAAGGATGTATTCAAATGCCCTTTGAGGTGGGAAAGCAACGAGTGAGAGCAATACAGGTGGCACCGTGGCAAAGCTTACCGTGTGCAGTACAGATCCAGCAGCATGTTTTAGCACTGGCTCTTCGCCTGTGGGAGCAGAGTGCAATCATTCGTGCACTGAAAACTGGGGAGCCGGACGGCCTGGAGCAGGCATCAGGGATGTATTCAAATGAACTGTGAGGTGGGAAAGCAAGGAGTGAGAGCAATACAGGTGGCACCGTTCCGAAGCTTTCTGTGTGCAGCAGAGGTCCAGCAGCATCTTTCAGTCCTGGCTCTTCGCCTGTGGCAGGAGATTGCAATCATTCGTGCACTGAAAACTGGGCAGCCGGACGGCCTGGAGCAGGCATCAAGGATGTATTCAAATGCACTTTGAGGTTGGAAACAAGGAGTGAGACCAATGCAGGTGGCAACTTTGCAAAGCTTACCATGTGCAGAAGAGGTCCAGCAGCACTTTTCATTTCTGGCCCTTTCCCTGTGGAAGCAGAGTGCAATCATTCGTGCACTGAAAACTGGGCGGTTGGACGGCCTGGAGCAGGCATCAAGGATGTATTCAAATGCCCTTTGAGGTGGGAAAGCAAGGAGTGAGAGCAATACAGGTGGCACCGTTGCAAAGCTTACCGTATGCAGAAGAGGTCCAGCAGCATCTTTCAGTCCTGGCGCTTCGCCTGTGGGAGCAGAGTCCTATCATTCGTGCACTGAAAACTGGGCAGCCGGACGTCCTGCAGCAGGCATCAAGGATGTATTCAAATGCCCTTTGAGGTGGGAAAGCAAGGAGTGAGAGCAATACAGGTGGCACCTTTGCGAAGCTTGCCATGTGCAGAAGAGATCCACCTGCATCTTCCACTCCTGGCTCTTCGCCTGTGGCAGCAGAGTGCAATCATTCGTGCACTGAAACCTGGGCAGGTGGCCAGCCTGGAGCAGGCATCAAGGATGTATTCAAATGCACTTTGAGGTGGGAAACAAGGAGTGAGACCAATGCAGGTGGCACCGTTGCGAAGCTTACCATGTGCAGAAGAAGTCCAGCAGCACTTTTCATTCCTGGCCCTTTCCCTGTGGAAGCAGAGTGCAATCATTCTTGCACTGAAAACTGGACGGCCGGAAGGCCTGGAGCAGGCATCAAGGATGTATTCAAATGCACTTTGATGTTGGAAACAAGGAGTGAGACCAGTGCAGGTGGCAACTTTTCGAAACCTACCATGTGCAGAAGAGGTCCAGCAGCACTTTTCATTCCTGGCCCTTTCCCTGTGGAAGCAGAGTGCAATCATTCGTGCACTGAAAACTGGACGGCCAGACGGCCTGGAGCAGGCATCAAGGATGTATTCAAATGCACTTTCAGGTGGGAAAGCAACGAGTGAGAGCAATACAGTTGGCACCATTTCAAAGCTTACCGTATGCAGAAGAGGTCCAGCAGCATCTTTCAGTCCTGGCTCTTTGCCTGTGGGAGCAGAGTCCAATCATTCGTGCACTGAAAACTGGGCAGCCGGACGGCCTGGAGCCGGCATCAAGGATGTATTCAAATGCACTTTGAGGTGGGAAAGCAAGGAGTGAGAGCAATACAGGTGGCACCGTTGCAAAGCTTACCGTGTGCAGTACAGATCCAGCAGCATGTTTTAGCACTGGCTCTTCGCCTGTGGCAGCAGAGTCCAATCATTCGTGCACTGAAAACTGGGCAGCCGGACGGCCTGGAGCCGGCATCAAGGATATAGTCAAATGCACTTTGAGGTGGGAAAGCAAGGAGTGAGAGCAATACAGGTGGCACCGTTGCAAAGCTTACCGTGTGCAGTACAGATCCACAGCATGTTTTAGCACTGGCTCTTCGCATGTGGGAGCAGAGTGCAATCATTCGTGCACTGAAAACTGGGCAGCCGGACGGCCTGGAGCAGGCATCAAGGATGTATTCAAATGCACTTTGAGGTGGGAAAGCAAGGAGTGAGAGCAATACAGGTGGCACCGTTCCGAAGCTTTCTGTGTGCAGGAGAGGTCCAGCAGCATCTTTCAGTCCTGGCTCTTTGCCTGTGGGAGCAGAGTCCAATCATTCATGCACTGAAAACTGGGCAGCCGGACGGCCTGGAGCAGGCATCAAGGATGTATTCAAATGCACTTTGAGGTGGGAAAGCAAGGAGTGAGAGCAATACAGGTGGCACCTTTGCGAAGCTTGCCATGTGCAGGAGAGATCCGGCGGCATCTTCCAGTCCTGGCTCTTCGCCTGTGGGAGCAGAGTGCAATCATTCGTGCACTGAAAACTGGGCAGCCGGACGGCCTGGAGCAGGCATCAAGGATGTATTCAAATGCACTTTGAGGTGGGAAAGCAAGGAGTGAGAGCAATACAGGTGGCACCGTTCCGAAGCTTTCTGTGTGCAGGAGAGGTCCAGCAGCATCTTTCAGTCCTTGCTCTTTGCCTGTGGTAGCAGAGTGCAATCATTCGTGCACTGAAAACTGGGCAGCCGGACGGCCTGGAGCAGGCATCAGGGATGTATTCAAATGCACTTTGAGGTTGGAAACAAGGAGTGAGACCAATGCAGGTGGCAACTTTGCAAAGCTTACCATGTGCAGAAAAGGTCCAGCAGCACTTTTCATTCCTGGCCCTTTCCCTGTGGAAGCAGAGTGCAATCATTCGTGCACTGAAAACTGGGCAGCCGGACGGCCTGGAGCAGGCATCAGGGATGTATTCAAATGCCCTTTGAGGTGGGAAAGCAAGGAGTGAGAGCAATACAGGTGGCACCTTTGCGAAGCTTGGCATATGCAGAAGAGATCCAGCAGCATCTTTCAGTCCTGGCTCTTCGCCTGTGGCAGGAGAGTCCAATCATTCGTGCACTGAAAACTGGGCAGCCGGATGGCCTGGAGCAGGCATCAAGGATGTATTCAAATGCCCTTTGAGGTGGGAAAGCAAGGAGTGAGAGCAATACAGGTGGCACCGTTGCGAATCTTACCATGTGCAGAAGAGATCCAGCAGCATCATTCATTTGTGGCTCTTCGCCTGTGGGAGCAGAGTCCAATCATTCGTGCACTGAAAACTGGGCAGCCGGACGGCCTGGAGCAGGCATCAAGGATGTATTCAAATGCACTTTGAGGAGGGAAATCAAGGAGTGAGAGCGATACAGGTGGCACCGTTGCGAAGCTTACCGTGTGCAGGAGAGGTCCAGCAGCATCTTTCAGTCCTGGTTCTTTGCCTGTGGGAGCAGAGTCCAATCATTCGTGCACTGAAAACTGGGCAGCCGGACGGCCTGGAGCAGGCATCAAGGATGTATTCAAATGCACTTTGAGGTTGGAAACAAAGAGTGAGACCAATGCAGGTGGCAACTTTGCGAAATTTACCATGTGCAGAAGAGGTCCAGCAGCACGTTTCATTCCTGGCCCATTCCCTGTCGAAGCAGAGTACCATCATTCGTGCACTGAAAACTGGGCAGCCGGACGGCCTGGAGCAGGCATCAAGGATGTATTCAAATGCCCTTTGAGGTGGGAAAGCAAGGAGTGAGAGCAATACAGGTGGCACCGTTGCGAATCTTACCATGTGCAGAAGAGATCCAGCAGCATCATTCATTTGTGGCTCTTCGCCTGTGGGAGCAGAGTCCAATCATTCGTGCACTGAAAACTGGGCAGCCGGACGGCCTGGAGCAGCCATCAAGGATGTATTCAAATGCCCTTTGAGGTGGGAAAGCAACGAGTGAGAGCAATACAGGTGGCACCGTTGCAAAGCTTACCGTATGCAGAAGAGATCCAGCAGCATCTTTCAGTCCTGGCTCTTCGCCTGTGGCAGGAGAGTCCAATAATTCGTGCACTGAAAACTGGGCAGCCGGACGACCTGGAGCAGGCATCAAGGATGTATTCAAATGCCCTTTGAGGTGGGAAAGCAAGGAGTGAGAGCAATGCAGGTGGCACCGTTGCGAAGCTTACCGTGTGCAGAACAGATCCAGCAGCATGTTTCAGCACTGGCTCTTCGCCTGCGGCAGCAGAGTCCAATAATTCGTGCACTGAAAACTTGGCAGCCGGACGGCCTGGAGCAGGCATCAAGGATGTATTCAAATGCACTTTGAGGTTGGAAACAAGAATTGAGAGCAATGCAGGCGGCAACTTTGCAAAGCTTACCATGTGCAGAAGAGGTCCAGCAGCACTTTTCATTCCTGGCCCTTTCCCTGTGGAAGCAGAGTGCAATCATTCGTGCACTGAAAACTGGGCGGCCGGACGGCCTGGAGCAGGCATCAAGGATGTATTCAAATGCCCTTTGAGGTGGGAAAGCAAGGAGTGAGAGCAATACAGGTGGCACCGTTGCAAAGCTTACCGTATGCAGAAGAGATCCAGCAGCATCTTTCAGTCCTGGCTCTTCGCCTGTGGCAGGAGTGTCCAATCATTCGTGCACTGAAAACTGGGCAGCCGGACGGCCTGGAGCAGGCATCAAGGATGTATTCAAATGCCCTTTGAGGTGGGAAAGCAACGAGTGAGAGCAATACAGGTGGCACCGTTGCGAAGTTTACCGTGTGCAGAACAGATCCAGCAGCATATTTTAGCACTGGCTCTTCGCCTGTGGGAGCAGAGTCCAATCATTCGTGCACTGAAAACTGGGCAGCCGGACGGCCTGGAGCAGGCATCAAGGATGTATTCAAATTCCCTTTGAGGTGGGAAAGCAAGGAGTGAGAGCAATACAGGTGGCAGCGTTGCGAAGCTTACCGTGCGCAGGAGAGCTCCAGCAGCAACTTTCAGTCCTGGCTCTTCGCCTGTGGCAGCAGAGTCCAATCATTCGTGCACTGAAAACTGGGCAGCCGGACGGCCTGGAGCAGGCATCAAGGATGTATTCAAATGCACTTTGAGGTGGGAAAGCAAGGAGTGAGAGCAATACAGGTGGCACCGTTGCAAAGCTTACCAAGTGCAGAAGAGGTCCAGCAGCATCTTTCAGTCCTGGCTCTTCGCCTGTGGCAGGAGATTGCGATCATTTGTGCACTGAAAACTGGGCAGCCGGACGGCCTGGAGCAGGCATCAAGGATGTATTGAAATGCCCTTTGAGGTGGGAAAGCAACGAGTGAGAGCAGTACAGGTGGCGCCTTTGCAAAGCTTACCGTGTGCAGTACAGATCCAGCAGCATGTTTTAGCACTGGCTCTTCGCCTGTGGCAGCAGAGTGCAATCATTCGTGCACTGAAAACTGCGCAGCCGGACGGCCTGGAGCAGGCATCAAGGATGTATTCAAATGCACTTTGAGGTGGAAAAGCAAGGAGTGAGAGCAATACAGGTGGCACCGTTCCGAAGCTTTCTTTGTGCAAGAGAGGTCCAGCAGCATCTTTCAGTCCTGGCTCTTTGCCTGTGGGATCAGAGTCCAATCATTCGTGCACTGAAAACTGGGCAGCCGGACGGCCTGGAGCAGGCATCAAGGATGTATTCAAATGCCCTTTGAGGTGGGAAAGCAAGGAGTGAGAGCAATACAGGACGCACCTTTGCGAAGCTTGCCATATGCAGAAGAGATCCAGCACCATCTTTCAGTTTTGGCTCTTTGCCTGTGGCAGGAGAGTCCAATCATTCGTGCACTGAAAACTGGGCAGCCGGATGGCCTGGAGCAGGCATCAAGGATGTATTCAAATGCCCTTTGAGGTGGGAAAGCAAGGAGTGAGAGCAATACAGGTGGCACCTTTGCGAATCTTACCATGTGCAGAGGAGATCCAGCAGCATCATTCATTTGAGGCTCTTCGCCTGTGGGAGCAGAGTCCAATCATTCGTGCACTGAAAACTGGGCAGCCGGACGGCCTGGAGCAGGCATCATTGATGTACTCAAATGCCCTTTGAGGTGGGAAAGCAAGGAGTGAGAGCAATTCAGGTGGCACCGTTTCAAAGCTTTCTCTGTGCAGAAGAGGTCCAGCAGCATCTTTCAGTCCTGGCTCTTCGCCTGTGGGAGCAGAGTCCAATCATTCGTGCACTGAAAACTGGGCAGCCGGACGGCCTGGAGCAGGCATCAAGGATGTATTCAAATGCCCTTTGAGGTGGGAAAGCAAGGAGTGAGAGCAATATAGGTGGCACCGTTGCAAAGCTTACCGTGTGCAGCACAGATCCAGCAGCATGTTTTAGCACTGGCTCTTCGCCTGTGGCAGCAGAGTGCAATCATTCGTGCACTGAAACCTGGCAGCCGGATGGCCTGGAGCAGGCATCAAGGATGTATTCAAATGCCCTTTGAGGTGGGAAAGCAACGAGTGAGAGCAGTACAGGTGGCACATTTGCAAAGCTTACCGTGTGCAGTACAGATCCAGCAGCATGTTTTAGCACTGGCTCTTCGCCTGTGGGAGCAGAGTCCAATCATTCGTGCACTGAAAACTGGGCAGCCGGACGGCCTGGAGCCGGCATCAAGGATATAGTCAAATGCACTTTGAGGTGGGAAAGCAAGGAGTGAGAGCAATACAGGTGGCACCGTTCCGAAGCTTTCTTTGTGCAGGAGAGGTCCAGCAGCATCTTTCAGTCCTGGCTCTTTGCCTGTGGGAGCAGAGTCCAATCATTCATGCACTGAAAACTGGGCAGCCGGACGGCCTGGAGCAGGCATCAAGGATGTATTCAAATGCACTTTGAGGTGGGAAAGCAAGGAGTGAGAGCAATACAGGTGGCACCTTTCCGAAGCCTGCCATGTGCAGAAGAGATCCGGCGGCATCTTCCAGTCCTGGCTCTTCGCCTGTGGCAGGAGAGTCCAATCATTCGTGCACTGATAACTGGGCAGCCGGACGGCCTGGGGCGGGTATCAAGGATGTATTCAAATGCACTTTGAGGTGGGAAACAAGGAGTGAGACCAATGCAGGTGGCACCGTTTCGAAGCTTACCGTGTGCAGAACAGATCCAGCAGCATGTTTCAGCACTGGCTCTTCGCCTGTGGGAGCAGAGTGCAATCATTCGTGCACTGAAAACTGGGCAGCCGGACGGCCTGGAGCAGGCATCAAGGATGTATTCAAATGCACTTTGAGGTGGGAAACAAGGAGTGAGACCAATGCAGGTGGCAACTTTTCGAACCTTACCATGTGCAGAAGAGGTCCAGCAGCACTTTTCAGTCCTGGCCCTTTCCCTGTGGAAGCAGAGTGCACTCATTCGTGCACTGAAAACTGGGCAGCCGGACGGCCTGGAGCAGGCATCAAGGATGTATTCAAATGCCCTTTGAGGTGGGAAAGCAAGGAGTGAGAGCAATACAGGTGGCACCTTTGCGAAGCTTACCATGTGCAGAAGAGATCCAGCAGCATCATTCATTTGTGGCTCTTCGCCTGTGGGAGCAGAGTCCAATCATTCGTGCACTGAAAACTGGGCAGCCGGACGGCCTGGAGCAGGCATCAAGGATGTATTCAAATGCCCTTTGAGGTGGGAAAGCAACGAGTGAGAGCAATACAGGTGGCACCGTGGCAAAGCTTACCGTGTGCAGTACAGATCCAGCAGCATGTTTTAGCACTGGCTCTTCGCCTGTGGGAGCAGAGTGCAATCATTCGTGCACTGAAAACTGGGCAGCCGGACGGCCTGGAGCAGGCATCAAGGATGTATTCAAATGCACTTTGAGGTGGGAAAGCAAGGAGTGAGAGCAATACAGGTGGCACCGTTCCGAAGCTTTCTGTGTGCAGGAGAGGTCCAGCAGCATCTTTCAGTCCTGGCTCTTCGCCTGTGGGAGCAGAGTGCAATCATTCGTGCACTGAAAACTGGGCAGCCGGACGGCCTGGAGCAGGCATTAAGGATGTATTCAAATGCACTTTGAGGTGGGAAACAAGGAGTGAGACCAATGCAGGTGGCACCGTTGCGAAGCTTACCGTGTGCAGAACAAATCCAGCAGCATGTTTTAGCACTGGCTCATCGCCTGTGGCAGCAGAGTCCAATCATTCGTGCACTGAAAACTGGGCAGCCGGACGGCCTGGAGCAGGCATCAAGGATGTATTCAAATGCACTTTGAGGTTGGAAACAAGGAGTGAGACCAGTGCAGGTGGCAACTTTTCGAAACCTACCATGTGCAGAAGAGGTCCAGCAGCACTTTTCATTCCTGGCCCTTTCCCTGTGGAAGCAGAGTGCAATCATTCGTGCACTGAAAACTGGACGGCCAGACGGCCTGGAGCAGGCATCAAGGATGTATTCAAATGCACTTTCAGGTGGGAAAGCAACGAGTGAGAGCAATACAGTTGGCACCCTTTCAAAGCTTACCGTATGCAGAAGAGATCCAGCAGCATCTTTCAGTCCTGGCTCTTCGCCTGTGGCTGGAGTGTCCAATCATTCGTGCACTGACAACTGGGCAGCCGGACGGCCTGGAGCAGGCATCAAGGATGTATTCAAATGCACTTTGAGGTGGGAAAGCAAGGAGTGAGAGCAATACAGGTGGCACCTTTGCGAAGTTTACGGCGTGCAGAAGAGGTCCAGCAGCATCTTTCAGTCCTGGCTCTTTGCCTGTGGGAGCAGAGTCCAATCATTCGTGCACTGAAAACTGGGCAGCCGGACGGCCTGGAGCCGGCATCAAGGATGTATTCAAATGCACTTTGAGGTGGGAAAGCAAGGAGTGAGAGCAATACAGGTGGCACCGTTGCAAAGCTTACCGTGTGCAGTACAGATCCAGCAGCATGTTTTAGCACTGGCTCTTCGCCTGTGGGAGCAGAGTGCAATCATTCGTGCACTGAAAACTGGGCAGCCGGACGGCCTGGAGCAGGCATCAAGGATATAGTCAAATGCACTTTGAGGTGGGAAAGCAAGGAGTGAGAGCAATACAGGTGGCACCGTTGCAAAGCTTACCGTGTGCAGTACAGATCCACAGCATGTTTTAGCACTGGCTCTTCGCATGTGGGAGCAGAGTGCAATCATTCGTGCACTGAAAACTGGGCAGCCGGACGGCCTGGAGCAGGCATCAAGGATGTATTCAAATGCACTTTGAGGTGGGAAAGCAAGGAGTGAGAGCAATACAGGTGGCACCGTTCCGAAGCTTTCTGTGTGCAGGAGAGGTCCAGCAGCATCTTTCAGTCCTGGCTCTTTGCCTGTGGGAGCAGAGTCCAATCATTCATGCACTGAAAACTGGGCAGCCGGACGGCCTGGAGCAGGCATCAAGGATGTATTCAAATGCACTTTGAGGTGGGAAAGCAAGGAGTGAGAGCAATACAGGTGGCACCTTTGCGAAGCTTGCCATGTGCAGAAGAGATCCGGCGGCATCTTCCAGTCCTGGCTCTTCGCCTGTGGGAGCAGAGTGCAATCATTCGTGCACTGAAAACTGGGCAGCCGGACGGCCTGGAGCAGGCATCAAGGATGTATTCAAATGCCCTTTGAGGTGGGAAAGCAAGGAGTGAGAGCAATACAGGTGGCACCGTTCCGAAGCTTTCTGTGTGCAGGAGAGGTCCAGCAGCATCTTTCAGTCCAGGCTCTTCGCCTGTGGCAGGAGATTGCAATCATTCGTGCACTGAAAACTGGGCAGCCGGACGGCCTGGAGCAGGCATCAAAGATGTACTCTAATGCCCTTTGAGGTGGGAAAGCAACGAGTGAGAGTAATACAGGCGGCACCGTTGCAAAGCTTACCGTGTGCAGTACAGATCCAGCAGCATGTTTTAGCACTGGCTCTTCGCCTGTGGCAGCAGAGTGCAATCATTCGTGCACTGAAAACTGGGCAGCCGGACGGCCTGGAGCAGGCATCAAGGATGTATTCAAATGCACTTTGAGGTTGGAAACAAGGAGTGAGACCAATGCGGGTGGCAACTTTGCAAAGCTTACCATGTGCAGAAGAGGTCCAGCAGCACTTTTCATTTCTGGCCCTTTCCCTGTGGAAGCAGAGTGCAATCATTCGTGCACTGAAAACTGGGCGGTTGGACGGCCTGGAGCAGGCATCAAGGATGTATTCAAATGCCCTTTGAGGTGGGAAAGCAAGGAGTGAGAGCAATACAGGTGGGACCGTTGCAAAGCTTACCGTATGCAGAAGAGGTCCAGCAGCATCTTTCAGTCCTGGCGCTTCGCCTGTGGGAGCAGAGTCCTATCATTCGTGCACTGAAAACTGGGCAGCCGGACGTCCTGGAGCAGGCATCAAGGATGTATTCAAATGCCCTTTGAGGTGGGAAAGCAAGGAGTGAGAGCAATACAGGTGGCACCTTTGCGAAGCTTGCCATGTGCAGAAGAGATCCACCTGCATCTTCCACTCCTGGCTCTTCGCCTGTGGCAGCAGAGTGCAATCATTCGTGCACTGAAACCTGGGCAGGTGGCCAGCCTGGAGCAGGCATCAAGGATGTATTCAAATGCACTTTGAGGTGGGAAACAAGGAGTGAGACCAATGCAGGTGGCACCGTTGCGAAGCTTACCATGTGCAGAAGAAGTCCAGCAGCACTTTTCATTCCTGGCCCTTTCCCTGTGGAAGCAGAGTGCAATCATTCTTGCACTGAAAACTGGACGGCCGGAAGGCCTGGAGCAGGCATCAAGGATGTATTCAAATGCCCTTTGAGGTGGGAAAGCAAGGAGTGAGAGCAATGCAGGTGGCAGCGTTGCGAAGCTTACCGTGTGCAGAACAGATCCAGCAGCATGTTTTAGCACTGGCTCTTCGCCTGTGGGAGCAGAGTCCAATCATTCGTGCACTGAAAACTGGGCAGCCGGACGGCCTGGAGCAGGCATCAAGGATGTATTCAAATACACTTTGAGGTTTAGAACAAGGAGTGAGGCCAATACAGGCGGCACCGTTGCAAAGCTTACCGTATGCAGAAGAGATCCAGCAGCATCTTTCAGTCCTGGCTCTTCGCCTGTGGCAGCAGAGTCAATCATTCGTGCACTGAAAACAGGGCAGCCGGACGGCCTGGAGCAGGCATCAAGGATGTATTCAAATGCACTTTGAGGTGGGAAAGCAAGGAGTGAGAGCAATACAGGTGGCACCTTTGCGAAGTTTACCGCGTGCAGAAGAGGTCCAGCAGCATCTTTCAGTCCTGGCTCTTCGCCTGTGGGAGCAGAGTGCAATCATTCGTGCACTGAAAACTGGGCTGCCGGACGGCCTGGAGCAGGCATTAAGGATGTATTCAAATGCACTTTGAGGTGGGAATCAAGGAGTGAGACCAATGCAGGTGGCACCGTTGCGAAGCTTACCGTGTGCAGAACAAATCCAGCAGCATGTTTTAGCACTGGCTCATCGCCTGTGGCAGCAGAGTCCAATCATTCGTGCACTGAAAACTGGGCAGCCGGACGGCCTGGAGCAGGCATCAAGGATGTATTCAAATGCACTTTGAGGTTGGAAAAAAGGAGTGAGACCAATGCAGGTGGCAACTTTTCGAAGCTTACCATGTGCAGAAGAGGTCCAGCAGCACTTTTCATTCCTGGCCCTTTCCCTGTGGAAGCAGAGTGCAATCATTCGTGCACTGAAAACTGGACGGCCAGACGGCCTGGAGCAGGCATCAAGGATGTATTCAAATGCACTTTCAGGTGGGAAAGCAACGAGTGAGAGCAATACAGGTGGCACCATTTCAAAGCTTACCGTATGCAGAAGAGATCCAGCAGCATCTTTCAGTCCTGGCTCTTCGCCTGTGGCTGGAGAGTCCAATCATTCGTGCACTGACAACTGGGCAGCCGGACGGCCTGGAGCAGGCATCAAGGATGTATTCAAATGCACTTTGAGGTGGGAAAACAAGCAGTGAGAGCAATACAGGTGGCACCTTTGCGAAGTTTACCGCGTGCAGAAGAGGTCCAGCAGCATCTTTCAGTCCTGGCTCTTTGCCTGTGGGAGCAGAGTCCAATCATTCGTGCACTGAAAACTGGGCAGCCGGACGGCCTGGAGCCGGCATCAGGGATGTATTGAAATGCACTTTGAGGTGGGAAAGCAAGGAGTGAGAGCAATACAGGTGGCACCGTTGCAAAGCTTACCGTGTGCAGTACAGATCCAGCAGCATGTTTGAGCACTGGCTCTTCGACTGTGGCAGCAGAGTCCAATCATTCGTGCACTGAAAACTGGGCAGCCGGACGGCCTGGAGCCGGCATCAAGGATATAGTCAAATGCACTTTGAGGTGGGAAAGCAAGGAGTGAGAGCAATACAGGTGGCACCGTTGCAAAGCTTACCGTGTGCAGTACAGATCCACAGCATGTTTTAGCACTGGCTCTTCGCATGTGGGAGCAGAGTGCAATCATTCGTGCACTGAAAACTGGGCAGCCGGACGGCCTGGAGCAGGCATCAAGGATGTATTCAAATGCACTTTGAGGTGGGAAAGCAAGGAGTGAGAGCAATACAGGTGGCACCGTTCCGAAGCTTTCTGTGTGCAGGAGAGGTCCAGCAGCATCTTTCAGTCCGGGCTCTTTGCCTGTGGGAGCAGAGTCCAATCATTCATGCACTGAAAACTGGGCAGCCGGACGGCCTGGAGCAGGCATCAAGGATGTATTCAAATGCACTTTGAGGTGGGAAAGCAAGGAGTGAGAGCAATACAGGTGGCACCTTTGCGAAGCCTGCCATGTGCAGAAGAGATCCGGCGGCATCTTCCAGTCCTGGCTCTTCGCCTGTGGCAGGAGAGTCCAATCATTCGTGCACTGATAACTGGGCAGCCGGATGGCCTGGAGCGGGTATCAAGGATGTATTCAAATGCACTTTGAGGTGGGAAACAAGGAGTGAGACCAATGCAGGTGGCACCGTTTCGAAGCTTACCGTGTGCAGAACAGATCCAGCAGCATGTTTCAGCACTGGCTCTTCGCCTGCGGGAGCAGAGTGCAATTATTCGTGCACTGAAAACTGGGCAGCCGGACGGCCTGGAGCAGGCATCAAGGATGTATTCAAATGCACTTTGAGGTGGGAAACAAGGAGTGAGACCAATGCAGGTGGCAACTTTTCGAAGCTTACCATGTGCAGAAGAGGTCCAGCAGCACTTTTCAGTCCTGGCCCTTTCCCTGTGGAAGCAGAGTGCAATCATTCGTGCACTGAAAACTGGGCAGCCGGACGGCCTGGAGCAGGCATCAAGGATGTATTCAAATGCCCTTTGAGGTGGGAAAGCAACGAGTGAGAGCAATACAGGTGGCACCGTGGCAAAGCTTACCGTGTGCAGTACAGATCCAGCAGCATGTTTTAGCACTGGCTCTTCGCCTGTGGGAGCAGAGTGCAATCATTCGTGCACTGAAAACTGGGGAGCCGGACGGCCTGGAGCAGGCATCAAGGATGTATTCAAATGCACTTTGAGGTGGGAAAGCAAGGAGTGAGAGCAATACAGGTGGCACCGTTCCGAAGCTTTCTGTGTGCAGGAGAGGTCCAGCAGCATCTTTCAGTCCTGGTTCTTTGCCTGTGGGAGCAGAGTCCAATCATTCGTGCACTGAAAACTGGGCAGCCGGACGGCCTGGAGCAGGCATCAAGGATGTATTCAAATGCACTTTGAGGTTGGAAACAAGGAGTGAGACCAATGCAGGAGGCACTGTTGCGAAGCTTGCCATGTGCAGAACAGATCCAGCAGCATGTATTAGCACTGGCTCTTCGCCTGTGGCAGCAGAGTCCAATCATTCGTGCACTGAAAACTGGGCAGTAGGACGGCCTGGAGCCGGCATCAAGGATGTATTCAAATGCCCTTTGAGGTGGGAAAGCAAGGAGTGAGAGCAATACAGGTGGCACCGTTTCAAAGCTTTCTCTGTGCAGAAGAGGTCCAGCAGCATCTTTCAGTCCTGGCTCTTCGCCTGTGGCAGGAGATTGCAATCATTCGTGCACTGAAAACTGGGCAGCCGGACGGCCTGGACCAGGCATCAAGGATGTACTCAAATGCCCTTTGAGGTGGGAAAGCAACGAGTGAGAGTAATACAGGCGGCACCGTTGCAAAGCTTACCGTGTGCAGTACAGATCCAGCAGCATGTTTTAGCACTGGCTCTTCGCCTGTGGCAGCAGAGTGCAATCATTCGTGCACTGAAAACTGGGCAGGTGGCCAGCCTGGAGCAGGCATCAAGGATGTATTCAAATGCACTTTGAGGTGGGAAACAAGGAGTGAGACCAATGCAGGTGGCACCGTTGCGAAGCTTACCATGTGCAGAAGAAGTCCAGCAGCACTTTTCATTCCTGGCCCTTTCCCAGTGGAAGCAGAGTGCAATCATTCGTGCACTGAAAACTGGACGGCCGGAAGGCCTGGAGCAGGCATCAAGGGTGTATTCAAATGCCTTTTGAGGTGGGAAAGCAAGGAGTGAGAGCAATGGAGGTGGCACCGTTGCGAAGCTTACCGTGTGCAGAACAGATCCAGCAGCATGTTTTAGCACTGGCTCTTCGCCTGTGGGAGCAGAGTCCAATCATTCGTGCACTGAAAACTGGGCAGCCGGACGGCCTGGAGCAGGCATCAAGGATGTATTCAAATGCACTTTGAGGTTTAGAACAAGGAGTGAGGCCAATACAGGCGGCACCGTTGCAAAGCTTACCGTATGCAGAAGAGATCCAGCAGCATCTTTCAGTCCTGGCTCTTCGCCTGTGGCAGCCGAGTCAATCATTCGTGCACTGAAAACAGGGCAGCCGGACGGCCTGGAGCAGGCATCAAGGATGTATTCAAATGCACTTTGAGGTGGGAAAGCAAGGAGTGAGAGCAATACAGGTGGCACCTTTGCGAAGTTTACCGCGTGCAGGAGAGGTCCAGCAGCATCTTTCAGTCCTGGCTCTTCGCCTGTGGGAGCAGAGTGCAATCATTCGTGCACTGAAAACTGGGCAGCCGGACGGCCTGGAGCAGGCATTAAGGATGTATTCAAATGCACTTTGAGGTGGGAAACAAGGAGTGAGACCAATGCAGGTGGCACCGTTGCGAAGCTTACCGTGTGCAGAACAAATCCAGCAGCATGTTTTAGCACTGGCTCATCGCCTGTGGCAGCAGAGTCCAATCATTCGTGCACTGAAAACTGGGCAGCCGGACGGCCTGGAGCAGGCATCAAGGATGTATTCAAATGCACTTTGAGGTTGGAAACAAGGAGTGAGACCAGTGCAGGTGGCAACTTTTCGAAACTTACCATGTGCAGAAGAGGTCCAGCAGCACTTTTCATTCCTGGCCCTTTCCCTGTGGAAGCAGAGTGCAATCATTCGTGCACTGACAACTGGGCAGCCGGACGGCCTGGAGCAGGCATCAAGGATGTATTCAAATGCACTTTGAGGTGGGAAAACAAGCAGTGAGAGCAATACAGGTGGCACCTTTGCGAAGTTTACCGCTTGCAGAAGAGGTCCAGCAGCATCTTTCAGTCCTGGCTCTTTGCCTGTGGGAGCAGAGTCCAATCATTCGTGCACTGAAAACTGGGCAGCCGGACGGCCTGGAGCCGGCATCAAGGATGTATTCAAATGCACTTTGAGGTGGGAAAGCAAGGAGTGAGAGCAATACAGGTGGCACCTTTGCGAAGCTTACCGTGTGCAGTACAGATCCAGCAGCATGTTTTAGCACTGGCTCTTCGCCTGTGGCAGCAGAGTCCAATCATTCGTGCACTGAAAACTGGGCAGCCGGACGGCCTGGAGCCGGCATCAAGGATATAGTCAAATGCACTTTGAGGTGGGAAAGAAAGGAGTGAGAGCAATACAGGTGGCACCGTTGCAAAGCTTACCATGTGCAGAAGAGATCCAGCAGCATCATTCATTTGTGGCTCTTCGCCTGTGGGAGCAGAGTCCAATCATTCGTGCACTGAAAACTGGGCAGCCGGACGGCCTGGAGCAGGCATCAAGGATGTATTCAAATGCACTTTGAGGTGGGAAAGCAAGGAGTGAGAGCAATACAGGTGGCACCGTTCCGAAGCTTTCTGTGTGCAGGAGAGGTCCAGCAGCATCTTTCAGTCCTGGCTCTTTGCCTGTGGGAGCAGAGTCCAATCATTCATGCACTGAAAACTGGGCAGCCGGACGGCCTGGAGCAGGCATCAAGGATGTATTCAAATGCACTTTGAGGTGGGAAAGCAAGGAGTGAGAGCAATACAGGTGGCACCTTTGCGAAGCTTGCCATGTGCAGAAGAGATCCGGCGGCATCTTCCAGTCCTGGCTCTTCGCCTGTGGAGCAGAGTGCAATCATTCGTGCACTGAAAACTGGGCAGCCGGACGGCCTGGAGCAGGCATCAAGGATGTATTCAAATGCACTTTGAGGTGGGAAAGCAAGGAGTGAGAGCAATACAGGTGGCACCGTTCCGAAGCTTTCTGTGTGTAGGAGAGGTCCAGCAGCATCTTTCAGTCCTTGCTCTTTGCCTGTGGTAGCAGAGTCCAATCATTCGTGCACTGAAAACTGGGCAGCCGGACGGCCTGGAGCAGGCATCAGGGATGTATTCAAATGCACTTTGAGGTTGGAAACAAGGAGTGAGAGCAATGCAGGTGGCAACTTTGCAAAGCTTACCATGTGCAGAAAAGGTCCAGCAGCACTTTTCATTCCTGGCCCTTTCCCTGTGGAAGCAGAGTGCACTCATTCGTGCACTGAAAACTGGACGGCCGGACGGCCTGGAGCAGGCATCAAGGATGTATTGAAATGCCCTTTGAGGTGGGAAAGCAAGGAGTGAGAGCAATACAGGTGGCACCGTTGCAAAGCTTGGCATATGCAGAAGAGATCCAGCAGCATCTTTCAGTCCTGGCTCTTCGCCTGTGGCAGGAGAGTCCAATCATTCGTGCACTGAAAACTGGGCAGCCGGATGGCCTGGAGCAGGCATCAAGGATGTATTCAAATGCCCTTTGAGGTGGGAAAGCAAGGAGTGAGAGCAATACAGGTGGCACCGTTGCTAATCTTACCATGTGCAGAAGAGATCCAGCAGCATCATTCATTTGTGGCTCTTCGCCTGTGGGAGCAGAGTCCAATCATTCGTGCACTGAAAACTGGGCAGCCGGACGGCCTGGAGCAGGCATCAAGGATGTATTCAAATGCACTTTGAGGAGGGAAATCAAGGAGTGAGAGCGATACAGGTGGCACCGTTGCGAAGCTTACCGTGTGCAGGAGAGGTCCAGCAGCATCTTTCAGTCCTGGTTCTTTGCCTGTGGGAGCAGAGTCCAATCATTCGTGCACTGAAAACTGGGCAGCCGGACGGCCTGGAGCAGGCATCAAGGATGTATTCAAATGCACTTTGAGGTTGGAAACAAAGAGTGAGACCAATGCAGGTGGCAACTTTGCGAAATTTACCATGTGCAGAAGAGGTCCAGCAGCACGTTTCATTCCTGGCCCATTCCCTGTCGAAGCAGAGTACCATCATTCGTGCACTGAAAACTGGGCAGCCGGACGGCCTGGAGCAGGCATCAAGGATGTATTCAAATGCCCTTTGAGGTGGGAAAGCAAGGAGTGAGAGCAATACAGGTGGCACCGTTGCGAATCTTACCATGTGCAGAAGAGATCCAGCAGCATCATTCATTTGTGGCTCTTCGCCTGTGGGAGCAGAGTCCAATCATTCGTGCACTGAAAACTGGGCAGCCGGACGGCCTGGAGCAGCCATCAAGGATGTATTCAAATGCCCTTTGAGGTGGGAAAGCAACGAGTGAGAGCAATACAGGTGGCACCGTTGCAAAGCTTACCGTATGCAGAAGAGATCCAGCAGCATCTTTCAGTCCTGGCTCTTCGCCTGTGGCAGGAGAGTCCAATAATTCGTGCACTGAAAACTGGGCAGCCGGACGACCTGGAGCAGGCATCAAGGATGTATTCAAATGCACTTTGAGGTTGGAAACAAGGAGTGAGACAAATGCAGGTGGCACCGTTGCGAAGCTTACCGTGTGCAGAACAGATCCAGCAGCATGTTTTAGCACTGGCTCTTCGCCTGCGGCAGCAGAGTCCAATAATTCGTGCACTGAAAACTGGGCAGCCGGACGGCCTGGAGCAGGCATCAAGGATGTATTCAAATGCACTTTGAGGTTGGAAACAAGAATTGAGAGCAATGCAGGCGGCAACTTTGCAAAGCTTACCATGTGCAGAAGAGGTCCAGCAGCACTTTTCATTCCTGGCCCTTTCCCTGTGGAAGCAGAGTGCAATCATTCGTGCACTGAAAACTGGGCGGCCGGACGGCCTGGAGCAGGCATCAAGGATGTATTCAAATGCCCTTTGAGGTGGGAAAGCAACGAGTGAGAGCAATACAGGTGGCACCGTTGCAAAGCTTACCGTATGCAGAAGAGATCCAGCAGCATCTTTCAGTCCTGGCTCTTCGCCTGTGGCAGGAGTGTCCAATCATACGTGCACTGAAAACTGGGCAGCCGGACGGCCTGGAGCAGGCATCAAGGATGTATTCAAATGCCCTTTGAGGTGGGAAAGCAAGGAGTGAGAGCAATACAGGTGGCACCGTTGCGAAGTTTACCGTGTGCAGAACAGATCCAGCAGCATATTTTAGCACTGGCTCTTCGCCTGTGGGAGCAGAGTCCAATCATTCGTGCACTGAAAACTGGGCAGCCGGACGGCCTGGAGCAGGCATCAAGGATGTATTCAAATTCCCTTTGAGGTGGGAAAGCAAGGAGTGAGAGCAATACAGGTGGCAGCGTTGCGAAGCTTACCGTGCGCAGGAGAGCTCCAGCAGCAACTTTCAGTCCTGGCTCTTCGCCTTCGGAGCGGAGTCCAAACATTCGTGCCCTGAAACCTGGGCAGCCGGCCAGCCTGGAGCAGGCATCAAGGATGTATTCAAATGCACTTTGAGGTGGGAAAGCAAGGAGTGAGAGCAATGCAGGTGGCACCTTTGCGAAGTTTACCACGTGCAGAAGAGGTCCAGCAGCATCTTTCAGTCCTGGCCCTTCGCCTGTGGCAGCAGAGTCCAATCATTCGTGCACTGAAAACTGGGCAGCCGGGCGGCCTGGAGCCGGCATCAAGGATGTATTCAAATGCACTTTGAGGTGGGAAAGCAAGGAGTGAGAGCAATACAGGTGGCACCGTTGCAAAGCTTACCAAGTGCAGAAGAGGTCCAGCAGCATCTTTCAGTCCTGGCTCTTCGCCTGTGGCAGGAGATTGCGATCATTTGTGCACTGAAAACTGGGCAGCCGGACGGCCTGGAGCAGGCATCAAGGATGTATTCAAATGCCCTTTGAGGGGGGAAAGCAACGAGTGAGAGCAGTACAGGTGGCGCCTTTGCAAAGCTTACCGTGTGCAGTACAGATCCAGCAGCATGTTTTAGCACTGGCTCTTCGCCTGTGGCAGCAGAGTGCAATCATTCGTGCACTGAAAACTGCGCAGCCGGACGGCCTGGAGCAGGCATCAAGGATGTATTCAAATGCACTTTGAGGTGGAAAAGCAAGGAGTGAGAGCAATACAGGTGGCACCGTTCCGAAGCTTTCTTTGTGCAAGAGAGGTCCAGCAGCATCTTTCAGTCCTGGCTCTTTGCCTGTGGGAGCAGAGTCCAATCATTCGTGCACTGAAAACTGGGCAGCCGGACGGCCTGGAGCAGGCATCAAGGATGTATTCAAATGCACTTTGAGGTGGGAAAGCAAGGAGTGAGAGCAATACAGGTGGCAACGTTCAGAAGCTTTCTGTGTGCAGGAGAGGTCCAGCAGCATCTTTCAGTCCTGGCTCTCTGCCTGTGGTAGCAGAGTCCAATCATTCGTGCACTGAAAACTGGGCAGCCGGACGGCCTGGAGCAGGCATCAGGGATGTATTCAAATGCCCTTTGAGGTGGGAAAGCAAGGAGTGAGAGCAATACAGGAGGCACCTTTGCGAAGCTTGCCATATGCAGAAGAGATCCAGCACCATCTTTCAGTTTTGGCTCTTTGCCTGTGGCAGGAGAGTCCAATCATTCGTGCACTGAAAACTGGGCAGCCGGATGGCCTGGAGCAGGCATCAAGGATGTATTCAAATGCCCTTTGAGGTGGGAAAGCAAGGAGTGAGAGCAATACAGGTGGCACCTTTGCGAATCTTACCATGTGCAGAGGAGATCCAGCAGCATCATTCATTTGTGGCTCTTCGCCTGTGGGAGCAGAGTCCAATCATTCGTGCACTGAAAACTGGGCAGCCGGACGGCCTGGAGCAGGCATCATTGATGTACTCAAATGCCCTTTGAGGTGGGAAAGCAAGGAGTGAGAGCAATTCAGGTGGCACCGTTTCAAAGCTTTCTCTGTGCAGAAGAGGTCCAGCAGCATCTTTCAGTCCTGGCTCTTCGCCTGTGGGAGCAGAGTCCAATCATTCGTGCACTGAAAACTGGGCAGCCGGACGGCCTGGAGCAGGCATCAAGGATGTATTCAAATGCCCTTTGAGGTGGGAAAGCAAGGAGTGAGAGCAATACAGGTGGCACCGTTGCAAAGCTTACCGTGTGCAGCACAGATCCAGCAGCATGTTTTAGCACTGGCTCTTCGCCTGTGGCAGCAGAGTGCAATCATTCGTGCACTGAAACCTGGCAGCCGGATGGCCTGGAGCAGGCATCAAGGATGTATTCAAATGCCCTTTGAGGTGGGAAAGCAACGAGTGAGAGCAGTACAGGTGGCACATTTGCAAAGCTTACCGTGTGCAGTACAGATCCAGCAGCATGTTTTAGCACTGGCTCTTCGCCTGTGGGAGCAGAGTCCAATCATTCGTGCACTGAAAACTGGGCAGCCGGACGGCCTGGATCCGGCATCAAGGATATAGTCAAATGCACTTTGAGGTGGGAAAGCAAGGAGTGAGAGCAATACAGGTGGCACCGTTCCGAAGCTTTCTTTGTGCAGGAGAGGTCCAGCAGCATCTTTCAGTCCTGGCTCTTTGCCTGTGGGAGCAGAGTCCAATCATTCATGCACTGAAAACTGGGCAGCCGGACGGCCTGGAGCAGGCATCAAGGATGTATTCAAATGCACTTTGAGGTGGGAAAGCAAGGAGTGAGAGCAATACAGGTGGCACCTTTGCGAAGCCTGCCATGTGCAGAAGAGATCCGGCGGCATCTTCCAGTCCTGGCTCTTCGCCTGTGGCAGGAGAGTCCAATCATTCGTGCACTGATAACTGGGCAGCCGGACGGCCTGGAGCGGGTATCAAGGATGTATTCAAATGCACTTTGAGGTGGGAAACAAGGAGTGAGACCAATGCAGGTGGCACCGTTTCGAAGCTTACCGTGTGCAGAACAGATCCAGCAGCATGTTTCAGCACTGGCTCTTCGCCTGTGGGAGCAGAGTGCAATCATTCGTGCACTGAAAACTGGGCAGCCGGACGGCCTGGAGCAGGCATCAAGGATGTATTCAAATGCACTTTGAGGTGGGAAACAAGGAGTGAGACCAATGCAGGTGGCAACTTTTCGAACCTTACCATGTGCAGAAGAGGTCCAGCAGCACTTTTCAGTCCTGGCCCTTTCCCTGTGGAAGCAGAGTGCACTCATTCGTGCACTGAAAACTGGGCAGCCGGACGGCCTGGAGCAGGCATCAAGGATGTATTCAAATGCCCTTTGAGGTGGGAAAGCAAGGAGTGAGAGCAATACAGGTGGCACCTTTGCGAAGCTTACCGTGTGCAGAACAGATCCAGCAGCATCATTCATTTGTGGCTCTTCGCCTGTGGGAGCAGAGTCCAATCATTCGTGCACTGAAAACTGGGCAGCCGGACGGCCTGGAGCAGGCATCAAGGATGTATTCAAATGCCCTTTGAGGTGGGAAAGCAACGAGTGAGAGCAATACAGGTGGCACCGTGGCAAAGCTTACCGTGTGCAGTACAGATCCAGCAGCATGTTTTAGCACTGGCTCTTCGCCTGTGGGAGCAGAGTGCAATCATTCGTGCACTGAAAACTGGGGAGCCGGACGGCCTGGAGCAGGCATCAAGGATGTATTCAAATGCACTTTGAGGTGGGAAAGCAAGGAGTGAGAGCAATACAGGTGGCACCGTTCCGAAGCTTTCTGTGTGCAGGAGAGGTCCAGCAGCATCTTTCAGTCCTGGCTCTTCGCCTGTGGGAGCAGAGTGCAATCATTCGTGCACTGAAAACTGGGCAGCCGGACGGCCTGGAGCAGGCATTAAGGATGTATTCAAATGCACTTTGAGGTGGGAAACAAGGAGTGAGAGCAATGCAGGTGGCACCGTTGCGAAGCTTACCGTGTGCAGAACAAATCCAGCAGCATGTTTTAGCACTGGCTCATCGCCTGTGGCAGCAGAGTCCAATCATTCGTGCACTGAAAACTGGGCAGCCGGACGGCCTGGAGCAGGCATCAAGGATGTATTCAAATGCACTTTGAGGTTGGAAACAAGGAGTGAGACCAGTGCAGGTGGCAACTTTTCGAAACCTACCATGTGCAGAAGAGGTCCAGCAGCACTTTTCATTCCTGGCCCTTTCCCTGTGGAAGCAGAGTGCAATCATTCGTGCACTGACAACTGGGCAGCCGGACGGCCTGGAGCAGGCATCAAGGATGTATTCAAATGCACTTTGAGGTGGGAAAACAAGCAGTGAGAGCAATACAGGTGGCACCTTTGCGAAGTTTACCGCTTGCAGAAGAGGTCCAGCAGCATCTTTCAGTCCTGGCTCTTTGCCTGTGGGAGCAGAGTCCAATCATTCGTGCACTGACAACTGGGCAGCCGGACGGCCTGGAGCCGGCATCAAGGATGTATTCAAATGCACTTTGAGGTGGGAAAGCAAGGAGTGAGAGCAATACAGGTGGCACCTTTGCGAAGCTTACCGTGTGCAGTACAGATCCAGCAGCATGTTTTAGCACTGGCTCTTCGCCTGTGGCAGCAGAGTCCAATCATTCGTGCACTGAAAACTGGGCAGCCGGACGGCCTGGAGCCGGCATCAAGGATATAGTCAAATGCACTTTGAGGTGGGAAAGAAAGGAGTGAGAGCAATACAGGTGGCACCGTTGCAAAGCTTACCATGTGCAGAAGAGATCCAGCAGCATCATTCATTTGTGGCTCTTCGCCTGTGGGAGCAGAGTCCAATCATTCGTGCACTGAAAACTGGGCAGCCGGACGGCCTGGAGCAGGCATCAAGGATGTATTCAAATGCACTTTGAGGTGGGAAAGCAAGGAGTGAGAGCAATACAGGTGGCACCGTTCCGAAGCTTTCTGTGTGCAGGAGAGGTCCAGCAGCATCTTTCAGTCCTGGCTCTTTGCCTGTGGGAGCAGAGTCCAATCATTCATGCACTGAAAACTGGGCAGCCGGACGGCCTGGAGCAGGCATCAAGGATGTATTCAAATGCACTTTGAGGTGGGAAAGCAAGGAGTGAGAGCAATACAGGTGGCACCTTTGCGAAGCTTGCCATGTGCAGAAGAGATCCGGCGGCATCTTCCAGTCCTGGCTCTTCGCCTGTGGAGCAGAGTGCAATCATTCGTGCACTGAAAACTGGGCAGCCGGACGGCCTGGAGCAGGCATCAAGGATGTATTCAAATGCACTTTGAGGTGGGAAAGCAAGGAGTGAGAGCAATACAGGTGGCACCGTTCCGAAGCTTTCTGTGTGTAGGAGAGGTCCAGCAGCATCTTTCAGTCCTTGCTCTTTGCCTGTGGTAGCAGAGTCCAATCATTCGTGCACTGAAAACTGGGCAGCCGGACGGCCTGGAGCAGGCATCAGGGATGTATTCAAATGCACTTTGAGGTTGGAAACAAGGAGTGAGAGCAATGCAGGTGGCAACTTTGCAAAGCTTACCATGTGCAGAAAAGGTCCAGCAGCACTTTTCATTCCTGGCCCTTTCCCTGTGGAAGCAGAGTGCACTCATTCGTGCACTGAAAACTGGACGGCCGGACGGCCTGGAGCAGGCATCAAGGATGTATTGAAATGCCCTTTGAGGTGGGAAAGCAAGGAGTGAGAGCAATACAGGTGGCACCGTTGCAAAGCTTGGCATATGCAGAAGAGATCCAGCAGCATCTTTCAGTCCTGGCTCTTCGCCTGTGGCAGGAGAGTCCAATCATTCGTGCACTGAAAACTGGGCAGCCGGATGGCCTGGAGCAGGCATCAAGGATGTATTCAAATGCCCTTTGAGGTGGGAAAGCAAGGAGTGAGAGCAATACAGGTGGCACCGTTGCTAATCTTACCATGTGCAGAAGAGATCCAGCAGCATCATTCATTTGTGGCTCTTCGCCTGTGGGAGCAGAGTCCAATCATTCGTGCACTGAAAACTGGGCAGCCGGACGGCCTGGAGCAGGCATCAAGGATGTATTCAAATGCACTTTGAGGAGGGAAATCAAGGAGTGAGAGCGATACAGGTGGCACCGTTGCGAAGCTTACCGTGTGCAGGAGAGGTCCAGCAGCATCTTTCAGTCCTGGTTCTTTGCCTGTGGGAGCAGAGTCCAATCATTCGTGCACTGAAAACTGGGCAGCCGGACGGCCTGGAGCAGGCATCAAGGATGTATTCAAATGCACTTTGAGGTTGGAAACAAAGAGTGAGACCAATGCAGGTGGCAACTTTGCGAAATTTACCATGTGCAGAAGAGGTCCAGCAGCACGTTTCATTCCTGGCCCATTCCCTGTCGAAGCAGAGTACCATCATTCGTGCACTGAAAACTGGGCAGCCGGACGGCCTGGAGCAGGCATCAAGGATGTATTCAAATGCCCTTTGAGGTGGGAAAGCAAGGAGTGAGAGCAATACAGGTGGCACCGTTGCGAATCTTACCATGTGCAGAAGAGATCCAGCAGCATCATTCATTTGTGGCTCTTCGCCTGTGGGAGCAGAGTCCAATCATTCGTGCACTGAAAACTGGGCAGCCGGACGGCCTGGAGCAGCCATCAAGGATGTATTCAAATGCCCTTTGAGGTGGGAAAGCAACGAGTGAGAGCAATACAGGTGGCACCGTTGCAAAGCTTACCGTATGCAGAAGAGATCCAGCAGCATCTTTCAGTCCTGGCTCTTCGCCTGTGGCAGGAGAGTCCAATAATTCGTGCACTGAAAACTGGGCAGCCGGACGACCTGGAGCAGGCATCAAGGATGTATTCAAATGCACTTTGAGGTTGGAAACAAGGAGTGAGACAAATGCAGGTGGCACCGTTGCGAAGCTTACCGTGTGCAGAACAGATCCAGCAGCATGTTTTAGCACTGGCTCTTCGCCTGCGGCAGCAGAGTCCAATAATTCGTGCACTGAAAACTGGGCAGCCGGACGGCCTGGAGCAGGCATCAAGGATGTATTCAAATGCACTTTGAGGTTGGAAACAAGAATTGAGAGCAATGCAGGCGGCAACTTTGCAAAGCTTACCATGTGCAGAAGAGGTCCAGCAGCACTTTTCATTCCTGGCCCTTTCCCTGTGGAAGCAGAGTGCAATCATTCGTGCACTGAAAACTGGGCGGCCGGACGGCCTGGAGCAGGCATCAAGGATGTATTCAAATGCCCTTTGAGGTGGGAAAGCAACGAGTGAGAGCAATACAGGTGGCACCGTTGCAAAGCTTACCGTATGCAGAAGAGATCCAGCAGCATCTTTCAGTCCTGGCTCTTCGCCTGTGGCAGGAGTGTCCAATCATACGTGCACTGAAAACTGGGCAGCCGGACGGCCTGGAGCAGGCATCAAGGATGTATTCAAATGCCCTTTGAGGTGGGAAAGCAAGGAGTGAGAGCAATACAGGTGGCACCGTTGCGAAGTTTACCGTGTGCAGAACAGATCCAGCAGCATATTTTAGCACTGGCTCTTCGCCTGTGGGAGCAGAGTCCAATCATTCGTGCACTGAAAACTGGGCAGCCGGACGGCCTGGAGCAGGCATCAAGGATGTATTCAAATTCCCTTTGAGGTGGGAAAGCAAGGAGTGAGAGCAATACAGGTGGCAGCGTTGCGAAGCTTACCGTGCGCAGGAGAGCTCCAGCAGCAACTTTCAGTCCTGGCTCTTCGCCTTCGGAGCGGAGTCCAAACATTCGTGCCCTGAAACCTGGGCAGCCGGCCAGCCTGGAGCAGGCATCAAGGATGTATTCAAATGCACTTTGAGGTGGGAAAGCAAGGAGTGAGAGCAATGCAGGTGGCACCTTTGCGAAGTTTACCACGTGCAGAAGAGGTCCAGCAGCATCTTTCAGTCCTGGCCCTTCGCCTGTGGCAGCAGAGTCCAATCATTCGTGCACTGAAAACTGGGCAGCCGGGCGGCCTGGAGCCGGCATCAAGGATGTATTCAAATGCACTTTGAGGTGGGAAAGCAAGGAGTGAGAGCAATACAGGTGGCACCGTTGCAAAGCTTACCAAGTGCAGAAGAGGTCCAGCAGCATCTTTCAGTCCTGGCTCTTCGCCTGTGGCAGGAGATTGCGATCATTTGTGCACTGAAAACTGGGCAGCCGGACGGCCTGGAGCAGGCATCAAGGATGTATTCAAATGCCCTTTGAGGGGGGAAAGCAACGAGTGAGAGCAGTACAGGTGGCGCCTTTGCAAAGCTTACCGTGTGCAGTACAGATCCAGCAGCATGTTTTAGCACTGGCTCTTCGCCTGTGGCAGCAGAGTGCAATCATTCGTGCACTGAAAACTGCGCAGCCGGACGGCCTGGAGCAGGCATCAAGGATGTATTCAAATGCACTTTGAGGTGGAAAAGCAAGGAGTGAGAGCAATACAGGTGGCACCGTTCCGAAGCTTTCTTTGTGCAAGAGAGGTCCAGCAGCATCTTTCAGTCCTGGCTCTTTGCCTGTGGGAGCAGAGTCCAATCATTCGTGCACTGAAAACTGGGCAGCCGGACGGCCTGGAGCAGGCATCAAGGATGTATTCAAATGCACTTTGAGGTGGGAAAGCAAGGAGTGAGAGCAATACAGGTGGCAACGTTCAGAAGCTTTCTGTGTGCAGGAGAGGTCCAGCAGCATCTTTCAGTCCTGGCTCTCTGCCTGTGGTAGCAGAGTCCAATCATTCGTGCACTGAAAACTGGGCAGCCGGACGGCCTGGAGCAGGCATCAGGGATGTATTCAAATGCCCTTTGAGGTGGGAAAGCAAGGAGTGAGAGCAATACAGGAGGCACCTTTGCGAAGCTTGCCATATGCAGAAGAGATCCAGCACCATCTTTCAGTTTTGGCTCTTTGCCTGTGGCAGGAGAGTCCAATCATTCGTGCACTGAAAACTGGGCAGCCGGATGGCCTGGAGCAGGCATCAAGGATGTATTCAAATGCCCTTTGAGGTGGGAAAGCAAGGAGTGAGAGCAATACAGGTGGCACCTTTGCGAATCTTACCATGTGCAGAGGAGATCCAGCAGCATCATTCATTTGTGGCTCTTCGCCTGTGGGAGCAGAGTCCAATCATTCGTGCACTGAAAACTGGGCAGCCGGACGGCCTGGAGCAGGCATCATTGATGTACTCAAATGCCCTTTGAGGTGGGAAAGCAAGGAGTGAGAGCAATTCAGGTGGCACCGTTTCAAAGCTTTCTCTGTGCAGAAGAGGTCCAGCAGCATCTTTCAGTCCTGGCTCTTCGCCTGTGGGAGCAGAGTCCAATCATTCGTGCACTGAAAACTGGGCAGCCGGACGGCCTGGAGCAGGCATCAAGGATGTATTCAAATGCCCTTTGAGGTGGGAAAGCAAGGAGTGAGAGCAATACAGGTGGCACCGTTGCAAAGCTTACCGTGTGCAGCACAGATCCAGCAGCATGTTTTAGCACTGGCTCTTCGCCTGTGGCAGCAGAGTGCAATCATTCGTGCACTGAAACCTGGCAGCCGGATGGCCTGGAGCAGGCATCAAGGATGTATTCAAATGCCCTTTGAGGTGGGAAAGCAACGAGTGAGAGCAGTACAGGTGGCACATTTGCAAAGCTTACCGTGTGCAGTACAGATCCAGCAGCATGTTTTAGCACTGGCTCTTCGCCTGTGGGAGCAGAGTCCAATCATTCGTGCACTGAAAACTGGGCAGCCGGACGGCCTGGATCCGGCATCAAGGATATAGTCAAATGCACTTTGAGGTGGGAAAGCAAGGAGTGAGAGCAATACAGGTGGCACCGTTCCGAAGCTTTCTTTGTGCAGGAGAGGTCCAGCAGCATCTTTCAGTCCTGGCTCTTTGCCTGTGGGAGCAGAGTCCAATCATTCATGCACTGAAAACTGGGCAGCCGGACGGCCTGGAGCAGGCATCAAGGATGTATTCAAATGCACTTTGAGGTGGGAAAGCAAGGAGTGAGAGCAATACAGGTGGCACCTTTGCGAAGCCTGCCATGTGCAGAAGAGATCCGGCGGCATCTTCCAGTCCTGGCTCTTCGCCTGTGGCAGGAGAGTCCAATCATTCGTGCACTGATAACTGGGCAGCCGGACGGCCTGGAGCGGGTATCAAGGATGTATTCAAATGCACTTTGAGGTGGGAAACAAGGAGTGAGACCAATGCAGGTGGCACCGTTTCGAAGCTTACCGTGTGCAGAACAGATCCAGCAGCATGTTTCAGCACTGGCTCTTCGCCTGTGGGAGCAGAGTGCAATCATTCGTGCACTGAAAACTGGGCAGCCGGACGGCCTGGAGCAGGCATCAAGGATGTATTCAAATGCACTTTGAGGTGGGAAACAAGGAGTGAGACCAATGCAGGTGGCAACTTTTCGAACCTTACCATGTGCAGAAGAGGTCCAGCAGCACTTTTCAGTCCTGGCCCTTTCCCTGTGGAAGCAGAGTGCACTCATTCGTGCACTGAAAACTGGGCAGCCGGACGGCCTGGAGCAGGCATCAAGGATGTATTCAAATGCCCTTTGAGGTGGGAAAGCAAGGAGTGAGAGCAATACAGGTGGCACCTTTGCGAAGCTTACCGTGTGCAGAACAGATCCAGCAGCATCATTCATTTGTGGCTCTTCGCCTGTGGGAGCAGAGTCCAATCATTCGTGCACTGAAAACTGGGCAGCCGGACGGCCTGGAGCAGGCATCAAGGATGTATTCAAATGCCCTTTGAGGTGGGAAAGCAACGAGTGAGAGCAATACAGGTGGCACCGTGGCAAAGCTTACCGTGTGCAGTACAGATCCAGCAGCATGTTTTAGCACTGGCTCTTCGCCTGTGGGAGCAGAGTGCAATCATTCGTGCACTGAAAACTGGGGAGCCGGACGGCCTGGAGCAGGCATCAAGGATGTATTCAAATGCACTTTGAGGTGGGAAAGCAAGGAGTGAGAGCAATACAGGTGGCACCGTTCCGAAGCTTTCTGTGTGCAGGAGAGGTCCAGCAGCATCTTTCAGTCCTGGCTCTTCGCCTGTGGGAGCAGAGTGCAATCATTCGTGCACTGAAAACTGGGCAGCCGGACGGCCTGGAGCAGGCATTAAGGATGTATTCAAATGCACTTTGAGGTGGGAAACAAGGAGTGAGAGCAATGCAGGTGGCACCGTTGCGAAGCTTACCGTGTGCAGAACAAATCCAGCAGCATGTTTTAGCACTGGCTCATCGCCTGTGGCAGCAGAGTCCAATCATTCGTGCACTGAAAACTGGGCAGCCGGACGGCCTGGAGCAGGCATCAAGGATGTATTCAAATGCACTTTGAGGTTGGAAACAAGGAGTGAGACCAGTGCAGGTGGCAACTTTTCGAAACCTACCATGTGCAGAAGAGGTCCAGCAGCACTTTTCATTCCTGGCCCTTTCCCTGTGGAAGCAGAGTGCAATCATTCGTGCACTGAAAACTGGACGGCCAGACGGCCTGGAGCAGGCATCAAGGATGTATTCAAATGCACTTTCAGGTGGGAAAGCAAGGAGTGAGAGCAATACAGTTGGCACCATTTCAAAGCTTACCGTATGCAGAAGAGATCCAGCAGCATCTTTCAGTCCTGGCTCTTCGCCTGTGGCTGGAGAGTCCAATCATTCGTGCACTGACAACTGGGCAGCCGGACGGCCTGGAGCAGGCATCAAGGATGTATTCAAATGCACTTTGAGGTGGGAAAACAAGCAGGGAGAGCAATACAGGTGGCACCTTTGCGAAGTTTACGGCGTGCAGAAGAGGTCCAGCAGCATCTTTCAGTCCTGGCTCTTTGCCTGTGGGAGCAGAGTCCAATCATTCGTGCACTGAAAACTGGGCAGCCGGACGGCCTGGAGCCGGCATCAAGGATGTATTCAAATGCACTTTGAGGTGGGAAAGCAAGGAGTGAGAGCAATACAGGTGGCAACTTTGCAAAGCTTACCGTGTGCAGTACAGATCCAGCAGCATGTTTTAGCACTGGCTCTTCGCATGTGGGAGCAGAGTGCAATCATTCGTGCACTGAAAACTGGGCAGCCGGACGGCCTGGAGCAGGCATCAAGGATGTATTCAAATGCACTTTGAGGTGGGAGAGCAAGGAGTGAGAGCAATACAGGTGGCACCGTTGCGAAGCTTTCTGTGTGCAGGAGAGGTCCAGCAGCATCTTTCAGTCCTGGCTCTTTGCCTGTGGGAGCAGAGTCCAATCATTCATGCACTGAAAACTGGGCAGCCGGACGGCCTGGAGCAGGCATCAAGGATGTATTCAAATGCACTTTGAGGTGGGAAAGCAAGGAGTGAGAGCAATACAGGTGGCACCTTTGCGAAGCTTGCCATGTGCAGAAGAGATCCGGCGGCATCTTCCAGTCCTGGCTCTTCGCCTGTGGCAGGAGAGTCCAATCATTCGTGCACTGATAACTGGGCAGCCGGACGGCCTGGAGCGGGTATCAAGGATGTATTCAAATGCACTTTGAGGTGGGAAACAAGGAGTGAGACCAATGCAGGTGGCACCGTTTCGAAGCTTACCGTGTGCAGAACAGATCCAGCAGCATGTTTCAGCACTGGCTCTTCGCCTGTGGGAGCAGAGTGCAATCATTCGTGCACTGAAAACTGGGCAGCCGGACGGCCTGGAGCAGGCATCAAGGATGTATTCAAATGCACTTTGAGGTGGGAAACAAGGAGTGAGACCAATGCAGGTGGCAACTTTTCGAACCTTACCATGTGCAGAAGAGGTCCAGCAGCACTTTTCAGTCCTGGCCCTTTCCCTGTGGAAGCAGAGTGCACTCATTCGTGCACTGAAAACTGGGCAGCCGGACGGCCTGGAGCAGGCATCAAGGATGTATTCAAATGCCCTTTGAGGTGGGAAAGCAAGGAGTGAGAGCAATACAGGTGGCACCTTTGCGAAGCTTACCGTGTGCAGAACAGATCCAGCAGCATCATTCATTTGTGGCTCTTCGCCTGTGGGAGCAGAGTCCAATCATTCGTGCACTGAAAACTGGGCAGCCGGACGGCCTGGAGCAGGCATCAAGGATGTATTCAAATGCCCTTTGAGGTGGGAAAGCAACGAGTGAGAGCAATACAGGTGGCACCGTGGCAAAGCTTACCGTGTGCAGTACAGATCCAGCAGCATGTTTTAGCACTGGCTCTTCGCCTGTGGCAGCAGAGTGCAATCATTCGTGCACTGAAAACTGGGGAGCCGGACGGCCTGGAGCAGGCATCAAGGATGTATTCAAATGCACTTTGAGGTGGGAAAGCAAGGAGTGAGAGCAATACAGGTGGCACCGTTGCGAAGCTTTCTGTGTGCAGGAGAGGTCCAGCAGCATCTTTCAGTCCTGGCTCTTTGCCTGTGGGAGCAGAGTCCAATCATTCATGCACTGAAAACTGGGCAGCCGGACGGCCTGGAGCAGGCATCAAGGATGTATTCAAATGCACTTTGAGGTGGGAAAGCAAGGAGTGAGAGCAATACAGGTGGCACCTTTGCGAAGCTTGCCATGTGCAGAAGAGATCCGGCGGCATCTTCCAGTCCTGGCTCTTCGCCTGTGGCAGGAGAGTCCAATCATTCGTGCACTGATAACTGGGCAGCCGGACGGCCTGGAGCGGGTATCAAGGATGTATTCAAATGCACTTTGAGGTGGGAAACAAGGAGTGAGACCAATGCAGGTGGCACCGTTTCGAAGCTTACCGTGTGCAGAACAGATCCAGCAGCATGTTTCAGCACTGGCTCTTCGCCTGTGGGAGCAGAGTGCAATCATTCGTGCACTGAAAACTGGGCAGCCGGACGGCCTGGAGCAGGCATCAAGGATGTATTCAAATGCACTTTGAGGTGGGAAACAAGGAGTGAGACCAATGCAGGTGGCAACTTTTCGAACCTTACCATGTGCAGAAGAGGTCCAGCAGCACTTTTCAGTCCTGGCCCTTTCCCTGTGGAAGCAGAGTGCACTCATTCGTGCACTGAAAACTGGGCAGCCGGACGGCCTGGAGCAGGCATCAAGGATGTATTCAAATGCCCTTTGAGGTGGGAAAGCAAGGAGTGAGAGCAATACAGGTGGCACCTTTGCGAAGCTTACCGTGTGCAGAACAGATCCAGCAGCATCATTCATTTGTGGCTCTTCGCCTGTGGGAGCAGAGTCCAATCATTCGTGCACTGAAAACTGGGCAGCCGGACGGCCTGGAGCAGGCATCAAGGATGTATTCAAATGCCCTTTGAGGTGGGAAAGCAACGAGTGAGAGCAATACAGGTGGCACCGTGGCAAAGCTTACCGTGTGCAGTACAGATCCAGCAGCATGTTTTAGCACTGGCTCTTCGCCTGTGGCAGCAGAGTGCAATCATTCGTGCACTGAAAACTGGGGAGCCGGACGGCCTGGAGCAGGCATCAAGGATGTATTCAAATGCACTTTGAGGTGGGAAAGCAAGGAGTGAGAGCAATACAGGTGGCACCGTTCCGAAGCTTTCTGTGTGCAGGAGAGGTCCAGCAGCATCTTTCAGTCCTGGCTCTTCGCCTGTGGGAGCAGAGTGCAATCATTCGTGCACTGAAAACTGGGCAGCCGGACGGCCTGGAGCAGGCATTAAGGATGTATTCAAATGCACTTTGAGGTGGGAAACAAGGAGTGAGACCAATGCAGGTGGCAACGTTGTGAAGCTTACCGCGTGCAGAAGAGTTCCAGCAGCATGTTTTAGCACTGGCTCTTCGCCTGTGGGAGCAGAGTCCAATCATTCGTGCACTGAAAACTGGGCAGCCGGACGGCCTGGAGCAGGCATCAAGGATGTATTCAAATGCACTTTGAGGTTGGAAACAAGGAGTGAGACCAGTGCAGGTGGCAACTTTTCGAAACCTACCATGTGCAGAAGAGGTCCAGCAGCACTTTTCATTCCTGGCCCTTTCCCTGTAGAAGCAGAGTGCAATCATTCGTGCACTGAAAACTGGACGGCCAGACGGCCTGGAGCAGGCATCAAGGATGTATTCAAATGCACTTTCAGGTGGGAAAGCAAGGAGTGAGAGCAATACAGTTGGCACCATTTCAAAGCTTACCGTATGCAGAAGAGATCCAGCAGCATCTTTCAGTCCTGGCTCTTCGCCTGTGGCTGGAGAGTCCAATCATTCGTGCACTGACAACTGGGCAGCCGGACGGCCTGGAGCAGGCATCAAGGATGTATTCAAATGCACTTTGAGGTGGGAAAACAAGCAGGGAGAGCAATACAGGTGGCACCTTTGCGAAGTTTACGGCGTGCAGAAGAGGTCCAGCAGCATCTTTCAGTCCTGGCTCTTTGCCTGTGGGAGCAGAGTCCAATCATTCGTGCACTGAAAACTGGGCAGCCGGACGGCCTGGAGCAGGCATCAAGGATGTATTCAAATGCACTTTGTGGTGGGAAAGCAAGGAGTGAGAGCAATACAGGTGGCACCGTTGCAAAGCTTACCGTGTGCAGTACAGATCCAGCAGCATGTTTTAGCACTGGCTCTTCGCATGTGGGAGCAGAGTGCAATCATTCGTGCACTGAAAACTGGGCAGCCGGACGGCCTGGAGCAGGCATCAAGGATGTATTCAAATGCACTTTGAGGTGGGAAAGCAAGGAGTGAGAGCAATACAGGTGGCACCGTTCCGAAGCTTTCTGTGTGCAGGAGAGGTCCAGCAGCATCTTTCAGTCCTGGCTCTTTGCCTGTGGGAGCAGAGTCCAATCATTCATGCACTGAAAACTGGGCAGCCGGACGGCCTGGAGCAGGCATCAAGGATGTATTCAAATGCACTTTGAGGTGGGAAAGCAAGGAGTGAGAGCAATACAGGTGGCACCTTTGCGAAGCTTGCCATGTGCAGAAGAGATCCGGCGGCATCTTCCAGTCCTGGCTCTTCGCCTGTGGGAGCAGAGTGCAATCATTCTTGCACTGAAAACTGGGCAGCCGGACGGCCTGGAGCAGGCATCAAGGATGTATTCAAATGCACTTTGAGGTGGGAAAGCAAGGAGTGAGAGCAATACAGGTGGCACCGTTCCGAAGCTTTCTGTGTGTAGGAGAGTTCCAGCAGCATCTTTTAGTCCTTGCTCTTTGCCTGTGGTAGCAGAGTCCAATCATTCGTGCACTGAAAACTGGGCAGCCGGACGGCCTGGAGCAGGCATCAGGGATGTATTCAAATGCACTTTCAGGTTGGAAACAAGGAGTGAGACCAATGCAAGTGGCAACTTTGCAAAGCTTACCATGTGCAGAAAAGGTCCAGCAGCACTTTTCATTCCTGGCCCTTTCCCTGTGGAAGCAGAGTGCAATCATTCGTGCACTGAAAACTGGACGGCCGGACGGCCTGGAGCAGGCATCAAGGATGTATTGAAATGCCCTTTGAGGTGGGAAAGCAAGGAGTGAGAGCAGTACAGGTGGCACCTTTGCGAAGCTTGGCATATGCAAAGAGATCCAGCAGCATCTTTCAGTCCTGGCTCTTCGCCTGTGGCAGGAGAGTCCAATCATTCGTGCACTGAAAACTGGGCAGCCGGATGGCCTGGAGCAGGCATCAAGGATGTATTCAAATGCCCTTTGAGGTGGGAAAGCAAGGAGTGAGAGCAATACAGGTGGCACCGTTGCGAATCTTACCATGTGCAGAAGAGATCCAGCAGCATCATTCATTTGTGGCTCTTCGCCTGTGGGAGCAGAGTCCAATCATTCGTGCACTGAAAACTGGGCAGCCGGACGGCCTGGAGCAGGCATCAAGGATGTATTCAAATGCACTTTGAGGAGGGAAATCAAGGAGTGAGAGCGATACAGGTGGCACCGTTGCGAAGCTTACCGTGTGCAGGAGAGGTCCAGCAGCATCTTTCAGTCCTGGTTCTTTGCCTGTGGGAGCAGAGTCCAATCATTCGTGCACTGAAAACTGGGAGGCCGGACGGCCTGGAGCAGGCATCAAGGATGTATTCAAATGCACTTTGAGGTTGGAAACAAAGAGTGAGACCAATGCAGGTGGCAACATTGCGAAATTTACCATGTGCAGAAGAGGTCCAGCAGCACGTTTCATTCCTGGCCCATTCCCTGTCGAAGCAGAGTACCATCATTCGTGCACTGAAAACTGGGCAGCCGGACGGCCTGGAGCAGGCATCAAGGATGTATTCAAATGCCCTTTGAGGTGGGAAAGCAAGGAGTGAGAGCAATACAGGTGGCACCGTTGCGAATCTTACCATGTGCAGAAGAGATCCAGCAGCATCATTCATTTGTGGCTCTTCGCCTGTGGGAGCAGAGTCCAATCATTCGTGCACTGAAAACTGGGCAGCCGGACGGCCTGGAGCAGCCATCAAGGATGTATTCAAATGCCCTTTGAGGTGGGAAAGCAACGAGTGAGAGCAATACAGGTGGCACCGTTGCAAAGCTTACCGTATGCAGAAGAGATCCAGCAGCATCTTTCAGTCCTGGCTCTTCGCCTGTGGCAGGAGAGTCCAATAATTCGTGCACTGAAAACTGGGCAGCCGGACGACCTGGAGCAGGCATCAAGGATGTATTCAAATGCACTTTGAGGTTGGAAACAAGGAGTGAGACAAATGCAGGTGGCACCGTTGCGAAGCTTTCTGTGTGCAGGAGAGGTCCAGCAGCATCTTTCAGTCCTGGCTCTTCGCCTGTGGGAGCAGAGTGCAATCATTCGTGCACTGAAAACTGGGCAGCCGGACGGCCTGGAGCAGGCATCAAGGATGTATTCAAATGCACTTTGAGGTGGGAAACAAGGAGTGAGACCAATGCAGGTGGCAACTTTTCGAACCTTACCATGTGCAGAAGAGGTCCAGCAGCACTTTTCAGTCCTGGCCCTTTCCCTGTGGAAGCAGAGTGCACTCATTCGTGCACTGAAAACTGGGCAGCCGGACGGCCTGGAGCAGGCATCAAGGATGTATTCAAATGCCCTTTGAGGTGGGAAAGCAAGGAGTGAGAGCAATACAGGTGGCACCTTTGCGAAGCTTACCGTGTGCAGAACAGATCCAGCAGCATCATTCATTTGTGGCTCTTCGCCTGTGGGAGCAGAGTCCAATCATTCGTGCACTGAAAACTGGGCAGCCGGACGGCCTGGAGCAGGCATCAAGGATGTATTCAAATGCCCTTTGAGGTGGGAAAGCAACGAGTGAGAGCAATACAGGTGGCACCGTGGCAAAGCTTACCGTGTGCAGTACAGATCCAGCAGCATGTTTTAGCACTGGCTCTTCGCCTGTGGCAGCAGAGTGCAATCATTCGTGCACTGAAAACTGGGGAGCCGGACGGCCTGGAGCAGGCATCAAGGATGTATTCAAATGCACTTTGAGGTGGGAAAGCAAGGAGTGAGAGCAATACAGGTGGCACCGTTCCGAAGCTTTCTGTGTGCAGGAGAGGTCCAGCAGCATCTTTCAGTCCTGGCTCTTCGCCTGTGGGAGCAGAGTGCAATCATTCGTGCACTGAAAACTGGGCAGCCGGACGGCCTGGAGCAGGCATTAAGGATGTATTCAAATGCACTTTGAGGTGGGAAACAAGGAGTGAGACCAATGCAGGTGGCACCGTTGCGAAGCTTACCGTGTGCAGAACAAATCCAGCAGCATGTTTTAGCACTGGCTCATCGCCTGTGGCAGCAGAGTCCAATCATTCGTGCACTGAAAACTGGGCAGCCGGACGGCCTGGAGCAGGCATCAAGGATGTATTCAAATGCACTTTGAGGTTGGAAACAAGGAGTGAGACCAGTGCAGGTGGCAACTTTTCGAAACCTACCATGTGCAGAAGAGGTCCAGCAGCACTTTTCATTCCTGGCCCTTTCCCTGTAGAAGCAGAGTGCAATCATTCGTGCACTGAAAACTGGACGGCCAGACGGCCTGGAGCAGGCATCAAGGATGTATTCAAATGCACTTTCAGGTGGGAAAGCAAGGAGTGAGAGCAATACAGTTGGCACCATTTCAAAGCTTACCGTATGCAGAAGAGATCCAGCAGCATCTTTCAGTCCTGGCTCTTCGCCTGTGGCTGGAGAGTCCAATCATTCGTGCACTGACAACTGGGCAGCCGGACGGCCTGGAGCAGGCATCAAGGATGTATTCAAATGCACTTTGAGGTGGGAAAACAAGCAGGGAGAGCAATACAGGTGGCACCTTTGCGAAGTTTACGGCGTGCAGAAGAGGTCCAGCAGCATCTTTCAGTCCTGGCTCTTTGCCTGTGGGAGCAGAGTCCAATCATTCGTGCACTGAAAACTGGGCAGCCGGACGGCCTGGAGCAGGCATCAAGGATGTATTCAAATGCACTTTGAGGTGGGAAAGCAAGGAGTGAGAGCAATACAGGTGGCACCGTTGCAAAGCTTACCGTGTGCAGTACAGATCCAGCAGCATGTTTTAGCACTGGCTCTTCGCATGTGGGAGCAGAGTGCAATCATTCGTGCACTGAAAACTGGGCAGCCGGACGGCCTGGAGCAGGCATCAAGGATGTATTCAAATGCACTTTGAGGTGGGAAAGCAAGGAGTGAGAGCAATACAGGTGGCACCGTTCCGAAGCTTTCTGTGTGCAGGAGAGGTCCAGCAGCATCTTTCAGTCCTGGCTCTTTGCCTGTGGGAGCAGAGTCCAATCATTCATGCACTGAAAACTGGGCAGCCGGACGGCCTGGAGCAGGCATCAAGGATGTATTCAAATGCACTTTGAGGTGGGAAAGCAAGGAGTGAGAGCAATACAGGTGGCACCTTTGCGAAGCTTGCCATGTGCAGAAGAGATCCGGCGGCATCTTCCAGTCCTGGCTCTTCGCCTGTGGGAGCAGAGTGCAATCATTCTTGCACTGAAAACTGGGCAGCCGGACGGACTGGAGCAGGCATCAAGGATGTATTCAAATGCACTTTGAGGTGGGAAAGCAAGGAGTGAGAGCAATACAGGTGGCACCGTTCCGAAGATTTCTGTGTGTAGGAGAGTTCCAGCAGCATCTTTTAGTCCTTGCTCTTTGCCTGTGGTAGCAGAGTCCAATCATTCGTGCACTGAAAACTGGGCAGCCGGACGGCCTGGAGCAGGCATCAGGGATGTATTCAAATGCACTTTGAGGTTGGAAACAAGGAGTGAGACCAATGCAGGTGGCAACTTTGCAAAGCTTACCATGTGCAGAAAAGGTCCAGCAGCACTTTTCATTCCTGGCCCTTTCCCTGTGGAAGCAGAGTGCAATCATTCGTGCACTGAAAACTGGACGGCCGGACGGCCTGGAGCAGGCATCAAGGATGTATTCAAATGCCCTTTGAGGTGGGAAAGCAACGAGTGAGAGCAATACAGGTGGCACCGTTGCAAAGCTTACCGTATGCAGAAGAGATCCAGCAGCATCTTTCAGTCCTGGCTCTTCGCCTGTGGCAGGAGTGTCCAATCATACGTGCACTGAAAACTGGGCAGCCGGACGGCCTGGAGCAGGCATCAAGGATGTATTCAAATGCCCTTTGAGGTGGGAAAGCAAGGAGTGAGAGCAATACAGGTGGCACCGTTGCGAAGTTTACCGTGTGCAGAACAGATCCAGCAGCATATTTTAGCACTGGCTCTTCGCCTGTGGGAGCAGAGTCCAATCATTCGTGCACTGAAAACTGGGCAGCCGGACGGCCTGGAGCAGGCATCAAGGATGTATTGAAATTCCCTTTGAGGTGGGAAAGCAAGGAGTGAGAGCAATACAGGTGGCAGCGTTGCGAAGCTTACCGTGCGCAGGAGAGCTCCAGCAGCAACTTTCAGTCCTGGCTCTTCGCCTTCGGAGCGGAGTCCAAACATTCGTGCCCTGAAACCTGGGCAGCCGGCCAGCCTGGAGCAGGCATCAAGGATGTATTCAAATGCACTTTGAGGTGGGAAAGCAAGGAGTGAGAGCAACGCAGGTGGCACCTTTGCGAAGTTTACCGCGTGCAGAAGAGGTCCAGCAGCATCTTTCAGTCCTGGCTCTTCGCCTGTGGCAGCAGAGTCCAATCATTCGTGCACTCTAAACTGGGCAGCCGGGCGGCCTGGAGCCGGCATCAAGGATGTATTCAAATGCACTTTGAGGTGGGAAAGCAAGGAGTGAGAGCAATACAGGTGGCACCGTTGCAAAGCTTACCAAGTGCAGAAGAGGTCCAGCAGCATCTTTCAGTCCTGGCTCTTCGCCTGTGGCAGGAGATTGCGATCATTTGTGCACTGAAAACTGGGCAGCCGGACGGCCTGGAGCAGGCATCAAGGATGTATTCAAATGCCCTTTGAGGGGGGAAAGCAAGGAGTGAGAGCAGTACAGGTGGCGCCTTTGCAAAGCTTACCGTGTGCAGTACAGATCCAGCAGCATGTTTTAGCACTGGCTCTTCGCCTGTGGCAGCAGAGTGCAATCATTCGTGCACTGAAAACTGCGCAGCCGGACGGCCTGGAGCAGGCATCAAGGATGTATTCAAATGCACTTTGAGGTGGAAAAGCAAGGAGTGAGAGCAATACAGGTGGCACCGTTCCGAAGCTTTCTTTGTGCAAGAGAGGTCCAGCAGCATCTTTCAGTCCTGGCTCTTTGCCTGTGGGAGCAGAGTCCAATCATTCGTGCACTGAAAACTGGGCAGCCGGACGGCCTGGAGCAGGCATCAAGGATGTATTCAAATGCACTTTGAGGTGGGAAAGCAAGGAGTGAGAGCAATACAGGTGGCAACGTTCAGAAGCTTTCTGTGTGCAGGAGAGGTCCAGCAGCATCTTTCAGTCCTGGCTCTCTGCCTGTGGTAGCAGAGTCCAATCATTCGTGCACTGAAAACTGGGCAGCCGGACGGCCTGGAGCAGGCATCAGGGATGTATTCAAATGCCCTTTGAGGTGGGAAAGCAAAGAGTGAGAGCAATACAGGAGGCACCTTTGCGAAGCTTGCCATATGCAGAAGAGATCCAGCACCATCTTTCAGTTTTGGCTCTTTGCCTGTGGCAGGAGAGTCCAATCATTCGTGCACTGAAAACTGGGCAGCCGGATGGCCTGGAGCAGGCATCAAGGATGTATTCAAATGCCCTTTGAGGTGGGAAAGCAAGGAGTGAGAGCAATACAGGTGGCACCTTTGCGAATCTTACCATGTGCAGAGGAGATCCAGCAGCATCATTCATTTGTGGCTCTTCGCCTGTGGAAGCAGAGTGCAATCATTCGTGCACTGAAAACTGGGCAGCCGGACGGCCTGGAGCAGGCATCATTGATGTACTCAAATGCCCTTTGAGGTGGGAAAGCAAGGAGTGAGAGCAATTCAGGTGGCACCGTTTCAAAGCTTTCTCTGTGCAGAAGAGGTCCAGCAGCATCTTTCAGTCCTGGCTCTTCGCCTGTGGGAGCAGAGTCCAATCATTCGTGCACTGAAAACTGGGCAGCCGGACGGCCTGGAGCAGGCATCAAGGATGTATTCAAATGCCCTTTGAGGTGGGAAAGCAAGGAGTGAGAGCAATACAGGTGGCACCGTTGCAAAGCTTACCGTGTGCGGCACAGATCCAGCAGCATGTTTTAGCACTGGCTCTTCGCCTGTGGCAGCAGAGTGCAATCATTCGTGCACTGAAACCTGGCAGCCGGATGGCCTGGAGCAGGCATCAAGGATGTATTCAAATGCCCTTTGAGGTGGGAAAGCAACGAGTGAGAGCAGTACAGGTGGCACATTTGCAAAGCTTACCGTGTGCAGTACAGATCCAGCAGCATGTTTTAGCACTGGCTCTTCGCCTGTGGCAGCAGAGTCCAATCATTCGTGCACTGAAAACTGGGCAGCCGGACGGCCTGGAGCCGGCATCAAGGATATAGTCAAATGCACTTTGAGGTGGGAAAGCAAGGAGTGAGAGCAATACAGGTGGCACCGTTCCGAAGCTTTCTTTGTGCAGGAGAGGTCCAGCAGCATCTTTCAGTCCTGGCTCTTTGCCTGTGGGAGCAGAGTCCAATCATTCATGCACTGAAAACTGGGCAGCCGGACGGCCTGGAGCAGGCATCAAGGATGTATTCAAATGCACTTTGAGGTGGGAAAGCAAGGAGTGAGAGCAATACAGGTGGCACCTTTGCGAAGCCTGCCATGTGCAGAAGAGATCCGGCGGCATCTTCCAGTCCTGGCTCTTCGCCTGTGGCAGGAGAGTCCAATCATTCGTGCACTGATAACTGGGCAGCCGGACGGCCTGGAGCGGGTATCAAGGATGTATTCAAATGCACTTTGAGGTGGGAAACAAGGAGTGAGACCAATGCAGGTGGCACCGTTTCGAAGCTTACCGTGTGCAGAACAGATCCAGCAGCATGTTTCAGCACTGGCTCTTCGCCTGTGGGAGCAGAGTGCAATCATTCGTGCACTGAAAACTGGGCAGCCGGACGGCCTGGAGCAGGCATCAAGGATGTATTCAAATGCACTTTGAGGTGGGAAACAAGGAGTGAGACCAATGCAGGTGGCAACTTTTCGAACCTTACCATGTGCAGAAGAGGTCCAGCAGCACTTTTCAGTCCTGGCCCTTTCCCTGTGGAAGCAGAGTGCACTCATTCGTGCACTGAAAACTGGGCAGCCGGACGGCCTGGAGCAGGCATCAAGGATGTATTCAAATGCCCTTTGAGGTGGGAAAGCAAGGAGTGAGAGCAATACAGGTGGCACCTTTGCGAAGCTTACCATGTGCAGAAGAGATCCAGCAGCATCATTCATTTGTGGCTCTTCGCCTGTGGGAGCAGAGTCCAATCATTCGTGCACTGAAAACTGGGCAGCCGGACGGCCTGGAGCAGGCATCAAGGATGTATTCAAATGCCCTTTGAGGTGGGAAAGCAACGAGTGAGAGCAATACAGGTGGCACCGTGGCAAAGCTTACCGTGTGCAGTACAGATCCAGCAGCATGTTTTAGCACTGGCTCTTCGCCTGTGGCAGCAGAGTCCAATCATTCGTGCACTGAAAACTGGGGAGCCGGACGGCCTGGAGCAGGCATCAAGGATGTATTCAAATGCACTTTGAGGTGGGAAAGCAAGGAGTGAGAGCAATACAGGTGGCACCGTTCCGAAGCTTTCTGTGTGCAGGAGAGGTCCAGCAGCATCTTTCAGTCCTGGCTCTTCGCCTGTGGGAGCAGAGTGCAATCATTCGTGCACTGAAAACTGGGCAGCCGGACGGCCTGGAGCAGGCATTAAGGATGTATTCAAATGCACTTTGAGGTGGGAAACAAGGAGTGAGACCAATGCAGGTGGCACCGTTGCGAAGCTTACCGTGTGCAGAACAAATCCAGCAGCATGTTTTAGCACTGGCTCATCGCCTGTGGCAGCAGAGTCCAATCATTCGTGCACTGAAAACTGGGCAGCCGGACGGCCTGGAGCAGGCATCAAGGATGTATTCAAATGCACTTTGAGGTTGGAAACAAGGAGTGAGACCAGTGCAGGTGGCAACTTTTCGAAACCTACCATGTGCAGAAGAGGTCCAGCAGCACTTTTCATTCCTGGCCCTTTCCCTGTGGAAGCAGAGTGCAATCATTCGTGCACTGAAAACTGGACGGCCAGACGGCCTGGAGCAGGCATCAAGGATGTATTCAAATGCACTTTCAGGTGGGAAAGCAACGAGTGAGAGCAATACAGTTGGCACCATTTCAAAGCTTACCGTATGCAGAAGAGATCCAGCAGCATCTTTCAGTCCTGGCTCTTCGCCTGTGGCTGGAGAGTCCAATCATTCGTGCACTGACAACTGGGCAGCCGGACGGCCTGGAGCAGGCATCAAGGATGTATTCAAATGCACTTTGAGGTGGGAAAACAAGCAGTGAGAGCAATACAGGTGGCACCTTTGCGAAGTTTACGGCGTGCAGAAGAGGTCCAGCAGCATCTTTCAGTCCTGGCTCTTTGCCTGTGGGAGCAGAGTCCAATCATTCGTGCACTGAAAACTGGGCAGCCGGACGGCCTGGAGCCGGCATCAAGGATGTATTCAAATGCACTTTGAGGTGGGAAAGCAAGGAGTGAGAGCAATACAGGTGGCACCGTTGCAAAGCTTACCGTGTGCAGTACAGATCCAGCAGCATGTTTTAGCACTGGCTCTTCGCCTGTGGCAGCAGAGTCCAATCATTCGTGCACTGAAAACTGGGCAGCCGGACGGCCTGGAGCCGGCATCAAGGATATAGTCAAATGCACTTTGAGGTGGGAAAGCAAGGAGTGAGAGCAATACAGGTGGCACCGTTGCAAAGCTTACCGTGTGCAGTACAGATCCACAGCATGTTTTAGCACTGGCTCTTCGCATGTGGGAGCAGAGTGCAATCATTCGTGCACTGAAAACTGGGCAGCCGGACGGCCTGGAGCAGGCATCAAGGATGTATTCAAATGCACTTTGAGGTGGGAAAGCAAGGAGTGAGAGCAATACAGGTGGCACCGTTCCGAAGCTTTCTGTGTGCAGGAGAGGTCCAGCAGCATCTTTCAGTCCTGGCTCTTTGCCTGTGGGAGCAGAGTCCAATCATTCATGCACTGAAAACTGGGCAGCCGGACGGCCTGGAGCAGGCATCAAGGATGTATTCAAATGCACTTTGAGGTGGGAAAGCAAGGAGTGAGAGCAATACAGGTGGCACCTTTGCGAAGCTTGCCATGTGCAGAAGAGATCCGGCGGCATCTTCCAGTCCTGGCTCTTCGCCTGTGGGAGCAGAGTGCAATCATTCGTGCACTGAAAACTGGGCAGCCGGACGGCCTGGAGCAGGCATCAAGGATGTATTCAAATGCACTTTGAGGTGGGAAAGCAAGGAGTGAGAGCAATACAGGTGGCACCGTTCCGAAGCTTTCTGTGTGCAGGAGAGGTCCAGCAGCATCTTTCAGTCCTTGCTCTTTGCCTGTGGTAGCAGAGTCCAATCATTCGTGCACTGAAAACTGGGCAGCCGGACGGCCTGGAGCAGGCATCAGGGATGTATTCAAATGCACTTTGAGGTTGGAAACAAGGAGTGAGACCAATGCAGGTGGCAACTTTGCAAAGCTTACCATGTGCAGAAAAGGTCCAGCAGCACTTTTCATTCCTGGCCCTTTCCCTGTGGAAGCAGAGTGCAATCATTCGTGCACTGAAAACTGGGCAGCCGGACGGCCTGGAGCAGGCATCAAGGATGTATTGAAATGCCCTTTGAGGTGGGAAAGCAAGGAGTGAGAGCAATACAGGTGGCACCTTTGCGAAGCTTGGCATATGCAGAAGAGATCCAGCAGCATCTTTCAGTCCTGGCTCTTCGCCTGTGGCAGGAGAGTCCAATCATTCGTGCACTGAAAACTGGGCAGCCGGATGGCCTGGAGCAGGCATCAAGGATGTATTCAAATGCCCTTTGAGGTGGGAAAGCAAGGAGTGAGAGCAATACAGGTGGCACCGTTGCGAATCTTACCATGTGCAGAAGAGATCCAGCAGCATCATTCATTTGTGGCTCTTCGCCTGTGGGAGCAGAGTCCAATCATTCGTGCACTGAAAACTGGGCAGCCGGACGGCCTGGAGCAGCCATCAAGGATGTATTCAAATGCCCTTTGAGGTGGGAAAGCAACGAGTGAGAGCAATACAGGTGGCACCGTTGCAAAGCTTACCGTATGCAGAAGAGATCCAGCAGCATCTTTCAGTCCTGGCTCTTCGCCTGTGGCAGGAGAGTCCAATAATTCGTGCACTGAAAACTGGGCAGCCGGACGACCTGGAGCAGGCATCAAGGATGTATTCAAATGCACTTTGAGGTTGGAAACAAGGAGTGAGACAAATGCAGGTGGCACCGTTGCGAAGCTTACCGTGTGCAGAACAGATCCAGCAGCATGTTTTAGCACTGGCTCTTCGCCTGCGGCAGCAGAGTCCAATAATTCGTGCACTGAAAACTGGGCAGCCGGACGGCCTGGAGCAGGCATCAAGGATGTATTCAAATGCACTTTGAGGTTGGAAACAAGAATTGAGAGCAATGCAGGCGGCAACTTTGCAAAGCTTACCATGTGCAGAAGAGGTCCAGCAGCACTTTTCATTCCTGGCCCTTTCCCTGTGGAAGCAGAGTGCAATCATTCGTGCACTGAAAACTGGGCGGCCGGACGGCCTGGAGCAGGCATCAAGGATGTATTCAAATGCCCTTTGAGGTGGGAAAGCAACGAGTGAGAGCAATACAGGTGGCACCGTTGCAAAGCTTACCGTATGCAGAAGAGATCCAGCAGCATCTTTCAGTCCTGGCTCTTCGCCTGTGGCAGGAGTGTCCAATCATACGTGCACTGAAAACTGGGCAGCCGGCCAGCCTGGAGCAGGCATCAAGGATGTATTCAAATGCCCTTTGAGGTGGGAAAGCAAGGAGTGAGAGCAATACAGGTGGCACCGTTGCGAAGTTTACCGTGTGCAGAACAGATCCAGCAGCATATTTTAGCACTGGCTCTTCGCCTGTGGGAGCAGAGTCCAATCATTCGTGCACTGAAAACTGGGCAGCCGGACGGCCTGGAGCAGGCATCAAGGATGTATTGAAATTCCCTTTGAGGTGGGAAAGCAAGGAGTGAGAGCAATACAGGTGGCAGCGTTGCGAAGCTTACCGTGCGCAGGAGAGCTCCAGCAGCAACTTTCAGTCCTGGCTCTTCGCCTTCGGAGCGGAGTCCAAACATTCGTGCCCTGAAACCTGGGCAGCCGGCCAGCCTGGAGCAGGCATCAAGGATGTATTCAAATGCACTTTGAGGTGGGAAAGCAAGGAGTGAGAGCAATGCAGGTGGCACCTTTGCGAAGTTTACCGCGTGCAGAAGAGGTCCAGCAGCATCTTTCAGTCCTGGCTCTTCGCCTGTGGCAGCAGAGTCCAATCATTCGTGCACTGAAAACTGGGCAGCCGGGCGGCCTGGAGCCGGCATCAAGGATGTATTCAAATGCACTTTGAGGTGGGAAAGCAAGGAGTGAGAGCAATACAGGTGGCACCGTTGCAAAGCTTACCAAGTGCAGAAGAGGTCCAGAAGCATCTTTCAGTCCTGGCTCTTCGCCTGTGGCAGGAGATTGCGATCATTTGTGCACTGAAAACTGGGCAGCCGGACGGCCTGGAGCAGGCATCAAGGATGTATTCAAATGCACTTTGAGGTGGGAAAGCAACGAGTGAGAGCAGTACAGGTGGCGCCTTTGCAAAGCTTACCGTGTGCAGTACAGATCCAGCAGCATGTTTTAGCACTGGCTCTTCGCCTGTGGCAGCAGAGTGCAATCATTCGTGCACTGAAAACTGCGCAGCCGGACGGCCTGGAGCAGGCATCAAGGATGTATTCAAATGCACTTTGAGGTGGAAAAGCAAGGAGTGAGAGCAATACAGGTGGCACCGTTCCGAAGCTTTCTTTGTGCAAGAGAGGTCCAGCAGCATCTTTCAGTCCTGGCTCTTTGCCTGTGGGATCAGAGTCCAATCATTCGTGCACTGAAAACTGGGCAGCCGGACGGCCTGGAGCAGGCATCAAGGATGTATTCAAATGCACTTTGAGGTGGGAAAGCAAGGAGTGAGAGCAATACAGGTGGCAACGTTCAGAAGCTTTCTGTGTGCAGGAGAGGTCCAGCAGCATCTTTCAGTCCTGGCTCTCTGCCTGTGGTAGCAGAGTCCAATCATTCGTGCACTGAAAACTGGGCAGCCGGACGGCCTGGAGCAGGCATCAGGGATGTATTCAAATGCACTTTGAGGTGGGAAAGCAAGGAGTGAGAGCAATACAGGAGGCACCTTTGCGAAGCTTGCCATATGCAGAAGAGATCCAGCACCATCTTTCAGTTTTGGCTCTTTGCCTGTGGCAGGAGAGTCCAATCATTCGTGCACTGAAAACTGGGCAGCCGGACGGCCTGGAGCAGGCATCAAGGATGTATTCAAATGCCCTTTGAGGTGGGAAAGCAAGGAGTGAGAGCAATACAGGTGGCACCTTTGCGAATCTTACCATGTGCAGAGGAGATCCAGCAGCATCATTCATTTGTGGCTCTTCGCCTGTGGGAGCAGAGTCCAATCATTCGTGCACTGAAAACTGGGCAGCCGGACGGCCTGGAGCAGGCATCATTGATGTACTCAAATGCCCTTTGAGGTGGGAAAGCAAGGAGTGAGAGCAATTCAGGTGGCACCGTTTCAAAGCTTTCTCTGTGCAGAAGAGGTCCAGCAGCATCTTTCAGTCCTGGCTCTTCGCCTGTGGGAGCAGAGTCCAATCATTCGTGCACTGAAAACTGGGCAGCCGGACGGCCTGGAGCAGGCATCAAGGATGTATTCAAATGCCCTTTGAGGTGGGAAAGCAAGGAGTGAGAGCAATACAGGTGGCACCGTTGCAAAGCTTACCGTGTGCAGCACAGATCCAGCAGCATGTTTTAGCACTGGCTCTTCGCCTGTGGCAGCAGAGTGCAATCATTCGTGCACTGAAACCTGGCAGCCGGATGGCCTGGAGCAGGCATCAAGGATGTATTCAAATGCCCTTTGAGGTGGGAAAGCAACGAGTGAGAGCAGTACAGGTGGCACATTTGCAAAACTTACCGTGTGCAGTACAGATCCAGCAGCATGTTTTAGCGCTGGCTCTTTGCCTGTGGCAGCAGAGTCCAATCATTCGTGCACTGAAAACTGGGCAGCCGGACGGCCTGGAGCCGGCATCAAGGATATAGTCAAATGCACTTTGAGGTGGGAAAGCAAGGAGTGAGAGCAATACAGGTGGCACCGTTCCGAAGCTTTCTTTGTGCAGGAGAGGTCCAGCAGCATCTTTCAGTCCTGGCTCTTTGCCTGTGGGAGCAGAGTCCAATCATTCATGCACTGAAAACTGGGCAGCCGGACGGCCTGGAGCAGGCATCAAGGATGTATTCAAATGCACTTTGAGGTGGGAAAGCAAGGAGTGAGAGCAATACAGGTGGCACCTTTGCGAAGCCTGCCATGTGCAGAAGAGATCCGGCGGCATCTTCCAGTCCTGGCTCTTCGCCTGTGGCAGGAGAGTCCAATCATTCGTGCACTGATAACTGGGCAGCCGGACGGCCTGGAGCGGGTATCAAGGATGTATTCAAATGCACTTTGAGGTGGGAAACAAGGAGTGAGACCAATGCAGGTGGCACCGTTTCGAAGCTTACCGTGTGCAGAACAGATCCAGCAGCATGTTTCAGCACTGGCTCTTCGCCTGTGGGAGCAGAGTGCAATCATTCGTGCACTGAAAACTGGGCAGCCGGACGGCCTGGAGCAGGCATCAAGGATGTATTCAAATGCACTTTGAGGTGGGAAACAAGGAGTGAGACCAATGCAGGTGGCAACTTTTCGAACCTTACCATGTGCAGAAGAGGTCCAGCAGCACTTTTCAGTCCTGGCCCTTTCCCTGTGGAAGCAGAGTGCACTCATTCGTGCACTGAAAACTGGGCAGCCGGACGGCCTGGAGCAGGCATCAAGGATGTATTCAAATGCCCTTTGAGGTGGGAAAGCAAGGAGTGAGAGCAATACAGGTGGCACCTTTGCGAAGCTTACCATGTGCAGAAGAGATCCAGCAGCATCATTCATTTGTGGCTCTTCGCCTGTGGGAGCAGAGTCCAATCATTCGTGCACTGAAAACTGGGCAGCCGGACGGCCTGGAGCAGGCATCAAGGATGTATTCAAATGCCCTTTGAGGTGGGAAAGCAACGAGTGAGAGCAATACAGGTGGCACCGTGGCAAAGCTTACCGTGTGCAGTACAGATCCAGCAGCATGTTTTAGCACTGGCTCTTCGCCTGTGGGAGCAGAGTGCAATCATTCGTGCACTGAAAACTGGGGAGCCGGACGGCCTGGAGCAGGCATCAAGGATGTATTCAAATGCACTTTGAGGTGGGAAAGCAAGGAGTGAGAGCAATACAGGTGGCACCGTTCCGAAGCTTTCTGTGTGCAGGAGAGGTCCAGCAGCATCTTTCAGTCCTGGCTCTTCGCCTGTGGGAGCAGAGTGCAATCATTCGTGCACTGAAAACTGGGCAGCCGGACGGCCTGGAGCAGGCATTAAGGATGTATTCAAATGCACTTTGAGGTGGGAAACAAGGAGTGAGACCAATGCAGGTGGCACCGTTGCGAAGCTTACCGTGTGCAGAACAAATCCAGCAGCATGTTTTAGCACTGGCTCATCGCCTGTGGCAGCAGAGTGCAATCATTCGTGCACTGAAAACTGGGCAGCCGGACGGCCTGGAGCAGGCATCAAGGATGTATTCAAATGCACTTTGAGGTTGGAAACAAGGAGTGAGACCAGTGCAGGTGGCAACTTTTCGAAACCTACCATGTGCAGAAGAGGTCCAGCAGCACTTTTCAGTCCTGGCCCTTTCCCTGTGGAAGCAGAGTGCAATCATTCGTGCACTGAAAACTGGACGGCCAGACGGCCTGGAGCAGGCATCAAGGATGTATTCAAATGCACTTTCAGGTGGGAAAGCAACGAGTGAGAGCAATACAGTTGGCACCATTTCAAAGCTTACCGTATGCAGAAGAGATCCAGCAGCATCTTTCAGTCCTGGCTCTTCGCCTGTGGCTGGAGAGTCCAATCATTCGTGCACTGACAACTGGGCAGCCGGACGGCCTGGAGCAGGCATCAAGGATGTATTCAAATGCACTTTGAGGTGGGAAAACAAGCAGGGAGAGCAATACAGGTGGCACCTTTGCGAAGTTTACGGCGTGCAGAAGAGGTCCAGCAGCATCTTTCAGTCCTGGCTCTTTGCCTGTGGGAGCAGAGTCCAATCATTCGTGCACTGAAAACTGGGCAGCCGGACGGCCTGGAGCCGGCATCAAGGATGTATTCAAATGCACTTTGAGGTGGGAAAGCAAGGAGGGAGAGCAATACAGGTGGCACCGTTGCGAAGCTTACCGTGTGCAGAACAAATCCAGCAGCATGTTTTAGCACTGGCTCATCGCCTGTGGCAGCAGAGTGCAATCATTCGTGCACTGAAAACTGGGCAGCCGGACGGCCTGGAGCAGGCATCAAGGATGTATTCAAATGCACTTTGAGGTTGGAAACAAGGAGTGAGACCAGTGCAGGTGGCAACTTTTCGAAACCTACCATGTGCAGAAGAGGTCCAGCAGCACTTTTCAGTCCTGGCCCTTTCCCTGTGGAAGCAGAGTGCAATCATTCGTGCACTGAAAACTGGACGGCCAGACGGCCTGGAGCAGGCATCAAGGATGTATTCAAATGCACTTTCAGGTGGGAAAGCAACGAGTGAGAGCAATACAGTTGGCACCATTTCAAAGCTTACCGTATGCAGAAGAGATCCAGCAGCATCTTTCAGTCCTGGCTCTTCGCCTGTGGCTGGAGAGTCCAATCATTCGTGCACTGACAACTGGGCAGCCGGACGGCCTGGAGCAGGCATCAAGGATGTATTCAAATGCACTTTGAGGTGGGAAAACAAGCAGGGAGAGCAATACAGGTGGCACCTTTGCGAAGTTTACGGCGTGCAGAAGAGGTCCAGCAGCATCTTTCAGTCCTGGCTCTTTGCCTGTGGGAGCAGAGTCCAATCATTCGTGCACTGAAAACTGGGCAGCCGGACGGCCTGGAGCCGGCATCAAGGATGTATTCAAATGCACTTTGAGGTGGGAAAGCAAGGAGGGAGAGCAATACAGGTGGCACCGTTGCAAAGCTTACCGTGTGCAGTACAGATCCACAGCATATTTTAGCACTGGCTCTTCGCATGTGGGAGCAGAGTGCAATCATTCGTGCACTGAAAACTGGGCAGCCGGACGGCCTGGAGCAGGCATCAAGGATGTATTCAAATGCACTTTGAGGAGGGAAATCAAGGAGTGAGAGCGATACAGGTGGCACCGTTGCGAAGCTTACCGTGTGCAGGAGAGGTCCAGCAGCATCTTTCAGTCCTGGTTCTTTGCCTGTGGGAGCAGAGTCCAATCATTCGTGCACTGAAAACTGGGCAGCCGGACGGCCTGGAGCAGGCATCAAGGATGTATTCAAATGCACTTTGAGGTTGGAAACAAGGAGTGAGACCAATGCAGGTGGCAACTTTGCGAAATTTACCATGTGCAGAAGAGGTCCAGCAGCACGTTTCATTCCTGGCCCTTTCCCTGTCGAAGCAGAGTGCCATCATTCGTGCACTGACAACTGGGCAGCCGGACGGCCTGGAGCAGGCATCAAGGATGTATTCAAATGCCCTTTGAGGTGGGAAAGCAACGAGTGAGAGCAATACAGGTGGCACCTTTGCGAAGCTTGGCATATGCAGAAGAGATCCAGCAGCATCTTTCAGTCCTGGCTCTTCGCCTGTGGCAGGAGAGTCCAATAATTCGTGCACTGATAACTGGGCAGCCGGACGGCCTGGAGCAGGCATCAAGGATGTATTCAAATGCACTTTGACGTTGGAAATCAAGGAGTGAGACAAATGCAGGTGGCACCGTTGCGAAGCTTACCGTGTGCAGAACAGATCCAGCAGCATGTTTTAGCACTGGCTCTTCGCCTGCGGCAGCAGAGTCCAATAATTCGTGCACTGAAAACTGGGCAGCCGGACGGCCTGGAGCAGGCATCAAGGATGTATTCAAATGCACTTTGAGGTTGGAAACAAGAATTGAGAGCAATGCAGGCGGCAACTTTGCAAAGCTTACCATGTGCAGAAGAGGTCCAGCAGCACTTTTCATTCCTGGCCCTTTCCCTGTGGAAGCAGAGTGCAATCATTCGTGCACTGAAAACTGGGCGGCCGGACGGCCTGGAGCAGGCATCAAGGATGTATTCAAATGCCCTTTGAGGTGGGAAAGCAACGAGTGAGAGCAATACAGGTGGCACCGTTGCAAAGCTTACCGTATGCAGAAGAGATCCAGCAGCATCTTTCAGTCCTGGCCCTTCGCCTGTGGCAGGAGAGTCCAATCATACGTGCACTGAAAACTGGGCAGCCGGACGGCCTGGAGCAGGCATCAAGGATGTATTCAAATGCCCTTTGAGGTGGGAAAGCAAGGAGTGAGAGCAATACAGGTGGCACCGTTGCGAAGTTTACCGTGTGCAGAACAGATCCAGCAGCATATTTTAGCACTGGCTCTTCGCCTGTGGGAGCAGAGTCCAATCATTCGTGCACTGAAAACTGGGCAGCCGGACGGCCTGGAGCAGGCATCATTGATGTATTCAAATGCCCTTTGAGGTGGGAAAGCAAGGAGTGAGAGCAATACAGGTGGCACCTTTGCGAAGCTTGCCATATGCAGAAGAGATCCAGCAACATCTTTCAGTCCTGGCTCTTCGCCTGTGGCAGGAGAGTCCAATCATTCGTGCACTGAAAACTGGGCAGCCGGATGGCCTGGAGCAGGCATCAAGGATGTATTCAAATGCCCTTTGAGGTGGGAAAGCAAGGAGTGAGAGCAATACAGGTGGCACCTTTGCGAATCTTACCATGTGCAGAAGAGATCCAGCAGCATCATTCATTTGTGGCTCTTCGCCTGTGGGAGCAGAGTCCAATCATTCGTGCACTGAAAACTGGGCAGCCGGACGGCCTGGAGCAGGCATCAAGGATGTATTCAAATGCCCTTTGAGGTGGGAAAGCAAGGAGTGAGAGCAATACAGGTGGCACCGTTTCAAAGCTTTCTCTGTGCAGAAGAGGTCCAGCAGCATCTTTCAGTCCTGGCTCTTCGCCTGTGGCAGCAGAGTCCAATCATTCGTGCACTGAAAACTGGGCAGCCGGGCGGCCTGGAGCCGGCATCAAGGATGTATTCAAATGCACTTTGAGGTGGGAAAGCAAGGAGTGAGAGCAATACAGGTGGCACCGTTGCAAAGCTTACCAAGTGCAGAAGAGGTCCAGAAGCATCTTTCAGTCCTGGCTCTTCGCCTGTGGCAGGAGATTGCGATCATTTGTGCACTGAAAACTGGGCAGCCGGACGGCCTGGAGCAGGCATCAAGGATGTATTCAAATGCACTTTGAGGTGGGAAAGCAACGAGTGAGAGCAGTACAGGTGGCGCCTTTGCAAAGCTTACCGTGTGCAGTACAGATCCAGCAGCATGTTTTAGCACTGGCTCTTCGCCTGTGGCAGCAGAGTGCAATCATTCGTGCACTGAAAACTGCGCAGCCGGACGGCCTGGAGCAGGCATCAAGGATGTATTCAAATGCACTTTGAGGTGGAAAAGCAAGGAGTGAGAGCAATACAGGTGGCACCGTTCCGAAGCTTTCTTTGTGCAAGAGAGGTCCAGCAGCATCTTTCAGTCCTGGCTCTTTGCCTGTGGGATCAGAGTCCAATCATTCGTGCACTGAAAACTGGGCAGCCGGACGGCCTGGAGCAGGCATCAAGGATGTATTCAAATGCACTTTGAGGTGGGAAAGCAAGGAGTGAGAGCAATACAGGTGGCAACGTTCAGAAGCTTTCTGTGTGCAGGAGAGGTCCAGCAGCATCTTTCAGTCCTGGCTCTCTGCCTGTGGTAGCAGAGTCCAATCATTCGTGCACTGAAAACTGGGCAGCCGGACGGCCTGGAGCAGGCATCAGGGATGTATTCAAATGCACTTTGAGGTGGGAAAGCAAGGAGTGAGAGCAATACAGGAGGCACCTTTGCGAAGCTTGCCATATGCAGAAGAGATCCAGCACCATCTTTCAGTTTTGGCTCTTTGCCTGTGGCAGGAGAGTCCAATCATTCGTGCACTGAAAACTGGGCAGCCGGACGGCCTGGAGCAGGCATCAAGGATGTATTCAAATGCCCTTTGAGGTGGGAAAGCAAGGAGTGAGAGCAATACAGGTGGCACCTTTGCGAATCTTACCATGTGCAGAGGAGATCCAGCAGCATCATTCATTTGTGGCTCTTCGCCTGTGGGAGCAGAGTCCAATCATTCGTGCACTGAAAACTGGGCAGCCGGACGGCCTGGAGCAGGCATCATTGATGTACTCAAATGCCCTTTGAGGTGGGAAAGCAAGGAGTGAGAGCAATTCAGGTGGCACCGTTTCAAAGCTTTCTCTGTGCAGAAGAGGTCCAGCAGCATCTTTCAGTCCTGGCTCTTCGCCTGTGGGAGCAGAGTCCAATCATTCGTGCACTGAAAACTGGGCAGCCGGACGGCCTGGAGCAGGCATCAAGGATGTATTCAAATGCCCTTTGAGGTGGGAAAGCAAGGAGTGAGAGCAATACAGGTGGCACCGTTGCAAAGCTTACCGTGTGCAGCACAGATCCAGCAGCATGTTTTAGCACTGGCTCTTCGCCTGTGGCAGCAGAGTGCAATCATTCGTGCACTGAAACCTGGCAGCCGGATGGCCTGGAGCAGGCATCAAGGATGTATTCAAATGCCCTTTGAGGTGGGAAAGCAACGAGTGAGAGCAGTACAGGTGGCACATTTGCAAAACTTACCGTGTGCAGTACAGATCCAGCAGCATGTTTTAGCGCTGGCTCTTTGCCTGTGGCAGCAGAGTCCAATCATTCGTGCACTGAAAACTGGGCAGCCGGACGGCCTGGAGCCGGCATCAAGGATATAGTCAAATGCACTTTGAGGTGGGAAAGCAAGGAGTGAGAGCAATACAGGTGGCACCGTTCCGAAGCTTTCTTTGTGCAGGAGAGGTCCAGCAGCATCTTTCAGTCCTGGCTCTTTGCCTGTGGGAGCAGAGTCCAATCATTCATGCACTGAAAACTGGGCAGCCGGACGGCCTGGAGCAGGCATCAAGGATGTATTCAAATGCACTTTGAGGTGGGAAAGCAAGGAGTGAGAGCAATACAGGTGGCACCTTTGCGAAGCCTGCCATGTGCAGAAGAGATCCGGCGGCATCTTCCAGTCCTGGCTCTTCGCCTGTGGCAGGAGAGTCCAATCATTCGTGCACTGATAACTGGGCAGCCGGACGGCCTGGAGCGGGTATCAAGGATGTATTCAAATGCACTTTGAGGTGGGAAACAAGGAGTGAGACCAATGCAGGTGGCACCGTTTCGAAGCTTACCGTGTGCAGAACAGATCCAGCAGCATGTTTCAGCACTGGCTCTTCGCCTGTGGGAGCAGAGTGCAATCATTCGTGCACTGAAAACTGGGCAGCCGGACGGCCTGGAGCAGGCATCAAGGATGTATTCAAATGCACTTTGAGGTGGGAAACAAGGAGTGAGACCAATGCAGGTGGCAACTTTTCGAACCTTACCATGTGCAGAAGAGGTCCAGCAGCACTTTTCAGTCCTGGCCCTTTCCCTGTGGAAGCAGAGTGCACTCATTCGTGCACTGAAAACTGGGCAGCCGGACGGCCTGGAGCAGGCATCAAGGATGTATTCAAATGCCCTTTGAGGTGGGAAAGCAAGGAGTGAGAGCAATACAGGTGGCACCTTTGCGAAGCTTACCATGTGCAGAAGAGATCCAGCAGCATCATTCATTTGTGGCTCTTCGCCTGTGGGAGCAGAGTCCAATCATTCGTGCACTGAAAACTGGGCAGCCGGACGGCCTGGAGCAGGCATCAAGGATGTATTCAAATGCCCTTTGAGGTGGGAAAGCAACGAGTGAGAGCAATACAGGTGGCACCGTGGCAAAGCTTACCGTGTGCAGTACAGATCCAGCAGCATGTTTTAGCACTGGCTCTTCGCCTGTGGGAGCAGAGTGCAATCATTCGTGCACTGAAAACTGGGGAGCCGGACGGCCTGGAGCAGGCATCAAGGATGTATTCAAATGCACTTTGAGGTGGGAAAGCAAGGAGTGAGAGCAATACAGGTGGCACCGTTCCGAAGCTTTCTGTGTGCAGGAGAGGTCCAGCAGCATCTTTCAGTCCTGGCTCTTCGCCTGTGGGAGCAGAGTGCAATCATTCGTGCACTGAAAACTGGGCAGCCGGACGGCCTGGAGCAGGCATTAAGGATGTATTCAAATGCACTTTGAGGTGGGAAACAAGGAGTGAGACCAATGCAGGTGGCACCGTTGCGAAGCTTACCGTGTGCAGAACAAATCCAGCAGCATGTTTTAGCACTGGCTCATCGCCTGTGGCAGCAGAGTGCAATCATTCGTGCACTGAAAACTGGGCAGCCGGACGGCCTGGAGCAGGCATCAAGGATGTATTCAAATGCACTTTGAGGTTGGAAACAAGGAGTGAGACCAGTGCAGGTGGCAACTTTTCGAAACCTACCATGTGCAGAAGAGGTCCAGCAGCACTTTTCAGTCCTGGCCCTTTCCCTGTGGAAGCAGAGTGCAATCATTCGTGCACTGAAAACTGGACGGCCAGACGGCCTGGAGCAGGCATCAAGGATGTATTCAAATGCACTTTCAGGTGGGAAAGCAACGAGTGAGAGCAATACAGTTGGCACCATTTCAAAGCTTACCGTATGCAGAAGAGATCCAGCAGCATCTTTCAGTCCTGGCTCTTCGCCTGTGGCTGGAGAGTCCAATCATTCGTGCACTGACAACTGGGCAGCCGGACGGCCTGGAGCAGGCATCAAGGATGTATTCAAATGCACTTTGAGGTGGGAAAACAAGCAGGGAGAGCAATACAGGTGGCACCTTTGCGAAGTTTACGGCGTGCAGAAGAGGTCCAGCAGCATCTTTCAGTCCTGGCTCTTTGCCTGTGGGAGCAGAGTCCAATCATTCGTGCACTGAAAACTGGGCAGCCGGACGGCCTGGAGCCGGCATCAAGGATGTATTCAAATGCACTTTGAGGTGGGAAAGCAAGGAGGGAGAGCAATACAGGTGGCACCGTTGCGAAGCTTACCGTGTGCAGAACAAATCCAGCAGCATGTTTTAGCACTGGCTCATCGCCTGTGGCAGCAGAGTGCAATCATTCGTGCACTGAAAACTGGGCAGCCGGACGGCCTGGAGCAGGCATCAAGGATGTATTCAAATGCACTTTGAGGTTGGAAACAAGGAGTGAGACCAGTGCAGGTGGCAACTTTTCGAAACCTACCATGTGCAGAAGAGGTCCAGCAGCACTTTTCAGTCCTGGCCCTTTCCCTGTGGAAGCAGAGTGCAATCATTCGTGCACTGAAAACTGGACGGCCAGACGGCCTGGAGCAGGCATCAAGGATGTATTCAAATGCACTTTCAGGTGGGAAAGCAACGAGTGAGAGCAATACAGTTGGCACCATTTCAAAGCTTACCGTATGCAGAAGAGATCCAGCAGCATCTTTCAGTCCTGGCTCTTCGCCTGTGGCTGGAGAGTCCAATCATTCGTGCACTGACAACTGGGCAGCCGGACGGCCTGGAGCAGGCATCAAGGATGTATTCAAATGCACTTTGAGGTGGGAAAACAAGCAGGGAGAGCAATACAGGTGGCACCTTTGCGAAGTTTACGGCGTGCAGAAGAGGTCCAGCAGCATCTTTCAGTCCTGGCTCTTTGCCTGTGGGAGCAGAGTCCAATCATTCGTGCACTGAAAACTGGGCAGCCGGACGGCCTGGAGCCGGCATCAAGGATGTATTCAAATGCACTTTGAGGTGGGAAAGCAAGGAGGGAGAGCAATACAGGTGGCACCGTTGCAAAGCTTACCGTGTGCAGTACAGATCCACAGCATATTTTAGCACTGGCTCTTCGCATGTGGGAGCAGAGTGCAATCATTCGTGCACTGAAAACTGGGCAGCCGGACGGCCTGGAGCAGGCATCAAGGATGTATTCAAATGCACTTTGAGGAGGGAAATCAAGGAGTGAGAGCGATACAGGTGGCACCGTTGCGAAGCTTACCGTGTGCAGGAGAGGTCCAGCAGCATCTTTCAGTCCTGGTTCTTTGCCTGTGGGAGCAGAGTCCAATCATTCGTGCACTGAAAACTGGGCAGCCGGACGGCCTGGAGCAGGCATCAAGGATGTATTCAAATGCACTTTGAGGTTGGAAACAAGGAGTGAGACCAATGCAGGTGGCAACTTTGCGAAATTTACCATGTGCAGAAGAGGTCCAGCAGCACGTTTCATTCCTGGCCCTTTCCCTGTCGAAGCAGAGTGCCATCATTCGTGCACTGACAACTGGGCAGCCGGACGGCCTGGAGCAGGCATCAAGGATGTATTCAAATGCCCTTTGAGGTGGGAAAGCAACGAGTGAGAGCAATACAGGTGGCACCTTTGCGAAGCTTGGCATATGCAGAAGAGATCCAGCAGCATCTTTCAGTCCTGGCTCTTCGCCTGTGGCAGGAGAGTCCAATAATTCGTGCACTGATAACTGGGCAGCCGGACGGCCTGGAGCAGGCATCAAGGATGTATTCAAATGCACTTTGACGTTGGAAATCAAGGAGTGAGACAAATGCAGGTGGCACCGTTGCGAAGCTTACCGTGTGCAGAACAGATCCAGCAGCATGTTTTAGCACTGGCTCTTCGCCTGCGGCAGCAGAGTCCAATAATTCGTGCACTGAAAACTGGGCAGCCGGACGGCCTGGAGCAGGCATCAAGGATGTATTCAAATGCACTTTGAGGTTGGAAACAAGAATTGAGAGCAATGCAGGCGGCAACTTTGCAAAGCTTACCATGTGCAGAAGAGGTCCAGCAGCACTTTTCATTCCTGGCCCTTTCCCTGTGGAAGCAGAGTGCAATCATTCGTGCACTGAAAACTGGGCGGCCGGACGGCCTGGAGCAGGCATCAAGGATGTATTCAAATGCCCTTTGAGGTGGGAAAGCAACGAGTGAGAGCAATACAGGTGGCACCGTTGCAAAGCTTACCGTATGCAGAAGAGATCCAGCAGCATCTTTCAGTCCTGGCCCTTCGCCTGTGGCAGGAGAGTCCAATCATACGTGCACTGAAAACTGGGCAGCCGGACGGCCTGGAGCAGGCATCAAGGATGTATTCAAATGCCCTTTGAGGTGGGAAAGCAAGGAGTGAGAGCAATACAGGTGGCACCGTTGCGAAGTTTACCGTGTGCAGAACAGATCCAGCAGCATATTTTAGCACTGGCTCTTCGCCTGTGGGAGCAGAGTCCAATCATTCGTGCACTGAAAACTGGGCAGCCGGACGGCCTGGAGCAGGCATCATTGATGTATTCAAATGCCCTTTGAGGTGGGAAAGCAAGGAGTGAGAGCAATACAGGTGGCACCTTTGCGAAGCTTGCCATATGCAGAAGAGATCCAGCAACATCTTTCAGTCCTGGCTCTTCGCCTGTGGCAGGAGAGTCCAATCATTCGTGCACTGAAAACTGGGCAGCCGGATGGCCTGGAGCAGGCATCAAGGATGTATTCAAATGCCCTTTGAGGTGGGAAAGCAAGGAGTGAGAGCAATACAGGTGGCACCTTTGCGAATCTTACCATGTGCAGAAGAGATCCAGCAGCATCATTCATTTGTGGCTCTTCGCCTGTGGGAGCAGAGTCCAATCATTCGTGCACTGAAAACTGGGCAGCCGGACGGCCTGGAGCAGGCATCAAGGATGTATTCAAATGCCCTTTGAGGTGGGAAAGCAAGGAGTGAGAGCAATACAGGTGGCACCGTTTCAAAGCTTTCTCTGTGCAGAAGAGGTCCAGCAGCATCTTTCAGTCCTGGCTCTTCGCCTGTGGCAGCAGAGTCCAATCATTCGTGCACTGAAAACTGGGCAGCCGGACGGCCAGGAGCAGACATCAAGGATGTATTCAAATGCCCTTTGAGGTGGGAAAGCAAGGAGTGAGAGCAATACAGGTGGCACCGTTGCAAAGCTTACCGTGCGCAGCACAGATCCACAGCATGTTTTAGCACTGGCTCTTCGCCTGTGGCAGCAGAGTGCAATCATTCGTGCACTGACAACTGGGCAGCCGGTTGGCCTGGAGCAGGCATCAAGGATGTATTCAAATGCACTTTGAGGTGGGAAAGCAAGGAGTGAGAGCAATACAGGTGGTACCTTTGCGAAGTTTAACGCGTGCAGAACAGATCCAGCAGCATGTATTAGCACTGGCTCTTCGCCTGTGGCAGCAGAGTGCAATCATTCGTGCACTGAAAACTGGGCAGCCGGACGGCCTGGAGCAGGCATCAAGGATGTATTCAAATGCCCTTTGAGGTGGGAAAGCAAGGAGTGAGAGCAATACAGGTGGCACCTTTGCGAAGCTTACCATGTGCAGAAGAGATCCAGCAGCATCATTCATTTGTGGCTCTTCGCCTTTGGGAGCAGAGTCCAATCATTCGTGCACTGAAAACTGGGCAGCCGGACGGCCTGGAGCAGGCATCAAGGATGTATTCAAATGCACTTTGAGGAGGGAAATCAAGGAGTGAGAGCAATACAGGTGGCACCGTTGCGAAGCTTACCGTGTGCAGGAGAGGTCCAGCAGCAACTTTCAGTCCTGGCTCTTCGCCTGTCGGAGCGGAGTCCAAACATTCGTGCCCTGAAACCTGGGCAGCCGGCCAGCCTGGAGCAGGCATCAAGGATGTATTCAAATGCACTTTGAGGTGGGAAAGCAAGGAGTGAGAGCAATACAGGTGGCACCTTTGCGAAGTTTAACGCGTGCAGAAGAGGTCCAGCAGCATCTTTCAGTCCTGGCTCTTCGCCTGTGGCAGCAGAGTCCAATCATTCGTGCACTGAAAACTGGGCAGCCGGACGGCCTGGAGCAGGCATCAAGGATGTATTCAAATGCACTTTGAGGTGGGAAAGCAAGGAGTGAGAGCAATACAGGTGGCACCGTTTCAAACCTTTCTCTGTGCAGAAGAGGTCCAGCAGCATCTTTCAGTCCTGGCTCTTCGCCTGTGGCAGGAGATTGCAATCATTCGTGCACTGAAAACTGGGCAGCCGGACGGCCTGGAGCAGGCATCAAGGATGTATTCAAATGCCCTTTGAGGTGGGAAAGCAACGAGTGAGAGCAATACAGGTGGCACCGTTGCAAAGCTTACCGTGTGCAGTACAGATCCAGCAGCATGTTTTAGCACTGGCTCTTCGCCTGTGGGAGCAGAGTGCAATCATTCGTGCACTGAAAACTGCGCAGCCGGACGGCCTGGAGCAGGCATCAAGGATGTATGCAAATGCACTTTGAGGTGGGAAAGCAAGGAGTGAGAGCAATACAGGTGGCACCGTTCCGAAGCTTTCTGTGTGCAGGAGAGGTCCAGCAGCATCTTTCAGTCCTGGTTCTTTGCCTGTGGGAGCAGAGTCCAATCATTCGTGCACTGAAAACTGGGCAGCCGGACGGCCTGGAGCAGGCATCAAGGATGTATTCAAATGCACTTTGAGGTGCGAAACAAGGAGTGAGACCAATGCAGGTGGCACCGTTGCGAAGCTTACCGTGTGCAGAACAGATCCAGCAGCATGTTTCAGCACTGGCATTTCGCCTGTGGAAGCAGAGTCCATTCATTCTTGCACTGAAAACTGGGCAGACGGACGGCCTGGAGCAGGCATCAAGGATGTATTCAAATGCACTTTGAGGTTGGAAACAAGGAGTGAGACCAATGCAGGAGGCACTGTTGCGAAGCTTACCGTGTGCAGAACAGATCCAGCAGCATGTATTAGCACTGGCTCTTCGCCTGTGGCAGCAGAGTCCAATCATTCGTGCACTGAAAACTGGGCAGCCGGACGGCCTGGAGCGGCCATCAGGGATGTATTCAAATGCCCTTTGAGGTGGGAAAGCAACGAGTGAGAGCAATACAGGTGGCACCTTTGCGAAGCTTGCCATGTGCAGAAGAGATCCAGCGGCATGTTCCAGTCCTGGCTCTTCGCCTGTGGGAGCAGAGTGCAATCATTCGTGCACTGAAAACTGGGCAGCCGGACGGCCTGGAGCAGGCATCAAGGATGTATTCAAATGCACTTTGAGGTGGGAAACAAGGAGTGAGACCAATGCAGGTGGCAACTTTTCGAAGCTTACCATGTGCAGAAGAGGTCCAGCAGCACTTTTCAGTCCTGGCCCTTTCCCTGTGGAAGCAGAGTGCAATCATTCGTGCACTGAAAACTGGACGGCCAGACGGCCTGGAGCAGGCATCAAGGATGTATTCAAATGCACTTTGAGGAGGGAAAGCAAAGAGTGAGAGCAATACAGGTGGCACCTTTGCGAAGTTTAACGCGTGCAGAAGAGGTCCAGCAGCATCTTTCAGTCCTGGCTCTTCGCCTGTGGCAGCAGAGTCCAATCATTCGTGCACTGAAAACTGGGCAGCCGGACGGCCTGGAGCAGGCATCAAGGATGTATTCAAATGCACTTTGAGGAGGGAAATCAAGGAGTGAGAGCAATACAGGTGGCACCTTTGCGAAGTTTAACGCGTGCAGAAGAGGTCCAGCAGCATCTTTCAGTCCTGGCTCTTCGCCTGTGGCAGCAGAGTCCAATCATTCGTGCACTGAAAACTGGGCAGCCGGACGGCCTGGAGCAGGCATCAAGGATGTATTCAAATGCACTTTGAGGTGGGAAAGCAAGGAGTGAGAGCAATACAGGTGGCACCGTTGCAAAGCTTACCGTGTGCAGTACAGATCCAGCAGCATGTTTTAGCACTGGCTCTTCGCCTGTGGCAGCAGAGTGCAATCATTCGTGCAGTGAAAACTGCGCAGCCGGACGGCCTGGAGCAGGCATCAAGGATGTATTCAAATGCACTTTGAGGTGGGAAAGCAAGGAGTGAGAGCAATACAGGTGGCACCGTTCCGAAGCTTTCTGTGTGCAGGAGAGGTCCAGCAGCATCTTTCAGTCCTGGCTCTTTGCCTGTGGGAGCAGAGTCCAATCATTCGTGCACTGAAAACTGGGCAGCCGGACGGCCTGGAGCAGGCATCAAGGATGTATTCAAATGCACTTTGAGGTGGGAAAGCAAGGAGTGAGAGCAATACAGGTGGCACCTTTGCGAAGTTTAACGCGTGCAGAAGAGGTCCAGCAGCATCTTTCAGTCCTGGCTCTTCGCCTGTGGCAGCAGAGTCCAATCATTCGTGCACTGAAAACTGGGCAGCCGGACGGCCTGGAGCAGGCATCAAGGATGTATTCAAATGCACTTTGAGGTGGGAAAGCAAGGAGTGAGAGCAATACAGGTGGCACCGTTTCAAACCTTTCTCTGTGCAGAAGAGGTCCAGCAGCATCTTTCAGTCCTGGCTCTTCGCCTGTGGCAGGAGATTGCAATCATTCGTGCACTGAAAACTGGGCAGCCGGACGGCCTGGAGCAGGCATCAAGGATGTATTCAAATGCCCTTTGAGGTGGGAAAGCAACGAGTGAGAGCAATACAGGTGGCACCGTTGCAAAGCTTACCGTGTGCAGTACAGATCCAGCAGCATGTTTTAGCACTGGCTCTTCGCCTGTGGGAGCAGAGCGCAATCATTCGTGCACTGAAAACTGGGCAGCCGGAAGGCCTGGAGCAGGCATCAAGGATGTATTCAAATGCACTTTGAGGTGGGAAAGCAAGGAGTGAGAGCAATACAGGTGGCACCGTTCCGAAGCTTTCTGTGTGCAGGAGAGGTCCAGTAGCATCTTTCAGTCCTGGTTCTTTTCCTGTGGGAGCAGAGTCCAATCATTCGTGCACTGAAAACTGGGCAGCCGGACGGCATGGAGCAGGCATCAAGGATGTATTCAAATGCACTTTGAGGTGCGAAACAAGGAGTGAGACCAATGCAGGTGGCACCGTTGAGAAGCTTACCGTGTGCAGAACAGATCCAGCAGCATGTTTCAGCACTGGCATTTCGCCTGTGGGAGCAGAGTCCATTCATTCTTGCACTGAAAACTGGGCAGACGGACGGCCTGGAGCAGGCATCAAGGATGTATTCAAATGCACTTTGAGGTTGGAAACAAGGAGTGAGAGCAATACAGGTGGCACCGTTCCGAAGCTTTCTGTGTGCAGGAGAGGTCCAGCAGCATCTTTCAGTCCTGGCTCTTCGCCTGTGGCACCAGAGTGCAATCATTCGTGCACTGAAAACTGGGCAGCCGGACGGCCTGGAGCAGGCATCAAGGATGTATTCAAATGCACTTTGAGGTGGGAAAGCAAGGAGTGAGAGCAATGCAGGTGGCACCGTTCCGAAGCTTTCTGTGTGCAGGAGAGGTCCAGCAGCATCTTTCAGTCCTGGCTGTCTGCCTGTGGTAGCAGAGTCCAATCATTCGTGCACTGAAAACTGGGCAGCCGGACGGCCTGGAGCAGGCATCAGGGATGTATTCAAATGCACTTTGAGGTGGGAAACAAGGAGTGAGACCAATGCAGGTGGCAACTTTTCGAAGCTTACCATGTGCAGAAGAGGTCCAGCAGCACTTTTCAGTCCTGGCCCTTTCCCTGTGGAAGCAGAGTGCAATCATTCGTGCACTGAAAACTGGGCAGCCGGACGGCCTGGAGCAGGCATCAAGGATGTATTCAAATGCCCTTTGAGGTGGGAAAGCAAGGAGTGAGAGCAATACAGGTGGCACCTTTGCGAAGCTTACCATGTGCAGAAGAGATCCAGCAGCATCATTCATTTGTGGCTCTTCGCCTGTGGGAGCACAGTCCAATCATTCGTGCACTGAAAACTGGGCAGCCGGACGGCCTGGAGCAGGCATCAAGGATGTATTCAAATGCACTTTGAGGTGGGAAACAAGGAGTGAGACCAATGCAGGTGGCAACTTTGCAAAGCTTACCATGTGCAGAAGAGGTCCAGCAGCACTTTTCATTCCTGGCCCTTTCCCTGTGGAAGCAGAGTGCAATCATTCGTGCACTGAAAACTGGGCGGTTGGACGGCCTGGAGCAGGCATCAAGGATGTATTCAAATGCCCTTTGAGGTGGGAAAGCAAGGAGTGAGAGCAATACAGGTGGCACCTTTGCGAAGCTTGCCATGTGCAGAAGAGATCCACCTGCATCTTCCACTCCTGGCTCTTCGCCTGTGGCAGCAGAGTGCAATCATTCGTGCACTGAAACCTGGGCAGGTGGCCAGCCTGGAGCAGGCATCAAGGATGTATTCAAATGCACTTTGAGGTGGGAAACAAGGAGTGAGACCAATGCAGGTGGCACCGTTGCGAAGCTTACCATGTGCAGAAGAAGTCCAGCAGCACTTTTCATTCCTGGCCCTTTCCCTGTGGAAGCAGAGTGCAATCATTCGTGCACTGAAAACTGGACGGCCGGAAGGCCTGGAGCAGGCATCAAGGGTGTATTCAAATGCCCTTTGAGGTGGGAAAGCAAGGAGTGAGAGCAATGGAGGTGGCACCGTTGCGAAGCTTACCGTGTTCAGAACAGATCCAGCAGCATGTTTTAGCACTGGCTCTTCGCCTGTGGCAGCAGAGTCCAATCATTCGTGCACTGAAAACTGGGCAGCCGGACGGCCTGGAGCAGGCATCAAGGATGTATTCAAATGCACTTTGAGGTTTAGAACAAGGAGTGAGGCCAATACAGGCGGCACCGTTGCAAAGCTTACCGTATGCAGAAGAGATCCAGCAGCATCTTTCAGTCCTGGCTCTTCGCCTGTGGCAGCAGAGTCAATCATTCGTGCACTGAAAACAGGGCAGCCGGACGGCCTGGAGCAGGCATCAAGGATGTATTCAAGTGTACTTTGAGGTGGGAAAGCAAGGAGTGAGAGCAATACAGGTGGCACCTTTGCGAAGTTTACCGCGTGCAGAAGAGGTCCAGCAGCATCTTTCAGTCCTGGCTCTTCGCCTGTGGGAGCAGAGTGCAATCATTCGTGCACTGAAAACTGGGCAGCCGGACGGCCTGGAGCAGGCATTAAGGATGTATTCAAATGCACTTTGAGGTGGGAAACAAGGAGTGAGACCAATGCAGGTGGCACCGTTGCGAAGCTTACCGTGTGCAGAACAAATCCAGCAGCATGTTTTAGCACTGGCTCATCGCCTGTGGCAGCAGAGTCCAATCATTCGTGCACTGAAAACTGGGCAGCCGGACGGCCTGGAGCAGGCATCAAGGATGTATTCAAATGCACTTTGAGGTTGGAAACAAGGAGTGAGACCAGTGCAGGTGGCAACTTTTCGAAACTTACCATGTGCAGAAGAGGTCCAGCAGCACTTTTCATTCCTGGCCCTTTCCCTGTGGAAGCAGAGTGCAATCATTCGTGCACTGAAAACTGGACGGCCAGACGGCCTGGAGCAGGCATCAAGGATGTATTCAAATGCACTTTCAGGTGGGAAAGCAACGAGTGAGAGCAATACAGTTGGCACCATTCCGAAGCTTTCTGTGTGCAGGAGAGGTCCAGCAGCATCTTTCAGTCCTGGCTCTTTGCCTGTGGGAGCAGAGTCCAATCATTCATGCACTGAAAACTGGGCAGCCGGACGGCCTGGAGCAGGCATCAAGGATGTATTCAAATGCACTTTGAGGAGGGAAAGCAAGGAGTGAGAGCAATACAGGTGGCACCTTTGCGAAGCTTGCCATGTGCAGAAGAGATCCGGCGGCATCTTCCAGTCCTGGCTCTTCGCCTGTGGGAGCAGAGTGCAATCATTCGTGCACTGAAAACTGGGCAGCCGGACGGCCTGGAGCAGGCATCAAGGATGTATTCAAATGCACTTTGAGGTGGGAAAGCAAGGAGTGAGAGCAATACAGGTGGCACCGTTCCGAAGCTTTCTGTGTGTAGGAGAGGTCCAGCAGCATCTTTCAGTCCTTGCTCTTTGCCTGTGGTAGCAGAGTCCAATCATTCGTGCACTGAAAACTGGGCAGCCGGACGGCCTGGAGCAGGCATCAGGGATGTATTCAAATGCACTTTGAGGTTGGAAACAAGGAGTGAGACCAATGCAGGTGGCAACTTTGCAAAGCTTACCATGTGCAGAAAAGGTCCAGCAGCACTTTTCATTCCTGGCCCTTTCCCTGTGGAAGCAGAGTGCAATCATTCGTGCACTGAAAACTGGACGGCCGGACGGCCTGGAGCAGGCATCAAGGATGTATTGAAATGCCCTTTGAGGTGGGAAAGCAAGGAGTGAGAGCAATACAGGTGGCACCTTTGCGAAGCTTGGCATATGCAGAAGAGATCCAGCAGCATCTTTCAGTCCTGGCTCTTCGCCTGTGGCAGGAGACTCCAATCATTCGTGCACTGAAAACTGGGCAGCCGGACGGCCTGGAGCAGGCATCAAGGATGTATTCAAATGCACTTTGAGGTGGGAAAGCAAGGAGTGAGAGCAATACAGGTGGCACCTTTGCGAAGTTTAACGCGTGCAGAAGAGGTCCAGCAGCATCTTTCAGTCCTGGCTCTTCGCCTGTGGCAGCAGAGTCCAATCATTCGTGCACTGAAAACTGGGCAGCCGGACGGCCTGGAGCAGGCATCAAGGATGTATTCAAATGCACTTTGAGGTGGGAAAGCAAGGAGTGAGAGCAATACAGGTGGCACCGTTTCAAACCTTTCTCTGTGCAGAAGAGGTCCAGCAGCATCTTTCAGTCCTGGCTCTTCGCCTGTGGCAGGAGATTGCAATCATTCGTGCACTGAAAACTGGGCAGCCGGACGGCCTGGAGCAGGCATCAAGGATGTATTCAAATGCCCTTTGAGGTGGGAAAGCAACGAGTGAGAGCAATACAGGTGGCACCGTTGCAAAGCTTACCGTGTGCAGTACAGATCCAGCAGCATGTTTTAGCACTGGCTCTTCGCCTGTGGGAGCAGAGCGCAATCATTCGTGCACTGAAAACTGGGCAGCCGGAAGGCCTGGAGCAGGCATCAAGGATGTATTCAAATGCACTTTGAGGTGGGAAAGCAAGGAGTGAGAGCAATACAGGTGGCACCGTTCCGAAGCTTTCTGTGTGCAGGAGAGGTCCAGTAGCATCTTTCAGTCCTGGTTCTTTTCCTGTGGGAGCAGAGTCCAATCATTCGTGCACTGAAAACTGGGCAGCCGGACGGCCTGGAGCAGGCATCAAGGATGTATTCAAATGCACTTTGAGGTGCGAAACAAGGAGTGAGACCAATGCAGGTGGCACCGTTGAGAAGCTTACCGTGTGCAGAACAGATCCAGCAGCATGTTTCAGCACTGGCATTTCGCCTGTGGGAGCAGAGTCCATTCATTCTTGCACTGAAAACTGGGCAGACGGACGGCCTGGAGCAGGCATCAAGGATGTATTCAAATGCACTTTGAGGTTGGAAACAAGGAGTGAGAGCAATACAGGTGGCACCGTTCCGAAGCTTTCTGTGTGCAGGAGAGGTCCAGCAGCATCTTTCAGTCCTGGCTCTTTGCCTGTGGGAGCAGAGTCCAATCATTCATGCACTGAAAACTGGGCAGCCGGACGGCCTGGAGCAGGCATCAAGGATGTATTCAAATGCACTTTGAGGTGGGAAAGCAAGGAGTGAGAGCAATGCAGGTGGCACCGTTGCAAAGCTTACCGTGTGCAGTACAGATCCAGCAGCATGTTTTAGCACTGGCTCTTCGCCTGTGGCACCAGAGTGCAATCATTCGTGCACTGAAAACTGGGCAGCCGGACGGCCTGGAGCAGGCATCAAGGATGTATTCAAATGCACTTTGAGGTGGGAAAGCAAGGAGTGAGAGCAATGCAGGTGGCACCGTTCCGAAGCTTTCTGTGTGCAGGAGAGGTCCAGCAGCATCTTTCAGTCCTGGCTGTCTGCCTGTGGTAGCAGAGTCCAATCATTCGTGCACTGAAAACTGGGCAGCCGGACGGCCTGGAGCAGGCATCAGGGATGTATTCAAATGCACTTTGAGGTGGGAAACAAGGAGTGAGACCAATGCAGGTGGCAACTTTTCGAAGCTTACCATGTGCAGAAGAGGTCCAGCAGCACTTTTCAGTCCTGGCCCTTTCCCTGTGGAAGCAGAGTGCAATCATTCGTGCACTGAAAACTGGGCAGCCGGACGGCCTGGAGCAGGCATCAAGGATGTATTCAAATGCCCTTTGAGGTGGGAAAGCAAGGAGTGAGAGCAATACAGGTGGCACCTTTGCGAAGCTTACCATGTGCAGAAGAGATCCAGCAGCATCATTCATTTGTGGCTCTTCGCCTGTGGGAGCACAGTCCAATCATTCGTGCACTGAAAACTGGGCAGCCGGACGGCCTGGAGCAGGCATCAAGGATGTATTCAAATGCACTTTGAGGTGGGAAACAAGGAGTGAGACCAATGCAGGTGGCAACTTTGCAAAGCTTACCATGTGCAGAAGAGGTCCAGCAGCACTTTTCATTCCTGGCCCTTTCCCTGTGGAAGCAGAGTGCAATCATTCGTGCACTGAAAACTGGGCGGTTGGACGGCCTGGAGCAGGCATCAAGGATGTATTCAAATGCCCTTTGAGGTGGGAAAGCAAGGAGTGAGAGCAATACAGGTGGCACCTTTGCGAAGCTTGCCATGTGCAGAAGAGATCCACCTGCATCTTCCACTCCTGGCTCTTCGCCTGTGGCAGCAGAGTGCAATCATTCGTGCACTGAAACCTGGGCAGGTGGCCAGCCTGGAGCAGGCATCAAGGATGTATTCAAATGCACTTTGAGGTGGGAAACAAGGAGTGAGACCAATGCAGGTGGCACCGTTGCGAAGCTTACCATGTGCAGAAGAAGTCCAGCAGCACTTTTCATTCCTGGCCCTTTCCCTGTGGAAGCAGAGTGCAATCATTCGTGCACTGAAAACTGGACGGCCGGAAGGCCTGGAGCAGGCATCAAGGGTGTATTCAAATGCCCTTTGAGGTGGGAAAGCAAGGAGTGAGAGCAATGGAGGTGGCACCGTTGCGAAGCTTACCGTGTTCAGAACAGATCCAGCAGCATGTTTTAGCACTGGCTCTTCGCCTGTGGCAGCAGAGTCCAATCATTCGTGCACTGAAAACTGGGCAGCCGGACGGCCTGGAGCAGGCATCAAGGATGTATTCAAATACACTTTGAGGTTTAGAACAATGAGTGAGGCCAATACAGGCGGCACCGTTGCAAAGCTTACCGTATGCAGAAGAGATCCAGCAGCATCTTTCAGTCCTGGCTCTTCGCCTGTGGCAGCAGAGTCAATCATTCGTGCACTGAAAACAGGGCAGCCGGACGGCCTGGAGCAGGCATCAAGGATGTATTCAAGTGCACTTTGAGGTGGGAAAGCAAGGAGTGAGAGCAATACAGGTGGCACCTTTGCGAAGTTTACCGCGTGCAGAAGAGGTCCAGCAGCATCTTTCAGTCCTGGCTCTTCGCCTGTGGGAGCAGAGTGCAATCATTCGTGCACTGAAAACTGGGCAGCCGGACGGCCTGGAGCAGGCATTAAGGATGTATTCAAATGCACTTTGAGGTGGGAAACAAGGAGTGAGACCAATGCAGGTGGCACCGTTGCGAAGCTTACCGTGTGCAGAACAAATCCAGCAGCATGTTTTAGCACTGGCTCATCGCCTGTGGCAGCAGAGTCCAATCATTCGTGCACTGAAAACTGGGCAGCCGGACGGCCTGGAGCAGGCATCAAGGATGTATTCAAATGCACTTTGAGGTTGGAAACAAGGAGTGAGACCAGTGCAGGTGGCAACTTTTCGAAACTTACCATGTGCAGAAGAGGTCCAGCAGCACTTTTCATTCCTGGCCCTTTCCCTGTGGAAGCAGAGTGCAATCATTCGTGCACTGAAAACTGGACGGCCAGACGGCCTGGAGCAGGCATCAAGGATGTATTCAAATGCCCTTTGAGGTGAAAAAGCAACGAGTGAGAGCAATACAGTTGGCACCGTTCCGAAGCTTTCTGTGTGCAGGAGAGGTCCAGCAGCATCTTTCAGTCCTGGCTCTTTGCCTGTGGGAGCAGAGTCCAATCATTCATGCACTGAAAACTGGGCAGCCGGACGGCCTGGAGCAGGCATCAAGGATGTATTCAAATGCACTTTGAGGTGGGAAAGCAAGGAGTGAGAGCAATACAGGTGGCACCGTTCCGAAGCTTTCTGTGTGTAGGAGAGGTCCAGCAGCATCTTTCAGTCCTTGCTCTTTGCCTGTGGTAGCAGAGTCCAATCATTCGTGCACTGAAAACTGGGCAGCCGGACGGCCTGGAGCAGGCATCAGGGATGTATTCAAATGCACTTTGAGGTTGGAAACAAGGAGTGAGACCAATGCAGGTGGCAACTTTGCAAAGCTTACCATGTGCAGAAAAGGTCCAGCAGCACTTTTCATTCCTGGCCCTTTCCCTGTGGAAGCAGAGTGCAATCATTCGTGCACTGAAAACTGGACGGCCGGACGGCCTGGAGCAGGCATCAAGGATGTATTGAAATGCCCTTTGAGGTGGGAAAGCAAGGAGTGAGAGCAATACAGGTGGCACCTTTGCGAAGCTTGGCATATGCAGAAGAGATCCAGCAGCATCTTTCAGTCCTGGCTCTTCGCCTGTGGCAGGAGAGTCCAATCATTCGTGCACTGAAAACTGGGCAGCCGGACGGCCTGGAGCAGGCATCAAGGATGTATTCAAATGCACTTTGAGGTTGGAAACAAAGAGTGAGACCAATGCAGGTGGCAACTTTGCGAAATTTACCATGTGCAGAAGAGGTCCAGCAGCACGTTTCATTCCTGGCCCATTCCCTGTCGAAGCAGAGTACCATCATTCGTGCACTGAAAACTGGGCAGCCGGACGGCCTGGAGCAGGCATCAAGGATGTATTCAAATGCCCTTTGAGGTGGGAAAGCAAGGAGTGAGAGCAATACAGGTGGCACCGTTGCGAATCTTACCATGTGCAGAAGAGATCCAGCAGCATCATTCATTTGTGGCTCTTCGCCTGTGGGAGCAGAGTCCAATCATTCGTGCACTGAAAACTGGGCAGCCGGACGGCCTGGAGCAGCCATCAAGGATGTATTCAAATGCCCTTTGAGGTGGGAAAGCAACGAGTGAGAGCAATACAGGTGGCACCGTTGCAAAGCTTACCGTATGCAGAAGAGATCCAGCAGCATCTTTCAGTCCTGGCTCTTCGCCTGTGGCAGGAGAGTCCAATAATTCGTGCACTGAAAACTGGGCAGCCGGACGACCTGGAGCAGGCATCAAGGATGTATTCAAATGCACTTTGAGGTTGGAAACAAGGAGTGAGACAAATGCAGGTGGCACCGTTGCGAAGCTTACCGTGTGCAGAACAGATCCAGCAGCATGTTTTAGCACTGGCTCTTCGCCTGCGGCAGCAGAGTCCAATAATTCGTGCACTGAAAACTGGGCAGCCGGACGGCCTGGAGCAGGCATCAAGGATGTATTCAAATGCACTTTGAGGTTGGAAACAAGAATTGAGAGCAATGCAGGCGGCAACTTTGCAAAGCTTACCATGTGCAGAAGAGGTCCAGCAGCACTTTTCATTCCTGGCCCTTTCCCTGTGGAAGCAGAGTGCAATCATTCGTGCACTGGAAACTGGGCGGCCGGACGGCCTGGAGCAGGCATCAAGGATGTATTCAAATGCCCTTTGAGGTGGGAAAGCAACGAGTGAGAGCAATACAGGTGGCACCGTTGCAAAGCTTACCGTATGCAGAAGAGATCCAGCAGCATCTTTCAGTCCTGGCTCTTCGCCTGCGGCAGGAGTGTCCAATCATACGTGCACTGAAAACTGGGCAGCCGGACGGCCTGGAGCAGGCATCAAGGATGTATTCAAATGCCCTTTGAGGTGGGAAAGCAAGGAGTGAGAGCAATACAGGTGGCACCGTTGCGAAGTTTACCGTGTGCAGAACAGATCCAGCAGCATATTTTAGCACTGGCTCTTCGCCTGTGGGAGCAGAGTCCAATCATTCGTGCACTGAAAACTGGGCAGCCGGACGGCCTGGAGCAGGCATCAAGGATGTATTCAAATGCCCTTTGAGGTTGGAAACAAGAATTGAGAGCAATGCAGGCGGCAACTTTGCAAAGCTTACCATGTGCAGAAGAGGTCCAGCAGCATCATTCATTTGTGGCTCTTCGCCTGTGGGAGCAGAGTCCTATCATTCGTGCACTGAAAACTGGGCAGCCGGACGGCCTGGAGCAGGCATCAAGGATGTATTCAAATGCACTTTGAGGTGGGAAACAAGGAGTGAGACCAATGCAGGTGGCAACTTTTCGAACCTTACCATGTGCAGAAGAGGTCCAGCAGCACTTTTCAGTCCTGGCCCTTTCCCTGTGGAAGCAGAGTGCACTCATTCGTGCACTGAAAACTGGGCAGCCGGACGGCCTGGAGCAGGCATCAAGGATGTATTCAAATGCCCTTTGAGGTGGGAAAGCAAGGAGTGAGAGCAATACAGGTGGCACCTTTGCGAAGCTTACCATGTGCAGAAGAGATCCAGCAGCATCATTCATTTGTGGCTCTTCGCCTGTGGGAGCAGAGTCCAATCATTCGTGCACTGAAAACTGGGCAGCCGGACGGCCTGGAGCAGGCATCAAGGATGTATTCAAATGCCCTTTGAGGTGGGAAAGCAAGGAGTGAGAGCAATGCAGGTGGCACCTTTGCGAAGCTTACCATGTGCAGAAGAGATCCAGCAGCATCATTCATTTGTGGCTCTTCGCCTGTGGGAGCAGAGTCCAATCATTCGTGCACTGAAAACTGGGCAGCCGGACGGCCTGGAGCAGGCATCAAGGATGTATTCAAATGCCCTTTGAGGTGGGAAAGCAAGGAGTGAGAGCAATACAGGTGGCACCTTTGCGAAGCTTACCATGTGCAGAAGAGATCCAGCAGCATCATTCATTTGTGGCTCTTCGCCTGTGGGAGCAGAGTCCAATCATTCGTGCACTGAAAACTGGGCAGCCGGACGGCCTGGAGCAGGCATCAAGGATGTATTCAAATGCACTTTGAGGTGGGAAAGCAAGGAGTGAGAGCAATGCAGGTGGCACCTTTGCGAAATTTACCGCGTGCAGAAGAGGTCCAGCAGCATCTTTCAGTCCTGGCTCTTCGCCTGTGGCAGCAGAGTCCAATCATTCGTGCACTGAAAACTGGGCAGCCGGGCGGCCTGGAGCCGGCATCAAGGATGTATTCAAATGCACTTTGAGGTGGGAAAGCAAGGAGTGAGAGCAATACAGGTGGCACCGTTGCAAAGCTTACCAAGTGCAGAAGAGGTCCAGCAGCATCTTTCAGTCCTGGCTCTTCGCCTGTGGCAGGAGATTGCGATCATTTGTGCACTGAAAACTGGGCAGCCGGACGGCCTGGAGCAGGCATC